>OX451735.1:779031175-780231175 GCA_948472305.1 Vicia faba
TTAGTTAGTAATTTTATAATTTTTATTTATTTTAGTTAGTAAACTGTAGAATTTTAATCTAATTTAGACTTAACTTAATAACCTTAGAAATTTCAATTTTAGTTTAGAGTTAATTTTTGTTATATCTCTTTATGTTTGATTTTTCTTCGTCATTTCATATTTTTTATTATTCACTTGTCATCAATTTTTGTTTATACTTATTTCCTTATGATTTTCCTTTTATATGTTAGTAAATTTTGTGGTATTTTTGATTTAATTCATTTTGATTTTTATAGCTTATTTTATTGTTTGTTTGTTTAAATCCAAGGGAATCGTTTAAATTTTTGTCGACTTCATGTCACCAAATACATAAGCGCGAACACTCTCATTCATCTTCCGTTTATTATTTTGTTAAAAAAACTTAAGATAATTTTTCCAAATATTCAATTTTTCAAAACTCACACCTTTTAAGTCAAAACTTTGACGTTAGGTCGTCGTATTTTCGAAAACTCGTCCATACCCATTTTCGGCCAAACAATTTATTTTGAATCAAACAAACATCTTTAATAAACAGACATTTCAAAAGGTTCCTATAGAATACTATAGATACATTGGGTGCTAATACCTTCCCATTGTATAACCAACCCCCGAACTCTAGACCTCTTTTCAAAAAATGCCTTATATTTTCATTATTTTTAAAGTATTATTTTACATTGCATATTTTAGGGTTTTATTTCGCTCTTTTCCCTTTTCCCTTGGAAATAATAAAGCGCGGTGGCGACTCTTGCTTTTGTGAGACGAATTAACTAATAGTTCGATCTCCGATTTACCCCGCTACATTTTTTATCGCTACAACACCCATTGAGTTCTCCAATACTGTCAGTTACATGATCAGAGGTCTTCCTTCAACCGGTGGCATTAGAATCGGAGGTTCCTGGAGATACTCCTTGATTTTGTCGAAGGTTATCTGAAAATCGTTGTTCCACTTCACGACTTGATCTTTCTTCAGTAACTTGAAGATTAGCTCACAAGTGGCAGTCAAATGGGAAATAAATCTGACAATGTAGTTCAATTGTCCCAAAAAACTTCTGACTTCCTTCTCAGTACAAGGAACTGGCATTTCTTGGATAGCTTTAGGCTTTAAAGGATCGACTTCAATACCTTTACCATTGACGATGAAACCTATGAGTTTACTGGATCTTACCCCAAAGGTGAACTTGTTTGGATTCAACCTCAATTTATACTTCTTCAATCTCTCAAACATCTTGTGTAGGTGGTCAAGATGTTTTTCTTCATTTTGAGACCTGGCTATCATGTCATCAAAATAAATCACTATCTCATGATGGATCATATCATGGAACTAAGCTACCATATCGCACTGATATGTTGCACCAGAGTTCTTCAAACCAAAAGGCATAACTTTATAATAGAAAGTTCCCCACTGTGTAACAAAAGTAGTCTTCTCCACATCTTCTAGCGCCATCTTGATTTGATTATAACAAGAGAAACCATCCATGAAGGAAAATACTTTATGCTGAGCAATGTTGTCAACTAGAACATCAATATGGGGAAGTGGAAAGTCATATTTGGGGCTTTCCCTATTCAGATCCCTGTAGTCTATACACATGCACACATTACCATCCTTCTTAGGTAATGGAATCACATTTTCAACCCACTGCAGATAGGACTTAACAACTAAGAAACCTGCATTGAATTGCTTCATAACCTTAGCTTTGATATTTTCGGACATCTCGGGACGCATACGACGAACCTTCTGCGTTATAGGAGCATAACCATCCTTCATCGGTAGACGGTGAACCATAATGTCAGTATCAAGCCATGACATGTCTTTGTACGAAAACCCAAAGATCTCAACATAGTCACACAACATCTGGATTAACCTCTTTTTAACATTGTCTTCTAGGTTGGCACCTATCTTGACCTCTTTCTTGTCCTCCTCACTACCTGTAATACGATGGGAGAACTGACTTTGTTTTGCGTGTTATCATAAATGTTACGGATAACAAGAGTCGCGACTGACTTTTCTTTTATCCAAAAGAAAGGGTGAAAAGAACAGGGAAGACCTTTGAGAATTTTCTGAGTTTGGGGGTTAAGTTATGAAAAGGGAAGGTGTTAGCACCCTTTTCATCCGTAGTTATCTACGGGCTCTTAATCGCTAGCTCACTTTGTTTGAAAATGCTTTTTTGTATGTGTGATTTGAAAATATTTTGAAAATGCCTAGTTTGTTTTATCTGTTTTATTATTATTTGTTTTGTTTGATTATGTGTTTATATTGGGGTTGTTTGGGTTTTTACAAAGGACGAATCCTATACCCGGATTAAGTTACACTTAAGAATAGGACGGGCGGTATAGTCGTGTTAACTTTGAGGGAGTAATCCCGAAGAAGGAGGCATGAAATCCCCCACTCAGTGGAAGGCCCTTTTGAACGTAATATTTATTTACCGAGTAATCGGGAAGACATTATTATTTTTGACCTGGGAGCCAGAGAAGCTGGGAACCGTAGAACCCTAACCCATCTTGGCCTTTTAGGTGTAGCGCGGAGATTATAACGGAGTAATCCGGAAGTATTTGTTACGCGATGCTACGCTCGGATGAGTTTCTCTTGAGAATATTGCTAATTATTGAGTAATCAAGACGTTGGTAATATCCTAAGGAGGGATGTAGACTCTGGGAACTCTTAGAACCTTGTCTTGCAGGTGTGATTAAACCATTAGTACATACCTTGGGGTGGGCTTTATCCCTTGACTCCATACTCGAAACGTTGAACCTTTGAACCCCGTGTTTGTGAACTTGTGTGTAATTGTTGCATTATCATTCATCCACGCATCCATCAACATTTTTTGAAAAAAAACTATCAAAATGAGCGATCATTTGCATCGCATATCATGCATCATCCAACATTCCACTTCACATGTTTTCTAAAACTGGATTTTGTAACGCATGGAGTGGTTTTTCCAGAACTGGATTGTTGTTGATGTTCCTGTTGTGATGCACATTTCTGAGTAATGTTTTTTTGAAAAAAAAAATTTCGCTCTGCCCAAGGCGAAAAGTACTTGTGTCGGGCTATGTTGAAAATAAATCCTTTTGCTCTGCCCAAGGCAAAAGAGAAAATGTCTGGGCTCTTTGTTTCAAGTATTGCCCCTCATGAATAAAAATGTTATTTTGTCCACTACTGTTTTATTTTTTCACTTTTTCTGGGAAATAGTAATGAAAATTAATTGGTAGTAATAGGAAAATATAATAACTTTTTGTTTTATTTGTACAAATCGATTTCTAAAATAAAGCATAATCATATGTGCAGATTAATCCATGACTTAACCATTGAAAACAATGATCCTATGCCCTCTCCCAACTTTGAATTCCATGTGTTCAGAGCCGAAGAAGAGGATAACGAAGGAGTTCCTGATGAAATTTCCCGTTTGCTTGAGCACGATGAAAAGACTATTCAGCCGTTTGAAGAACCTATAAAGATGATCAATTTGGGTGATGAAGAAGATAAAAAGGAAGTCAAGGTCGGAGCATTGCTTATCCCAGAGGTCAAAGAGAAAATGTTGGAGCTTCTCAAAGAGTATGTTGATGTTTTTGCTTGGTCCTACCAAGATATGCCAGGTTTGGACAACAATATTGTGGAGCATCGTTTACCGTTGAGACCTGAATGTCCGTCGATTAAGCAGAAGTTGAGAAGGACTCGTCCCGATATGGCTGACAAGATCAAAGAATAAGTTCAAAAACAGATTAATGCAGGTTTCCTTGTTACATCGGTCTATCCTCAATGGTTAGCCAATATAGTGCCTGTTGCTAAGAAAGATGGCAAAGTTCGAATGTGTGTAGACTATAGAGATCTGAATAGGGCTAGCCCAAAGGATGAAGATGTTATGTACTTGAAAGCTAAAGATTGTGAAGAGTCGTTACCCGAAGAAGGACCTGATCCCGAATCCCGTTGGGGTTTGATATTTGACAGAGCTGTGAACTCTTATGGAAATGGAATTGGGGCAATCATCGTCACTCCCCGAGGTACTCATATCCCGTTCAAGGTGAGATTGAAGTTTGACTGCACGAACAACATGGCTGAATATGAGGCATGTATTTTGGGTCTCGAAGAAGCAGTGGATCTAAGGATTAAGATTCTTGATATTTACGGAGATTCGGCATTGGTAATTAATCAAATCAAAAGAGAATGGGAGACTCGTCATCCTGGTTTGATCCCTTACAGAGATTATGCTAGAAGATTGTTAACTTTCTTCAACAAAGTGGAATTACATCATATCCCTAGAGATGAAAACCAAATGGCTGATGCTTTAGCTACTTTGTCTTCAATGTTTCAAGTGAATGGTTGGAACGATGTGCCTACAATCCGGATTATGCGCCTCGACAGACCTGCTCATGTGTTCTCAGTAGAAGAGGTTACCGGCGACAAACCATGGTTCTATGACATTAAACGTGTTCTTCAAACTCAAGATTACCCGCCTGGGGAATCCAATAAAGATAGGAAGACGTTGAGAAGATTAGCCAGCAGTTTCTTCCTCAATGAAGAAGTATTGTATAAGAGGAATTACGACATGGTCTTGCTCAGATGTGTAGACAGACATGAAGCAGACATGCTGATGTAAGAAGTACATGAAAGATCCTTTGGCACACATGCCAACGGACATGCAATGGCTAAAAAGATGTTGAGAGCTGGTTACTATTGGATGACAATGGAATCTGATTGCTGCAAATATGTGAAGAAATGTCATAAATGCCAGATTTATGCGGACAAGATACATGTGCCACTGACCCTCCTCAATGTTATCTCTTCACCTTGGCCTTTCTCTATGTGGGGAATTGATATGATTGGAATGATTGAACCCAAAGCTTCAAATGGTCATTGTTTCATCTTGGTAGCGATAGATTATTTTACTAAATGGGTGGAAGCAGCATCTTATGCTAATGTAACCAGACAAGTGGTAGTCAGATTTATCAAGAATCAGATCATTTGTCGATACGGCATCCCGAGCAAGATCATCACTGATAATGGTTCGAATTTTAATAACAAGATGATGAAAGAGCTTTGTGAGGAGTTCAAGATCGAACATCATAATTCTTCTCCTTACAGACCGAAGATGAATGGGGCAGTTGAAGCTGCTAACAAGAACATCAAGAAGATTGTCCAGAAGATGGTGGTAACTTATAAAGATTGGCATGAAATGCTTCCGTTTGCTTTACATGGATACCGTACTTCAGTTCGAACTTCAACAGGCGCAACCCCATTTTCCCTAGTTTATGGTATGGAAGCAGTACTCCCCGGGGAGGTTGAGATTCCGTCTATGAGAGTGTTGATGGAAGCTAAACTTTCTGAGGCTGAATGGTGTCAAAGTAGATATGATCAGTTGAATTTAATTGAAGAAAAGAGATTGACAGCATTGTGTCACGGTCAATTATATCAGCAGAGAATGAAGAAGGCTTTTGATAAGAAGGTTCGACCACGCGAGTTCAGAGAAGGTGACCTTGTGCTCAAAAAGATATTATCTTTCCAACCTGATTCTAGGGGCAAGTGGGCTCCGAATTATGAAGGACCGTATGTCGTTAAGAAAGTTTTCTCTGGAGGCGCCATGATTCTAACAAATATGGACGGCGAAGAGCTCCCGCGCTCCATGAACGCCGATGCAGTCAAGAAATATTTCGCTTAGGTTTGAGTTGACAGTTTGCTAAGTTGAAAATCCAAAGGGGCGGCTTAGGAAGGCTTTTGGTCAGACCAGTCTTGGCATTTGAGCACATTTTGGAATTCGAAGTTGTTAGGGAGAATAGTGATCATTGTTTTTATGTAACCTTTTTCTTTCATGTACTATTTCCCAAACTTTTGTAAACCGTTGGAGTCGCGTTGTTAGTGAACTACCATCTTATTAATGAAATTTGAGCATTTACCTTTTGTGGGCAAAATTTTAATTTTACGGCAACATTTGAAACAAAGTTATTTAAAGTTTTCTTATTTCAAAAATGTGTCGTGAATAATGAAAGGAATATTAACAGTTGTTCTGAGGATGGTCAAGCCATGAAATGCAAAACAATACAGTAATTTATCCTTGCATGATAAACATGTTTTCTTTCAAAATCGTCATGAGGTGTTGGTTGTGTAAACTTGCGTTTCTCGTGGTACTAAGTTTGGTGACTCCCCAGTTTTTCCAGTTAAGCGTTGTTTTGGTTATCTTTATTTGAGAAGATTTCTGAGGTGTGGTACGTTTTGTATCATGCCAGTGGTCTATTGGTATTAGAAGATTGGATTTGAATACTTTTCTCCTTAGAAGACTTGAGCCTTGTAGCGTGATACGCTCTGACGTTGCTTTGTGGTTCCAGTTCCAGTTATTCTCCGTCTTTTTTAAGATTGGCCGAGTATCTATTATGTCGTGACATCTTATTGTCTTCAAGTTATTCCATCTGTTTGTTTTGTCAGCATAACATTCATTTACTCATTTACACTTATATCAGCATGCATATTCACATTTGTCGTTGATTTTTGGTTGTATACTTTGTTTATTAAGACAATGTACATGTTCTTTCCAAGTAGAAGGTTAGCTTAGGCAGAAAATGTGCTTCCTTTCTAATTTCCCCAACTGAGCTAATCCTCGTGGATGATTTTTTGATTTAGCCTACCTTGTCCATTTCTGGATAGGATGAATCCCCCGATCAAGTTACTTTCTCATTGGGTGGAGTCTTGTTTGACTGTTTTCTCTCTGGTTTATTCCTGGAGGGAGTTGTTGTCTCTTGCATAGGCTATCTCATGATTTTCCCCAGTGAAGTCGCTACCTAGACGAATGATGCATTTATTTTTCACATTTAAGTATGTGATCTCCTGGGGAAGGATTGATTCATGGTTCTCTTTGACGAAGATTTTATTCTCTGCCAGTGTCATCGCAATTTCCTTCTGAGTTATTCTTCAGAAAACGACAAGCGGCAGCTATTCACGAGCAACTTGTACGTTATTATCTTTTGGAAAACGACAAGCGGTAGCTCTTCACGAGCAACTTGTACGTTATTATCTTTTGGAAAACGACAAGCGGCAGCTCTTCACGAGCAACTTGTACGTTATTATCTTTTGGAAAACGACAAGCGGCAGCTCTTCACGAGCAACTTGTACGTTATTATCTTTTGGAAAACGGCAAGCGGCAGCTCTTCACGAGCAACTTGTACGTTATTATCTTTTGGAAAATGACAAGCGGCAGCTCTTCACGAGCAACTTGTACGTTATTATCTTTTGGAAAACGACAAGCGGCAACTCTTCACGAGTAACTTGTACGTTATTGTTTTTGGAAAAACGGCAAGCGGCGGTCTCTTCAGGGGCAACTTGCGCGTTATTGATTTTTTTATGGGATACAGCAAGTGGCGGCTTCTTTATTTGAGCAGCTTGTATGTTATTGGTATTTTTTTGGAAAACAGCAAGTGGCGGCTTTTTTATTTGAGCAGTTTGTATGTTATTGACATCCCTGGACGACAGCAAGTGGCAGCTTCTTTATTTGAGCAGCTTGTATGTCATAGTATTTTTGGAAAACAGCAAGTGGCGGCTTCTTTATTTGAGCAGCTTGTATGTTATTGACATCTTTGAACGACAGCAAGTGGAAGCTTCTTTATTTGAGCAGCTTGTGTATCTACAACTATATTATTATTTCAGCATTAATTAGTATATCTCCGAAAATCTCGCAGAGAGGCTCGTTATGAAATCTTTGCCTTCAGAAGTTGGTAGTCCATTATCAGCAAATTTGATACATCTTTTGTCTATCTTTGACCTTGAGTTGTGAACTCACTGTTATTTTGGGTCAATAACCTGTTTTTGTGGCCTATGCAAGATGCCTTCTTTGTTAGGGTCAGAGGTCGTATTCTCTCAAATTTTTATTCGCCGTCAAGAGTGTATCATTCGAAGTCGATGGCTCATTTCCCCAATAGTGTATAATCTATGTTCCTGCGTTTTGTTGGTGTTTGGTTTCTCCAGCATTATCTTGTCTCATACAATATCATTCTCTGTGAATTTAAATACTACATTCGTATCACAAACATAATGGCGGTATCTTAGGGAAAAAATTGCGTATTATGTATTTAAGTACCTTCAATCTCGTCGAGACGAAGATTTTAATCTACATATCTCCGGATAGAAGAAACTTAAATAGGGGCAGCTGTCATACCCCAAATTTTGACCTAAGATACCACCTCCCATCTGCATTATTACATAGCAAGCGTCCACAAGCAATTTGACATATTTTTGCCATTTTCAAAGAAGATTTTAAAAATTCATAACTTCTTCAAATTTTGATATTTTTGAGCGGTTGTTTTTGCACATGATTTTTCTTGACATCATATACGATTTTTCTTTACAATTCAAGGGCAAATTATGCATTGAAAAGACACGAAAAATTGTTGACGATTAGAAGTCGTTTCACGAATTTGATTTTAATTTTGGACTATGTTTTTGTCCGATCATACATTTTACACTTTCTCTTCTCTTATTTTTATTTCCTGAAAAAATCCTTAAAATAAAATTATTTTTAGTTCATGTCATCTTCATTTTATTTACATTGTTATTCAAAAAAATAGTCTCTTTAAATTTTATTTAGATTTTTTCTTGTATCATTTAAGCCAAAATTATAACTTTTTAGTTTTAATTTAGTAAAAAATCTCAAAAAATATGTGTTGTCATTATTTTATTTTAATTCAAAAAAAATCAAACAAAATATAATTAATATCTTTTCATCTTTATTCTTTTAGTTATTATAATTTTTTACTTCTTTCTTTCAAAATTAATCTTGATTTGATTCTAATTTTAATTCAATTTTTTTTAAGTTGGGTTATTATTAAAATTAAAATTAATTTTAATTTCTTTTTATTTGTTCTTTGGAAATTTTAGTTTAATCCTTTTCCTTTTATTATTACTAACTGTTATTATTATTTTTAGTTATTATTATTATTATTATTATTTTTATTATGCTATTTCTATTTGTATTATTTGTCTCCTTGTGAAAAATGCCTAATTGCACTAGTTTTTATCCAATGTTGTCCCAAACATGCCCTTGTTGTCTATACAATGTAAAAATAAAGAAAACAGTCTGAATACTTTCTCAAAGGCTTGCTGCAAATCATCCTCATTTCTGCATCATGTGGTCCTGATATCATCCCTGTCCATCTGTCCACTCTCCTCCAAAAAATCTGTCAACATTACACTAATTTAGCAAGACCAAAACCTGTATCAAAAAAGCAATAAAACAAATCACCAAATTTATTCAAGCTTATCAAAATCTCCATCCAATTTCGCTTATGTTTTGGCTATAAGACAGTAGAAAAATCACACCAGAAAAAAAAAGGGACATAATTTCACATATAAAGAAACCACAACTATGTCAAAATACACACAAAAAACACACATAGAACCCGCAATCAACAACAGGTTACCAACAACCTTCAGTGCAATAACTCGTTTTTTAGTTTCAACTTCAACAAATAAATACAACATCAAATATACACCATAACGTTCAAGCTTCCTGTGCAAATTCCAAAATGCATTCATCAACAATAACAATAAGGAATGGCATCAAACATTGACTCAATTCGAAACCGACAACAACATTTTTATGTAGATCTCAGAAACAAAACCGCTGTACCGAACAAGTCGTCACAGAATAGATCGATAGAAGGATTCAAGACACTGTACCTGAGTATATTTTCGGTGAGAATCTCTCACAGTAGTAACTCCTTTCGTTCTCATTTATTTTGTTGTTGTAATTTATTTTTATTCGCCATCCATGCCCACTGGAGTGTGTAGTGTTTGTTTTTTTGCTATTCCTTTTTGTGTTGTTGTTGTTGTAAACTGTGAACAGCAGAAGAAACGGTGAGAAAAAAATTGAAGCTAAGAGATGAAAACTCGGAATAGTGATAGAGTAAGAACATATAAGAGAGATCGAAAACATTAAGGTTTTTTTTTGTTGTTGTTAATTTGATTACTGAAACAAAAATGAGGGAGTGTTGTTGTTGCTTTTGAGCGGCGAAGAGGAATTGTTTGAGAAAAGAGAGAATGAAGCGTGTGTTTGATTTTAAGAGAGAGAGAGAGATTAATTGGGAATTTGTGGTCTAATTGACAATTAATTAAAAATTAATGTGGATCCATTCTCCAAGTAGCATGCGACGGCTGCACCTTGTCCCACTAGGGTTTTCTTATTCATTTGTTCTCATCCCATTTTCGATTGGGCCTTGCTCAGCAAGCCCATACGAAATTCATGACAACTCCTTCCATTTTCTGCTTTACACCTTTGTTTTATTTAACTTAGTTTTATTTTTTCTTAGCTTTATTTTATTAATTTAAGTTAGTTGGTTTTTAATTAATCATATAATTTTTTCTTCTTAAATTAGACTTTTTTTAATTAGTTTAGTTTAGAATTAACTTAATATTATTTTTTAGAATTTTAATTTTGTTTAGTTAATAACTTTAGAATTTTTATTAAGCTTAGATAGTAATTTTAGAATTTTTATTTAGTTTAGTTAGTAACTTTAGAATGTTTTATTTAGTTTAGTTAATAATTTTAGAATGTTTAATTTAGTTTAGTTAGTAATTTTATAATTTTTATTTATTTTAGTTAGTAAACTGTAGAATTTTAATCTAATTTAGACTTAACTTAATAACCTTAGAAATTTCAATTTTAGTTTAGAGTTAATTTTTGTTATATCTCTTTATGTTTGATTTTTCTTCGTCATTTCATATTTTTTATTATTCACTTGTCATCAATTTTTGTTTATACTTATTTCCTTATGATTTTCCTTTTATATGTTAGTAAATTTTGTGGTATTTTTGATTTAATTCATTTTGATTTTTATAGCTTATTTTATTGTTTGTTTGTTTAAATCCAAGGGAATCGTTTAAATTTTTGTCGACTTCATGTCACCAAATACATAAGCGCGAACACTCTCATTCATCTTCCGTTTATTATTTTGTTAAAAAAACTTAAGATAATTTTTCCAAATATTCAATTTTTCAAAACTCACACCTTTTAAGTCAAAACTTTGACGTTAGGTCGTCGTATTTTCGAAAACTCGTCCATACCCATTTTCGGCCAAACAATTTATTTTGAATCAAACAAACATCTTTAATAAACAGACATTTCAAAAGGTTCCTATAGAATACTATAGATACATTGGGTGCTAATACCTTCCCATTGTATAACCAACCCCCGAACTCTAGACCTCTTTTCAAAAAATGCCTTATATTTTCATTATTTTTAAAGTATTATTTTACATTGCATATTTTAGGGTTTTATTTCGCTCTTTTCCCTTTTCCCTTGGAAATAATAAAGCGCGGTGGCGACTCTTGCTTTTGTGAGACGAATTAACTAATAGTTCGATCTCCGATTTACCCCGCTACATTTTTTATCGCTACAACACCCATTGAGTTCTCCAATACTGTCAGTTACATGATCAGAGGTCTTCCTTCAACCGGTGGCATTAGAATCGGAGGTTCCTGGAGATACTCCTTGATTTTGTCGAAGGTTATCTGAAAATCGTTGTTCCACTTCACGACTTGATCTTTCTTCAGTAACTTGAAGATTAGCTCACAAGTGGCAGTCAAATGGGAAATAAATCTGACAATGTAGTTCAATTGTCCCAAAAAACTTCTGACTTCCTTCTCAGTACAAGGAACTGGCATTTCTTGGATAGCTTTAGGCTTTAAAGGATCGACTTCAATACCTTTACCATTGACGATGAAACCTATGAGTTTACTGGATCTTACCCCAAAGGTGAACTTGTTTGGATTCAACCTCAATTTATACTTCTTCAATCTCTCAAACATCTTGTGTAGGTGGTCAAGATGTTTTTCTTCATTTTGAGACCTGGCTATCATGTCATCAAAATAAATCACTATCTCATGATGGATCATATCATGGAACTAAGCTACCATATCGCACTGATATGTTGCACCAGAGTTCTTCAAACCAAAAGGCATAACTTTATAATAGAAAGTTCCCCACTGTGTAACAAAAGTAGTCTTCTCCACATCTTCTAGCGCCATCTTGATTTGATTATAACAAGAGAAACCATCCATGAAGGAAAATACTTTATGCTGAGCAATGTTGTCAACTAGAACATCAATATGGGGAAGTGGAAAGTCATATTTGGGGCTTTCCCTATTCAGATCCCTGTAGTCTATACACATGCACACATTACCATCCTTCTTAGGTAATGGAATCACATTTTCAACCCACTGCAGATAGGACTTAACAACTAAGAAACCTGCATTGAATTGCTTCATAACCTTAGCTTTGATATTTTCGGACATCTCGGGACGCATACGACGAACCTTCTGCGTTATAGGAGCATAACCATCCTTCATCGGTAGACGGTGAACCATAATGTCAGTATCAAGCCATGACATGTCTTTGTACGAAAACCCAAAGATCTCAACATAGTCACACAACATCTGGATTAACCTCTTTTTAACATTGTCTTCTAGGTTGGCACCTATCTTGACCTCTTTCTTGTCCTCCTCACTACCTGTAATACGATGGGAGAACTGACTTTGTTTTGCGTGTTATCATAAATGTTACGGATAACAAGAGTCGCGACTGACTTTTCTTTTATCCAAAAGAAAGGGTGAAAAGAACAGGGAAGACCTTTGAGAATTTTCTGAGTTTGGGGGTTAAGTTATGAAAAGGGAAGGTGTTAGCACCCTTTTCATCCGTAGTTATCTACGGGCTCTTAATCGCTAGCTCACTTTGTTTGAAAATGCTTTTTTGTATGTGTGATTTGAAAATATTTTGAAAATGCCTAGTTTGTTTTATCTGTTTTATTATTATTTGTTTTGTTTGATTATGTGTTTATATTGGGGTTGTTTGGGTTTTTACAAAGGACGAATCCTATACCCGGATTAAGTTACACTTAAGAATAGGACGGGCGGTATAGTCGTGTTAACTTTGAGGGAGTAATCCCGAAGAAGGAGGCATGAAATCCCCCACTCAGTGGAAGGCCCTTTTGAACGTAATATTTATTTACCGAGTAATCGGGAAGACATTATTATTTTTGACCTGGGAGCCAGAGAAGCTGGGAACCGTAGAACCCTAACCCATCTTGGCCTTTTAGGTGTAGCGCGGAGATTATAACGGAGTAATCCGGAAGTATTTGTTACGCGATGCTACGCTCGGATGAGTTTCTCTTGAGAATATTGCTAATTATTGAGTAATCAAGACGTTGGTAATATCCTAAGGAGGGATGTAGACTCTGGGAACTCTTAGAACCTTGTCTTGCAGGTGTGATTAAACCATTAGTACATACCTTGGGGTGGGCTTTATCCCTTGACTCCATACTCGAAACGTTGAACCTTTGAACCCCGTGTTTGTGAACTTGTGTGTAATTGTTGCATTATCATTCATCCACGCATCCATCAACATTTTTTGAAAAAAAACTATCAAAATGAGCGATCATTTGCATCGCATATCATGCATCATCCAACATTCCACTTCACATGTTTTCTAAAACTGGATTTTGTAACGCATGGAGTGGTTTTTCCAGAACTGGATTGTTGTTGATGTTCCTGTTGTGATGCACATTTCTGAGTAATGTTTTTTTGAAAAAAAAAATTTCGCTCTGCCCAAGGCGAAAAGTACTTGTGTCGGGCTATGTTGAAAATAAATCCTTTTGCTCTGCCCAAGGCAAAAGAGAAAATGTCTGGGCTCTTTGTTTCAAGTATTGCCCCTCATGAATAAAAATGTTATTTTGTCCACTACTGTTTTATTTTTTCACTTTTTCTGGGAAATAGTAATGAAAATTAATTGGTAGTAATAGGAAAATATAATAACTTTTTGTTTTATTTGTACAAATCGATTTCTAAAATAAAGCATAATCATATGTGCAGATTAATCCATGACTTAACCATTGAAAACAATGATCCTATGCCCTCTCCCAACTTTGAATTCCATGTGTTCAGAGCCGAAGAAGAGGATAACGAAGGAGTTCCTGATGAAATTTCCCGTTTGCTTGAGCACGATGAAAAGACTATTCAGCCGTTTGAAGAACCTATAAAGATGATCAATTTGGGTGATGAAGAAGATAAAAAGGAAGTCAAGGTCGGAGCATTGCTTATCCCAGAGGTCAAAGAGAAAATGTTGGAGCTTCTCAAAGAGTATGTTGATGTTTTTGCTTGGTCCTACCAAGATATGCCAGGTTTGGACAACAATATTGTGGAGCATCGTTTACCGTTGAGACCTGAATGTCCGTCGATTAAGCAGAAGTTGAGAAGGACTCGTCCCGATATGGCTGACAAGATCAAAGAATAAGTTCAAAAACAGATTAATGCAGGTTTCCTTGTTACATCGGTCTATCCTCAATGGTTAGCCAATATAGTGCCTGTTGCTAAGAAAGATGGCAAAGTTCGAATGTGTGTAGACTATAGAGATCTGAATAGGGCTAGCCCAAAGGATGAAGATGTTATGTACTTGAAAGCTAAAGATTGTGAAGAGTCGTTACCCGAAGAAGGACCTGATCCCGAATCCCGTTGGGGTTTGATATTTGACAGAGCTGTGAACTCTTATGGAAATGGAATTGGGGCAATCATCGTCACTCCCCGAGGTACTCATATCCCGTTCAAGGTGAGATTGAAGTTTGACTGCACGAACAACATGGCTGAATATGAGGCATGTATTTTGGGTCTCGAAGAAGCAGTGGATCTAAGGATTAAGATTCTTGATATTTACGGAGATTCGGCATTGGTAATTAATCAAATCAAAAGAGAATGGGAGACTCGTCATCCTGGTTTGATCCCTTACAGAGATTATGCTAGAAGATTGTTAACTTTCTTCAACAAAGTGGAATTACATCATATCCCTAGAGATGAAAACCAAATGGCTGATGCTTTAGCTACTTTGTCTTCAATGTTTCAAGTGAATGGTTGGAACGATGTGCCTACAATCCGGATTATGCGCCTCGACAGACCTGCTCATGTGTTCTCAGTAGAAGAGGTTACCGGCGACAAACCATGGTTCTATGACATTAAACGTGTTCTTCAAACTCAAGATTACCCGCCTGGGGAATCCAATAAAGATAGGAAGACGTTGAGAAGATTAGCCAGCAGTTTCTTCCTCAATGAAGAAGTATTGTATAAGAGGAATTACGACATGGTCTTGCTCAGATGTGTAGACAGACATGAAGCAGACATGCTGATGTAAGAAGTACATGAAAGATCCTTTGGCACACATGCCAACGGACATGCAATGGCTAAAAAGATGTTGAGAGCTGGTTACTATTGGATGACAATGGAATCTGATTGCTGCAAATATGTGAAGAAATGTCATAAATGCCAGATTTATGCGGACAAGATACATGTGCCACTGACCCTCCTCAATGTTATCTCTTCACCTTGGCCTTTCTCTATGTGGGGAATTGATATGATTGGAATGATTGAACCCAAAGCTTCAAATGGTCATTGTTTCATCTTGGTAGCGATAGATTATTTTACTAAATGGGTGGAAGCAGCATCTTATGCTAATGTAACCAGACAAGTGGTAGTCAGATTTATCAAGAATCAGATCATTTGTCGATACGGCATCCCGAGCAAGATCATCACTGATAATGGTTCGAATTTTAATAACAAGATGATGAAAGAGCTTTGTGAGGAGTTCAAGATCGAACATCATAATTCTTCTCCTTACAGACCGAAGATGAATGGGGCAGTTGAAGCTGCTAACAAGAACATCAAGAAGATTGTCCAGAAGATGGTGGTAACTTATAAAGATTGGCATGAAATGCTTCCGTTTGCTTTACATGGATACCGTACTTCAGTTCGAACTTCAACAGGCGCAACCCCATTTTCCCTAGTTTATGGTATGGAAGCAGTACTCCCCGGGGAGGTTGAGATTCCGTCTATGAGAGTGTTGATGGAAGCTAAACTTTCTGAGGCTGAATGGTGTCAAAGTAGATATGATCAGTTGAATTTAATTGAAGAAAAGAGATTGACAGCATTGTGTCACGGTCAATTATATCAGCAGAGAATGAAGAAGGCTTTTGATAAGAAGGTTCGACCACGCGAGTTCAGAGAAGGTGACCTTGTGCTCAAAAAGATATTATCTTTCCAACCTGATTCTAGGGGCAAGTGGGCTCCGAATTATGAAGGACCGTATGTCGTTAAGAAAGTTTTCTCTGGAGGCGCCATGATTCTAACAAATATGGACGGCGAAGAGCTCCCGCGCTCCATGAACGCCGATGCAGTCAAGAAATATTTCGCTTAGGTTTGAGTTGACAGTTTGCTAAGTTGAAAATCCAAAGGGGCGGCTTAGGAAGGCTTTTGGTCAGACCAGTCTTGGCATTTGAGCACATTTTGGAATTCGAAGTTGTTAGGGAGAATAGTGATCATTGTTTTTATGTAACCTTTTTCTTTCATGTACTATTTCCCAAACTTTTGTAAACCGTTGGAGTCGCGTTGTTAGTGAACTACCATCTTATTAATGAAATTTGAGCATTTACCTTTTGTGGGCAAAATTTTAATTTTACGGCAACATTTGAAACAAAGTTATTTAAAGTTTTCTTATTTCAAAAATGTGTCGTGAATAATGAAAGGAATATTAACAGTTGTTCTGAGGATGGTCAAGCCATGAAATGCAAAACAATACAGTAATTTATCCTTGCATGATAAACATGTTTTCTTTCAAAATCGTCATGAGGTGTTGGTTGTGTAAACTTGCGTTTCTCGTGGTACTAAGTTTGGTGACTCCCCAGTTTTTCCAGTTAAGCGTTGTTTTGGTTATCTTTATTTGAGAAGATTTCTGAGGTGTGGTACGTTTTGTATCATGCCAGTGGTCTATTGGTATTAGAAGATTGGATTTGAATACTTTTCTCCTTAGAAGACTTGAGCCTTGTAGCGTGATACGCTCTGACGTTGCTTTGTGGTTCCAGTTCCAGTTATTCTCCGTCTTTTTTAAGATTGGCCGAGTATCTATTATGTCGTGACATCTTATTGTCTTCAAGTTATTCCATCTGTTTGTTTTGTCAGCATAACATTCATTTACTCATTTACACTTATATCAGCATGCATATTCACATTTGTCGTTGATTTTTGGTTGTATACTTTGTTTATTAAGACAATGTACATGTTCTTTCCAAGTAGAAGGTTAGCTTAGGCAGAAAATGTGCTTCCTTTCTAATTTCCCCAACTGAGCTAATCCTCGTGGATGATTTTTTGATTTAGCCTACCTTGTCCATTTCTGGATAGGATGAATCCCCCGATCAAGTTACTTTCTCATTGGGTGGAGTCTTGTTTGACTGTTTTCTCTCTGGTTTATTCCTGGAGGGAGTTGTTGTCTCTTGCATAGGCTATCTCATGATTTTCCCCAGTGAAGTCGCTACCTAGACGAATGATGCATTTATTTTTCACATTTAAGTATGTGATCTCCTGGGGAAGGATTGATTCATGGTTCTCTTTGACGAAGATTTTATTCTCTGCCAGTGTCATCGCAATTTCCTTCTGAGTTATTCTTCAGAAAACGACAAGCGGCAGCTATTCACGAGCAACTTGTACGTTATTATCTTTTGGAAAACGACAAGCGGTAGCTCTTCACGAGCAACTTGTACGTTATTATCTTTTGGAAAACGACAAGCGGCAGCTCTTCACGAGCAACTTGTACGTTATTATCTTTTGGAAAACGACAAGCGGCAGCTCTTCACGAGCAACTTGTACGTTATTATCTTTTGGAAAACGGCAAGCGGCAGCTCTTCACGAGCAACTTGTACGTTATTATCTTTTGGAAAATGACAAGCGGCAGCTCTTCACGAGCAACTTGTACGTTATTATCTTTTGGAAAACGACAAGCGGCAGCTCTTCACGAGTAACTTGTACGTTATTGTTTTTGGAAAAACGGCAAGCGGCGGTCTCTTCAGGGGCAACTTGCGCGTTATTGATTTTTTTATGGGATACAGCAAGTGGCGGCTTCTTTATTTGAGCAGCTTGTATGTTATTGGTATTTTTTTGGAAAACAGCAAGTGGCGGCTTTTTTATTTGAGCAGTTTGTATGTTATTGACATCCCTGGACGACAGCAAGTGGCAGCTTCTTTATTTGAGCAGCTTGTATGTCATAGTATTTTTGGAAAACAGCAAGTGGCGGCTTCTTTATTTGAGCAGCTTGTATGTTATTGACATCTTTGAACGACAGCAAGTGGAAGCTTCTTTATTTGAGCAGCTTGTGTATCTACAACTATATTATTATTTCAGCATTAATTAGTATATCTCCGAAAATCTCGCAGAGAGGCTCGTTATGAAATCTTTGCCTTCAGAAGTTGGTAGTCCATTATCAGCAAATTTGATACATCTTTTGTCTATCTTTGACCTTGAGTTGTGAACTCACTGTTATTTTGGGTCAATAACCTGTTTTTGTGGCCTATGCAAGATGCCTTCTTTGTTAGGGTCAGAGGTCGTATTCTCTCAAATTTTTATTCGCCGTCAAGAGTGTATCATTCGAAGTCGATGGCTCATTTCCCCAATAGTGTATAATCTATGTTCCTGCGTTTTGTTGGTGTTTGGTTTCTCCAGCATTATCTTGTCTCATACAATATCATTCTCTGTGAATTTAAATACTACATTCGTATCACAAACATAATGGCGGTATCTTAGGGAAAAAATTGCGTATTATGTATTTAAGTACCTTCAATCTCGTCGAGACGAAGATTTTAATCTACATATCTCCGGATAGAAGAAACTTAAATAGGGGCAGCTGTCATACCCCAAATTTTGACCTAAGATACCACCTCCCATCTGCATTATTACATAGCAAGCGTCCACAAGCAATTTGACATATTTTTGCCATTTTCAAAGAAGATTTTAAAAATTCATAACTTCTTCAAATTTTGATATTTTTGAGCGGTTGTTTTTGCACATGATTTTTCTTGACATCATATACGATTTTTCTTTACAATTCAAGGGCAAATTATGCATTGAAAAGACACGAAAAATTGTTGACGATTAGAAGTCGTTTCACGAATTTGATTTTAATTTTGGACTATGTTTTTGTCCGATCATACATTTTACACTTTCTCTTCTCTTATTTTTATTTCCTGAAAAAATCCTTAAAATAAAATTATTTTTAGTTCATGTCATCTTCATTTTATTTACATTGTTATTCAAAAAAATAGTCTCTTTAAATTTTATTTAGATTTTTTCTTGTATCATTTAAGCCAA
Source organism: Vicia faba (assembly GCA_948472305.1). Classification (NCBI taxonomy): domain Eukaryota; kingdom Viridiplantae; phylum Streptophyta; class Magnoliopsida; order Fabales; family Fabaceae; genus Vicia; species Vicia faba. The sequence continues at coordinate 779,050,341 of OX451735.1, forward strand.
AATTATAACTTTTTAGTTTTAATTTAGTAAAAAATCTCAAAAAATATGTGTTGTCATTATTTTATTTTAATTCAAAAAAAATCAAACAAAATATAATTAATATCTTTTCATCTTTATTCTTTTAGTTATTATAATTTTTTACTTCTTTCTTTCAAAATTAATCTTGATTTGATTCTAATTTTAATTCAATTTTTTTTAAGTTGGGTTATTATTAAAATTAAAATTAATTTTAATTTCTTTTTATTTGTTCTTTGGAAATTTTAGTTTAATCCTTTTCCTTTTATTATTACTAACTGTTATTATTATTTTTAGTTATTATTATTATTATTATTATTTTTATTATGCTATTTCTATTTGTATTATTTGTCTCCTTGTGAAAAATGCCTAATTGCACTAGTTTTTATCCAATGTTGTCCCAAACATGCCCTTGTTGTCTATACAATGTAAAAATAAAGAAAACAGTCTGAATACTTTCTCAAAGGCTTGCTGCAAATCATCCTCATTTCTGCATCATGTGGTCCTGATATCATCCCTGTCCATCTGTCCACTCTCCTCCAAAAAATCTGTCAACATTACACTAATTTAGCAAGACCAAAACCTGTATCAAAAAAGCAATAAAACAAATCACCAAATTTATTCAAGCTTATCAAAATCTCCATCCAATTTCGCTTATGTTTTGGCTATAAGACAGTAGAAAAATCACACCAGAAAAAAAAAGGGACATAATTTCACATATAAAGAAACCACAACTATGTCAAAATACACACAAAAAACACACATAGAACCCGCAATCAACAACAGGTTACCAACAACCTTCAGTGCAATAACTCGTTTTTTAGTTTCAACTTCAACAAATAAATACAACATCAAATATACACCATAACGTTCAAGCTTCCTGTGCAAATTCCAAAATGCATTCATCAACAATAACAATAAGGAATGGCATCAAACATTGACTCAATTCGAAACCGACAACAACATGTTTATGTAGATCTCAGAAACAAAATCGCTGTACCGAACAAGTCGTCACAGAATAGATCGATAGAAGGATTCAAGACACTGTACCTGAGTATATTTTCGGTGAGAATCTCTCACAGTAGGTAACTCCTTTCGTTCTCATTTATTTTGTTGTTGTAATTTCTTTTTATTCGCCATCCATGCCTACTGGAGTGTGTAGTGTTTGTTTTTTTGCTATTCCTTTTTGTGTTGTTGTTGTTGTAAACTGTGAACAGCAGAAGAAACGGTGAGAAAAAAATTGAAGCTAAGAGATGAAAACTCGGAATAGTGATAGAGTAAGAACATATAAGAGAGATCGAAAACATTAAGGTTTTTTTTTGTTGTTGTTAATTTGATTACTGAAACAAAAATGAGGGAGTGTTGTTGTTGCTTTTGAGCGGTGAAGAGGAATTGTTTGAGAAAAGAGAGAATGAAGCGTGTGTTTGATTTTAAGAGAGAGAGAGAGATTAATTGGGAATTTGTGGTCTAATTGACAATTAATTAAAAATTAATGTGGATCCATTCTCCAAGTAGCATGCGACGGCTGCACCTTGTCCCACTAGGGTTTTCTTATTCATTTGTTCTCATCCCATTTTCGATTGGGCCTTGCTCAGCAAGCCCATACGAAATTCATGACAACTCCTTCCATTTTCTGCTTTACACCTTTGTTTTATTTAACTTAGTTTTATTTTTTCTTAGCTTTATTTTATTAATTTAAGTTAGTTGGTTTTTAATTAATCATATAATTTTTTCTTCTTAAATTAGACTTTTTTTAATTAGTTTAGTTTAGAATTAACTTAATATTATTTTTTAGAATTTTAATTTTGTTTAGTTAATAACTTTAGAATTTTTATTAAGCTTAGATAGTAATTTTAGAATTTTTATTTAGTTTAGTTAGTAACTTTAGAATGTTTTATTTAGTTTAGTTAATAAATTTAGAATGTTTAATTTAGTTTAGTTAGTAACCTGTAGAATTTTAATCTAATTTAGACTTAACTTAATAACCTTAGAAATTTCAATTTTAGTTTAGAGTTAATTTTTGTTATATCTCTTTATGTTTGATTTTTCTTCGTCATTTCATATTTTTTATTATTCACTGGTCATCAATTTTTGTTTATACTTATTTCCTTATGATTTTCCTTTTATATGTTAGTAAATTTTGTTGTATTTTCGATTTAATTCATTTTGATTTTTATAGCTTATTTTATTGTTTGTTTGTTTAAATCCAAGGGAATCGTTTAAATTTTTGTCGACTTCATGTCACCAAATACATAAGCGCGAACACTCTCATTCATCTTCCGTTTATTATTTTGTTAAAAAAACTTAAGATAATTTTTCCAAATATTCAATTTTTCAAAACTCACACCTTTTAAGTCAAAACTTCGACGTTAGGTCGTCGTATTTTCGAAAACTCGTCCATACCCATTTTCGGCCAAACAATTTATTTTGAATCAAACAAAGATCTTTAATAAACAGATATTTCAAAAGGTTCCTATAGAATACTATAGATACATTGGGTGCTAATACCTTCCCATTGTATAACCAACCCCCGAACTCTAGACCTCTTTTCAAAAAATGCCTTGTATTTTCATTATTTTTAAAGTATTATTTTACATTGCATATTTTAGGGTTTTATTTCGCTCTTTTCCCTTTTCCCTTGGAAATAATAAAGCGCGGTGGCGACTCTTGCTTTTGTGAGACGAATTAACTAATAGTTCGATCTCCGATTTACCCCGCTACATTTGTTATCGCTACAACACCCATTGAGTTCTCCAATACTGTCAATTACATGACCAGAGGTCTTCCTTCAACCGGCGGCATTAGAATCGGAGGTTCCTGGAGATACTCCTTGATTTTGTCAAAGGCTATCTAAAAATCGTTGTTCCACTTCACGAATTGATCTTTCTTCAGTAACTTGAAGATTAGCTCACAAGTGGCAGTCAAATGGGAAATAAATCTGACAATGTAGTTCAATTGTCCCAAAAAACTTTTGACTTCCTTCTCAGTACAAGGAACTGGCATTTCTTGGATAGCTTTAGGCTTTAAAGGATCGACTTCAATACCTTTACCATTGACGATGAAACCTATGAGTTTACTGGATCTTACCCCAAAGGTGAACTTGTTTGGATTCAACCTCAATTTATACTTCTTCAATCTCTCAAACATCTTGTGTAGGTGGTCAAGATGTTTTTCTTCATTCTGAGACCTGGCTATCATGTCATCAAAATAAATCACTATCTCATGATGGATCATATCATGGAACTAAGCTACCATATCGCGCTGATATGTTGCACCAGAGTTCTTCAAACCAAAAGGCATAACTTTATAATAGAAAGTTCCCCACTGTGTAACAAAAGTAGTCTTCTCCACATCTTCTAGCGCCATCTTGATTTGATTATAACAAGAGAAACCATCCATGAAGGAAAATACTTTATGCTGAGCAATGTTGTCAACTTGAACATCAATATGGGGAAGTGGAAAGTCATATTTGGGGCTTTCCCTATTCAGATCCCTGTAGTCTATACACATGCACACATTACCATCCTTCTTAGGTAATGGAACCACATTTTCAACCCACTGCAGATAGGACTTAACAACTAAGAAACCTGCATTGAATTGCTTCATAACCTCAGCTTTGATATTTTCGGACATCTCGGGACGCATACGACGAACCTTCTGCGTTATAGGAGCATAACCATCCTTCATCGGTAGACGGTGAACCATAATGTCAGTATCAAGCCATGACATGTCTTTGTACGAAAACCCAAAGATCTCAACATAGTCTCACAACATCTGGATTAACCTCTTTTTAACATTGTCTTCTAGGTTGGCACCTATCTTGACCTCTTTCTTTTCCTCTTCACTACCTGTAATACGATGGGAGAACTGACTTTGTTTTGCGTGTTATCATAAATGTTACGAATAACAAGAGTCGCGACTGACTTTTCTTTTATCCAAAAGAAAGGGTGAAAAGAACAGGGAAGACCTTTGAGAATTTTCTGAGTTTGGGGGGTAAGTTATGAAAAGGGAAGGTGTTAGCACCCTTTTCATCCGTAGTTATCTACGGGCTCTTAATCGCTAGCTCACTTTGTTTGAAAATGCTTTTTTGTATGTGTGATTTGAAAATATTTTGAAAATGCCTAAGTGCGACAAACTTTGTAATGATTCTCGTATCAGTTGAGAACACATACAAAAGTGTTTATTTTGAAAATATTTCAGAGAAAAGTGTTTGTCTTAAAAGATATTTTTTGTGAGCAAGCGATTATGATCTATCTACCTACTCAAAAGTCTTTTGTGTTATTTTCCTCCTCTTTAGATAGTGCTACCCTGCCATTACTTAGTAGGTAGCCCTATTTTTGGATGTGAAGGGACAGGTGCATGTCATCGTACAGTCATCGAAGGTAAATTGTAAGGACGCTTTAGCAATTTATCGTAAGGGACTAGATCATTTATCGAAAGAAACATCGAAGGGTCATCGAGGGACTATGATCTTTTTAATCAGAGGGAATTTTCTAAAGCGTCCCCACGTTCGAGGGACATGATTGTTTTATTTGAAGGTAACAAGTAATGTTACACTAGAGGTGAGTGTATGAAAAGTGCATTGAATTCAGTTATTTTATCTTGGATTTAGGGTTTTCTATGTTTCGTTTTAGATCTTACTATACAATCCTATTAAATTAGCAATAATAAGGAAAAGCAGTAAAAGTAGAAAAGAAATGACCCACGCTATTACCAAGCTTCAGGAAAGGGGGGTACAAAACCACAAAAATTGGGGCAAGAAAGAAAGCAAAAACCCTAATTAAACTATTACATTCCGTAGAAGTTACATGATAGAAAAAAACTAATGCAAAAATAATAAAGCGCGTTAAACAATAAAAAGGAAAAGAAACAAATAAATTGTTTGATGAAAAATGATTGATGATGTAACCTAAACCTAATTGATTTTAATTGAAAGAAAACCCTAAAGTTTAGGTTGATTTTAATTTAATCAAAAAATTTAGGTGAATAAATTAATCGAGATTAATTATCCTAATTAATTTTAATAAATAAAAATAAAAGTTAATTTATGAGAAATAAAACTAAACCTAATTTATTTTAATGTTAATTAAAAATAATTAGGGTTTATTAAAAAACTAGGGTTAAGTTAGAAAAAAAAGGAAAATAAAGTTAGTAAAGAAAATAGAGAAAAAAGAATGTTAGGGGTGGGTGTTAAACCCGTGCCCCCTGCATCTTTAAGTTGTATGCATATGAACAGGCCAAGCGCGCGCTTGTGCTAGGATACACGTTCAACATGTTTTATAACTAACCTGTAAAACATATGAAATATTAGAGAAAAAAAGTGTCAAAAGACTGGCTAGAACCCAGGACCTTTGAGACTAGTGCCTTATCACGCGCGCTTCTGCCACTGGGGTGGCTGTTTCATCCGTTCATATAATTAAACAAAATAAATATAATATATAAGAAAATGCATTGGCCGGAGAAGCGTCGGATCCCTAGCTCCGATCACCTTCGGTGACGACTCTCATTGAATGAATATGCAAAATAAACAAGGTTAGCAATCAAAAACATTCTACCCCCCTAAATCTAGGATTGTGAATCCAATGACAATGTTATTTTGATCTAAAAGTCCATTGTTTGGCCGCTATAACACAAATGGCACTGATTGGATCAAACATGGTACCCTATGGTTCTGACTGCATTGGATCATGATAATGATCCAAACTTGTTCAGGGACATCTCAGGAGTGCATTAGTAACATTAATATAGCATAAAACAAAACAAAAACTACAATATGAAATTAACAAAATTTATGAAATCAGAGATGCATGTATGGTGTTCTCATGAGCTTTTGAACATCAAAATCGGCCCAGCTAGACTCTGTATGATGGCTAGGAGTGAATGAGATAACTATTTTCAAGTGAGAGAGATTTGAAAGTAGGGTTTGAGAATTTTAGGGTTCTTGAAAATATTTGGAATTTTTTTGACAATATTGAGAGGCAAGGGTTTGTGTTTTTGCTCTTGTCTTGATGCCTGAATATATAGAGAATTTTTAGGGCAAAAATAAATGGGCTTGGACTCTTGTACAAAAAGATATGATTTTATCTTATTTATTTTATATTATTAATGAATTAAATCAAAAATAATAAAAATAAAAATAATAAAACAAGGCCAAAGGGTGTATGAATGAATTCTGAGGTATATAAAGAGTATAACACACGTTTGGACCTCAAAACTATGTCCCAATAGTCCAAAATATCAAGCTTGCTCAATTTGGTCTTCATGTATTTGCTCAAAATTTCCCAAATTGAAATGGTCATAACTCATTCAATTATTATCTTTTGAAGGTGATATTGGACTTTTTGGAAATATCATGATGTCCTCTACAACCTCTATGTTGATCATGTTTGCTTTTGAAGATTCTATCTTGATGTAAGCTGCCTTGACAAAAAATATCTTTTTGTTAACTTTTGAAATGACCTATAATGTATTGGCTTATATCTCTCAAATGATGCATTTTTTAGAATTAAGCATAGAGTTACAAATTTGTAGAGAATTGAATTCCATTCAAAATGAGCTTTGGTTGGGGAATAGATGATAAAGCATGTGAAGGTTATGCTTGGTCAAAGTTCAGTTGACTTCTCCTAAGGAAACACTAATTTGACAACTTTTGACTTTTGATGATTTGAGGGATTTTCTTGATGAATCATGATCAACCCTTGATCAAATGATTAATATGACTTAAAAATCTTCATGTTGACAAAAATAATGAGGTTTGACTGTATGTTAACCACAATTCACTTTTTACCCAATATAGTTGATTTTCAATCATCTGAGCAATTGACTGAGCAAACTTGTGATGTAAGGCTTGAAATTTGGTATGGGCATTATTGAAGACATATGGAGACACATGAAAACCACTTGAGGCCTTGAGAACCCAATATTCCTTGTGAAACACAAAACCCTAGTTGTGGACCCATTGCTTATGAGGATAATTTGTCTGATCGATTCTTGAGCCAACTTGAGCAAATGAGAATCTCATGAGAATGTATTAAAGGAAAATGGGAGGGAAAATTTTGGGGTACAACAGCTGCCCCTGTTCAATCTTCTTAAACCTGAGAAGTTATATTGGCACGTCTACCATTCGTGACTTGAAGGTAGAAGATGATTGAACACTTAAGTGCCCAGAAATTTGCACTCGCTTGTGCATGAAGTATCACTGTTGGTTGATTATAACGAGAATGAGCTTAAATATTCCATTTCAAGAGGTGACAGAGAGTCGTCGAAGATGGGCTTACAGATGCCATCCAGGGTAACTATTGACAGGAATATCAGAATAAGTTTACGCCTAACTTTGTCTTTAAAAGATGTATTTTGAATGAGTCTACGTCCGAATTTATCCCCAAGAGAAAACCGGAATAAATCTAAGCTTAATTTTATCTAAATGATATACTAGAATGAGTCTACGCTCGACTTTGTCTAGAAGATATGCTTGGAATGAGTTTACGCTTGACTTTGTCCAAAAGAGTATCAGAAGGAAATCTATTCCTGATTTCATCTGAACAATGCACTAGAAAATGTCTACCCCCGACTTCAACTAGAAGAGGTACCAGAAAGAGTCTATGCCTGAATTTTTCGAAAAAGAGTATCAGAAGGAAACCTACGCCTGATTTCATATGAACAAGAAGATGTCTACGTCTGACTTCAACTAGAAGAGGTACTAGAAAGAGTCTACGTCGGACTTTTTCCAAAAAGAGTATCAGAAGGAAATCTACATCTGATTTTAATTGAACTAGAAGATGTCTACGCCTGACTACAACTAGAAGAGGTACTAGAAAGAGAGTACGTCTGACTTTTTCCAAAAAGAGTATAAGAAAGATATATACGCTCGACTTCATCTGAATGATACACTAGAAGATGTTTACGCCCGACTTCATCTAGAAGAGATATTTTTTCAGAATGTTTCTCTGGGGAAAATGCTTAAGTAGCTAACTTGTTAGATTTAGTCTCTAAGGGGAATTGTATGATCTTGTAGATAGTCGAACCATATTTTTTAGGAATTACTCTACGACCTGTTAGAAAATTGTTGATAATGTTCATTTGTTTCCGAACTTAACATGAAAAGACAAGGTTAGCTCTATGCAATATCATGATGTATGTAATGCATTGCGTGATGATGTTCTCGAATTAAATGTGAATGTGCTAATGCGTTTCGTATGCATATTCTATGATAAATGATGTACGTGAGATGTCGTTGAAGTGTATTGGTAGATTTGTATAACATTTATGATCAGGAAAATAAATCCCTGATTGTTGCTGGGGATGACGAATATGAATCTTCAATCTGCTGGTGATTTCTGCTTGCTGTTTAAGGATACTTCAGTGGGGAATTTGATTTCTATTTGGGGAGAAGAGTTCAAGAACATTGGTCGTTCACCGCTCTACTGGGGAGTTTAATTCTTATATACCCTAACTGGGGATAAAAGAGATGGATAACCTTCCAAGGTGTTGTCTGACCGAGTTTTTGATATGGATGTCGACTCGTCTGGGGAGGATAAGATTAACTAACATCTAGTTCGGTTTTAGATTTCGTAGAAACTCTCTGGGGATAGTGTCCTGGACTATCCTTTATTGGAGAGAGAAGTTTTGCCGGTGATTTATAGTAGTCAGAAGGACAGACTCAAGCTGAGGAGACCGAAATCCACTGTGGAAATAAACTCTGTTGGGGAAATAAACCTTGTTGGGGAAATAAACACTGCTAGAGAAACACTCTGTTGAGGAACTAAACCTTGCTAGGGAAATATGTTCTGCTGGGGACATGAGCCCTGGTAGAGAAGAGAAATCTGCAGGGGATTGAATTCGGCTAGAGAAATAAACTCAATCGGGGAAGAGAATTCCTGTGAACTGTGCTGCTATCGTAATCTACTAAAGATTGGAATCCCGTAGGTTGACGACATTGCCGAGGAAAATATTATACTCCTTTGTTTGCTAGGGGGATCTGCTGGTGAGTACGGCCTGCTGGGAATATGTCCTTGTTGAAGATGAGCTTGTGACGCCGATTCCACGGGGGATAATCTTATGGAAACTGTTCTGTGGGGCAACTTTTCTGGGAATTACTCTGGGGATATATGGATGACTTGAACATTATCCTTCCTCCTAAAGTTCTGGGTAAATACTTATTCCTGTTTTATGCATATATTTGTTAATAGTAATCGTATTCATATGCATATGTTCATTCAATTTAGTCATTGGATATTTTTGCAAACAAAACAGAAAAAGTAAGACAAAATTTGAATTTTGAAATTGATAATTTGCCTATAAACAGACAATTTTGTACAAAGAGACAAAATCCTAGTAAGAGGAAATTGTCGTGAAAAATGAAGAGATCACAAAGTGAAAACAAAATATATAGCTATGCGTAAATGATCTCACTGGGTTCCAACTCTGCTCTTGCCTTTCTGTCTTCGAGCATCTCATCCCTCGCTTATCGGAAGAAGTTGATTGAATTGATCTGTACCATTCGAACTTAACGATGGTAATAAAGATGGTTGTAAGTGATCCAACGGGACATAGTTGTATGCTTTAATCCCTAACTTTTGCCTGGACTGCCCTTTCAGGTTTTAAGCCCACCGGGATACCTTTTTTGCCCAAGCCGCATTTCTAGGTTTTTGAATTAACGGGTGTACAATTTTTTATATATATCCCTTATTTTTGCCCGCACCCTTTTGTCTCGCCGGGATGCCCTTATTTTTGCCTAGGCCAGTCAACCTATCGGGTCGTTCTTATGCCTAGTATCTTTTAACTATATCTACGTTTACAGGGTGTGGAAGATCTTTACTGTCCATGCTGGTAAGTATCATAACAGCGCCCAAAAATATCTTCTTAATCACAAATGGCCCTTCCTAGGTAGGAGTCTATTTGTCCCTGGGGTCACCCTGCGGTAGTATGATGCACTTTATTACCAAGTCACCAACCTGATATACCCGATGCTTGATTTTCTTATTGAGGCTTTATCATACGCTTGGGATACATCTGGCCGTGAAAAACAGCCGTCAGCCTCTTCTCGTCAACCAAATTCAACTGATCCAGCCTAGTCTGAATGCATTCGTCTTCTTCCAAGTCTACATCTTTCATAATTCTCAAAGAAGGTATCTGAACCCCGATAGGTAGGACAACTACCATACCGTAGACTAGATAGAATAGGGTTGCCCAAGTTGATGTCCGAGCTGAAGTGCGGTAGCAATGAAGAGAAAATGGTAACATCTCGTTCCAGTCTTTGTAGGTCACAACCAACTTTTGTATAATCTTCTTAATATTCTTGTTGGCGGCTTCCACTGCGCCATTCATATTTGGTCGATATGGAGACGAGTTGTGGTTCTTGATCTTGAACTGCGCATAGAGTTCTGTGATCATATTATTGTTCAGATTAATACCATTATCTATGTTGATTCTCTCGGGGATGCCATACCGACAAATAAGGTTATGCTTAATGAATCGGGCGACCACATTCTTAGTAACAGAGGAAAATGAGACTGCTTCAACCCACTTTGTGAAATAATCAATGGCGACGAGGATGTAGCAATGTCCGTTAAATTCAATAGGCTTGATCTCTACAATCATATTAATGCCACCACATTGTAAATGGCCAAGGAGCAGTCAAGACATTCAGAGATACTGGTGGCACATGTACTTTGTCAGCATAGATCTGGAACTTATAACAAGTTCTTGAGTGGTGATGACAGTCAATTTCCATAATCGACCAATGGTAACCCCGCTCTCAGAATTTTCTTAGCCATAGTATGTCCACTGGAATGAGTACCAAAGATACCGTTGTGCTTATCCTCCATAATTTTCTCCGCCTCCTTCTTGTCCATATAAAAGCAGAGTCAAATCTTGGTTGCGCCTGTACAGAATTTCGTTGCTCAGGAAGAACTTAGCTGAGAACCTCCGTAGGAATTTATTGTAATTTATAGATGCCCCCTCAGGGTACTCTTGAGCCTCAAGGTATCTTTTTACTTCGTGAAACCAAGGCTTTTCTTCTACTCCATCAACATCAACTTCATAGCAATGTTTCGATTCGTCTAGTCTTTCAATAGTAATTCGAGGAGCTTCATTTTCCCATCTGACTTTGAACATAGATGACATGGTAGCTAATGCATCTGGCAACTGATTTTCTTCTTGTGTAATATGCTCAAAAGTGATTTCTTCGAAGTACAAAATTAAGTTCAACACATGCTCTCGGTAAGTAATAAGACTCAGATGCTTCGTGTCCCATTCTCCCTTAACTTGACTAATTACTAGGGCTGAGTCCCCATATATGTTCAGAAACTTTATTCCCATATCAATAGCGGCTTTGATACCCATGATGCACGCTTCGTATTCGGCCATGTTATTGGTGCAGTCAAAGCAAAGTCTGGCGGTGAAGGGCGTATGGAAACCCTTGGGTGAGATTATCACAACACCAATTCCATTACCAAGTGCGTTGGAAGCTCCATCGAAAACCATAGTCCATCAGGATCCTATCTCATGTCCTTCATACGGTCTAGGTTCTTCACAATCTGTAACTAGCATGATATTCTCATCCGGGAACTCGAAATTCATAGACTGATAGTCGTCTATCGCTTGATGAGCCAAATGATCCACCAATAGACTTCCTTTGATTTCCTTTTTGAGTTGTGTACTGAATGTCGTATTCTGTCAAGACCAATTTACATTTTTCTATTCTTTCGGATAGAGAGGGCTTCTCGAATATGTATTTGATTGGATCCATCTTAGAGATCAACAAGTTAGTATGAGTCATCATATACTGTCTTAGTCGGCGAGCAGCCCATGCCAAAGCGCATCAATTTTTCTCGAGTAGTGAGTATCTTGTTTCACAGTGGGTAAACTTTTTGCTAAGGTAGTATATTGCATGCTCTTATTGACTAGACTCGTCATGCTCGCCCAATACACACCCCATTGATTTCTCTAACACTGTTAGGTATATGATCATAAGTCTTACTTCAACTTGTGGCATCAGAATTGGAGGTTCTTGTAGGTACTACTTAATTTTGTCAAAGGATATATTACAATCATTGTTCCATTTCACAACCTGATCTTTCTTCAGCAACTTAAAGATCGGCTCACAAGTAGCGGTCAAATGAGAAATAAATCTGGAAATATAGTTCAGTCATCCCAAGAAACCTATGCCTTCTTTCTCGGTGCGAGGGGGAGGCATTTCTTGAATAGCTTTGACTTTAGAGGGACCAAATTCAGTTCCTCTATTGCTAACAACAAAACCCAAGAGTTTACCGGATCTCACCCCAAAGGTGCACTTGTTCGGATTCAATCTCAGCTTATACTTCCTTAGCCTCTCAAACAACTTATATAGATGGTCCATATGCTCTTTCTTAGTCTGTGATCTGGCTACCATATCGTCAACATAGACCTCTATCTCATGATGAGTCATGTCATGGAATAAAGCTACCATAGCAAGCTGATATGTTGCATCGGCGTTCTTCAACCCAAAAGGCATAAGCTTGTAGCAGAAAGTGCCCCACTGTGTAACAAAAGTAGTCTTTTCCATGTCTTCCAGTGCCATCTTGATCTGATTATACCCTGAGAAACCATCCATGAAGGAGAATACCTTGTGTCGAGCTGTGTTGTCGACCAAAACATCAATATGTGGAAGTGGGAAGTCATCCTTGGGGATCGCCCTATTCAGATCCCTATAGTCAACACACATACGTACCTTACCGTATTTCTTTGGTACCGGAACCACATTCACAACCCATTGAAGATAGGATGTCACTTCTAATAACTTTGCGTTGAATTATTTCATAACCGCAGCCTTGATCTTCTCTTACATCTCGGGATGCATATGACAAACCTTCAATTTTATCGGAGCAAAACCTTCTTTCATGGGCAGACGGTAAACCATAATATAAGTATCCAGCCCCGACATATCTTCGTATGACCAAGCAAATATCTCAACATATTTATGCAACATCTGCATTAACCTATTCTTGACACCGTCCTCTAAGTTGGCACCTATCTTGACCTCTTTTCCGTCTATTTCAGAACCTAAGTTTACCATTTCAACCGACTCTTCATGTGGTTGAATAGCTTTTTTTCCCTTGTACTAAGAGTATGGCTAGTTCTCCAGCTATCTCACAATCTTCCTCACCTTCGTCCTCGGCTTGGTAGATCAGATTTTCAAAGTCATAAGTGGCAATAGAAGAATCTTTATCAACGAGATCCAGAGTGGATCCAGCAATATATTGTGTGGGTGTGTGTAAGAACACATAGCTATTTGAAAGTGATAATAGTGAAAATAAAGAAAGAGAGCACAAAATTTTAATGCAAAATGTCCAATGCTTTATTAAATGAAAATATGTTATGAAATGACGACCCTTAACAAATGAACCGTTATGCCCCGGGTAAAGCACAAGGTTTAAAGTCATTGTTCAAATATTACAAAGCCAAAACTTGAAAGAAATTAAAATAGAAATGTAGCTATTACTCCCGACTAAAGGAGATAGAGATAATGTCCTCATCTTTTCAGTTGCTGAGCCCATTTCCAATGGTAGGAATGATCCAGCTGTCAAGGTCATAATCACTGTCAGCATCTTCTATTACATTGACTATGTTATTGCTAATGCGGAATGGTGGCCTTCCAACTCTAGCGCGACAAACAACCCTATAACCCTCTTCTTCTACAGTAGCTTTAGCATATTTCAATGAAGCCATTCTGGGCAGGGCCCTCGTAACTTTGTGAATGGAAGAGACATTTTCAGTAGTGACAGGAGGGATAACTTCAAAAGTCTAACATGGAGTCTCAATGAATTCACCATCCATCTCTACATACCGGAAAGAATTCAAGTGGCTAACCATATACTCTTCTTCACTACAGACAGTAACAATCTTTCCATTCACAGGATACTTTAACTTCTGATGTAGGGTCGAGGTGACAGCGCCTGCCCCATGGATCTGGGGACGTCCTAGTAAGCAAGAGTAAGCTAGTCAAGTATCCATCACATAAAAGGTAGATTCAAAGATCTACGAACCCACCTTGATCGGAAGATCCACTTCGCTGTGTACCATCCTTTTTGATCCCTCAAAGGATTGAACTGCAATATCACCGGGTTTTAGTATGAACCCTTCACAATCAAGTTTGTCAAGAGCGCCTTTCGGTAGAACATTCAACGAAGAACCAATATCAATCAATACATGCGACAAAGTAGTGCTCCTGCATTTAATGGAGACATTTAGGGCCTTGTTGGGGTTTCTTCCCTCAGGAGTCAGATTAACATCAGAGAAACCTAATACATTGTCAGTCGTCACGCTAGAAACATAACTTCCAAATTGATCGACAGAAATCTCTTGCGGCACGTGAGAAGTCTTCAAGAATTTCACTAAAGCTTACGCATGGGCTTTAGAACATAATAGTAGGGATAACATCAAGATCTTGGATGGGGTCTGCCCCAGCTGTTCAAAAATTTTATAATCACTCTTTCGGATAATTTTAAATACCTCTTCCAACTCTTGTCTAGAGGTGTCTTCAACTGTGGCTTCCTTAGGCGCCTCCTTCTAGGCAGGCTCTATCACTTGTTGTTTACCCCGAGCCTCAATAGTTGAATCGATAGTAGTAACTTTAACAGGTGTGGAAACAGTCTTCGGAGAGATTCCCAGAGAGAAAACCCTTCAGCTTCTAGTAACCTTACTGGTTCCAACGATATTGTCAATGTCGGGTTCAGCAGCTTCAGTAACTTCAACTTCAATAGTCAGTAGTTCTTGTTTGATGCCATGGTAGTAGACGTCAGATCCATAGTTCCAAGGAATAGCTTTATCCGAAGAATATGGGATAGGTCCAGGTGTATTGATGATCAAAGGAGCAGCTTTCGTATTGGCAGTAATCCTTACAAGACCTCTGGAGGTAATCCTGATAGGAAGGCCGAAAATTACGAATAAGTCCTGATACAGATTCTCAGCAGACGGAACCTTCTCGATTAGAATTATATGATTGTCCATCAGGCGTTGAATGCCTTCCTTCAGTAACTTGCAGCCATTGGGTTAGGCTGCACAACAATAACATTTTTCAATACAGCCCAGTGTTGTACCCCAAAATTTTCCCTCCCATATTTCTCAAAACATTTCAAGAAAGATCCTCAAGTTGCTCAAGGAAGTCCAAGGGTTGGCCAGACAAGCTTTCTCCTAAGGCAGTCTACCTCAAATTAGGGTTTTATGTTGCATCAAGATACTTGAGTCCAAGGATCCCAAAGGCTCACCATTGTCCTAATATGTTCTCAATAGCATCCATGTCAAGTTTCAAGCCTTGCAGAGGAAGTTTGCTCAGTCAATTGCTCAAAGGCCTGAAAATCGACTATGCTAGGGCAAAAGTCAATTGTGGCCCACATACAGTCAAACTTCAAGATTTTTGGTCAACATCCTAATTTTGAAGTATATTTCATCATTTGATCAAGGTTTGATCATGATTTATCAAGGATTGCTCATAATTCATCAAGACTCAAAAGTTGCTAAATTAGGGTTTTGCAGGAAAAGTCAACTCAACTTTGACGAAGCATAACTTTCTCATACTTTATGAGAAATGACCCATCCAAAGCTAATTTTGAAGAGGATGCAATGTTATACAATCCATCTTTAACTCCAAAGTTCAAAATATGCACTCACAAGAAGTTATGAATTTGGACATTCTAGGTCATTTTGAAAAGTCAACAAAAACACATTTTTTTCAAAGCTTCATACAATGACATGGAATACCAAATTGAGATGAGATCAAAAGGGTTGCTTAGAGGACATCGCAAGCTTTCTAAAAAGTCCAAGAACACCTTCAAAGAGTCAAAATTGAGGAAGTTATGCATTGGTGAAGTTGACCCTTTTTGCAAAATTGACAAAATTCAACTATGCCTAAAATTGCAAATTTTGCTAAATGGGCCCAAGTTTTTGCACTTGTTTTGAGTTGGTAGCATGGTCCACGAGCCCTAGATCTTTCCACTTGTCATTATCTTATTTTTATTATTTATTTTGATTTTGATTTGAATTAAATCAATTTAAATCAAAACAAATCATGGAAAGATCCAAAACATTGAAGTCTCAAGATTTTGTACATGTTTCAGGTCCTATATCCAGTTGGCAAGTGATTGAACTCGTGCAAGGCTTTTGTGAGCATAAAAATATTGGTTTTATCCTATTTTTGGAATGATTTTCAAAGGAATCAAATCAAGATCAAAATCAATAATGGAGAAAGATTGAGATCAGGTTTTTAACCCTAATTCAATCCTTGATATATATTGATCATTGGCAGACCTAAAGCAAGGGTGGAGAGAGGCGCAAGAACCATAACCAAACTTGAAAAAACTCACAAAAAGTGCAGACACGATTTCATATTTCCAGGCATCCTCAAGACCTTTTAACCATCCCAATCGCTTCCTGGGGTCACAAGCAAGCAAAACCAATCAAGAACAAGGAGTTTCCATTGCCAAATACCACTGTAAGTCATCCACGACATTGATTTATTTTTGAAATCTAATTGCATCATTATGTCACTTATAGCACAAAATAATTATATATTCTTGATCCTTGGAACATTTGCAAGCTATCCATATCATCCAATTGCATTTTTATGGACTGAATCAAGAATTGCCATTGTTAGGGTTTGTGGTTTCATTTTAGGTTTTTTGTGTGCAGGCAAAATTAGCCCCCATGAAGGGTACCATGATGTTCAGGATGACAAGACCGTTTGATTTATGGCATTAGAAATCATTTATCATGTCCAGGAAGGATTTTGGAACGAACCAAGGTTGTAGCTACGGACATATGTCCATAGGTAAAAGTGTTTCACTTTTAGACACGGACCAAGGACAGGGATGACCAGCGTGACATCCTCTCATTCGCTGATTTAAATTTTGGCGCTTTCTCTCTCCACTAACGCCCATTATTATATATTACTTATTATTATTATTTTATGTACAAACAAAGCAGCTAGCGCAGTTGGTAAGTGGAGCGTTGGAAAGTGTTTCAGGGCCTGGGTTCGAATCCCAGGTCCCCCAATTATTCCATGTTATTTTGCTTCAGTTAATCCAGCGCGCACACAAGGCCAAGGTCCACCATGTGACCTCATCATCCAACCTGCCAAGTGGCCAGATGGCCAGATCCAAAGGCCATCAACGAAGGAGCATCATAGGCTTCAGTCAACGCGTTGCACTGGATCTAGCAAGTCAACAATGGATCAATTCTTCTTGGGCCAACTTGGCTATCCACACCCCCCCAAATTGCTTTTCAGGCCCAATTTTCTTCTTTCTTTTCTTTTTTTATATCTTGTTTTATTTAGTTTACTTATTTATTTTTACTAACAAATTAATTATTAATTTTATCAAAAAAATCACAAAAATAATGTTTTTCACCCAATAAAATTTAGTTTTATTTTTTTTCAAAAATTAATTAATTTAATTAGGTTATTTAATTTAGGAAACTTTAAGTTATTTTGTAAATAAATTAAAAACAATTAGAACAATTAGGATTTTGTTTATAATTTAATTTAATTTTCTTTTTTCTCAAAATAACCAAAACACAAAAATAGGTTAAACTTAGTCATTTTCTTTAATTAATTTAATTTCTAATCAATTTTGTATTTAATTTTAAAACCTAATTCTTTTCTTAAAAATAATTAAAAATAACAAAAACTTTTTTTCTTCTTTCAATTAGGTTAGAAAGGGTCAAAACCCTAATTTCTTGTCGTTCTTAATTTCCTCGCGCGCGCTTTATTATTTTATTTTTTACCATATTAATGTAATTGTTCACAAGTTGTAATAGTTTAATTAGGACTTTACTTTCATTTATCGTTTCTTTCAAGGGTTTGTTTTTGGCTATGTAAATACCCGAAGCCTTGTAATAGCTTAGCTTATTTCCCGCATTTTAAATTCCACAAAATATTAACTGTTAGATGTATGAATAATTAGGGTTGCATGACAAGAATGTATGATTAACTTTAAAACGGTTAGCTAACCTTAAATGTGCAAAGATAAATAACTTGAAATTGAATCACTCGCACGTGCGCACTCCTAGGGTACATTCCCACTTTGGTTGCCTTCGGTAAACGGTCATTGAGTATAGGATATTTTAGTGGTCGCTCTCTTGTCTAAACAAAGATCAAAGTCCCGTTCGGAAAAGTTTCCTCGGAATGGTTGCCTAAAATGTTGTTTCCTCGAATAATTGATCTAAGACATTAGGGTTATTACTAAGACGTCCTAACATTGCTTTAGTGACCGTACGTCCCTTTCGAATTGACCCTCAAACTCCAATGACGGTGCTACCTACTCACTAATAGTGGGATAACACTGTCTAAAGGAAACGAACATAGAACAATTCTTTTTTCGAGTAGGTAGGTTAACTCTTAAGTACTTGCTCAACATAGGTGCAGTAATCACATTTGGAGTCTCCGGATGATCGAACTCAATCTCCCTATTGTCAATCATATCCTGAATTTTGTTTTTCAGGATCCAACAATTATTGGTGTCGTTCCCAGGACTGTTAGAATGGTAGGCATATCTCACGTTCAGATTGTACTTAGGAGAGGATGTGTTAGGATTCTGAGGAGGACCCCTTAGCATAATCAGTTTCGCTTTTAGCAAATGTTGTAACGCTTGAGACAATGGCCTATTAATCCTGGTAAACTGCCTTCCCGAAGCGTCTGACCTACGCCTATTGCCCTGTAGTTGTTGTTGTTTCTGAACCGGTGTAGAATTAGAAATTATTACCACTCCCACATAATGATTGCATTCATTTTTACCATGGCCTTTGAGGCCATAAACAACACTGGTTTCCTTTTTATTATTGAAAGTCTTCTTTATAGCACTCGAAGACGCTGCCACTTGAATTTTTCCGCTCTTAATACCACTTTTAAATTGTTCCCTAGTTAGAATCAGCTTAGTAAAACCAAACAAAGAACTCCCAATCAGATGGTTAAAGAATGGACCGGTCAGAGTGCCTACGAATATATCAACTAGCTCCCAGTCAGACAAGGGAGGTTGCACCCTTCCAGCTAAGTCTTTCCACTTATAGGCATATTCCTTGAATCCTTCATTTGAATCTATAGTCATGCTTTGTAATTTCACACGAGTCGGTGCAAGGTCAGCATTATATTGATGCTGCTTGTAGAAAGCAGCGGCCAAGTCTTCCCAAGTACGAATGTTGGTTCCTTCCAGTTGATAGAACCACTCGAGTTGTGTCCTAAACAAACTTTCTTGAAAGAAGTGAACCCATAACTTTCTGTCAGCACTATGGAGTTGGATCTTCCGAACATAAGATCGTAGGTGAAGTTTCGGACAAGACACACCATCATATTTTGAAAAAGAAGGGACTTTAAACTTGTGATGGATAATCACCCCCGAGATAAGACCCAGTTATCCGAAATCCAATCCAGACACTTTCTGGATTTCCATAACCTTAAGAAGGGCTTCAAGCTGCTTGTATCTATCATCGGTATGAGGATATTGTTCATCAGAATAGTCTTCGTCCTCAGGCGTATTACCAGAACCAATGTTTCTTCCACCTTCATCTCTGACACTTCTACCATCCTCTTCTTGGTTGTCATATTCATCAGAAGTGATGTCATCAGTTTGAACTTGTTTAGCAGGACCTTTGAATCTTCTTCCCATATTAAGAATAACAATTGGCTTCTGAGTCTTCTTCTTTTTGGCGATGAGCGCCATCATATCCTTCTGTCCTTGAGCTAGGTTCAGGAGAGTTTCCTGGAATTGGGCATTTTGAGCTTGGAGTTCCTTAACAGTCTGTTCAAGAGCCATCTTTTACTAAAATAAATAGCAAGAAGATGAGAAAAACTATATAGGAAAACCTTTTTATGTAATGATGTATGATATGCAGATGCAATGTTTTCAAGGATCGTCGCTGGATTAAAATTTGTTTAAACAAAAGGAAACAAGAGAAATTTTAGTAAAAAAATCAAATTATTATAACTTTCAATAAAAAGAGTTACAAAATAACAAAAATATAAATTCAAGTCTCCCATGGATGTTTCCTCTTTGTGTTGACATATGCGTTAAGGCTTTGTTCTTCGTGGAGTCGTTTTGTTAGCTCCAGTACTTTCTTCTCACTAGCATAGAACTGGGCTTCGAAGGTATATCTTTCTACCTTTAGTTGAATCTAGGACTTCTATAGTTCTTCGAAGTCAGTAGGCATATCGGGATGAAGAACAGTATGAGAAACGTCTCCTTCGACAATAGGCTCTATGATCACTTGTAAGATATTAGGATATGGAATTTTAAGATTCTAAGCACGAGATCGCACCCATCTGAGGTAAGGATCTAGAGGAATGGAATTATTGTATCCCAAATTATTTCGATAAATCTTGTTGACCGCGGCCAAGCATGCATAAACCTTTGGTAGTAGTTTTGAGGATCGTTCTCATAGTCGAATACAATACCCTGAATGAGCATATCATGAGGACCGTCTCTTCGAGCATAACCGAACTGGCGCAAAGTTAGAGAAGGGTTATAAGTGATGCCCCCTATTATACCAAGGAGTGGTACATTAGGAAATTCCCCACAACAATCAATGATAATAAATTTTGCCTGAGATCGAGAACACCAATGGATATCTGCATGAGTGAGTGACATCAACCTTTAAGACGACCTCAAACCCTGTTCGTTCTTTATCACTGATCGGGGCAGGTGCTAAATAAACCACCTGGACAATAGAGGTATGTAACACATAAGAGTTCCCCGCTTCATAGTACGAGTGTGGAGGTAATGCATGATATCTCTGAGTAAAGTAGGTACCAGATTATGAGTGAGGAATATCTTGATTGCATTCATATCTATGAATTGGTCTGAATTAGGGAATAATACCAAACCATAGATAAACAAGGCCAAAATATCCTCAAAAGCACAAAGATTCATGGCAGCTAGAAATCCATGAACCTTCTCTATTAGAAATTTAGGAGAAAAACCCTTGACTCCGTTCCTTGTTTCCCAATTGAATACAATGTCTGATCATTTCAGATGTAAGGCTACTGCAACATCTTCAGGTTTTGGAATTTGTCCAGACTGGTGAAAGGTATCTGATCAAGAATAGGAACTTAGAGCAACTTAGATAATTATTCTGTTGTGGGCACCAACTGATAATCAAGAAAGGTAAAGTAGTGATGCTTTAGATCAAATAACTGGAAAAGAACGCCCATCATGTGTTCCTGAAAACTAGTAGTAACCAGACTGAGTAGATGACCATGTCTCTTGGTGAATCGAGAATTGTTGGTAACTTTTGAGACTAACTCCTTAAGCTAAGAAGGTATTCTTATGAAGTTTATTCGGATGGTATTCCTACGACTGGAAGCCATGACCCTGCAACTTAGAACAAAGATAAATCCCTTAGATCCTTATAATGGTTAGGAATGATATGATGTTATGATGTCATGATATAAGCTCAAATAGATAATCAAACACAAGCAAAGCACACAAAGACCTTAGGTTTAAGGCTTGCATAGGGTTTGTAGGTAAGTACCCTCTTGAAGTTTAGTTGGCTCAACCTATCCTAGAGAAGTAACCAAGTTCTAGGGATATCAATATCACTGATCATTCCCATAAGTTTCATTTAGCCTGGCAACTGACTTTCCACCAAACAAAACTCGAGAGTCGAATCTCAATGAGTGTAGTATCGAGTATCAACCAACATCGAACTGCACCATAGCCGGTTATCTCACTACTTTCTAATGGATAAGTTGGGTCAGTTAAGGTTCTAAGGTCAGTTAGTGCTTATGACACCACGCGGCTACCTAGTATGATGCCGGATTCACTCGAGGGATACCAGTACAAACCAATGTGTCTCACTAACATAGCCATCATCTCAACCATATTGGTATACGTCGTATAGTTTCCATGATCTATTTCTACTTACCTAAAATGCCCTCAGATCTGGGTATAAGATCTTTACAAGAAATAAAACCCAAACACCCTTTAAAAAATAAATCAGACAAATAAAACAAGGAAAGCATTTAAAGGTGATCTAACTCTAAGGTAACCCCACTTTTAGTTCTCCCCAGCAGAGTTGCCAGTTTTGTAATACAGTGGGAGAACTGACTTGGTTTTGCATTTTACCACAAATGTTACGGATATCAAGAGTCGCCACCGACTTTTCTTTTATCCAAAAGGAAAGGGTGAAAAGTACAGGCAAGACCTTCAAGAAATTTCTGAGTTCGGGGGTAGGTTATGAAAAGGGAAGGTGTTAGCAACCTTTTCCTCCGTAGTTATCTACATGCTCTTAATTGCTAGCTCACTTTGTTTGAAAATGCTTTTGTGTGTGTGATTTGAAAATATTTTGAAAATTCCTAAGTGCAGAAAACTTTGTAATGATTCTCGTATCAATTGAGAATGCATACAAAGTGTTTGTTTTGAAAATATTTTAGAGAAAAGTGTTTGTGTGAAAAGATGTTTTTTGTGAGCAAGCGATTACGAGCTATCTACCTACTCAAAAGTCTTTCGTGTTATTTTCCTCCTCCTTAGATAGTGCTACCCTACCAAGAGTTAGTAGGTAGCCCTATCGTTGGATGTGAAGGGACAAGTGCAGGTCATCATACAATCATCGAAGGCAACTTGTAAGGACGCTTTAACAATTTATCGTAAGGGACTAGATCATTTACCGAAAGTAGCATCGAAGGGTCATCGAGGGACTGCAATCTTTTTAATCGGAGGGACTTTAATAAAGCATCCCAATGTTCGAGGGACATGAATTTTTTATTCGAAGGTAACAAGTCAGGTTACCCTAGAGGTGAGTGTGTGAAAAGTGTATTGAATTCAGTTATTTTATCTTGGATTTAGGGTTTTCTACGTTTTGTCTTAGATCTTACCATACAATCCTATTAAACTAGAAGTAATAAGCAAAAATAGTAAAAGCATAAAATAAATGTCCTACACTATTACAAAGCTTCAGGAAAGGGGATACAAATCCACAAAAAATAGGGAAGGAAAGAAAGTAAAAACCCTAATTAAACTATTACATTTCGTAGCAGTTACATAATAGAAAAAAAACTAATAGGAAAATAATAAAGTGCGCGAAACAATAAAAAGGAAAACAAATGGAGAAATTGTTTGATGAAAAATGATTGATGATTTAACCCAAACCTAATTTATTTTAATATAAATAAAACCCTAAAGTCTAGGTTGATTTTAATTTAATCGAAAAAGTTAGGTAAATAAATTAATCGAGATTAATTATCCTAATTAATCTTAATAAATAAAAATCAAAGTTAATTTATGATAAAGAAAACTAAACCTAATTTATTTTAATGTTGATTAAAAATAATTAGGGTTTATTAAAAAACTAGGGTTAAGTTAGAAAAAAAGGAAAATAAAGTTAGTAAAGAAAATAGAGAAAAAAGAATGTTGGGGGTGGGTGTTGAACCCACGCCCCCTGCATCTCCAGGCTGCATGCATACCACCAGGCCAAGCGTGCGGTTGTGATAGGATATGCGTTCAACATGTTTTATAACTAACCAGTAAAACATATGAAATATTAGAGAAAGAAAGAATGTCAAAAGGCTGGCTCGAACCCAGGACCTTTGAGACTAATGCCTTATCACGTGCGCTTCTGCCATTGGGGTGGTTGTTTCATCCATTCATATAATTAAACAAAAATAAATATAATATATAAGAAAATACATTGGCTGGAGAATCTCCGGAGCCATAGATTCGGTCGTCTTCTCTGGCAATTCTCTTTTAATGAATCTGCAAAATAAAAAAGGTTAGCAATCAAAAACATCTGACCCCCCTAAATCGAGGTCTACGAATCCAATGGAAATGTTATTTTGATCTAAAAGTCCATGGTTTGACCACTATAACACAAATGGTACCGATCAGAGCTGTGATATGGTGGGAGAACTAACTTGGGTTGTTTGCATTTTATCACAATTGTTGTGGATAGCAAGACTTGCCACCGACTTTTCTTTTATCAAATAAAGGAAAGGGTGAAAAGAACAGGAAAGACCTTTTGAGATTTTTCTTGAGTTCCGGGGGTAGGTTATGAAAAAAGGGAAGGTGTTATCACCCTTTTCATCCGTAGTTATCTAGGGCTCTTAGTTACTAGCACACTTTGAAATGCTTTGTTTGAAATGTGTTTGTGATTTGTTTGAAAGTATTTTTGAAAAGTGCCTTTGTTTAGGAGGACTTTGTAATGATTCTCATCTCTATAAGAATGTATATAAAGTGTTGACTTTTGAAAATATTTCATGGAAAAGTGTTGGTGCGTTTGAAAGATGTTTGGTTTTAAATATTTGTGACCAAGCCACTACGAGCGTTCTACCTACTTAAAAAGTCTTTGTTCATTTCCTCTTCCTTTAAATATTTCTGTCTTACCATTGATTGATAAGAAGCCCTATCATTGGATGTGAATGGACAAGCGTGGGTCATCGTATAGTCATAGAAGGAAACTTGTGGAATACTTTGGCAACTGTCGTAAGGGACTAAGATCATTTATCGAAGAAAACTCTGAAGGGTCATTTGAGGGACTATGATCTTATAATCGAGGGTCTTTTGCTAAAATAATCCACGTTTGAGGGACATGACTATTTTATTTGAGGCAACAAGTGTGGGTTAACCCTAGATGTGCAAGTGTGCAAAGTGTTTTGATTTCATGCATTTTGTCTTTGGATTAGGGTTTTTTACTTGTTAATTTTATCTTGCCATACAAGCCCTAATTACTAGCATTTATATTGAAAGTGATAAATTGTGGAAATTTAAAGTTCTACGCTATTACATCATTTGGGGGATGGGGATATAATTTACAAATGGGGAAAAAAGAGCAATTAAACCCTAATTTACTATTACAACCATATTGAATATCACAAGATAAAATGTTCAAGAATATAAAGGCAATGTGAAAAGAAAAGAAAATTGTTTTTGTTTAGGGTTTTTGATAGAAAAAGGCCTTAGTAATTAACCTAATTAAGCTAATTAATTAAGAAAAGTTAATTAATTATTAACAAGACCTAAATTTAAGTTCATTGTAGCTAAGAAGAAAATAAAAACTAAGTCTAAATAATTTGTTTAGAAAATAATTTGAATGTTAATACTAATTTGTAAAAGAAAATAAAATTCAATTTAGTAAAATAAAATAGAATAAAATGCCTAAATTAAAATATTTTCTAATTTAGTTAAGAAAATATTTTTTTTGGTATTTTTTGGTTTGGGTAAAAGAAATAAATAAATGAAAATAAAGAAAATATGAAAGAAATAAAAATAATTGGGCTTGGGTGTCAAAAGAAAAATGGGGATTTAAAAGAAAATGGGGCGCTAGGCCCAAAAGATAGTTTTTGTTTAAGTCATAAAATAAAAACAAAATGGACTGGTTATTTTAGTAAAATGAGGGTAAGAAAATAACAAAAATAAAAGATAAAAGGCCCAAACACAAGGGAAGCCCAATGTTGTATGAATCATGTGTGCTGGCTTTTGAAGGTGTATCATGGTCCTGCTTTGTAGAGCGTTAGATTGGCTTGTCCAATGATCAAATGGTGAAAGAATGAGGGTACATGATGGACTCCGGGAAACCAAGAGTGTTTAATCTGCAAGAATAAATAATGTGAAAAACAAAAGGGTACCACTGGGGCTCGAACCCAGGACCCTTAGTACCAATATCTTACGCGCGCTCCTCTTGCCAATGGGGTGGCTGTTTCATCTGGTTATAGAACATATTGTAATAAATTTAAAATAAACTAAGTTTCCAAAATTTGAACTTCATCTTCGACCTTCGTGCGCGCAGGGATGAACACCAACATTATCAAAACTGTAACTTCTTCATTTCTCAATCATTTAAAAAAATGTAAACATCAAACTTGCTCCAAATTTCTTCACGATTTCAGAAATGTAAATAACTTAAGCTATAAGTCAAAGATGAACATGGATTTTGAATGACCTAATTTTTCTAGAAAGTTCAACTCTAAAATTCTCACTATTCAGGCAACATAAATAAATTCTAAGGACATGGTCAGTTTCAGGGTTATGATGTCCACATTTTATCTTTGAAAATGGAAAGCTAACAATGCCTATATGAAGAGTTTGCTAGTCAGAAAACTTACCTTGAAAATGGAATTCATGTTTTGAAAATGAGCTTGTTTCAAGATTCTTCAATGATTAGTTTAGCTTCCCTGGATCTCTTGGAAGCTAATGCAATACTTAGCTTGAGTTGAGAATGGCTGAAATGGTCTGGAGATGTCAAGTTGCAGACCTCTGTTTTTGAATTTGGACAATGGTGGAAATGGAGTTATAGTTGGGAAACAAGGATTGAGATGAGTTGTATTTGATGTATAGAATCTTTGAGGATGATTTTGAGGGAAAACGTACGATGGAAATGGAAGATACAAGTTCAAGGGAAGAACTATGGTAAAAATGGAGTTTGTGTGCAATTTCTGGCTAGAGGGAGCTTGGGATTGTTTCAGGGGTTGTTCATTCGTGTCTTATGTTGCAATGTGTGTCTCTATTTATAAGGAAAGGTTGTAGGGAAGGAGATCATCAGGTTTGTAAGTTACAAAGTTATGGCTAGATGACTTAATTTTGAAGCAACATTAAGATAACCTTATTCCAATGCATAGTACAAGCATGATCTGAAGTGGCTAGAAGCTTTAGACAAGTTGCTTCTAGCTTTGAGATTGTGTGTGTTCAGAAGGAACATGTGCAAAGCAAAAGGAGTTGACATTGTGATTAAAATTGGCTTTTCCAAAATGGCAATGTTACCTTTGTGCCAAAAATGGATTAATCACTTGGACAATGGCTCAAAATCTTGGACAATGGCTCTATTAGTTGTGTAATAAATTAATTACAGAATGAAACACAAGTTAGAAGCCTGAAAAGCAAGATCGTGCAGCATGGCTAAGAGATTTGAATTCTTGTTCATCATAAAAATGACCTAAAATTCAAGAATGAATGATCAACTTCTTGTCTTTGAAACTTCCAGCTCAAGTATGAACTCTTCAAGTTCTTTGACATTTTGGAAAGCTTGAAACATCCTCTATAACCTTAATTTTGACCACTTTGACAAAATCCTCTTGGAGCTTGGTGAAAATTGGCCAAGAAGTTAGGTCAGAAATCTGCCTAAATTAGGTCAAATTTTCACTAAGTGTTTTAGAAAAAGTACATGACTTTATGGGCTTATAACACAAAATCTAATCATTTTTTGGATATGAGTCCTTTATACAAAGTTGTACATCTTATCAAGATCTAAAACTTTCATGTTGAAAGTTTCTTTTGAATCATCTTACATCTTGTGAAAAAAGGGCAAGAAGTAGTGAAATTATCATATGTAGAAACACTTAGAAAATATTTCTAAGTCTTGAAAAGTTTGACTTTTAAAATTGACTTTTGACTTTCTTGATTTATTGATGATAAAGCTTCATATTTTTGAATGTCTTGATGAATTGTGATCTTTGAAATCAAACCTTGATCAAAAAGTCAAAGTTTGACTTTTTGTGCATCAATTGACTTTTCATTAGTTGACCCAAAATTCAACTATCAATCCATTGATTTTGAAAGATGATTTGAGCCATGAGATTAGGTCAACATGTTGTATTATAATCCTTGAGATTGTGCTTCAAGTCATTGGATCATGTATTAGGTCAAAAGTCAATGATCAGTTAATTAGAATGAAAACCCTAATTTTGACAATTTTGTCGTTTTGGTAATTTGAATATTTTTCTTGAGGAATTATGATCCAAATTTTATCAATTGATGAATATGACTTCAAAATGTTGACGTGGACGAAAAATCTTGAAGTTTGACAGTAGTTTGACCACAGTTGACTATTTACCAAATATAGTTGATTTTCAGTCATCTGGTCAAATGACTGAGCAAATTTGTGATTCAAGACTTGAAACTTAACATGAGTATTCTTGGAGGTATATAATTATCCATGAATGTCATTTTAGGCATTAGAATTCCAATTACCATTGTGAAAATCAAAATCCTAATTTGAGGCATAAGTGTTTAGGAAATGGTTTGACCTAGTCAACACTTGTGCAAATTTGAGCTTTTGGAGATCTTGTGAGAAATGTCTTGAGAAAGGGGAGGGAAAATTTTGGGGTAAAACAAGAGCAAACATGGTACCCTATGGTTCTGACTGCGTGGGATCGTAATAATCATCCAAACCTGTTTAGAGACATCTAAGGAGAGCATTAGTAACATTAATATGACATAAAACAAAACAAAAACTACAATACGAAATTAACAAAATTTATGAAATCAGAGATGCATGTAGGGTGTTATCATGAGCTTTTGAACATCAACATCGACCCAACCTTACTCTATATGGTGACTAGGAGTGAATGAGATAGTTGTTTTGCAGTGAGAGGGATTTGAAAGTAGGGTTTGAGAATTTTAGGGTTCTTGAAAATATTTGGAAATGTTTTGACAACATTGAGAGGCAAGGGTTCGTGTCTTTTCTCTTGTCTTGATGCCTAAATATATAGATAATTTTTAAGGCAAAAACAAATGGGCTTGGACTCTTGTACAAAAAGATATGATTTTATTTTATATTATTAATGAATTAAATCAAAAATAATTAAAATAATTAAAATAAAATAAGGCCAAAGGGTGTATGAATGAATTACGAGGTATATGAAGATTATAACACACGTTTAGACCTCAAATCCATGGCCCAATAGTCTAAAATATCAAGCTTTCTCAATTTGGTCTTCATGCATTTGCTCAAAATTTCCCAACTTGAAATGGTCATAACTCATTTAATTTTTATCGTTTGAAGGTGATCTTGGACTTTTTGAAAAGCATATGATGTCCTATGCAACCTATATGTTGATAATTTTTGCTTTTAATGAATTTATCTTGATGTAATTTGCCTTGACAAAAAGTGTCTTTTTGTTGACTTTTGAAATGACCTATAATGTATTGGCTTATATCTCTCAAATGATGCATTTTTTGGACTTGAGCATAGAGAATAAAAGTTGTAGAGAATTTAATTCCCTTCAAAATGGGCTTTTTTTGGGGAATATATGATAAAGCATGTGAAATTTATGTTTGGTCAAAGTTCAATTGACTTCTCCTAAGAAAACCCTAATTTGGCAACTTTTGACTTTTGATGATTTGAGGGATTTTCTTGATGAATCATGATAAAACCTTGATAAAATGATGAATATGACTTAAAAATATCTATGTTTACCAAAAATATTGAGGTTTGATTGTATGTTGGCCACATTTGACTTTTACCCAATATAGTTGATTTTCAATCATCTAAGCAATTGACTGAGCAAACTTGTGATGCAAGGCTTGAAACTTGGTATGAGAATTCTTAAAGACCTATAGTGAACCATGAAAACCACTTGAGGCATTGAGAACTCAATCTTCCTTGTGAAACACAAAACAATAGTTGTAGACCCATTGCTTAGGAGGAGAATTTGTCAGATCAATTCTTGAGCCAACTTTAGCAAATGAGAATCTCATGAGAATGTCTTAAAGGAAAATAGGAGGGAAAATTTTAGGGTAAAACAGCTGCCCCTGTTCAATCTTATTAAACCTGAGGAGTTAGATTGGCACGTCGGCCATTCGTGACTTGAAGGTAGAAGATGATTGAACACTTAAGTGCCTAGAAATTTGCACTCGCCTGTGCACGAAGTAACACTGTTGGTTGATTACACTAGGAATGGGCTTAAAGATTCCATTTGGAGAGGTGACAGAGAGTTGTCAGAGATGGGTTTATAGATTCCATCCAGAGTAACTGTTGACAGGAATATCAGAATAAGTCTACGCCTGACTCTGTCTTTAGAAGATGTATTTGGAATGAGTCGACGTCCGACTTTGTCCAAGAGAAAACCGGAACAAATACACACTTAATTTTATCCAAATGATATACTAGAATAAGTCTACGCTCGAATTTGTCTAGAAGATACACTTCTAATGAGTTTACGCTCGACTTTGTCCAAAAGAGTATCAGAAGGAAATCTATGTCTGATTTCATCTGAACGATGCACTAGAAGATGTCTACGCCTGAATTTAACTAGAAGAGGTACCAGAAAGAGTCTATGTCTAACTTTTTCCAAAACGAGTATCAAAAGTAAATGTACGCCATATTTCATCTGAACTAGAAGATGTTTACACCTGACTTCAACTACAATAGGTACCAGAAAGAGTCTACGCCTTCCTTTTTCCAAAAACAGTATAAGAAGGAAATCTACGCCTGAATTCATCTGAACTAGAAGATGTCTATGTTTGAATTCAACTAGAAGAGGTACCGAAAAGAGTCTACGCCTGACTTTTTCCAAAAAGAGTATCAGAAAGAAATCTACGCCCGACTTCATCTGAATGATGCACTAGAAGATGTCTACGCCCGACTTCATTTAGAAGAGATATTTTTTTAGAATGATTCTTTGGGGAAAATGCTTAAGTAGCTACTTGACAGATTTAGTCTCTAAGGGGAATTGTATGATCCTGTAGATAGTCGCACCTTCTTTTTTTGGAATTACTCTGCGACCTGTTAGAAAATTGTTGATGATGTTCGTCTGTTTGCGAACTTAACCTGAAAAGACAAGGTTAGCTCTATGCAATGCCATGAT
Source organism: Vicia faba (assembly GCA_948472305.1). Taxonomy (NCBI): domain Eukaryota; kingdom Viridiplantae; phylum Streptophyta; class Magnoliopsida; order Fabales; family Fabaceae; genus Vicia; species Vicia faba. The sequence continues at coordinate 779,080,894 of OX451735.1, forward strand.
GTATGTAATGCATTGTGTAATGATGTTCTCGAAATAAATGTGAATGTGCTAATGCGTTTCATATGCATATGCTATGATAAAAGATATATGTGAGATGTCGTTGAAGTGTATTGGTAGATTCACATAACATTTTTTATCGGGAAAATAAATCCCTGAATGTTACTAGGGATGGCGAATATGAATCTTTGATCTTCCGGTGATTTCTGCTTGCTGTTTGGGGATACTTCGCTGGGGAATTTGATTTCTGCTTGGGGAGAAGAGTTCAAGAACATTGGTCATTCATCGCTATACTGGGGAGTTTAATTCTTATATACCCTGACTGTGGATAAAAGAGATGGATAACCTTATGAGGTGCTGTCTGACCGAGTTTTTGATATGGATGCCGACTCTTTTGGGGAGGATAATATTGACTAATATCTAGTCTGATTTTAGATTTTATAGCAACTCTTTGGGGATAGTGGCCTGGACTACCCTTTGTTGGAGAGAGAAGTTTTGCCGGTGATTTACAGTAGTCAGAAGGACAGACTCAAGCTGGGGAGATCGAAATCTATTGGGGAAATAAACCCTGTTGGGGAAATAAACCCTGTTAGGGAAATAAACCCTACTTGAGAAATGCTTTGTTGAGGAACTAAACCTTGTTGGAAAAATATGTTCTGTTGGGGACATGAGCTCTAGTAGAGAAGAGAAATATGCAGGGGATTAAATTCGGCCGGAGAAACAAACTCAGTTGGGGAAGAGAATTCCTGTGAACTGTGCGGCTATCATAATCTACTAAAGATTGGAATCCCGTAGGTTGGCGACCTTACCGGGGGAAAGATTATACTCCTTTGTTCGCTAGGGGGATCTGTTGGGGAGTACGGCCTGCTGGGAATATGTCCTTGTTAAAGATGAGCTTGTGACGCTGATTCTGCAAGGGATAATCTTATGGAAACTATTTCGTGGGGAAACTTTTCTGGGAATTATTCTATGGGTTTCTATGAATGACTTGAAAATTATCCCTCCTCCTAGAGTCTTGAGTAAATACTTATTCCTGTTTTATGCATATATTTGTTAATAGTAATTGTATTCATATGCATATGTTAATTTAATTTAGTCATTGGATGTTTTTGCAAACAAAACAGAAAAAGTAAGACAAAATTTGAATTTTGAAATTGATAATTTGCCTATAAACAGACGGTTTTGTACAAAGAGACAAAAATCCTAGTAAGAGGAAATCATCGTGAAAATAAAGAGAGCACAAAGTGAAAACAAATATATAGGTATATGTAAATGATCTCTTCGGGTTCCAACTCTGCTATTGCCTCAATGTCTTCGAGCATCTCATCCCTTTCTTATCAAAAGAAGTTGATTGAATTGATCAGTAGCATTCAAACTTGACGTTGTTAATAAAGCTGGATGTAAGTGATCCAAAGGGACATAATTGTACGCTTTAATCCCTAACTTTTTCCTAGACAGCCCTTTCGGGTTTTCAGCCCACCGGGATACCCTTTTTTGCCCAAGCCGCCTTTCTAGGTTGTTGACCTGCCGGGTGTACAATTTTTTATATATATCCCTGATTTTTCGCTCGAACCATTTTGGTTCGACGGGATGCCCTTATTTTTTCCTAGGCCAGTCAACCTAGCGGGTTATTCTTATGCGTAGTATCTTTTAACTATGTAAGCGTTTACAGAGTGTGGAAGATCTTCACCGTCCATGGTAGTAAGTATCATAGCACCGCCCGAAAATATCTTCTTAATCACAAATGACCCTTCGTAGGTAGGAGTCCATTTTCCCCTGAGGTCACCCTGCAGTAGGATGATGCGCTTTATCACCAAGTCACCAGACTGATATACCCGATGCTTGATTTTCTTATTGAAGGCTTTAATCATACACTTCTAATACATCTGGCCATGACAAACAGCCGTCAGCCTCTTCTCGTCAATCAAATTCAACTGATCAAGTCTAGTCTGAACCCATTTGTCTTCGTCCAAGTCTGCATCTTTCATAATTCTTAAAGAAGGAATCTGAACCTCGATAGGTAGGAAAACTTCTATACCGTAGACTAGAGAGAACATGGTTACCCTAGTTGATGTCCGGATTGAAGTGTCGTAGCAATGATGAGAAAATGGTGACATCTCGTGCCAGTCTTTGTAGGTCACAACCATCTTCTGTATAACCTTTTTAATATTCTTGTTGGCGGCTTCCACTGTGCCATTCATCTTCGGTCGATATATAGACGAGTTGTGGTGCTTGATCTTGAACTGCATGGAGTGTTCCGTGATTATATTATTGTTCAGATTAGTACCATTGTCTGCGATGATTCTCTTCGGGATGCCATACTGATAGATAAGATAATGCTTAATGAATCGGGCAACCACATTCTTAGTAACAGAGGCAAATGAGACTGCGTCAAACCACTTTGTGAAATAATCAATGGCGACGAGGATGAAGCAATGTCCATTAGAAGAAGTAGGCTTGATCTCTCCAATCATATCAATGCCCCACATTGTAAACTGCCAAGGAGAAGTCAAGACATTCAGAAGTACTAGAGGCACATGTACTTTGTCAATATAGACCTGACACTTATGACAAGTTCTTGAGTGGTGATAACAGTCAGTTTCCGTAGTCGACTAATAATAACTCGCTCTCAGAATTTCCTTAGCCATAATATGTCCACTGGAATGAGTACAAAGATACCTTCGTGCATATCCTCCATAATTTTCTCCGCCTCCTTCTTGTCCACATAAAAGCAGAGTCGAATCATGGTTGCGCCTGTATAGAATTCCGTTGCTCAGAAAGAACTTAGCTGAGAACCTCCATAGGAATTTCTTCTCACTGATAGATGCCCCCTAGGGGTACTCTTGAGCCTCAAGGTATCTTTTTACTTCGTGAAACCAAGGCTTTTTTTCTACTCCATTTGCATCAACTTCATAGCAATGTGTCGGTTCGTCTAGTCTTTCAATAGTAATTTGGGGAGATTCGTTTTCCCATCTGACTTTGAATATATATGACATAGTAGCTAATGCGTCTGCCAACTTATTTTCTTCTCGTGGAATATGCTCAAAAGTGATTTCCTCGAAGTACGAAATTAAGTTCAGCATATGCTCTCGGTAAGGAATGAGATTCTGATGCTTCGTGACCCATTCTCCCTTAACTTGACTGATTACTACACTGAGTCCCCATATACATTCAAAAACTTGATTCCCATATCAATAGCGTCTTTGATACCCATGATGCACGCTTCGCATTCAACCATGTTATTGGTGCAGTCAAAGCAAAGTCTGGCGGTGAAGGGCGTATGGAAACCCTTGGGGGAGATGATCACAACACCAATTCCATTACCAAGTACGTTGGAAGCTCCATCGAAAACCATAGTCCATCGGGATCTTATCTCAGGTCCTTCATATGGTCCAGGTTCTTCATAATCTGTAACTAGCATGATATTCTCATCCGGGAACTTGAAATTCATAAACTGATAGTCGTCTATAGCTTAATGAGCCAAATGATCCATCCGTACACTTCCTTTGATTGCCTTCTAAGTGGTGTACTAATGTCGCATTCTGTCAAGACCATTTTCCATCTTGCTATTCTTCCAGATAGAGCGGGCTTCTCGAATATGTATTTGATTGGATCCATCTTAGAGATCAACAAGGTAGTATTAGTCAGCATATACTATCTTAGTCGGCGAGTAGCCTATGCCAATGCACAACAAGTTTTCTCGAGCATTGAGTATCGTGTTTCAAAGTCGGTAAACTTTTTGCTAAGGTAGTATATTACATGCTCTTTTCGACCAGACTCATCATGCTGGCCCAATACACACCTCATTGATTTCTCTAACACTGTTAGGTACATGATCATAGGTCTTCCTTCAACAGGTGGCATCAGAATTGGAGGTTCTTGTAGGTACTCCTTAATTTTGTCAAAGTCTATATGATAATCGTCTTTCCATTTCACTACCTGATCTTTCTTCAACAACTTAAAGATCGACTCACAAGTAGCGCTCAAATGAGAAATAAATCTAGCAATATAGTTCAGTCGTCCTAAGAAACCTCTTACTTCCTTCTCGGTGCGGGGGGGGGGGGGGGGGGGGGGGGTATTTCTTAAATAGCTTTGACATTAGCGGGATTAACTTCAATTCTTCTACTGCTGACAATAAAACCCAGGAGTTTATGGATCTCACCCCAAAGGTGCACTTCTTCGAACTCAATTTCAGCTTATACTTCCTTAGCCTCTCAAACAACTTATATAGATGGTATAGATGCTCTTCCTAAGTCTGTGATCTGGCTATCATATCGTTGATATAGACCTCTATCTCGTGATAAATCATGTAATGTAACAAAGCTACCATAGTATGCTGATATGTCGCGCCAACGTTCTTCAACCCAAAAGGCAAAACCTTGTAGCAGAAAGTGCCCAATTGGGTAAAAAAAGTAGTATTTTCCATGTCTTTCGGTGCCATCTTGATCTGATTATACCTTGAGATAACATCCATGAAGGAAAATACCTTGTGTTGAGCGGTGTTGTCGACCAAAACATCAATATATGGAAGTGGGAAGTCATCCTTGGGGATCTCCCTATTCAGATCCCTATAGTCTACACGCATACGTACCTTGCCATCTTTCTTTGGTACCAGAACCACATTTTCAACCCATTGAGGATAGGATGTCACTGCTAAGAACTCTGTGTTGAATTGTTTCATAACCTCAACCTTGATCTTCTCTGACATCTTGGGACGCATACGACAATATTTCTATTTTATCGGAGCTCCACCATCTTTCATCGGCAGACGGTGAACCACAATATCGGTATCCAGCCCCGACATGTCTTCGTATGACCAAGCAAATACCTAAAAATATTCATGCAACATCTGTATTAACCTGTTCTTGACACTATACTCTAATTTGGCACCTATCTTGAACTCTTTTCTGTCTGTTTCAGAACCCAATTTTACCACTTCAACTGGTTCTTCATGTGGTTGAATAACTTTCTTTTCTTGTACTAAGAGTCTGGCTAGTTCTCCAGGTATCTCACAATCTTCCTTACATTCGTCCTCGGCTTGGTAGAGCAGAATCGTTACCAACGAGATCCAGAGTGGATGTGGGTCTGCAATATATTGTGTGGGTGTGTGTAAGAACACATAGTTATTTGAAAGTGATAAAAGTGAAAAGAAAGAAAGAGAGCACACACTTTGAATGCAAAACTTCCAATTCTTTATTAAATAAGGATATGTTTATGAAATGACGACCCTTAACAAATGAATCGTTGTTCCCCGTGTAAAGCACAAGGTTTAAAGTCATTGTTCAAATATTACAAAGCCAAAACTTGAAAGCAATAAAAATAGAAATGTAGCTATTACTCTTGACTAAAGGAGATAGATATAATGTCCTTGGCCTTCCAATTGCTGAGCCCATTGCCAATGGTAGGAAAGATCTAGCTGTCAAGGTCATAATCATTGTCAGCATCTTCTATTACATTGACTCTGTTATTGCTGATGCAGAATGGTGGCCTTCCAGCTCGAGCGCGATGAACAACCATGTGACCCTCTTCTTCTACAGTAGCTTTAGAATATTTCAATGAAGCTAACTTGGGCGGGCCCCTCGTAACTTTGGGAATGGTAGAGACATCTTCAGTAGCGGCAGGAGGGATAACTTCGAAAGCTTGACAAAGATTCTCGATGAATTCACCATGCATCTTTACATATCAGAAAGAATTCAAGTGGCTAACAATATACTCTTCTTCACCATAGACAATAACAACCTTCCATTCAAAGGATACTTTAACTTCTGATGTAGGGTCAAGGTGACAGCGCCTGCCCCATGGATCCTAGGACGTCCCAATAAGCAAGAGTAAGCTGGTCGAATATCCATCACATAAAAGGTAGATTAAAAGATCTGCGAACCCACCTTGATCGAAAGATCCACTTCCCTGTGTACCATCCTTTTTGATCAGTCAAAGGATCGAACTACAATATCACTGGGTTTCAGTATGACCCCTTCGCAATCAAGTCTGTCAAGAGTGCCTTTCAGTAGAACATTTAGTGAAGAACCAGTATCAATCAATACATGAGCCAAAGTAGTGCCCATACATTCAATGGAGACATACAATGCCTTGTTTTAGTTTCTTCCCTTAGGAGTCAGATCAACATCAGAGAAACCTAATTCATTGTCGATCGTCACCCTAGCAACATAACTTCCAAATGGATCGACAGAAATATCTTGCTACATGTGAGCAGTCTTCAAGAATTTCACTAAAGACTGTGCACGGGCTTCAGAACACAATAGTAGGGATAAAATCAAGATCTTGGACGGGGTCTTCCTAAGTTGTTCAACAATTTTATAATCACTCTTGAGGATAATTTTCAATACCTCTTCCAACTCTTGTCTAGAGGTATCTTCAACTGTGGCTTCCTTAGGTGCCTCCTTCTGGGCGGGCTCTATCACTTGCTCTTTGCCCCGAGCCTTAGCAGGTGACTCGATAGTAGTAACTTTAACAGGTGTGGCAATAGTCTTCAGAGAAATTTCCAGAGAGAAAACCCTTATGCTTTTAGTAACCTTACTGGTTCAAGAGATATTGTCAATGTTGGGATCAACAACTTCAGTAACTTCAAATTCAACAGTCGGTAGTTCTTGTTTGACTCCATGGTAGTAGACGTCGGATACATTGTTCTAAGGAATAGCTTTATCCAAAGAATATGGGATAGGTCCAGGTGCAGTGATGATCAAAGGAACAGCTTTCGGATTGGCAATAATCCTTATAAGACCTTTGAAGGTAATCCTAACGGGAGGGCCATAAATTACGAGTAAGTCTTAACACAGATTCTTAGTAGACGTAACCTTCTCGATCAGAATTATATGATTGTCCATCAGGCATTGAATGCCTTCCTTCAGTAACTTGCAGCCATTGGGTTAGGCTGCGCAGCAATAACATTTTTCAATACAACCCAAAAATAAACCAGCCTGCATCATATTCTTCTTGGTTATTGGTAGAGGAGTCACCGATTCACTTACAATAGCAACATAAAGATCATCATCAATTGCACTTATGCCTTGGTCATGCTTCAGCATATCTTGAATTTTGTTTTTTAGGCTCCAACAATTGTTGGTGTCATGCTCAGGACTGTTAGAATGGTAGGCACATCTCGCGTTCGAATTTTACTTAGGATAGGATGTATTAGGATTATGAGGAGGATCCCTTAGCATAATCAGTTCCGCTTTTAGAAAATTTTGTAATGCTTGAGACAATGGCATATTAATCTTGGTAAACTTCCTTCCTAGAGCGTCTCACCTACGCCTATTTCCCTGTTGTTGTTGTTGAATAGGTGTAGGACTAGAAATTAGTACCGCTTCCATATACTGATTGTGATCATTTTTACCACGGCCCTTCTGGCCATAAACAACATTGGTTTCCTTTTTATAATTGAACGTCTTCTTTACAGTACTCGAAGACGCCTCCACTTGAATTTTTCCGCTCTTAATACCACTTTCAACTCGTTCCCCTGTTAGAATCAACTCAGTAAAACCAGACGAATAACTCCCAATCAAATGGTTAAAGAATGGACGTTTCAGAGTGACCATGAACATATCAACTAGCTTCCGGTCAGATAAGGGAGGTTGCAGCCTTCCAGCTAAGTCTCTCCACTTATTGGCATCTTCCTTAAATCCTTCATTTGAACCCATAGTCGTGTTTTGTAATTGCACATGAGTTGGTGCAAAGTCAAGATTGTATTGATGTTGCTTATAGAAAGCAGCGGCCAAGTCTTCCCAAGTACGAATGTTGGTTCGTTCAAGCTGATAGAACCACTCGAGTTGTGTCCCAAACAAACTTTCCTGAAAGAAGTGAACCCATAACTTTCTGTCAGTGGTATGGGATTGGATCTTCCAAACATAAGATTGCAGATGAAGTTTCAGACAAGACACACCATCGTATTTAGCAAAAGCAGGGACTTTGAACTTGTAAGGGTTATAACCCCAGGGATAAGACCCATTTCTCCAAAATCCAATCCAAGCACTTTCTGGATTTCCATAGCCTTATGACCTCCTTCTAGCTGCTTGTATCTGTCGCCAACAAGATGATACTGTTCATCAGAATAGTCTTCGTCCTCAGGCATCTTACTAGAACCAATGTTGCTTCCACCTTCAGTTCTAACACTTCTACCATCCTCTTCTTAGTTGTCATCTTCATCAGAAGTGATGTCAGTAAGTTGGACTTGTTTAGAATGAACTTTGAATCTTCATCCCATATTGAGAATAACAATTGGCTTCCGAGTCTTCTTTTTTTGGCGATGAGCGCCATCATATCCTTCTGTCCTTGAGCTAGGTTCAGGAGCATTTCCTGGAATTGGGCATTCTAAGCTTGGAGTTCCTTAACAGTCTGTTCAAGATCTATCTTTTACTGATATAAACAACAAGAAGATGAGAAAACCTGTATCAGAAAACCTGTTTATGTAATGATGCACGATATGCAAATGCAATGTTTTCAAGGATCGTTACGGGATTTAAATTTGTTTAAACAAAAGGAAACAAGAGAAATTTTAGTACTAAACTTAAATTATGATTGATTTCAATAAAAAGAGTTACAAAATAGCAAAAATATAAATTCAAGTCTCCCATGGACGCTTCCTCTTTGTGTTGACATACGCGTTAAGGCTTTGTTCTTCATGGAGTCGTTTTGTTAGCTCCAGTACTTTCTTCTCACTAGCATAGAACTGGGCTTCTAAGGTATCTCTTTCTTTCTTTAGTTGAATCCATGACTTCTGTAGTTCTTTGAAGTTAGTAGGCATATCGGGATGAAGAACAGTATGAGAAACGTCTCATTCGGCAACAGGGTCTACGATCACTGGTAAGATAGCAGGATATGGAGTTTTAAGATTATGAGCACGAGATCGCACCCATCTGAGGTAAGGCTCTAGAGGAATGGAATTCTTGTGTCCTATAGTCTTGCTATCAATCTTGTTGACCATGCTTGAAGGATGTATAAACCTTTGGTTGTAGTTTTGAGGATCATTCTCATAGTCGAGTTTAATACCCTGAATGAGTAGATCATGAGGACCGTCTCTTCGGGCATAACCAAACTGACGTAGAGCTAGAGAAGGGTTATAAGTTATTCCCCCTATTATACCAAGGAGTGGTACATTAGGAAATTCCCCATAATGATCAATGATAATGACATCTTCCTGAGATCGAGAACATCAATGGATATCTGCATGAGTTAGTGACATAAACCTTTGAGACCACCTCAAACTTTGTTCGTTCTTTATCATTGATCAGGGCAGGTGAAAAATAAACCATCTGAACAATAGAGGTATGCAACACATATGAGTTCCCTGCTTTTTCATAGTACGAGTGTTGAGGGAATGCAGGATATCTCCTAGTAAAGTAGGTACCAGATTATGAGTGAGGAATATCTTGATTGCATTCATATCTATGAATTGGTCCAAATTAGGGAATAACACCAAACCATAGACCAGCAAGGCCAAAATATCCTCAAAAGCGCAAATATTCATGGAAGCTAGAAATCCCCGAGCATGCTCTATAAGAAATTTAGAAGAGAAACCCTTGACTTCGTTCCTTATTTCCCAATTGGATACAATGTCTAATCATTTCATATGTAAGGCTACTACAACGTCTTCAGGTTTCAGAATTTGCTCCAGATTGGTGAAAGGTATCTGATCAAGAATAGGAACTTTGAGGAACTTAGATAATTCTTCCATTGTGGGAACCAACTGATAATCTGGGAAGGTAAAACAATGATTCTTCAGATCAAAGAATTGGAAAAGAACACTCATCATGTCTTCCTGAAGACCAGTAGTAACCAGACTGAGTAGATGACCATATCTCTTGGTTAATTGAGAATTGTCAGGAACTTTTGAGACTAACTCCTTAAGCTGAGAAGGTATCCTTATGAAGTTTATTCGGATGGTATTCCTACAATTGGAAGCCATGACTCTGCAATACAGAACAAAGATGAATCCCCTAGATCCTTGAAATGGTTTGTAATGATATGATGTTATGATGTCATGATATAAGCTCAAATAGATAATCAAACACAAGCAAAGCACTCAAAGGCCTTAAGTTTAAGGCTTGCATGGGGTGTGTAGGTAAGTACCCTCTTGAAGTTTAGTTAGCTCAACCTGTCCTAGAGAAGTAACCAGGTTCTAGGGATCTCAATATCACTGATCTTTCCCATAAGTTTCATTTAGCCTAGCAACTGACTTGACACCAAACAAAACATGAGAGTCGAATCTCAATGAGTGTAGTATCGAGTATCAACCAACTTTGGACTGCATCAAAGCCAACTATCTCACTACTTTCTAATGCCTAAGTTGGGTTGATTAAGGTTCTAAGGTTAGTTAGTGCTTATGACACCACACGACATCCTATTATGCTCCCTGACTGACTTGAGGGATACCCGTACAAACTAATGTGTCACACTAACGTAGCCATCATCTCAACCATATCGGTATACACCATATAGTTTCCATGAACTGTTGCTACTTACCTAAAATGCCCGTAGATCCGGGTATAGGATCTTTGTAAGAAATAAAACCCAAACCCCCTTTAAAAAATAAATCAGACAAATCAAACAAGGAAAACATTTAAAGGTGATCTAACTCTAAGGTAACCCCACTTTTAGTTCTCCCCAGCAGAGTCTCCAGTTCTGTAATACGGTGGGAGAACTAACTTGGTTTTGCATTTTATCGCAAATGTTACGGATAGCAAGAGTCGCCACTGAATTTTCTTTTATCCAAAAGGAAAGGGTGAAAAGAACAGGCAAGACCTTTGAGAATTTTCTCAGTTCGGGGGGTAGGTTATGAAAAGGGAAGGTGTTAGCACCCTTTTCATCCGTAGTTATCTACAGGCTCTTAATTGCTAGCTCACTTTGTTTGAAAATGCTTTTGTGTATGTGTGATTTGAAAATATTTTGAAAATTCCTAAGTGCCAAAAACTTTGTAATGATTCTCGTATCAGTTGAGAACGCATACAAAGTGTTTGTTTTGAAAATATTTCAGAGAAAAGTGTTTGTGTGAAAATATGTTTTTTGTGAGAAAGCGATTACGAGCTATCTACCTACTCAAAAGTCTTTCGTGTTATTTTCCTCCTCCTTAGATAGTGCTACCCTATCATTAGTTAGTAGGTAGGCCAATCGTTGGATGTAAAGGGACATGCGTAAGTCATCGTACAGTCATCGAATGCAACTTATAAGGATGCTTTAGCAATTTATCGTAAGGGACTAGATCGTTTACTGAAAGCAACATCAAAGGGTCATTGAGGGACTACGATCTTTTTAATCGGAGGGACTTTACTAAATCGTCCCCACGTTCGAGGGACATGACTGTTTTATTCAAAGGCAACAAGTGAGGTTACCCTCGAGGTGAGTGTGTGAAAAGTGTATTGAATTCAGTTATTTTGTCTTGGATTTAGGGTTTTCTATGTTTTGTTTTAGATCTCACCATACAATCCTATAAAACTAGCATTAATAAGGAAAGGAAGTAAAAGCAGAAAATAAACGTCCTACGCTATTACAAAGCTTCGGGAAAGGGGGTACAAAACCACAAAAATTGGGGAAAGAAAGAAAGCAAAAACCCTAATTAAACTATTACATTCCGTAGCAGTAACATAATAGAAAAAAACTAATGCGAACATAATAAAGCGCGTGAAACAGTAAAAAGTAAAAGAAACAGAGAAATTGTTTGATGAAAAATGATTGATGATTTAACCCAAACCTAATTGATTTTAGTTGAAAGAAAACCCTAAAGTCAAGGTTGAATTTAATTTAATCGAAAAAGTTAGGTAAATAAATTAATCGAGATTAATTATCCTAATTAATTTTAATAAATAAAAATCAAAGTTAACTTATGAGAAAGTTAAACCTAATTTATTTTAATGTTAATTAAAAATAATTAGGGTTTATTAAAAAATTAGGGTTAAGTTAGAAAAAAAAGGAAAAAAAAAGTTAGTAAAGAAATTAGAGAAAAAAGAATGTTGGGGTGGGTATTGAACCCACGTCCCCTACATCTCCAGGCTGCATGGCAACCACCAGGCCAAGCGTGCGCCTGTGCTAGGATACACCTTCAACATGTTTTATAACTAACCTGCAAAACATATGAAATATTAGAGAGAAAAAAGTGTCAAAATGTTGGCTCGAACCCAGGACCTTTGAGACTAATGCCTTATCACACGCGCTTCTGCCATTGGGGTGGCTGTTTCATCCGTTCATATAATTAAACAAAATAAATATAATATATAAGCAAATGCGTTGGCTGGAGAAGCGCCGAAGCCCTAGCTCCGGTCGTCTTCTCCGACGACTCTCTTTTAATGAATCTGCAAAGTAAACAAGGTTAGCAATCAAAAACATCCTACCCCCCCCCCCCCCTCCCCTAAATCGAGGGTTGCGAATCCAATGTGTTGTACCCCAATTTTCCCCCCTAAGATCCCTTCATCATACCATGTTGATTCATTCACAACAAGATTACACTAGGATTCTTGGTTCCCCTCCCTACATTTAATTTTTCCTTTTTGAGGGATTACCAAAAACCTTGACTTATGTTCCTCTTGTGATTATGAATACTGTTTTGTTTAACTAATAAAATGCAATGTTGGTTTGTCTTGCTTGTTATCCATGTAGGTGAAGGCAATGAGATTTAACAAGCTACCCCATGGGTTCATGAGTTTATTTCCATGCCCTAGCCAATAAAAGCTTGAGAAGTTCAAACCTCACCATTGGAGTGGTTTTGGAATAATTGGCCTGGCAAGGTTGTTTTGATTCATCACATTTCAAGGTTATTAGATGTGACTCAAAATTACAAGGGGTTGATTGGAGAAGTTGTTATGTTTGGACAAGGCCTTGTTCCTATTGGTCACAAGAGCATATTTCTCTCAAATTTCAAGATATGGAAGTGGTTTTGGTGGCTATGAGTCCTCATTATCATCCTCAACAACTTCCATTCACAAAACAAGAATATTGGTACAAGAAGTTTGTTCAAACTTGACAAAGTTCCTCAACGCATTTTCTTGATATAGAAGTTAGGATTTTGAACTTCAAAGGAGTATATCTTGCTCACCTTTTGATAATTTTGACTTATTCCAAAGATATCATTATCTTCAAAGGGTTATCAACAAATCACTTCAAAAGTTCCAAGGAGTTTACATGTGGAAGAGCCTTGATGAAGAAGAAAGATTTCAAGTCATCTAGATGAATCCACAATTTTACATAAGTGACTTCAAATGATCATAACTTGGTCATTTTTTATCACCTTGAGTCCATTATTTTTCCATAATGATCTTGAAGAGGTGAAATTTATGTCTTATTTTATGTGCAAAGTGGGAAAATGGATGGAAGTTGCCTTAAAGATGCAAAAGATTATAGGTCATTTCATGATTTTTTGCCAACTTCAACAATTCATAACTCTCTCAATTTTTGTATATTTTGAATGTTTCAAGTCCCAAAATGTCATTCAAGAGATCTACATCATGCCATCTTTTTTGGTCAAGAGCAAATTCCAAGTGGAAGCCATGTTTGGATGCAAGACATTATAGGTCATTTTTTGAAGAAGAATTTGAAATATTTCTAAGTATGGAAAGTCAACCCTTTTTCTTCAACTTTGACTCAATGCAAATTTCATCTCAAGCATCCATTTGATTCCATTCTTTTTCCATTACAAAGCTTGTAACCTCATCTTTCTAAAGCATCAAGAATCATGCCCTAAGACCCCTTGGGTTGAAAATGTCATTGGTCAGAAGTTGGCACTTTGAAATTGAATTTCTCACCAAGTTAGAATTTTGAAATCCATAATGTGGCCTCTAATCACAAGTTTTCCATACGTTTTTTCCTCTAAAAATGTGTGGTGAAGTTCCAGATTTGTTTAGCACATCAAAATGCAAGAATTGGATGAGTTTTGATGAAGTTTGTATCACACTTCACTCGTGCATCAGGTGTGCACGATTTCCCTCCAAAATGCACCATTCACTCTTCCTTTTGATCTCATTCGCTTCTCCTATTAATACATGAACTATCCCATTAAATTTCCCAAGCTTGGATAGCCAGAATCACCCTGCCAAACTTATTTCACAACTCAGAATTCTGCAACTTAAAAAATCTATTCTCGACCCTTTTTCAATCCAATTTTTCCCTCAATTCACCTTCCTTGATCTTCCCTGAAGCTAACCATATAATTACGTTCAAGAATCGTGCCCTATATTGTCCCATTAAAGTCCAGTTTCAGAGCTCTGCAACTCAACTTCAATAGGTAGATTCCTTCATCAATTCTTCAAAACTCTGATATCATTATGTTTCTCTCATTTCCATGGTTCTAGTCGCAACATTTACATTTCACTGGAAACACGTTTTGACCATGAAATTTCAAATCCCTTTTCAAAATTTTCCTTCCAAATTGCTTGAGCTACAGTTTATATAAATTTGGCGTGGGGGTGTGGTTATTTTCGTCTTGAAGAGACGAAGCAATTGGCATAGGTCCGAGCTTCTGATTTTACAGTTTGAGAGATCTGCAAATCACGTTGGCTGGAGGTTAAAGATGACCTATGTGTCATCTTCCAACCAATGATAGCACGCCACTTGATATTTTTGAAAATCTGATTTATATTTGATTTTGTACATTATTCATTAATGACCATGATATGCACAGCGCGCCAGATCCCTTGGATTTGATTACTAACGCGTTTTGACTCTCATCCAATGGTCCACATATTTTATTTTTATTTTCTTTTTCTGATTTTTATATTTTAATTGTTTTAAATTTCAAAAAATCATAGAAAATTCATTTTTAGTCCAAAAAATCTGAAAAAATTATGGAAAATATTTTTGTTTATTCTCTTTCTGATTTTTATTTTTTCACAATTTAATTTTGTGTTTTGGTATTTTTTATAAATTTTACACTTATTTGATTTGGTTTAAATGTTAAAAAATACTTTTATACATTTTTAAATTCTGGAATAATTATGGAATGATCCAATGATATTGTGACAAATATTGGTGACCTTATTTTATTTTTGTTTCTGACTTTACTATTTTTTTACCTTTTTTTGTTTATTTTACCCATTTATTTTAATTTTAAAAATAGTTTCTGACTTTAAAAATTTACCAAAAAATTTGTAAAATTATTTGAGCCTTTTTCTGATTTTTCTATGGTCTTACTTTTTATTCCTTGATTAATTTGAACATAGTTGATATTTTTCTCTTTATTTTCTATTTTTAAACATTATTTTTAAACCCTTTTATGTATATTAAAATGTGATATTATTTTGTGACTATTTTCTGGCTGATCTAGGATTAGATTTTGGATCATGAACTTTATTAACATCATTGGATCCATGATGTTGAGTTTAACTCCACAAAAATGGATGAATGAATTTAATAATAGTTTGATTAAAATTTAATTCAAATGTGGTTTGTATATTTTTTCCCCATCCCTCTTCATCTCATCCCCTTCTTATTGCACTAGATGTTGTTGGAACATGATCTCTATATCATGTCTCAAAACAAATGGTGCATAGATTGCTATTGACCGGCCTTAAAATAGGTGCGACTTCTATATAAGTCCACTTACGATTTCTTAACATAGCGCTAAATTTTGTCCCGATTCGAATAAATGATCATTCGTGGCCCAAACTTATGATTGTAAGCCCAAGTATGTTAATTTGATCTCTTTGATCCAATAACCTTGAGATTCATTATGTGGAGGCTTTGGTTCTACCAATCCTCTAATGGATCTACAACACCTTTGGTCAACGCGGATCACTTAAACACCGTTGATCATTAAATGGTACTTGTGAGAATTCCAAATGGATGATATACTTGACAAAAAGAAAATGAAACTTGTTGTGTGGAGGCTTTGGTTCTACGAATCCTCTAATAAGTTCCAAATGCAAGTTTCAAGATGGTCATCCAACTAACCACTAATTATTGACTTGTTTTACCTAATGCTTTCATTATTTTTGATGCTTTATGTACCATTTACTTTTAGCATTTACATTTCATGCCATTTTCATCTTTTCTCATTTGAGCATTTACTTTCTTGCCATTTTTACTTTGCTCACTTGAGCTTTTCTTTTCCTTTCTTAAGATACTTAATAATCAACATAAACCCTAAAAAATCTTTAATGGTACTTGGACTATTTGGTTACTATCCTTGGAATTATGGAGCATGGGAATTTTCTTGGACTTAGGATTAGAAACCTTGGCCTATCTTGGAAACCTTGTGATCTTATCTGATTATTTTGTCTGGAGTTCTTGAGGTTTACCTCAAGACATTGGGTTGTTTGTTAGTTTTTGTGTGCAGGTTTTTTTTTTGTGATTACACCCCTTGTTTTCTTAAAAGATTAAACTCTTATCAATCCTTGTAGTGATGCAAACAACTATACTTCTACAATATGTAGTAAAGAGAGATATTTTTCCACTTGGGTGTTGAGTGAGGCATTGTTGATTTTGAAATCCAAGCCATATCCTCCACTTTGAGATGATGCAAATTCTCCTTTCTCATGATCATGGGTAGTAGGTGTGTTTTCCACACGGACAATGACAATGATGTTTTATCTTATAAAATTAACCAACACATTTGGGTTTTAAAATTTTGAAAGAGGAACTACGTGTACTCTCATCCCCCTATAGCACGAAAAGGTGGTACGTAGGCACTAAAGGTTCGCAACCGCGACGGGTGAAAAAATTATAAAATAAATATATTTCTTTCCTCATCTCCACCATCCATTTTATATACAACACATTTTTATAGCCAAAATATACAGGTTTTTATAAAGAGGTCCCTGTGGAGTACCGTAGATGTTTAGGGTGCTAACACCTTCCCTTTGCATAACCAACCCCCTTACCTTGAATCTTTCCCCCTCTTTTTGGTTTATTCGCTATTTTCCCATTCCTTTGGAAACAATAAAGCGCGGTGGCAATTTTGATTTTGATATGTATGAAGTCTAGTCAACCTAATGGCTTAGTCTTGAACATTTCTACCGCTACCGAAAAATGGTTACTTCACTGGGGATAGATTGACCTCTTACTGGTCTATCTCTAAGTGGGTTGAGCCTATCTTTGTTTATATCTGTATATGTGTTATTACTGTTTTTTGTGTTATATGTTGTATATATGTTTGTCTGGATTTTCCTGGTTTTCAGGGTGCTTGGTGATTACTCATAAGTCCTATACCCGGACTTGGGCATACTTTAAGATAGGACAGGCGATATAGTTATGTTAACTTTGAGGGAGTAATCCCAAAAAAGGAGGCATGAGATCCCCCACTCAGTGGAGGTCCCTTTGACTATAGTGTCGTTTACCGAGTAATCAGGAAGACGTACTGCTTTCGACCTGGGAGCTTGCTGAAACTGAGGACCGTAGAATACCAAACCCCTCTTGGCCTTTTAGGTGTAGTGCGGAAGCTATGATGGAGTAATCCGGAAATAGTTGTCACACGATACTATGCTCGGACGGGTCTTTCTTGAGAATATTACTAATTACCGAGTTAATCGGGAAGTTGGTAATATCCGAAGGAAGGATGTAGACTCTGGGAACCTCTAGAAGCTTATTCGGCAGGTGATAACTTTTTAGACCAACACCTTATGGGTAGTACCTTCGACCTCATGCTCGTGACGTTGAACCTATGAACCCTATATGTGTGATCTTGTGTGTGATTGTTGCATCATGCATCCATGCACTCATAAGCATCTTTTGAAGAAACCATATTTCAAGGGATTTAAAGGTTGACTATTTGTGAATATCTCAGGTACCTTTTGACCATGGATTCTGGAAAAAGAAAGATTGGGAAATACAGTTTCGAGGATCCCAAGATAGATGAGTTGATCAGTCTAATTCCAGAGATCGAGTGTTTTGCAGACTTTTAGAACAAGTATGGATCCATTATTCCTCTTATGAAGCTGAAGATGAAGGAGGGTATTCTCTCGACCTTGGTCTAGTTCTATGATCTGATGTATCATTGCTTTACTTTTCCCAACTATCAGTTAATGCCTACACTGGAGGAGTATTCTTATCTATTGGATTTACTTATTACCGATCGTGTATCTTTTACTGGTTTAGGGTGAGCCAAAATCACATGAGATAGCTGCCTTGATTCATCTGGGGAAGTCTGAGGTAGAATCCCATATGACTACTAAAGGAGGAATTAGAGGATTACCAGCTCAATTCTTATTGGAGAAAGCTCGTTACTTTGCCAGAATGAAGAGTACTGTCGCTTTTGAGGCCATCTTTGCTCTACTTGCTTACGAGTTGTTCTTATTTCCTAATGTGGAAAAGTTTGTCGACATTAACGCTATCAGGATCTTCATGAGTGGAAACCCAGTTCCTACACTGTTGGGTGATGCTTATTACTCTATTCATCTTTGGAATTCTTATCATGGGGGGATGATTATCTATTGCATGCCTCTGTTATACCAGTGGTTTATCTCTCATATGCCTCAGTCAGATGCTTTTTGGGATGTCAAGAATGAACCCCATTGGGCTCCTAAGATCATGGCACTTACTCACTCAGATATTGATTGGTATCATGGAGCTTACCAGGATATAGAGATTATTGATAGTTGTGGTAGTTTCCCAAATGTACCTCTTCTTGATACAAAGGGAGGAATTAACTATAACCCTGTTATTGCATGGAGACATCTTGGTTATCCGATGAGAGATAAACCGAATAGTATTCATTTGAGTAGTTTATTTCTGAAGGAAGGGGAAGACCATAGGGAAGCTATGGAGCAGATTGCGAAGGCTTGGCGTCACATTCATAAGAAGAGTAGGATGGATTTGAGACCTCGGGGTGCTGTTTCTTTGGAGCCATATCTTCAATGGATCCGATCGAGAGCCATTCTGTTGTACCCCAAAATTTGCCCTCCCATATTTCTCAAAATATTTCAAGAAAGATCCTCAAGTTGCTCAAGGTAGTCCAAGGTTTGGCCAGACAAGCTCTCTCCTAAGGCAGTCTACCTCAAATTAGGGTTTCATGTTGCATCAAGATGCTTGAGTCCAAGGGACCCCAAATTCTCAACATTGTCCTAATATGTTCTCAAGATCATCTATGTCAAGTTCCAAGCCCTACAAAGGAAATTTGCTCAGTCAATTGCTCAAAGGCCTGAAAATCGACCATGCTAGGGCAAAAGTCAATTGTGGCCCACATACAGTCAAACTTCAATATTTTTGGTCAACATCCTCATTTTGAAATATATTTCATCATTTGATCAAGGGTTGATCATGATTCATCAAGGATTGCTCATAATTCATCAAGAACCAAAAGTTGCTAAATTAGGATTTTATTGGAAAAGTCAACTCACCTTTGACCAAGCATAACTTTCTCATACTTTATGAGAAATGACCCATCCAAAGCTCATTTTTAAGAGGATGCAATTCCCTATAATCCATCTTCATCTCCCAAGTTCAAAATATGTACTCACAAGAAGTTATGAATTTGGTCATTATAGATCATTTTGAAAAGTCAACAAAAACACCCTTTTTGTCAAAGCTTCATACATGAGCATGGAATATCAAATTGAGATGAGACCAAACGGGTTCATTAGAGTACATCTCAAGCTTTCTAAAAAGTACAAGAACACCCTCATAAGGTTAAAATTGAGAGAGATATACATTGTCAAAGTTGGACAATTTTTGAAAAAAATGCATGAAGCAAATATTGACCAAACATGGATTTTTTCCAAATGGGCCTATCTTTTCAAGTTTGAAACTCATTCCTAACATGGTCCATGACCTCTAAGCCCACCCATACATTTTTCTACTATTTATGCTATTTATTTTGATATTTTATTCATTAAAATTCAGAATTAAATAAATAAATAATGGAAATAATATAAATTTTGAGGTGAATCCATTTTGGAAAAGTTTTATGCTGGTTTATGTCAATTGTTTTCGTACAATAACTTTTCAAATATGTCCAGGTTCATCCACATGTGAAAATGGAATAAAATCATCAAATATGGCATTTTTTTTCAAATCTTGATCATGGTCTTAAATCACAACATTATGAGGGAGATTCTTTCCATGCTTTCTTGTATCCTCATTCTCCTATATAAATATAGAGCCATACAAGCTTGAAAGGGACGAAAATCCTCTCTAAAAAGCTCTCAAAAAGCTCTTCAAAAAGCTCTCTGAAAGCTCTTCAAAAAGCTCTCCAGAAATCAAAGAATTGATGCAAGTCATATCTCGAGGTTCCGGTCTCTCTAAATTGACATCAAGCCTCAAACCATTCTCTTGAAGTACTCAAGAGTCTTACAAGGCCCAAGAGCAATCCATCACACGCCTAGCACGCCCCCCATTTGACAACACCGGTTTGGTAAAATTTTAAACTTTGAATCTCTAATTTTAATCACATTTTATGGTATGCTAACGTTTGTTTGAGTTTATATAGAACAGTTATGGATGGTTGAATCATAGGTTCCACGCAAGAATCAAAAAACACCATAGTTAGAGCATGAAGCTTTCGAAGATTCGGGCCTAGGGATTTCTGATGATTGCACCCCTTGTTTACTTTTGCTACTAGGCCCATCTTTATTTTCATGTTTTATTCTTTTTGTTTATTTCTTTTAATCCCTTTTTTTATCGATAAACAAATATAAAAATAGATATGGGATTTTTTCTTAATTAAATTTTAATTTTAGGTAAAACTTTAATTTATTTTTGTAAATAACTTAAAAATAATTAGAATAAATAGGTTTTATTACTAACTTAATTATATTTTACTTTTTCCTAAAATAACCAAAGAAACCAAAATAGGTTATGTAATTATTTTTATTAATTAATTTAATTAACTAATTAATTGCATATTTAATTTAGAAAACTTATTTCTTTTATTAAAAACAACAAAAAAACAATTTTTCTTTTAATTAGGTTAGAAGGGTCAAAACCTTAAATTCTCGTCGATCTTAATTCTTCTCGCGCGCTTTATTTTTATTATTTACCATATTGATGTAACTGCCTACAATTTGTAATAGTTTAATTAGGACGTTTATTTACATTTATCGCTTTATCTTCAAAGGGTTTGTTTTTGGCTATGTAAATACCCGAAGCCTTGTAATAGCGTAGTTTAAATTCCGCATTTTAAGTTCCGCAAATTATTAACTATTTGATATATTATAATAGGATGCATGACAAGAATGTATGATTAATTTTAAAACAGTTAGATCACCCTAAATGTGCAAAGATAAATAAACTACAATTGAATCATTCGCACATGTGCACTCCTAAGGTACACTCCCACTTGGTTGCCTTCGGTAAACGGTCATTGAGTATAGGATGCTTTAGTGGTCGTCCTATTGTATAAATAAAGATCAAAGTCCCGATTCAGAAAAGTTGCCTCGGAATGGTTGCCTCAGAATTATTGCCTCGAATAATTGATCTAAGACATTAGGGTAATTACTAAGACGTCCTAACATTGCTTTAGTGACCGTACGTCCCTTTCGAATTGACCCTCAAAACTCCAATGACGGTGCTACCTACTCACTAATAGTGGGATAACATTGTCTAAAGGAAACAAACATAAAATGATTCTTTTTTCGAGTAGGTATATTAGTTCTTAAGTACTTTCTCATTCCAAACAAAATTTTCACATTACACTCCTTTACAAACAAAGTTTTCAAAAACACTTCATTACAATCTTGAAGACAGAAGCAAGAGTTAAATCGAAGTTAAAACAAAAACTTTTCAAAGCCCACAAACACAAAGAAAACAATTTTGAAAATGATAAGCAAGTACCTAAGAGCCCGTAGATAACTACGGATAGAAAGGGTGCTAATACCTTCCCTTTCTATAATCTACCCCCCGTACTCAGAAATATCTCGAAAAAGGAATTTTTCTGTGCTTTTTTCCTTTCCTTGTTGGATAAAATAAAAGTCTGTGGCGACTCTTGCTTACTGCGACATTTTGCAAAAACAAACGCAAAACGCAAACCAACAAATTTCCTTAACGAAATAAGGAAACCACGATCCCGGTTCTAGCCACCGTATCACAGAACTGGCGACTCTGCTGGGGATTTAATAAGTGGGGTGTACCTTAGGAATAGTTCATCATATTGTTTTCGATTGTTTGATTTGTTTGCTTTATTTTGTGGGCTTTGTATCGGAGTTACTATAGATCCTAACCTGGATCTGGGGTCACCTTTTAGGTAAGTAGCAATAAACTGTAGGGAACTGTACAGTGTAGACCGATACGGTTGAAGCAGTAGCTACGTTGGTGTGATGCATTAGTTGGTACTGATATCCCTTATGGAGGAACAAGGAGAGTATGGGGCTGCTAATGGGTCATTAAGCATCAAATGACCTTAGAACCTATAATTGACCAACTTGGCCATAGAAAAGTAGCAGTACGCTACACTCACTGAGACCATACTCTCGCGATGATTCCGGCCACAAGAAAAGGTTGCTAAACTGGAATTATGACCGATCGAGGATGGTCAGTGATATTGAGAACCTCTAGAACCCGGTTACTATTACTAGGACAGGTTAAACCAACTAAACTGAAAGAGGGTAATACCTAAACTCCATGCCAGCCTGAAATTTAAGGGCTATTGTGTGACTTGTGTGCTTTCAAACTTGAACTACTTGCATATGTTTGTTATCTAACAACTTGAGTTCCTTGCAGGTTTTGTTTACAGTCCTTATCCAATACCTTGGATTTCTTGCCAGATTTACTTGTTTACATTACCTCATACTTTTGCTTAAACGCATAACATACACATCATAACATCATGCCTTAACATTTCCTTAACCATTTCAAAGATCTCAAAGGTTTGTGATGCAGGTTATGGTAAATCAAACGTCTAGCAAGGGGCAAAGGGGATTTATTTTCCTCTAGCCAATGTCATCTAGAGATCAAAACACGATAATTTGAGTCGGTGACTATGACCCACTCGATATGGTGAGCTTGACTCTTGAAGAAGGAATCTCAACAAACGCGAAGTTTCTTCAATCAAATTCTAATAGTTTCTTGTTTACCCCGCGAGATCCTTGAAAACATTGCATACATATATCATACATATCATTGCATTACAGGTACCATTACAAGTTTCTCATCTTCTTCGTTGTTTATTTCAGCAATCATGTCTTCTGAAACACCTACTGATCAAGCCATCAAGGCTCTTCAAGCTTAGAATGCTCAGTTTCAGGAAATGTTCTTGAACTTGGCCAAGAGTCAACAAGATTTGAAGACTCTTCTCTTGAAGGACAAAAAGAAGAAGAAGAAGAAGAAGAAGAAGAAGAAGGTGGTCCTCTTGAATATGGGTCGCAAATTCGGGAACAATTTACGACAGTAGACTGATTTGTCCCATTCATCTGGAGGGGGGGAGAATCAAGAGGAAAGAAAGGGTCCTAGCCCTGTGGTTTATGACAATGACACAAACTTTGATGAAGACCAGTATCCTTCTGCTGATGATAGATATAAGCAACTTGAAGACCGGCTCAGTGCAATGGAAATTCAGAAGATACCTGGGTTGGAATTTGGAGATTTGGGATTGGCATCTGGGGTGGTGATCCCTCACAAGTTTAAAGCTCCTGTCTTTGCTCAGTATGACGGGGTATCCTGCCCGAAGCTACACATCCGCTCATGCGCCAGAAAGATTTAACCCTATATTGCTGATAGAAATCTCTGGGTTCATTTCTTTCAAGATAGTTTGTCAGGGACTCAACTTGAATGGTTTTGTCAACTGGAAGGAGCTAACGTCCGCAACTGGGAGGACCTTGTTGCTGCTTTTTACAAGCAATATAAGTATAATGCCGACCTTTCTCCCACGCGTACTCAGCTTCAGGGTATGTCTATGGGTACAGGCGAAGGTTTAAGGACTACGCTCAGAAGTGGAGAGATCTTGCTGGAAGAGTCCAACCCCCTCTGTATGATAGGGAGTTGGTGGATATGTTTCTTGGGACTTTGTCTGGTCCCTATTTCAATCATTTGATTGGAAGCTCGTCAGTGGGTTTCACCGAACTGATTCTGACTGGAGAAATAGTACAAGCTGGGATCCTGAGTGGTAAGATCCAGAAAGACACCTCTTCGAGTACAGAGAAGAAGTCATTTGGTGGCAAGAGGGAAGCCAATGCTGTGCACGGCCAGAAGAGGCGTAGCCAGGAAGACTACCACCAATCTGTGGGGGCAGTGTTGATCTCTAATTCGGAACACACACAACGACCACAATAACAAAATAATCAGCCAAAGGGGGAAAGACTTCGAAGGCAGTTCACCCAAATCAACATGCCATTGTCACAAGCATTGCAGCATATGTTGAAGATGAATCTGATTACGGTGATAAACCCTAATCCGAACCCTAAGACTTCTTCTCCTAACTACAACCCAGATGCAAGGTGTGCTTATCATTCCGGTAGCCCGGGGCACGATACTAACGATTGTTGGGCGCTGAAATACAAGATTCAGAATATGATTGACGCTAAGGAGATCGAATTCGACCCTCTTGAGACTCCCAATGTGATCACTGCTCCCTTGCCAAAATATGGCTAGGATTGAAAGCACTTTTGTTCATTTGAATTCTGAAGTTGTATTTTTCTTTGCTTATTCAAACAATTATTGTCATGTCAAACTTTTTATTTCATTAATGCATTACACGTGTTTGTTTTGAATTAATTGTTTTCACTATGCTTAAATTGCTTCATATTTCCTTTTTGTGATGTTCAAATATCGATTAAAAAACTCTAAGCCTTTAGAAGGAGGATGACGAAAATGATATCAAAATCTCTACAATATGCTTTTGAACAGACCCCGCTGACGATGTACAGGCGTTGTTTCAAATCCTAAATAGTGGAGTTATAAGGAAGATAATCCCTAGTCAACCCCTTTGAGCCAAAGAAGTTGGAGTTTTTATTTTCACACAAATTAAAACCCTTAATCACAACATGGGGCAGGGTAGTTTCTCAGTTAATTCAGGTGCACAATGAATGGAATCAAAGACGTCCTTCTGAAACAAAAGATGGTGATGATTCCCTATAATCATCAAGACAGGCAGTCATTACCTCTCGAAATAAAATCCCATTAAGTCAAAACCTATGAAGGAGACTTACAAAACCGGGGCATCTTACTGACTGTAATCACAAAAGAAACAGTTCAGGCAAAAGACAGGGATAATAAAATAAAAAAGAAAGAGATCCTACAAACTCTCAACAAAAATGACTGCCTGTTCAAAATAAACTGTCAGTATCCGAACCATCACTGGAATATCAGAGCAAAAACTCAAACAAGATCTAAATACACAATTAGCTGGGTTTAGGATCGAAGAACATCACGAAGAATGGGTGGGTACAAATAAAATTTGAGCCTTTATCCTTTGTTTCTTGAACCGTGAACCAGGCCACGTTATAACCCTTAAAAGTCCTAGCTGGAGCATGGGTTAGTTCAAAAGCATACTGTTACAAAAGGTATCCTGACTCCTGTAGGACTTGCTGTAAATCCTGAGTTGACATCACATTTTACAAAATTTTCCTGTCTTACTGAAAAATGAATTTTAAAAAATTTCAAGACAGACATAAGCTTTGCATTCTTAAAATAACATTGTTTACATATGACTATTTGTTCAACAACAGAGAAATTCACACAACGAATATCTAGTGAATAAAAATATTCTCAATAAAAAGGATCACCTCAAGTGGAAAAAACACTTCCAACCAAGGGGCACGGCATGAGCATTGTCTATCATTTGGGGCAGTCAAGTCAAGATTCAAGGAGTCTCTCAAAGATGCCAAATAGCCAGGGCAGATCTCCATCTGAATCACTTGGGGCATTGGACATGAATTCCAGCAAAGAATCTTGTATGATCAAACGAACATCTTCTGGTAGTATGGTAACACAACACTACCGACAATGACAACTCCCTACACCCTGAGAGAGTGGACATAGTCAGAAAATACTGCACATGAACAAAGACCCGCTAGGTTGACAGGCCTAGGCAAAAATAAGGGCATCCCGACGAACCAAAAGTGTTCGGGCAAAAATTAGGGATAAAAACAAAAAAATATTTATACACCCGACAAGTTGAAAACCTGAAAACGCAGCTTGGGCAAGAAAGGGTATCCCGGTGGACTGAAAATATGAAAAGACAGTCCAGGAAAAAGTTAGGGATTAAAGCGTACGACTATGTCCCGTCATCTCGTCACTTGCCTACCAGAAGAAGATTTGTCATTTCAATCGGCAATTACCAAGCACCTTATAGGTTGGAATAATACTCGATCCACAAGGCCTCCGCAGGCACCTTCTCCCGCAGATACAGGGGCAGAAAAGTCTCGATGCAAAGTCATTGTCATATCCTCAGCCCGCGTCCCAGTAACATCTACACTCCCCGCAGAGTAAGAAAAGGACAGTGGTGTTAATTCTCCCCAGCTGAGGCTCGCAACCACGAATGGGTTGGTAAGATTCTCCCCAAGCAGAGTTTATCTATCACCAGCACTGGAAGATTATCCCCAGTGGAGTCTGGAAGATTATCCCCAGTAGAGTCTAAAATATTATCCCCAATGAAGTCACCATTGGAAAATCATCCCCAGCGGAGTTCATTCCTTTCACTGACAGAAATTCCATCCCCAACAGGGTTCACTGTCACCAGCAACAATAATTCATCCCCAGCTAAGTTTTATTTCTCCAAATCAGCAGATCTTCTAGCAGAGTATATACTCCCCACATAGTCATTTCCTCGTCAGTCCATTCCCCAACAGAGTTATTCTCTCCTGCAGGATTATTCTCCCAATCATCTTCGGTCGTTATCTCCAGCGAGCGAAACTCTTTATTCTCCAATAATAGTCAGGGATTTATTTTCCCAAACTCGGACGTACCATAATAGCATTTCATGTTCATATATCATGACGTGCGCATACATATTGCATACAACATAATTTCATTTATTTTGAGAACATCATCATACAATGCATGTCATGCATCATATACGATCAATCATGTACCTTTTCAGGAAAGATGGTTATCATCAACAACTTCCATCAATTTCAAGATTAACTCCGGGAACTAAACAGAGTAATTATCTGCATGATCAAATGCATCTTTACACGGGTTCGTCACGAAGAAATCTTACACGGGTTTCTCCTAAATGCAGCTTCACACGAGTTTATCCTGAAAAATCTTACACGGGTCCTTTCTCATATATTTCTGAATAAAGTTTTACACGAACTTATCAGAGTAACCTTACCCAGGTTCCTCCTGAAGTTTTACACAAACTTATCCCGAAGTAACCTTACCCAGGTTCCTCCTTACAATTTTCCCGATGTAGTTTCACCCAGACTCATCCTGAAGCAACCTTACCCAGGTTCCTCCTTACAATTTCCCGATGTAGTTTTACCCAGACTCATCCTGAAGTAACCTTACCCAGGTTCCTCCTTACAATTTCCCGATGTAGTTTTACCCAGACTCATCCTGAAGCAACCTTACCCAGGTTCCTCCTTACAATTTCCCGATGTAGTTTTACCCAAACTCCTCACAAAGCAACCTTACCTAGGTTTCTTCCCGGTTCAGATGCAGTTTTACCTAAACTCCTTATGAAGCAGCCTTACCTAGGTTTCTTCTCTGTTCAGATGCAATTTTACCCAAAATCCTCACAAAGCTTCCTTCTCGGTTCAGACGCAGTTTTACCCAAACTCCTCACAAAGCAACCTTACCCAGGTTCCTTCTCGGTTCACATGCAGTGTTATCCAAACTCCTCACGAAGCAACCTTACCCAGGTTCCTTCTCATAACCCTACTATCCAGGTTTCTTTTATCTTATCTCCAGACAGCAGTCTACAACACTGTAAGACCCAGACCTATCAAACACAATCGGTTTCACCTTTCCCTAGTAGGTCACGGTGCAGCCTGTACACAACTAGATACGCAGTTCACTTCCGCTTCCTCAAGCCAGAGTTAATTCCTTAGTTGAATAACAGATGACTGAAGTTCCTAAATGTCAGCAGAGATGATTCCTCAGTTGGACAACGGATGACTGAAGTTCCTAAATGTCAGTAGAGATGATTCCTCAGTTGAACAACGGATGACTGAAGTTCCTAAATGTCAGCAGAGATGATTCTTCAGTTGAACAACGGATGACTGAAGTTCCTAAATATCAGCAGAGATGATTCCTCAGTTGAACAACAGATGACTGAAGTTCATAAATATCATCAGACATGATTCCTCAGTAGAATACGGACGACCGAAGTTCCTAAAATTCAACAGAGATGTTTCCTCATTGGAATATGGACGACCGAAGCTCCTAAAATTCTACTTCTCTCAACAAAGATCAGCCCTCCCCAGCGGAATCTTCCTCAACGACAAGTATATAAGCTCTCGCTAAGGAATCTCTTATGCAATCGACACTCCTTCAGATGGAATCTTTAAGCCCATCCCCTCATCAGCAATTTCCAAATGGCATCTTTAAGCCCATTCCCGACATCGCAAGACGGATACTACTTCATGCGAGTGAAAATTTCTGGGCACTCTAGTGTTCAATCCTCTTCCACCTTCGGATCACGAAAGGCACGAAAGCCAATCTATGTCCTCAGGTTTAAGAAGATTGAACAGGGGAAGCTGTTGTACCCCAAAATTTACCCTCCCATATTTCTCAAAATATTTCAAGAAAGATCCTCAAGTTGCTCAAGGTAGTCCAAGGTTTGGCCAGACAAGCTCTCTCCTAAGGCAGTCTACCTCAAATTAGGGTTTCATGTTGCATCAAGATGCTTGAGTCCAAGGGACCACAAATGCTCAACATTGTCCTAATATGTTCTCAAGATCATCTATGTCAAGTTTCAAGCCCTACAAAGGAAATTTGCTCAGTCAATTGCTCAAAGGCCTGAAAATCGACTATGCTAGGGCAAAAGTCAACTGTGGCCCACATATAGTCAAACTTCAAGATTTTTGGTCAACAGCCTCATTTTGAAATATATTTCATCATTCGATCAAGGGTTGATCATGATTCATCAAGGATTGCTCATAATTCATCAAGAACCAAAAGTTGCTAAATTAGGGTTTTGTAGGAAAAGTCAACTCAACTTTGACCAAGCATAACTTTCTCATACTTTATGAGAAATGACCTATCCAAAGCTCATTTTGAAGAGGATGAAATTCCATAAAATCCATCTTCAGCTCCCAAGTTCAAAATATGCACTCACAAGAAGTTATGAATTTGGACATTATAGGTCATTTTGAAAAGTCAACAAAAACACCCTTTTTGTCAAAGCTTCATACATGAGCATGGAATATCAAATTGGGATGAGACCAAAAGGGTTGATTAGAGGACATCTCAAGATTTCTAAAAAGTACAAGAACACCCTCATAAGGTTAAAATTGAGAGAGATATGCATTGTCAAAGTTGGACAATTTTTGAAAAAATGCATGAAGAAAATATTGACCAAACTTGGATTTTTTTTCCAAATGGGCCTATCTTTTCAAGTTTGAAACTCATTCCTAACATGGTCCACGACCTATAAGCCCACCCATACATTTTTCTACTATTTATGCAATTTATTTTGATATTTTATTCATTAAAATTCAGAATTAAATAAATAAATAATGGAAATAATGGAAATTTTGATGTGAATCCATTTTGGGAAGGTTTTATGCTGGTTTATGTCAATTGATTTCGTGCAATAACTTTTCAAATATGTCCAGGTTCATCCACATGTGAAAATGGCATAAAATCATCAAATATGGCATTTTTTTCAAATCTTGATCATGGTCTTAAAACACAACATTATGAGGGAGATTCTTTCCATGCTTTCTTGTCTCCTCATTCTCCTCTATAAATATATAGCCATAAAAGCTTGAAAGGGACGAAAATCATCTCTAAAAAGCTCTCAAAAAGCTCTTCAAAAATCTCTCTAAAAGCTCTTTAAAAAGCTCTCCAAAAATCAAAGAATTGGTGCAAGTCATATCTCGAGGTTCCGGTCTCACTCAATTGACATCAAGCCTCAAACCATTCTCTTGAAGTACTCAAGAGTATTACAAGGCCCAAGAGCAATCCATCACATGCCTAGCACGCCCCCCATTTGACAACACCGGTTTGGTAAAATTTTAAACTTTGAATCTCTAATTTTAATCACATTTTATGGTATGCTAACGTTTGTTTGAGTTTATATAGAACAGTTATGGATGGTTGAATCATAGGTTCCACGCAAGAATAAAAAAACACCATAGTTAGAGCATGAAGCTTTCGAAGATTCGGGCCTAGGGATTTCTGATGATTGCACCCCCTGTTTACTTTTGCTACTAGGCCCATCTTTATTTTCATGTTTTATTCATTTTGTTTATTTCTTTTAATCCCTTTTTTTATCTATAAACAAATATAAAAATCACATAAAAATAGATTTAGGATTTTTTCTTAATTAAATTTTAATTTTAGGTAAAACTTTAATTTCTTTTTGTAAATAACTTAAAAATAATTAGAATAAATAGGTTTTATTACTAACTTAATTATATTTTATTTTTTCCTAAAATAACCAAAGAAACCAAAATAGGTCATGTAATTATTTTTATTAATTAATTTAATTAACTAATTAATTGCATATTTAATTTAGAAAACTTATTTCTTTTATTAAAAACAATTTTTCTTTTAATTAGGTTAAAAGGGTCAAAACCTTAAATTCTCGTCGATCTTAATTCTTCTCGCGCGCTTTATTTTTATTATTTACCATATTTATGTAATTGCCTACAGTTTGTAATAGTTTAATTAGGACGTTTATTTACATTTATCGCTTTATCTTCAAAGGGTTTGTTTTTGGCTATGTAAATACCCGAAGCCTTGTAATAGCGTAGTTTAAATTCCGCATTTTAAATTCTGCAAATTATTAACTGTTAGATGTATGATAATAGCATGCATGACAAGAATGTATGATTAATTATAAAACAGTTAGATAACCCTAAATGTGCAAAGATAAATAAACTGAAATTGAATCATTCGCACATGTGCACTCCTAGGGTACACTCCCACTTGGTTGCCTTCGGTAAACGGTCATTGAGTATAGGATGCTTTAGTGGTCGTCCTTTTGTATAAGTAAAGATCAAAGTCCCGATTCGGAAAAGTTTCCTCGGAATGGTTGCCTCGGAATTATTGCCTCGAATAATTGATCTAAGACATTAGGGTAATTACTAAGACGTCCTAACATTGCTTTAGTGACCGTACGTCCATTTCGAATTGACCCTCAAAACTCCAATGCCGATGCTACCTACTCACTAATAGTGGGATAGCATTGTCTAAAGGAAACGAACATAGAACGGTTCTTTTTTCGAGTAGGTAGATTAGTTCTTAAGTACTTGCTCATTCCAAACAAATTTTTCACATTTACACTCCTTTACAAATAAAGTTTTCAAAAACACTTCATTACACTCTTGAAGACAAAAGCAAGAGTTAAATCAAAGTTAAAACAAAAACTTTTCAAAGCCCACAAACACAAATAAAACAATTTTGAAAATGATGAGCAAGTACCTAAGAGCCCGTAGATAACTACGGATAGAAAGGGTGTTAACACCTTCCCTTTCTATAATCTACCCCCCGTGCTCAGAAATATCTCGAAAAAGGAATTTTTATGTGCTTTTTTCCTTTCCTTGTTGGATAAAATAAAAGTCGGTGGCGACTCTTGCTTACCGCGACATTTTGAGAAAACAAACGCAAACGCAAACCAGCAAATTTCCTTAACGAAATAAGGAAACCACGATCCCGGTTCTGGCCACTATATCACACATTCAGTTAAAGATGTCGTATACCCAAGAGACACCTATGCCTGATCTATTTGTGAAGACCACCCCTGCCTTATTAGATTACCTAGAAGAGTTGCAGCTTGCTTTGGTTAGGATGCAACAGGAAAGGGATGCTTGGAAGAACAAGTTCCAAACTTTAGAAAGTTCCTACAAAGTAGATCTGAAAAAGAAAGACGACTTGATTGAGATTCTTGAGAGTCGAGCGGTAGAGCCTATGGAGAGGCAAGGGGATTTATTTTCTCCTAAGCCTCAATCAGGTACTGATCACTCACTTCTTGATTCAAATGATTGGAAGGAGGTTGCCACCAGATATGTGGAAGAAAACCAGAGGTTGAAAGCTCAGATTTCAAGACTCACGGGGAAGCGCCAACGTATAGAGTGATCTTCATCAGTTCTTTTTCTCAGGGTTTTAGATTGTATTTTCATCTTGTACTTGAGATCATTGAAACTTTTAATCCATTTTGGAGTTATTATAATAAAAAAATTTCAGTATTTCAAAAGCGTTATTACTTTGATGTTTGCAATATGTCTATAAACGTTAAATCCATTGAAATATTAAATAATAAAGTAAAAATAATCATGTGCATTACATGTCATGCATCATATTTCACATATTTATTGCATTAGTTATGCATACCCAGGTGTCTTACCAAGCTTCTTTACTTCGTTCAGCAAGCTGACTCATCACTACAACACTCGGGCTAATCTCAAAAAGAAGATGGACAACTTAGAACAGGAGAATCGCGAGCTGCGCGAGGAAGTTTCTACTTTGAAGGCCGGCATGACCAATCTAACTAATCTGATGGAAGCTCTAGTGGCTGCTCAGAAACAGCCACCGAGTGTTCAACTTGAACAAACAAGGGCAATTACTGATGTTCTGACTGTTCCCGTATCTCCCACTCATGCTATTGTTCAGAATCGCATGCCTCAAGGTTATCCATGGGGGATGCCAGAGAATTTTTCACCTGAAGGTTTTAATCTTGGTCCTCGAGATACTCCAGTGGTTCAGACTATTGTTGCTCTGGCACCTCCTGTGGTGCATGCTGTTCCTGCTGCACCTCCTTCGGTAAATATGATTCCGTTTGTTAATGATGATGTGTGTCGTCCTTTCCCTTCGCCGAGTGAAGACTTGGGTCTTTATGACAAAATGGATGATTTTCAAGAGCAATTTGACAAGATGCAAAGAGAGATGAAGGCCCTTAGGGGAAAAGAGTTATTTGGGCAGAATGTGATTGAGCTATGTTTGGTCCCGAATGTTAGGACACCTGAGAAGTTCAAGGTCCCAGAATTTGAGAAGTATAAGGGAAAAACTTGCCCTCGTGCTCACCTGGTGATGTACGTGAGAAGGATGTCTGCCCATACTGATGATCAGCGTCTTTTGATTCAATTTTTTTAGGATAGTTTGACCGGTGCTGCGTTGAAGTGGTATATGAGTATGGACAATGCTAATATCCATACTTTTAATGATTTGGGAGAAGCATTCATCAAAAAATACAAGTACAACAGGGACATGGCGCCTGACCGTGACCAACTTAGGGCCATGGTTCAGAAATACAGGGAATCGTTCAAAGAGTATGCACAGAGATGGCGTGAGGTAGCCGCCCAAGTGATTCCTCCCATGGAAGAGAAGGAGATGACTAAGATTTTCTTGAAGACACTGGGTGCTTTCTACTACGAGAGGATGGTAGAAAGCGCGCCAAGTGACTTTACTGAGATGGTAGGAATGGGTATCCGCTTAGAAGAGGCTGTAAGAGAAGGCCGTTTGACGAAGAGTGAAGGATCTAGAGGTGTGAAGAATCCATCTTATGGGTTTACCAAGAAGAAAGAGGGAGATACAAATGCTATTATGCAAGAGAGGAGGGTAAACACTCCTAGAAGGAATTATCAGCGTCATCAGCAAGTCGCCTCAGTTACTCCTGTTGTGAGTGCTGCTCCAACTACCGTTGCTTATCAAAGACCGTCACAGCAGGGGAATCAAGGGTATAATCAGAGAAGAGAGAGTTATGACCCTATTCCCATGAGCTATACAGAGCTACTACCAGCATTGATTCAGAAAAAGTTGGTCCAGACACGATCACCTCCCGCCTTACCATCACCATTACCTTGGTATTACAAGGCAGACCAAACGTGTTCTTTTCATCAAGGAGCACCAGGGCATAATGTTGAGAATTGTTATCCTTTGAAGAATGAGGTGCAGAAATTGGTAAAGTATGGTGTTCTATATTTCAAGGACATGGGACCTAATGTGAAAGATAACCCTCTACCCAAGCACGGGGGAGTAAATGGTGTGAATATGGTGGCCGGTTGTCCAGGCGACTTCCGGATTTTTGATACTAATCTGGTTAGAGGAGATTTGGTGAAAATGCACGCAGAAATCTGAATTTAGCTACTATACGCATAACCATACCGGTTGTGCTACTTGCAGTATAAATATACAGGGTTGCGATAAGATAAAGGCTGATTTACAGGAGATGATGGATGAGGGCCTCATCCACATAATCAGGCCTAGGGAAGAGTATGAAGAGGAAGTGAACATGGTTTCTGGATGTCCTGGTGAATTCAAAATTTTTGATGTGGAGTATA
The DNA here is from genome assembly GCA_948472305.1 of Vicia faba. Lineage (NCBI taxonomy): Eukaryota > Viridiplantae > Streptophyta > Magnoliopsida > Fabales > Fabaceae > Vicia > Vicia faba. The sequence continues at coordinate 779,115,144 of OX451735.1, forward strand.
TGAATGAGGATCTCGTGCAGTTGCATGCTACCTTCTGCCATACGACTGGTTAGGTGGAACACCAATATGGATCTTTCCTAGTTTGCTGTCGAGATCCCCGAGGATGTTCAATCGTGAAGAAGGGTGTTCAGTTTCTGTTAGACAATGGAACTATCAAGATCACAGGTCAGAGGGATGATTATCATAAGGTTGATATGGTTGAAGTTTGTTTAACGGAAGAAGAGTCAGAGGAAGAGTATGCCTCCGCGGATGAGTATTTATCTTCAGACGAAGATTTGTTTTCCAGAAATGACTTTTTGATGACTGATTGTGTTGAAGAAGGGGTAAACGTCATTGTGCCTTGTTTTGGTGCACCCGCTCATTTTGAAGTGGAATATCATAGCAAGCCAGCTGTTACCCCATTGGTAATTAGTTTTCCAGGTCCTATCCCCTACAAATCAGATAAGGCTGTGCCTTACAAATACAACGCTACAATCTTAGAATATGGGGTGGAAGTTCCCATCCAGCCAATGCCCGATGTTGAAAATATAGCTGAAAATAGCAGGGTGACCCGCAGCGGTCGTGTGTTTGCGCCGGTTGTTCGGAGAGATGTTGCTACTGGAAAGAGAATTGCTGAGAATAATAAACCTAAGAAGACTACATGAGATACTAGTGGAGCTACGCTAGAGAAAGAAGTGGATGATATTTTGAAGATAATTAAGATGAGCGACTACAGAATTGTAGATCAACTACTGCAGACTCCTTCAAAGATATCTATCTTATATTTATTAATGAATTCCTCTACTCATAGAGAATCCTTGATGAGGGTACTGGACCAAGCTTTTGTGGAGAGTGAAATGCCAATAGATCAATTCAGCAGCGTGATTGGAAACATTACGTCATGTAATAACTTGAGTTTCTACGATGATGAATTACCAGATGAAGGGAGGAATCATAACCTGGCCCTCCACATATCTATGAACTGCAAGAATGATTCGTTGTCCAATGTGCTAATTGATAATGGTTTTGTGTTGAATGTTATATCGAGGAGTACTCTCATGAAGTTGAAATATAAAGGAACACCTATGCGCCCGAGTGGCATCATTATGAAAGCATTTGATGGGTCGAGGAAATCTGTCATCGGTGAAGTGGACTTACCTATCCATATAGGACCACATTTGTTCCAGATAACCTTCCAGGTCATGGACATTATTCCCGCTTATAGTTGTTTTCTAAGACGGCCATGGATACATGAAGCATGGGCTGCCACTTCAACTTTACATCAGAAGCTAAAGTTTGTGCGTGAAGGGAAGGTAGTGATCATAAATGGGGAGCAGACATTGTTGATATCTCATTTGTCCTCTTTCAGCATTATAAAAGCGGATGAGACTGCTATTGGAACCCAGTTCCAAGCCCTATCCGTTGACAACATAAGTAGAATTGAGAATTCCATGATTTCGCTGAAGGACGCGCAGCAGGTTGTGCGCAATGGTCATAATGCAGTTTGGGGATGAATTGTGGATCCACTCATGAACAAGAACAGAACTGGTTTAGGTTTCTCTTCGAAGAATGGCAGAGGGAAAGGTTTGAATTCAAAGTCTACTATGGGCAGCTATCATGATGTTTTCTGTTGCGGAGGTTACCTCCATCCAACTGATTCTGGAATTAATGTTGTTGAGCAAGATGAAGCAGAGCAGGAAATGCCGAATTATGTGATGCATGGAGTCAGGTTTCATAACTGGGTCACCATTGATGTTACCTCTTGCATACATATTTCAAAGTAATTTGATTTGATTAATCTCTTTTTTTTTAAAGACTTCCACTCTTCCCAAGGTGGAAGATTAATGTTGTAGGGCTTATTTGTTGGCTGTGACTTTTAAGATCATTAATAAAAGTTGTCTTTGCTTCCCGAATTATGTCTTTATTTTCTGCTTTTTCTTGGAAAATGGTAATAAAAAAATTAAAAAAAACCCTTTCAAAATAAATAATAACTGCAATTCAATCTGCATGTTCACTTGTTATGTGTCAGTTTCTAAAAGCAATCATAAATCATATGTGCAGATTAATTAAAAAACCCGTTGAATACAATGACCCTGCACCCTCTCCCAACTTTGAATGCCCTGTGTATGGGGATGAAGAAGAAGATTATGATGAGATTTCAGAAGATGTCTTATGGTTGCTTGAGCACGAGGAAAATACCTTTCAGCCATATAAAGAGCCTTTGGAAGTGATCAATTTTGGTTCAGAAGAAGATCCGAAGGAAGTCAAGATTGGAGCATCGTTGCATCCCGATGTGAAGAGAGGGTTGATTGAGTTGTTGGAAGAGTATGTGGATATTTTTGCTTGGTCTTACCAAGATATTCCTGGTCTAGATACAGATATTGTCGAGCACCGTTTTCCGTTGAAGCCAGAGTGTCCGCCAATTAAACAAAAGTTGAGAAGAACTCAACCAAATATGGCAGTAAAGATCAAAGAGGAGGTTCTAAAGAAGATTAATGCTGGTTTTCTTGTAACTTCAATGTATCCTCAATGGATTGCAAATATTGTCTCAGTACCAAAAAAAAGATGGAAAAGTCCGCATGTGCGTAGATTACAGAGATCTAAATAAAGCTAGTCCAAAAGATGATTTTCCATTGCCTCACATCGACATGTTAGTGGATAGCACAACAAAACTCAAAGTATTCTCGTTCATGGACGAATTTTTCGGGTATAATCAAATAAGAATGGCTCTAAAGGACATGGAAAAAACAACGTCTATCACACCCTGGGGAACATTCTGTTACAGAGTGATGCCCTTCGGGTTGAAGAACGCTGGTGCAACGTACCAGAGGGCTATGACAACCCTATTCCATGATCTGATGCACAAGGAGATTGAAGTATATGTTGATGATATGATTGCCAAATCCCAGATTGAAGAAGGGAATATAGAAGATTTGTTAAAGTTGTTTCAGCGTTTGAGGAAGTATCATCTCCACTTGAATCCAAATAAATTCACCTTCAGTGTTCGATCGAGGAAGTTGTTGGGTTTCATTGTTAGCAAGAAAGGAACTGAAGTTGACCCTGATAAAGTCAAAGCAATTCAAGAGATGCCAGCACCAAGAACTAAAAAGTAGGTCAGAGGTTTCCTCGGGCGTTTGAATTATATTTCCATATTCATTTCCCACATAACTGCAACATGTGAACCGATCTTTAAGTTGTTAAATAAAGATCAAGGTTGTGTGTGGACGGATGACTGCCAAAGGGCATTTGAGAGTATTAAAGAATATCTGCTTGAACCTCCTATCTTGCTCCCTCCCGTAGAAGAAAGACCGTTAATTATGTATCTGACAGTGTTAGATAAATCCATGGGTTGTATTCTGGGACAACAGGATAAGACAGGGAAGAAGGAGTTCTCCATTTATTATCTCAGTAAAAAATCCACTGATTGTGAGTCGCGGTATTCCATGCTGGAAAAAACATGTTGTGCTCTGGCCTGGGCGACAAAGCGTTTGCGGCAGTATATGTTGAATCACACTACTTAGTTGATCTCCAAAATGGATCCAATCAAGTACATTTTCGAAAATCCTGCTCTTATTGTGAGAATTTCCCGCTGGCATATGTTGTTATTTGAATATGATATCGAATACTGCACTCAAAAGGCTATTAAAAGTAGTGTGTTGGCAGATTATCTTGCTCACCAACCAGTGGAAGATCACCAGTTTGCAGAATATGAATTCCCCGATGAGGATGTGATGTTCCTGAAAGTGAAGGATTGTGATGAACCACTACCTGAGGAAGGCCTTGACCCTGAATCTCATTGGAGTATGTTATTTGATGGAGATGTTAATGCTTATTGTAAAGGAATTGGTGATGTTATTGTCACTCCTCATGGATCACACATTCCTTTTACTGCAAGGTTAACATTTGATTGCACTAATAATATGGAAGAACATGAGGCTTGCATCATGGGTCTCGAGGAAGCTATTGATCTCAGAATCAAAAATCTAGATGTGTATGGTGATTCAGCTTTGGTAATAAATCAGATTAAAGGAGAATGGGACACTCTTCACTCTGGCTTGATCCCTTACAAAGATTATGCTAGAAGATTATTACCCTTCTTCAATAAAGTTGAATTCCATCACATTCCTAGAGATGAAAATAAAATGGCGGATGCTCAGGAAACTCTGGCTTCTATGTACCAAGTGAATACTTGGAATGATATACTCCGAATTACGGTCCAACAACTGGATAGGCCCGCTCATGTGTTTACAACAAAGGAGGTGGTAGATTAAAAACCCTGGTATTTTGATATCAAGCAATTTCTTTAGACTCAGGAATACCCCATTGGTGCGTCGAGGAAAGATAGAAAGACATTGAGAAGATTGGCAGGCATTTTATTCCGCAGTGAAAATGTGTTATACAAGAGAAATCATGACATGGTCTTGCTCAGATGCATGGATAGACACGAAGCAGACATGTTGATGCATGAGATTCATGAAGTTTCATTTGGAAGTCATGCCAATGGAAATTCGATGGCTAAAGAGATGTTAAGGGAAGGTTATTATTGGCTGTCCATGGAATCTGACTGTTACAAATTTGCAAAGAAGTGCCATAAATGCCAGATTTATGCAGACAAGGTCCATGTGCCTCTTATGCTTCTCAATGTGATTTCCTCCCCATGGTCTTTCTCAATGTGGGGTATTTGAATGATTGGGATGATAGAACCCAAAGCTTCGAATGGGCACCGTTTTATCTTGGTAGAAATTGATTATTTCACCAAATGGGTGGAGGCTGCTTTATATGCCAATGTTACTAAGAATGTGGTGGTGCACTTCATTAAGAATAACCTTATATGTTGGTATGGTGTGCCGATCCGAATCATCACTGACAATGGCTCGAATTTGAACAACAAGATGATGACAGAACTGTGTGAAGAATTCAAGATTGTCCATCACAATTCATCTCCATACAGGCCAAGGATGAATGGGGCTGTTGAAGCCTCTAATAAGAATATCAAGAGAATTATCCAGAAGATGGTAATTACTTATAAGGATTGGCATGAAATGCTCCCTTTTGCTCTGCATGGATATCGAACATCTGTCCGCACTTCAACAGGAGCAACCCCGTTCTCCCTAGTGTATGGAATGGAAGTTGTACTCCCAATCGAGGTAGAGATTCCCTCGTTGCGTCTGATAATGGAAACCAAGCTGACAGAGGCTGAATGGGTCCAGAATAGGTTTGACCAATTTAATTTGATTGAGGAGAAGAGGATGATAGCTTTGTGTCATGGCCAGTGATATCAGAGAAGAATGAAGAAAGCTTTTGATAAAAAAGTCAAACCTTGTGAATTTAGAGAAGGCGATCTCGTTCTCAGGAAGATCATGTCTTTCAACACTGATTCTAGGGGCAAGTGGACTCCCAATTTTGAAGGCCCATATGTTGTCAAGAAAGCCTTCTCTGGAGGTGCATTAAATTTTGCAACTATGGATGGAGAGGAGTTCCCACGTCCCATGAATGCTGACGCAGTCAAGAAATACTTCGCCTAAAGAAATAAAAGAATAGCTCGCTAAGTTGAAAACCCGAAAGGGCGACTTAGGCAAAAAAGGAGCGTCTCGGTAGGCCGAAAACCCGAAAGGGCGGTCTAGGCAAAAATTAGAGACCTAATCAGAATAAATTTCCCGCTAATTTGAAAACCCGCAAGGGCAACTTAGGCAAAAGTTAGGGATTTTCTTGGCAAGTAACTACGTCAGACAAGACTTGATCGTTGAAGCAACAATCTTCTTGGATCCTCACCATACTTCAACAGAAGCTGCTGCTCGGGATTTCAAAAGTTGTTAGGGAGGATAGTGGTCATTGTATCTCAATTTATCTTTTCCATTATGTATTTCCATTTCCCAAACTTTGTAATGATCTATGGAGTCTCGCCATTTGCAGACTACCATTCTATTAATGAAATTCGAACTTTTACCCAATTCTTTGTATTTTTTAAGTTATTTAGCTTGCAAAGACTCCATTTATTACTGATAATAACTTTCAAAGCAAAGAGATTAAATAACAAAATTGATTTTTCAAAAAAAAAGATTTTTACAATTTACTTTTACTTTGAGATTTGTGATGAAACAATGATAACAAAAATGGTGATCCCAGGAATGGACAAACTCCGGTTGTTTTGAGAAGCTTTTGTTCCCCTCGGGAATGTCTACTCAGGATGTTTTCGTTGCACGAGGTTTATAATTCCGGTATCCTCTGTCAAGTTTGGATTCATTTCTCCCTTTTTCCGAGTTTTCATGTCGAGAAGTTTCAATCCGCATTTTCTCCAGTGAAGTGGGTCTGAATTCCCCAGTGAATGTTTGAATGTTTCAGTGTCATTCTGCTTTATTTGAGACCTCTCTTGCAATCTCCAGTAGGCATGTTACTTTTGAGAAACATTGGTTTCCCTGATGAAGTCGGAAGAAGGATGTTCTACCCCGGTATCAGTTTGATTTGTCTACCTCCGGATTATGTTTCTCCTCAGCAAAGTTAAAAGCAGACAGTAGGTTTTGATTCCGTAGTTGGCCTTTACCTTTCTTGGAATGATCATCTTGGTTAAAGTTTAGCCGAGCGTTGTAGTGTCCGAGGCGGTTTTTGATTGGTTGTTCCCAATGTTGTGTATCTATTTTTGCAGCATGCACACGATAACACTCATACATTCATACATGCATCATGCATAGCTAAAATTGACAAATCATTATTCATTGACATTTGTTAATATTTTTGTTGACATATTACCTTGTTTTGCAGAGTTACGTTAACCTCTTTTCATTAGAGCGTTGGTCTTAAGCAGAAAATGTACATTCTTTCAAATTCCCTACTGAGTTGTCCCTTGTAGAAGATTTTTTGCTTTAGCCTTCCGGTACAGTTCCTTGTTTGGATGGATCTTATTTTCCCTCTTGAGTTATTTCCCAATGGATGTATTCTGGTTGACTGTTTCATTCTAGTTTATTTCTGGTTTGGATCTGTGGTCCCCCGACAATATTATTTACTTTGGAATCCTAAAAAACTCCAAGCTTTGATTGGTGCATTTATTTTGCACAAGAAGACTTTATCCCCTTAGCAAGAATATCATGGCATCTCCCAAGGAAGTCATACCTCTTGCTCCAAAAAAAGTCATTTCCTTTTACAATCCTCCGTGACCATAAATAGCAAGTCTCTTGTATTTGAGACAACTTATGTATTATCCGTTCCAAGCGAAGTGCCTTGGTTAAAGAAGAAGTTGAGACCCGTTCTAGGAGAAACACCAGAATATTGGGGAAATTTGTTATCCTGTTGCTATCTTCAATAAACATTGATAGTTCATCGTCAGTGAACGGTGGTGATATGATATATTCTCTTTCCACCTTCAGTGAAAGTTGGTAGACCATCGGCAATGAACATCAATATTTGTTATCTTTTTGCTATCTTCAGTGAACGTTGATAGTTCATCATCAGTGAATGGCGGTGATATGATATATTCTCTTTCTACCTTCAGTGAAAGTTGGTAGACCATCGGCCGTGAACGTCGATGTTTGTTATCTTTTTTCTATCTTCAGTGAACGTTGATAGTTCATCGTTAGTGAACGACGATGATATGATATTTTCTCTTTTTACCTTCAGTGAAAGTTGGTAGACCATTGGCAGTGAACGTCGGTGTTAGTTATCCTGTTGTTATCTTCAGTAAACGTTGATAGTTCATCGTTAGTGAATGGTGATGATATGATATATTCTCTTTCTATCTTCAGTGAAAGTTGGTAGACCATCGGTAGTGAACGTCGATGTCTGTTATCTTTTTGCTATCTACAATGAATGTTGATAGTTCATCGTTAGTGAACGGAGATGATATGATATATTCTCCTTCTACCTTCAGTGAAAGTTGGTAGACCATCGACAATGAACATCGATGTTCTTTATCTTTCTCTCTGCCGTTAGTAAACATTGGTAGCTTCGTCTTCGTTAGAAGTTAGTGTGTCCTTTGACCATTCTACCATCCTCTCTGATTCAGTTCTCTGGGTCCACCAGTGATTTATTTTCCTTATGGGGGTGCTCCTTATTCCTTTTATTATTATTACATCCCCGGTGATGTTTTGCGTCTCTTTGGTCCTGATTCATAATCATTCATGATCATAAGCATTTGCATGGCATCTTAGGGCCAAAAATAGAGTTTGTTTTATATTTAAGTATCTTTGATCGCGTCGGCACGAAGATTTTTAACCTTCGTATCTCCGGATAGAAGAAACTTAAATAAGGGGAGCTGTTGTACCCCAATTTTGGCTCCTAAGATCCCTTCATCATACCATGTTGATTCATTCACAACAAGATCACACTAGGATTCTTGGTTCCCCTCCCTACATTTAATTTTGCATTTTTGAGGGATTACCAAACACCTTGACTTATGTTCCTCTTGTGATCATGAATACTGTTTTATTTAACTAATAAAATGCAATGTTGGTTTGTCTTGCTTGTTATCCATGTAGGTGAAGGAAATGAGATTTAACAAGCTACCCCATGGGTTCATGAGTTTATTTCCATGCCATAGACAATAAAAGCTTGAGAAGTTCAAACCTCACCATTGGAGTGGTTTTGGAAGAATTGGCATGGCAAGGTTGTTTTGATTCATCACATTTCAAGGTTATTAGATGTGACTCAAAAGTACAAGGGGTTGATTGGAGAAGCTGTTATGTTTGGACAAGGCCTTGTTCCTATTGGTCACAAGAGCATATTTCTCTCAAATATTAAGATATGGAAGTGGTTTTGGTTGTTATGAGTCCTCATTATCATCCTCAACAACTTCTATTCACAAAAAAAGAATATTTGTACAAGAAGTTTGTTCAAACTTGTCAAAGTTCCTCAAGGATTTTTCTTGATCTAGAAGCTAGAGTTTTGAACTTCAAAGGAGTATATCTTGCTCACCTTTTGGTATTTTTGAGTGATTCCAAAGACATCATTCTCTTAAAAGGGTTATCAATAAATCACTTCAAAAGTTCCAAGGAGTTTACATGTGGAAGAGCTTTGATGAAGAAGAAAGATTACAAGTCATCCAGATGAATCCATAATTTTACATAAGTGACTTCAAATGATCATAACTTGGTCAATTTTTATCACCTTGAGTCCATTATTTTTCCATAATGATCTTGAAGAGGTGATCTTTATGCCTTATTTTATGTGCAAAGTGGGAAAATGGATGGAAGTTGCCTTAAAGATGAAAAAGATTATAGGTCATTTCATGATTTTTTGCCAACTTCAACAATTCATAACTCTGTCAAGTTTTGGAGATTTTGAATGGTTCAAGTCCCAAAATGTCATTCAAGAGAAATACTTCATGCCATCTTTTTTGGTCAAGAGCAAATTCCAAGTGGAAGGCCATGTTTGGATGCAAGACATTATAGGTCATTTTTTGAAGAAGAATTTGAAATATTACTAAGTATGGAAAGTCAGCCCTTTTTCTTCAACTTTGACTCAATGCAACTTTCAGCTCAAGCATCCATTTGATTCCATTCTTTTTCCATTACAAAGCTTGTAACCTCATCTTCCTAAAGCATCAAGAATCATGCCCTAAGACCCCTTGGGTTGAAAATGCCACTGGTCAGAAGTTGGCACTTTGAAATTGAATTTCTCACCAAGTCAGAATTTTGAAATCCATAATGTGGCCTCTAATCACAAGTTTTCCATGCAGTTTTGCCTCTAAACATGTTTAGTGAAGTTCCAGATTTGTTTAGCACATCAAAACACAAGAATTGGATGAGTTTTGATGAAGTTTGTATCACACTTCACTCGTGCATCAGGTGTGCACGATTTCCCTCCAAAACACGTGATTCACTCTTCCTTTTGATCTCATTTTATTCTCCTCTTAATACATTAACTATCCCATTCAATTTCCCAAGCTTGGATAGTCAGAATCACCCTGCCAAACTTATTTCACAACTCAGAATTCAGCAACTTCAAATCCATTCTCGACCCTTTTTCAATCCAATTTTTTCCCTCAATTCACCTTCCTTGATCTTCCCTGAAGCTAACCATATAATTACATTCAAGAATCGTGCCCTATACTGTTCCATAGATGTCCAGTTTCAGAGCTCTTCAACTCAACTTCAATAGGTAGATTCCTTCATCAATTCTTCAAAACTCTGATATCATTGGGTTGCTCTCATTGCCCTGGTTCTAATCACAACATTTACCTTTCACTGGAAACACGTTTTGACCATGAAATATCAAATCCCTTTTCAAAACTTTCCTTCCAAATTGCTTGAGCTACAATTTATATAAATTTGGCGCGAGGGTGTGGTTGTTTTCGTCTTGAAGAGACGAAGTGATTGACATAGGTATGAGATTCTGATTTTACAGTTTAAGAGACCTTCAAATCAAGTTGGCTGGAGGTTTAAGATGACCTACATGTCATCTTCCAACCAATGATGGCACACCACTTGTTATTTTTGAAAATATGATTTATATTTGATTCTGTACATTATTCACTAATGACCATGTTATGCACAGCGCGCCAGATCCCTTGGATTTGATTACTAATGCATTTTGACTCTCATCCAATGGTCCACATATTTTACTTTTATTTTCTTTTTCTGATTTTTATATTTTAATTGTTTTAAATTTCAAAAAACCATAGAAAATTCATTTTTAGTCCAAAAAATCTGAAAAAATTATGGAAAATATTTTTGATTATTCTCTTTCTGAGTTTTATTTTTTCACAATTTAATTTTGTGTTTTGGTATTTTTTATAAATTTTACACTTATTTGATTTGGTTTAAATGTTAAAAAATACTTTTATGCATTTTTAAATTCAGGAAAAATTATGGAATGATCCAATGATATTGTGACAAATATTGGTGACCTTATTTTATTTTTGTTTCTGACTTTACTATTTTTTTTACCTTTTTTTTGTTTATTTTACCCATTTACTTTAATTTTAAAAATAGTTTCTGACTTTAAAAATTTACCAAAAAATTTGTAAAATTATTTGAGCCTTTTTCTGATTTTTCTATGGTCTTACTTTTTATTCCTTGATTAATTTGAACATAGTTGATATTTTTCTCTTTATTTTCTATTTTTAAACATTATTGTTAAACCCTTTTATGTATATTAAAATGTGATATTATTTTGTGACTATTTTCTGGCTGATCTTGAGTTAGATTTTGAATCATGAACTTTATTACCATCATTGTATCCATGGTGTTGAGTTTAACTCCACAAAAATCGATGAATGATTTTAATAATAGTTTGATTAAAATTTAATTCAAATGTGGTTTGTATATTTTTCCCCATCCCTCTTCATCTCATCCCTTTCTTATTGCACTAGATATTATTGGAACATGATCTCTATATCATGTCTCAAAACAAATGGTACATATATTGCTATTGAACAACCTCAAAATAGGTGCGACTTCTATATAAGTCCACTTATGATTGCTTAACATAGCGCTAAATTTTGTCCCGATTCAAATAAATGATCATTCGTGGCCCAAACTTATGATTGCAAGCTCAAGTATGTTAATTTGATCTCTTTGATCCAATAACCTTGAGATTCATTGTGTGGAGGCTTTGGTTCTACCAATCCTCTAATGGATCTACAAAACCTTTGGTCAACGCGGATCACTTAAACATTGTTGATCATTAAATGGTACTAGTGAGAATTCCAAATGGATGATATACTTGACAAAAAGCAAATGCAACTTGTTGTGTGGAGGATTTGGTTCTACCAATCCTCTAATAAGTTCCAATGCAACTTTCAAGATGGTCATCCAACTAACCACTAATTATTGACTTGTTTTACCTTATGCTTTCATTCTTTTTTATGCTTTATGTACCATTTACTTTTAGCATTTACATTTCATGCCATTTTCATCTTTGCTCATTTGAGCATTTACTTTCTTTCCATTTTTACTTTGCTCACTTGAGCTTTTATTTTCCTTTCTTAAGATACTTAATAATCAACATAAACCCTAAAAAATCTTTAATGGTACTTGGACTATTTGGTTACTATCCTTGGAATTATGGAGAATGGGACTTTTCTTGGACTTAGGATTAGAAACCTTGGCCTATCTTGGAAACCTTATGATCTTATCTGATTATTTTGTCTGGATTTCTTGAGGTTTACCTCAAGACATTGGGTTGTTTGTTATTTTTTGTGTGCAGGTTTTTTTGTGTGATTACACCCCTTGTTTTCTTAAAAGATTAAACTCTTGTCAATCCTTGTAGTGATGCAAACAACTATACTTCTACAATATGTAGTGAAGAGAGATATTTTTCCACTTGGGTGTTGAGTGTGGCATTGTTGATTTTGAAATCCAAGCCATATCCTCCACTTTGAGATGATGCAAATTCTCCTTTCTCATGATCGTGGGTAGTTGGTGTGTTTTCCACACGGACAATGATGATGATGTTTTATATTATAAAATTAACCAACACATTTGGGTTTTAAATTTTTTAAAGAGGAACTACGTGTACCCTCATCCCCTATTGCACGAAAAGGTGGTACATAGGCACTAAAGGTTCGCAACCGCGACGGGTGAAAAAATTATAAAATAAATATATTTCTTTCCTCATCTCCACCATTCATTTTATATATATACAACATTTTTTATAGCCAAAATATACAGATTTTTACAAAGAGGTTCCTGCGGAGTACCATAGATGTTTAGGGTGCTAATACCTTCCCTTTACATAACCAACCCCCTTACCTTGAATCTTTCCCCCTCTTTTTGGGTTATTCGCTCTTTTCCCATTCCTTTGGAAATAATAAAACACAGTGGCGATTTTGATTTTGATTTGTATGAAGTCTAGTCAATCCAATGGCTTAGTCTTGAACATTTCTACCGCTACACAATGGCAATGTTATTTTGATCTAAAAGTCCATGGTTTGACCTCTATAACACAAATGGTATCGATCGAAGAAAACATGGTACCCTACGGTTCTGACTGCATGGGATCGTGATTATGATCAAAACCTGTTCAGGGACATCTTAGGAGTGCATTAGTAACATTAATATGGCATGAATCAAAACAAAAACTACAATATGAAATTAACAAAATTTATGAAATCGGAGATGCATGTATGGTGTTCTCATGAGCTTTTGAACATTAACATCGACCAAACCTTACTCTGTATGGTGGCTAGGAGTGAATGAGATAGCAATTTTGCAGCGAGAGGGATTTGAAAGTAGGGTTTGAGAATTTTAGGGTTCTTAAAAATATTTGGAATTTTTTTGACAATATTGAGTGGGAAGGGTTCGTGTCTTAGCTCTTGTCTTGATGCATGAATATATAGAGAATTTTTAGGGTAAAAACAAATGGGTTTGGACTCTTGTTCCAAAAGATATGATTTATCTTATTTATTTTATATTATTAATTAATTAAATAAAAAATAATAAAAAAATAAAATAAAAAAAGGACAAAGGATGTATGAATGAATTCTAAGGTATATGAAGAGTATGACACACGTTTGGACCTCAAAACCATGGCCCAATAGTCCAAAATATCAAGCTAACTCAATTTGGTCTTTATGCATTTGCTCAACATTTCTCAACTTGCAATGGTCATGAATCATTAGATTTTTATCTTTTGAAGGTGATCTTGGACTTCTCCTAAGGAAACCCTAATTTGGAAACTTTTGACTTTTGATGATTTGAGGGCTTTTCTTGATGAATCATGATCACCCCAAAATAGGAGGGTTAATTTTGGGGTACAATAGTACCTAAGTTCACAACCTCGACTGGATCTTCATACGGTCGCATGGCTCTTTCTTGCATTAACAACCTAGAAAGCTCTCCAGGTATCTCACAATCTTCCTCACCTTCGTCCTTGACTTGGTAGGTCAGATTTTCGAAGTCATAATTGGCAATAGCAAAATTGTTATCAATGGGATTCAGGGTGGATATGAATCTGCAATTTGTTGCGTGGGTGTGTGTAAGAAACATATAGCCATTTTGGAAGCAAAATAAAGTAAAAGAAAAATAGAGAGCGCAAAATTTGAATGCAAAAAATCCAATGATTTATTAAATGAAAATATGCTGATGAATAATGACAACCCTAACAAATGGACCATTGTGCCCCGGGTAAGGCACATGGATTAAAGTTTATTGTTTAAATTACATAACCAACAAAAAATTGAAAGTAAGAAAACAAAAAATAGCATTTACTCCTGACTAAAGGAGATTGGTATAAAGTCTTCAATCTTCCAATTATTGAGCTCACTGTCGGTAGTAGGGAAAATCCAGCTATCTATGTCGTAGCCGTTATCAGCATCTTCCACAGTGTTGACATGATTGTTGTGAACTCCATTGTTATTGATGCGGAATGGCGGTTTCATAGAATTAGCACGAGCACGTTGGACAGCACTCTAAGCTTGTGAGGTGAAACCCAAACCAAATTTGTCGGACTTGTAAGGAATTTCGGGAAGCTGACCCCAAACAGTGTAACTACCTTCTTCAACCACAACCTTAGCGTCTTTCATAGAAGCCATTTTTGATGGAATCTTGGTATCCTTAGGAACAACAGGAGCAACTTTATCAACCAGGGTTATTTGAGAAACAACTTCAAAAGTCTGTCAAGGAGTCTCCACAAATTCACCATCCATCTCAACATACTTGAAGGAGTTAAAATGGCTCACCATGTATTCTTCTTTGCCACAAACTGTAACAATATTTCCCTTAATGGGATACTTCAACTTTTGGTGTGAGGTAGAAGTAACAACACCTTCTCCATGAATCCAAGGGCGTCCAAGCAAACAAGAATAGGCTGGATGAATGTCCATCACATAGAAAGTAGAGTCGAAGACCTGTAAACCCACTTTGACTGGAAGATCAACCTTTCCATGCACCATTCTCTTTGAACCATCAAAATCTCTCACCATAATGTCACTGGGTTTTAGCACAATCCCCTCGCAATCAAGTTTGTCTAAAGCAGCTTTTGGAAATACGTTCAATGAGGAACTTGTGTCCACCAACACATGAGATAAGGTAGTGCCCCTACAATCAATAGAGACCTACAAGGCCTTATTATGGTTCCTTTTTGCGGGAGTCAAATCAGTATCAGAAAAGCCTAGCCCATTATCAATTGTCAGGTTAGCAACACAATTTTCGAACTGATCAACAGATATTTCCTATGGTACATGAGCAGATTTCAGAAATTTTTCCAAAGCCTGAGCATTGGCTTCAGAGCACAACAACAGAGATAACATAGATATTTTGGAGGGGGTTTATCCCAACTGTTCAACAATCTTATAGTCACTCTTTCAAATAATCTTCAGTATTTACTCTATCTCTTGCTTGGAGGTGTCTTCAACAGTGACCTCTTTTGGTGCCTGAGTCTGGGCAGGCTCAGTCATATGTTCTTTACCTCGAATTTCAGTAGTTAATTCAGTAGCAGTGATACGAAGTGGTGCAGTAACAACCTTTAGAGAGATCTCTGGAGAGAAAACCCTTCCACTTCTTGTAACCTTACTAGTCCCAGTAATATTGTCAACATTGAAACCAATATCATTTTCATCTTCGATAATCAATGGCTCTTGCTTGACACCTTGGTAGTAGATATCAGCTCCGTAATTCCAAGGGATAACCTTATCAGAGGAATATGGAATTTTCCCAGGTGTAGTAAGGATCAGAGGTGCAACTCTAGGTTTGACAGTAATCTTCACAGGACCCTTAGAAGTGATCCTTATAAGAGTACCCGAAATTATAGACACGTATTCAAGCTTTAGGTCTTGGGACATACTCTCCACAGAAGGAGTCTTCTCTAAAGGAATATTCTCAAATAGAATCACACGGTCATCCATCAAACATTGAATACCTTTTTTCAGCAGTGCATAACCATTGGATTAGGATGCACAGTAGTAGCAGTTTTCAATGCAACCTAGAAATAAACCGGCTTGTAGAAGCTTCTTCTTAACAATCATCAGAGGAGTAGTCAAGTCATTAATAGTAGGAACATAAGAATCATATTCAATAAAATTAATGCCCATGTCATGATTGGGCATAAGTGCAGTAATCAAATTAGGAGTCTCAGGAGGATCATATTCAATTTCCTTAGCATCAATCATGTCTAGGATTTTATTCTTCAAAGCCCAATAGTTGCTAGTGTCATGCCCAGAACTATCGGAGTAATATGCACATCTTGCATTAGGATTGTAGCAGGGAGAAGAAGTATTGGGATTTTGAGGAGGTTCTCTTAATGTAATCATCCCTGCCTTCAACGTGTGGTGGAATGCTTGAGCAAACGACATGTTGATTTTTATGAACTGTCTCCTGGGTCCATCCTGCGTACGCTAATTATTATGTTGTTTTTGTTGCACTGACGCGTGATTAGAGATCAATACTGCCCCTATAGATTGGTTGTAGTCACTCTTATTACGACTCTTCTTTCAGTACAAACATTGGATTCTCTCTTACCATTATAAGGTTCTTCAAAGTATTTGAAGATTTAGCCACCTGAATTTTACCGCTTCTAATTCCATTTTCAACATGTTCCCCTATCAAAATTAGTTCAGTGAAACCAGCTGAAGAACTTCCATGTAGGTGATTATAGAAAGGACCTTTCAGTGTACTCATGAACATGTTAACCAACTCTCTATCAGCCAAAGGAGGTTGAACTCTGCTCGCAAGATCTCTCCATTTCTGTGCGTACTCTTTGGAACCTTTCTCAGAACCCATGGACATACTCTGCAATTGCATGCACGTTGGTGCCAAATTAGAATTATATTGATATTGTTTGTAGAAAGCTGCAGCCAAATCTTCCCAAGTGTGAATATTGGCACATTCAAGTTGATAATACCATTCCAGTTGTGTTCCAGACAAACTCTCTTGAAATAAATGCAACCATAATTTTTTGTCAGCGGTGTGTGGTCGAATTTTACGAACATATGATCTCAAGTGCAGCTTTGGACAGGAAACATCATCATACTTGGAAAAGATAGAATTTTTGAATTTAGGAGGAATGATAACTCTTGAAACCAAACCCAAATCATCAAAGTTCAATCCAGACACCTTCTGGATCTCCATAGCTCTTAGACCCTCTTCCAGCAGCTTATACTTCTCATCAGCAGGGGGATATTGCTTACCCAAATAATCATCTTCATCTTCATAAGGAAATTTTTCAGAACCAAGATTTCTTCTTTTAGTTTTCACACTCTTACCATCTTTATCCTATTTTTCATCTTCATCCGATGGGATATTAAGATCTCGAGCTTGCTTGACTGGACCTCTGAACCTTCTCCCCATGTTAAGGATGACAATTGGTTTCTTTGTCTTCTTCTTCTTCCCATTTGTGACAAGTGCCTTCAATTCTTCCTGCCCCTTGGCTAAGTTCAGGAACATCTGTTGGAATTAGGCATTCTGAGCTTGGAGATCTTTGACTGTCTGTTCAAGAGCCATTTTTTATGCTTAAATAAACAACAAGAAGATGAGAAAACCTGTCTTGAGAATACCTGTTATGTAATGATATGCATGACATGTAGATGCATATGCAATGTTTTTAAGGATTTCGCTGGATTAAAATATTAGAAAAAGAATCTGGTTAAAACTTTGTCTTGAAGAACTTTGAGTTTTCATCTTTGAACACCCTTCTATAAGAATTAATCTCACCATATCAAGTGGGTCATAGACTTTGACTCAAGAGAATGTACTTTGATCTTGACGGCATCTGGTTAGAGGAAAATAAGTCCTCTTTCCCCTTTCTAGAAATTTGACTTATGATAATCATTCACCAAAGATCCCTAAGATCCTTAAAATGGTTAGTAAAAATGCCATATTATGATGATATGATGTGATGATGTTATGTTTATGTTAGATACATAGAAAACAAAAATAATTCACACAAGATCCTTAGGTTTAAAGGCTTGCATGAAGTCCATAGGTAAGTACCCTTCCCCATTAAAGTCAATTTGGCTCAGCCTGTCATAAAATAGTAACTGGGTTCCAGGAGTCTTATATCACCGATCTTTCTCGCATGATTTATTTTAGCACGACAACTGGCTTGCCACCAAAACATCTCGATAGTCAAATCTCAATCAGCGTAGCTTCGAGTATCAACCAACTTTGGAATGCACCAAAGCCGGATATCTCACTACTTCCTAATGGCCAAGATGGGTCAATTAAGATTCTAAAAGTAAGTTAGTGTTAACGACACCACACAGAAGCATAAAGTTATCCTCGACTGACTCAAGGAACACCATTACAAACCAATGTGTTACACTAACCGTAGCCATCATTTCAACCATATCGGTTTACACCGTATAATCTTCATGATCTATTGCTACTTACGTAAGGCATCCCTAGATCCGGGTGTATGATCTTACAAGTAATAATACTTAAACAATCCCTTTAAAATAAAGAAAACAAAGCATACAATACAAGCAAGTAAAGTGATCTAACTCTTAAGGTAGCCCCTCTTTTTTTAAAATTTCCCCAACAAAGTCGCCAGTTCTGTAATACGGTGGGAGAACTGACTTTTTGGTTTTATCCAAAATGTGCGAATAGCTAGAGTTGCCACCGACTTTTATTTTATCCAACAATTAGGAAAGGTGAAAAGAACAGGAAAGACCTTTGATAGATTTTGATTTCAGAAGTTATGTTATGAAAATGGAAGGTATTAACACCCTTTTCACTCGTAGTTATCTACAGGCTCTTAATTTCTTAGCTCACTTTTGAAAATCTTGTTTTGTGTGTGTGTGATTTATTTGAAAATATTTTGAAATCCCCAATTTAAGGATAACTTTGTAATGATTCTTGTATTAGTCCTCAAGAATGCGTACAAAGTGTTTTGAAAATATTTGTATGAAAGTGATGTGTGAAAAATGTTTGTGAGAAAAATTGTGAGCAAGCAATTAGGAGTTCTTACCCACTAAAGATCTTTCTTGTTATTTTCCTTCTCCTTTAGAGATGATACTATCCATACCATTAGTTAGCAGGTAGTCCTATCTTTTGGATGTGAAGGGACATGCATAGGGTCATCGAATGGTCATTGAAGGCAACATGTATAAATACTTTAGCAATTTGTATCGGAGGGCCGAGATAATTTTTGTAGGAAACTTCGAAGGGTCATCAAGGGACTATTATCTTTATTCGTAAGGGTCCTTTGCTAAAGTATCCCCACTTTCGAGGGACGTGACCATTAATCGTAAGACAACAAGAGAGGATACCCTAGAGGTGCAAGTGTGATGAGTGTATTGATTTCAGTTTTTTATCTTGAGATTTAGGGTTTTCTACGTTTAATATTAATATTGTCATACAATCCTAATTACTAGAAATTATAAAGTATACAGAAAATAAAGGTGCAGAAAGTAAAATTTCTACGCTATTACATGGCTTTAGGGCAGTTATATAATAGGAGAGTGCAATAAATTAAACCTACAACTATTACATCCTCAAAGCAGATACATAACTAGGAAAATGCAATAAAATAAACCTAAGTTATTACAATCGAATAATACGACCTATACATTTTATCTAAGAATTTAAATAGAAAGAAAATAAAATATGAGAAAAAGTTTAAACAAAAAAAAAGAAATAATTAGGAAGTAGTGAGATATCCGGCTTAATTAATTAAATTAATTAATTAGTAAAATAAAAGACAAAATTTAATTGCTAATTAGTAAAAATAACTTTAAGTGACAATAATGCTAGTTTATTAGTATTAAGAAAAAATTAGGTTAATTGATTATTAAAGAAATAATTAGGATTTAATAATAATTAGGGTTAATTTTAAGAAACAAAAAGGAAAATAGGCTAGGAAAGAAAACAAGGTAAAAAAAAAGTATGGGCTGGGTGTTGAACCCACGCCCCTAAGGTTCACATGCTGCACTACACACCACTAGGCCAAGCGCCTGTTGGTGTTAGGAAATAGCAAATGATTATTTAATTTGAAACCTGTATGTTAGTCTGGAAAATAACAAAAATAATGTGAAAACGCGGGGATCGAACCCACGCCCTCTCATTCATCGCGCGCGTCGTTCACCAATTGAGCTATGCCTTCAATTTGTCAATATAACACAACAAAATAATTATATAATAAACAAAACCAGTGAACCGAAGAAGCACCGAAGCCCTAGCTCCGGTCGTCTTCTCTGACTTGACCTTTTTTTCCTGCAAGAATAATGCGCGTTAGAGCCAAAGGAGGACCCTATCCCCCTAAATCAACCCTCTTGAATCTAATGCTGATGTTATGTTTGGCTAATTTGACATGCATAATGAGCTACGACTAAAATAAAGTAAAACAACATGATTATGGCAATAGAGTGTTCTGGATTTATGGGACTCATGCAAGGGGTGAAACATGCATTAATTGATCTCAGGAACATGTTAGAATTGTTAGTTTCAAGCAAAGTATCACAAATATTAAAATACAAAATTCATGAAATATGTGAAATCGGTAATGCATGGATACATGTTTCAGGCTCGCTTGGTCATCAAGAATGATCCATACTTACTCTATGATACCTCAGGAATTGATTGGGATGATTGACTGGCCTTGAGGATGCTTGCAAATAGGGTTTTGATTTCCACCTTCTTCTTGCAAATTTTTGGTCACAAACCCTTGTTTCTTGCAGCCTCTTTTCCTGTATGCTTTGGTCTGAATATGATGGATATATATAGATGAAGAGATTAGGTCAAAAACATGGGCTTGGACCTCATGTAAAGCATGTCTTTGATTTGTTTTAGAAATAGATTGAAAAGTGACTAAACTATGGAGATTTAGTTGAAAATTAAGTATGCACGGTTTCTATCATGATCTTGGGCCTCCAAAATAATCAAATCACATGCCTTTTATCCTCACATATTTATCTAATATTTATTTGATTTAATTTTAAATTTAAATGAATAAAACTCAAAATAAATGAAGTAAAAACTAAAATAATGCATGAGGGGACTTAGAGGTCTTCTAACGTATCATGAACATGTTTAGACCTTAAAAGATAGGTCCATTAGCCCAAAAGTCAAGTTTGCTTCAAATTGAATTTCATGCATTTTCTCAAAATTGCCCAACTTGCACAAATCATATCTCACTCAGTTTCCATCACATTAAGGTAATCTTGGACTTTTTGGAAACCTCAAGATGTCTCTTACAACTATCATGTTGGTCATTTTTCCATTTAAAGATTTTAACTCTGTGTAAATTTCTTTGACAAAAAGTATCTCTTTGTTGACATTTAAAATGACCTGTAATGTTTTGGCTCATATCTCTCAAATGAAGCATTTTTTGACCTTAAGCTTATAAGTTACAGAGAATTGGATTTCCATCAAAATGGTTTTTGGTTGAGAATTTTCTGATGAAGTATGTGAAAGTTATGCTTGGTCAAGGTTTTGTTGACCTCTCCTAAAGAAAACCCTAATTTAGCAACTTTTACTTTTGATGAATCTTGAGGTTTCTTGATGAATTATGATCAATTCTTGATCAAATGACGAATATGAGTTCAAAATCTTGATGTTGACCAAAAGCCTTGAAGTTTGACTATAAATTTGTCAAAGTTGACTTTTTTCCCAATACAGTTGATTTTCAATCATCTGACTATTTGATTGAGCAAACTTGTGCTACAAGGATTGAAATTTGGCATGAGGATACTTTGAAGCATATGAGAAACCATGAAGTCAACTTGAGGCATTAGAAGTCCAATTTTCCTTGAGAAAATTAAAACCCTAGTTGTAGGCCACTGCTTAAGAGGAGGATTCATCTGATCATTCTTTCAGTAGTCTTGAGTACTTGAGAACCTTAGAAGTATGAGAAGGTATTTTGAATCATATTGTCTTGAAAAATGGGAGGGAAAATTTTAGGGTACAACAACGTGAAAAAGAGACCAACTTATATCAGTACGAACGTTGGGTCAAAGATGAAGGTTCAATTGGTTAACTTTTAAAAGAGTATAAAGATTGCTTTGCATGGGACTATAGTGAAATGCTCGATTGGAGTCGGAGCACAATGGAACATCGTTTGCCTATCCAGTAAGGGAAAAATCCAGTAAAGCGACATCCTCGAAGATTCACACATAAATCACATTGAGATTCAAATAAGAGATCGAGAGACTGCTCAAGAGCAAGTTCATCAGAACTGCAAGGTGCATCGAATGGTTAGCAAATATTGTTCTTGTTATTAAGAAAAATGGGACTCTTAGAGTTTGCATAGATTTTAGGGATCTAAATAAAGCGACTCCAAAGAATGAATATTCAATGCTCGTGGAAGAAATGTTAGTCAATTCAGTTGTAGGCTTCAAATATTTAAGCATGATGGACGGTTATTCTGGATATAAACAAATTTTTATAGCAGACGAAGACGTGCCCAAAACAGAGTTTTGATGTCCAGGGGCCTTAGGGACTTATGAATGGATTGTAATGCCATTCGGTTTAAAAAATTCCAGAGCAACCTATCAAAGGGCCATGAATGCCATATTTCATGATTTTATAGAGCATTTTATGCAAATTTACATTGACTATATCGTAATTAAATCTTCATTTGAGGATGGTCATATAGACCACCTTCGACGGTCATTTGAAAGGATGAGAAAATATGGATTAAAAATGAATCCACTAAAATGTGCTTTCGGTGTACATACCAGAGACCTTTTAGGCTTCTTGGTACACAAATAGGCATCGAGATCAACCAAAACAAAACGAAAGAAATTTTGGATCTCAAGCCACATTTGATGAAGAAACAATTGCAATATTTGTTGGGGAATATCAATTTATTGAGGAGATTCATATTGAATCTAAGTTGCAAAACAAAAGTATTCTCGCCACTACTCAAGATCAAAAAAGAAGGCGAATTCCTATAGGGTAAAGAGAAGCATGAGGCTTTCCATGCAGTCAAGGAATATCTGATAAATCCTCCTAATTTATTGCCTCCTAGTCGAAACAAAAACATGAGATTGTATATAGCTGCATCTGACTTGACAATAGGAAGCATGTTAGCTCAAGAGGATGATAGTGGTGTCGAGAGACCCATTTATTACCTTAGTCGAGTGTTAATAGATGCAGAAACTAGAAATAGTTCAATTGAAAATTGTGCATATGTTTGTACTTCTCATGTATGAAATTAAAGCAATATATTAAGCCAGTTGATATTTATGTTTCGTCTTATTTTGATGTTATTAAGAATATGCTGTCAAAACCTATATTACATATTCGAGTTGTGAAATGGGCATTAGCATTAGCTGAGTTCTCTTTGTATTATTTTCCTTTGAAAGCCATAAAAATCCAAGTTATGGCTGACTTTATTATGGATCATGAAATAGTCGAGCCATCGGTAAACATGGTTGACACGGACCCTTGGATGTTATATTTTGATGGGATGAGCCATAAGAATGGAACCGATGTTGGAATCTTAATAATCTCCCCGGAAGGAACACCAACAAGATTCAAGTGTCGAGTCGATGGCATATGTTCCAATAATAAAGCAGATTATGAAGCTTTAATTATCGGGCTCAAGGTCTTGCGAGATTTGGGTGCAACCAAAATTTAAGTAAAATGTGATTTAGAGTTGGTGATCAAACAAATCTCACGATAGTATAAGTGTGTCAAGGAGCATCTAATGATATACTTTATGATGGTGAAGCGGTTGTTGGAATACTTTAAAGTGTCGACAGACAAGCTGAGGAATTTTGTTGATGTAAGGGAGAAAGTTATCTCTACCTCACCCGAAAAGTTCTCAACGCCAAATTCTTGGGGGGAAAATCATATGGACGGAATTTTTGAAAATTTTGCCATTGAAAATTTACTAGTTAGAGACTGGAGAAAACCAATTATAAGGTATCTAGATAATCCAGTCAGAAATACTGACAGGAAGATAACTCCTGAGGGTGTGTTACTTAAATGGGTAATGAATTGTTCAAGAAAACTCCTGAGGGTGTGTTACTTAAATATCTTGGAGAAACTGGAGCATATGTGGAAGTGTCAGAAGTTCATAGTGGAACTTGTGGCGCTCACCAAGCTGACCATAAAATTAAATGGTTGTTATTTCGACAGGGCGTATATTGGCCAAGCAAGTTGAAAGACTGCATTGATTTCGCTAAGGGCTGTCAAGAGTGCCAAAAGCATCCAGGTATTCAACATGTGCCAACAATCGAATTGCATGCAATTATTAAACCATACAGGATGGACTTTGGACATTATAGGAGAAATTCAACATGCATCGTCGAAATAACAGAGGTTAATCCTAATGGGAATAGATTATTTCACCAAATAGATATAAGTTATACCTTTAGTTATTGTGGATCAAGACATAATGATTGAATTCATCCAGAAGCACATAATCTATAGGTTTGGGATTCCTGAGACTATAACTACAGACCAAGGGCTAGTGATTATCGGTCGAAAGTTACAAGAATTTGCGTCTGAAACAAGATTTAAATTGATAACCTCAACACCTTATTATGGTCAAGTCGAGGATGTAACACCCCCAAAATAATAAGATTATTTATTTAATAATTAATTGTGAATATTGTGTGTATTTGTGATGTACCTAAGAGTATATGTGATGTTTTGATGTATGTGAAGTGATATCGGGTGTTTTAGTAATTTTAGATAATTATTTTGACCATTTAGAATTATTAGTAATTAAATAAATAAAATAATAAGAGGTAGAGACTATGAGGACAAGGTAGTAATATTGTGAAGTGAGAGTAAGATGAGAAGACCATAGAAACGTCGAAGGGTTAAACTAGGAAAAAGAGTGTCAGTGTTCATTTTGTGCAATCATGAAAAGTGATAAGAACAATGTGAAGAGAGCTGGGGCACTGAGGAACTCAGAAGGTTCTGTAGAACGCGGAGAAGAATAGGTTGCTTCTAGGAATATAAGGTAATGGAGTTTATCATTGTTATTATAATTGATTTAGGGCTTATATAATTGTAGGTTTGTGTTAGGGTTTTGGTTAATGATGGTATTATGATGATTTTAGTAAAATTGATGAAATTGTGATGTTTTTTTACCATGAATTAATGTATATGATGTATAATAGAATGTGTTTTTAATGCATGATGAAATTATGTGAAGTCATGATGATTTGGAACCTGTACTATGTTGGATTTGTGTAGAATAGAGATTGGTTTGGTGCAGAAAATTGCAACAGAGAACCTCTATTTGTGAAGACTCACCGAGTGAAAAAACCCGCCCATGATGTGCCAGGTGAGAGCGAGGCGTGAGAAAGTTGAGTTTGGTAGAGCCCCTGGAATTTCGTATGGAACTGTGCGACTTGCCCTAACTTTGTCGAGCGAAATGGGAGCGAGAGGAGCTCGCCGAGTGAGCAACATGCTTCGTCGGGCGAGGGTGATTGAAGAAAAACAAGGCTCCTAGAATTTGTATACGGGAAGGTCTTTCACCCCGTCTTCGCCGGGAGAGCCTCAGGCAAGGGATAGATGTAGAATTTTTAAAGTGTCGTAACTTGAGTTGCAGGACTTCGTTTGATTCGTCGTTCGAAGTGTTGGGTAGCTAACACGATGGAATATAATTAGGTGGAATAAAATAAGTAATGAAATGTAGAATTATAGTACTAATTCCATGATGAAATTATAATTTTCTGTGATGGACTACAGTGACATGTGTTGTTTCTATGATTATCTGATGATGCCATGATGATGTCGTATATATATATATATATATATATATATATATATATATATATATATATATATATGTGTGTGTGTGTGTGTGTTGTGTGTGTGTGTGTGTGTGTGTGTGTGTGTGTGTGTGTGTGTGTGTGTGTGATGCATGTGATGACCTTATTATGATTAGATGAATGAATGGTGCGTTTTAACTAGCCGTAGTCGTGTTTATTATGTTGTTGCGCATCATGCATTCATGGTATATTTTAGGACTTCGATCCAAAGATGTTGTTAGGAGAATTGGTCCAGTGATGATGATAGGACAATAGTCCAGTGATAGCCTCAATCTTATAGTGTGGATTGAGTGCAATATTATGATGTGCTATGGTTCCAAGCCGGAATCGATCATATTGGAGGGGATCTTTTGAGAAACGATGACTGAGTCATCAATGAAGTTTTGGTACCACATGCATAAGTCTAATAAAGTTTCATTGCATTCTTTGTGGAATTTCATAATGGTTGATTAAGTGATTCTTTGTGAATATGTGAACTAATGATGTCTTGGTGCTGATTATGAACTAATGATATAATAATGCTATGAATAAATGATGAACTGAAGGTGTGAGCATAACATAAAGTTTTAATGGTGTGTGATGTTTTGCTATTATGTTGTAACTACTACATCTATGCCTTATGTCTTTTATAACGATTATGATTGCTCACCCTTTCAGGTGATCAGAATTAGTCTATTGTGTAACACTCCAACTTTTAGAAGTTATTTCTTTAATGAATCATTAGGAGTAATTGTGAAAAGTTGATGTTTTATATGATTATATGTGTGATGTGCTGGTATGTGGTTGTGCATGATGTGAATTATGATGATTAGAAGTATTAGAATGATTAAATAACTATTTAGTAATTATTTAGATTATTATTGAGAATATAATAATAGGAATAATTATTTAAATGGTTATTTTAATTAGAGTGGTGTGTTGGTAATTAGAAGAAAGAGTGAGGACATGATGGTATTATGAGGTTGGCTAAGTAAGGGCAATTGAGGAACATATTATGGGTCCTTTTTGATAATAGAGAAATAGAGAGAGTTATACTATTCATTATGTGTGATCAAAATATTGGGAGAAGAGGAAGAGAAGAGGCTAGGGCACATAGATTGAAGGAGATCACTGTAAGAGGCACGAAGAACAGAATCAATTACTCGAAACAATAAGGTAAGGTGTTTTTGTCTTATTATTATGTTTGATCTAAGTGGTAGATAGACATAGGAGTTTTCCTTAGGTATTGACAATGGTGATTTGGTGTTGTTGTGGTGAAGAATTGATGGAATTATAATGAATCTTAACCCATAATTATGGTATAATTGATGTTGTATACCAAGTTGTTGTGAGATGATAATTCACTATGATTAGATAGTGTTTTAGGACTTGTCACATGATGAAATCACATGGAAAATTGGTCTGATGCAGTGCAAAATCGCAAACAAGTAAACCCTGTTCGCAGAGGATCGTCGGGCAACGAGTCATGTATCGTCGGGCGATAATGTTTCTCCAGGCGAAGGTTCGGGAAAGAAAAGGAATGAAAATGGGGCGTTGGTCTGTGTAATGTGTCTCCAGGAGATGGGAGGGTTTTAACGGGCGATGGTTGGTAGAAGTGGAAGGTTGGACTAAAATCTTGAAATAGGCATAACTTTAGTTCTAGAGCTCAGAATGAAGTGTCGTTTGAAGTTGTGCGTAGCTAACATAGTATACTATATTTAGATGAAATGAAATGAATACTTATTATTATAAGACCTAAGTTAGATTAATAATAGGTTCCCTGTATTGAATCGCGATGACGATTTGTTTAACTATGATGATATGTTGCTATTATGATTATGTGATGACGTTATGACGATATTTTGGTTACATGAGTATATATGATGATTACTTGAGTATACTTGATGATGTTTTATGTAAGATGTTTATTAATACATGAATGATGATGCATATGACTAGTTGTGGTCGTTTATATATGTTGTTTCACATCGTGCATTCATGTGACAGCTTTAGTCTGTTTTGATGAATTAGGACGATGGTCCATTGATTTGGTCTCAATACCATTGTGTGGATTTGGGATGTCTAGGATTTGCTCCAGTTCCAAGTGGGAATCGATCTTATGATTGGGGCCTTTGGAGGGTGATGGCCCAATGTCCATCAAATGAATTGGTACCACATGAATGAGTCTTTGTCCTTGGACTACATCTTATGTGGCATTGCATGGTTCTTGAATTGATGATGTTGTGTTGTGTTGTTGGATTTGTATGATTGTTAATGTACTTGGAATATAATAATGCTTAGTTTATGTTGTGATACTTTTGGTTTATTCTGCTATGTCTATTACTTATTTCTTATATAATGATTGTGATAAACTCACCCTTTCTGCTTGAATGTTACCTCTACATGGGTAACGTGCAGGTAATCAGGAGTAGTTCCTAAAAGCTTGGAAGAATAGCTTTGGAGTGTGATTTATTTCCTTTGAGTCTAGAAGGTCTTGCTCTGATATGTAACATCGGGGACGGGAACACTACATTTTGAAAACTATTTTGTTCTTGTTTTGTTATGAAATTTTAAATCGTTTTCCTGGAGTTCAAGTTGTGTTGAGTCGTGAACCATGAACTATGAAGTATTATGAAGTGTCTTTAATAAATCTTGTTTTAAACTATGATTCCGCTGCATTTATGTGAAGTGTTGACAATTGTATATGTCACAAACGATTTTGAAAACCCGTGTTACGAAGTAAGACTAGCATGTATGATTATTTCACGAATAAAATGTGACGCCCTTTGTTGTATTACTCTAATATTATTTTAAATAATTAGGAATATTCCGCTGGGTTTAGAAGGGTGTTACATTAGTGGTATTAGAACAGGTCGGTTCATCCGACCATGATTTATATGATGTATATTCCTTTTTAATTGATTAGTATCCAAATATTGTCAGTTTGTTAATGGTTCTAATGTTGGTTGTCTATGAACATATTTATGGATGGAGGAATGAATGATAACATGATTGCTAATGCTTTGGAAGCCATGGCTCAGGAAATGCAGAACCAACATGGACAACATAACCAGAATGGAGGAAATGCTGATGAGGCTTGTGCTTGAGGAAGATTTCAGATGAACAACCCACCGATCTACTAGGGCAGGCACGATGTTGATGGTGCATAAGCATGGCTGAAGGGTATTGAAAATATTTTTCGAGTGGTGATCTGTATGGAAGACCAAAGGGTGTAGTTCAATACTCACATGCTGGAGGAAGAAGCTGAAGACTAGTGGAATAATGCATGCCAGAGGATGGAGATTCTGGGAACAGAGATTACTTGGGATATGTTCAAATCTACTTGTCTAGATAAGTACTTTTCAGAAGATGTGCATGGTAAGAAGGAGATCGAATTCCTTGAGCTGAAGCAAGGACATTCGATAGTTGCTGAGTATGTGACTAGATTTGAAGAGATAGTGAAATTCTGTCTGCACTATAACATTCTGACAGCTGAGGTGTCAAAGTGCATTAAATTTGAGAATGGACTATGTCCAGAGATCAAGCACGGTATTGGGTATCTGCAGATTCATCAGTTTTTTGAGCTGGTGAATAAGTGTAGAATCTTTGATCAAGATAGTAGAGACAAAGCTTCTTATTTTAAGAATTATAATGAGAAGAAAGGGAAGAATCAAGATCGTGGTAAGTCGTATGCTGCTCCAGCTGATAAAGGGAGGCAGAGAGCTTATGATAAGAAGAAGCCAAGTGGGGGAGGAGCTCTTGTTTCTACGAATTGTTATCGGTGTGGTGAAGCAGGCCACCATGCTAATGCTTATACTAATAAAGTGCTAAGATGTTACAAGTGTGGAAAGGTTGGTCATCGCAATACTGAGTGCAAGAATGAAAGTCCGACTTGTTTCAATTATGGTGAGCAAGGTAACATCAGTACCTAGAGTCAGAAACCCAAGAAAGATGTAGCTGCTCCGACTAGTGGCAGAGTGTTTGCTTTGTATGGTGCTGAGGTTGACAAGAAAGACAATCTAATCAGAGGTGCTTGTTTTATTAACAATACTGAGTTAATTGCTATTATAGATACTGGTGCTGCTCATTTGTTTATTTTTCTTGACTGTGCTACTATGTTGGGATTAAAATTGTCTGATATGAATGGGGGAATTGTATTGGAGCTTCCGGCTAAAGGTTCTGTTACTACTACTCTAGTTTGTTTGAAGTGTCCTTTATCCATCTATGACAAGAATTTTATGATGGATTTGGTGTGTCTACCCTTACACCAAATTGATGTTATTCATGGAATGAACTGGTTGGAATTAAATTATGTTCATATCAACTATTATAATATGACGGTAAGATTCCCCAAGTTTGGTGATAGTGGAAATCTGGTGTTTTTGTATGCTAAGCAAGTAGATGAGCTTTTGGAAGCTGAAGCTTTGATGTTTGCGATGTTCGCGTCGTTACAAGTTGAATGTGAAACTGCAAGTGTGGAGTTACCTGTTGTTTGTGAATTTCCAGAAGTATTTTCGAATGACATTGGTGAATTTCCTCCAGAGCGAGACGTTGAATTTGTTGTGGACTTAATACTAGGTACAAGTCCAACGTGGATGGCTCCTTATAGGATGTCAGCTTCAGAGTTGAATGAATTGAATAAACAATTAGAAGAATTGTGAGAGAATAAGTTTGTTCATCCGAGAGTTTCTGTGGGGTACTCTAGTGTTGTTGGTTAAAAAGAAATATGGTAGTATGAGGTTATGCATGGACTACAGACAATTGATTAAAGTAACTATTAAGAATAAGTATCCACTTCTGAGGATTGATGATTTGATGGATCAGTTGGTAGGCACGAGTGTCTTTAGCAAGATCAATTTGAGGTCGGGTTATCATCAGATTCGAGTCAAGCTAGATGATATTCCGAAGACAACTTTTAGAATAAGGTATGGCCACTATGAATATATTGTGATGTTGTTTGGTGTGTTAAATGCACCAAGTGTTTTCATGGAATACATGAACCATATATTTTAGAAGTACTTGGACAAGTTTGTGGTGGTCGTCATCAATGTAAT
The DNA here is from genome assembly GCA_948472305.1 of Vicia faba. NCBI lineage: Eukaryota > Viridiplantae > Streptophyta > Magnoliopsida > Fabales > Fabaceae > Vicia > Vicia faba. Next base: position 779,145,753 of record OX451735.1, read on the forward strand.
TTTAATTTATTCAAAGTCAGAAGAAGAACATGCTGAGCATTTGTGAACCATGTTGCAAATATTGAAAGAGAAGGAATTATATGCGAAATTGTCAAAGTGTAAATTTTGGTTGAAGAAAGTGAGTTTCCTTGGCCATGTCATTTCTAGTGGTGGAATTGCAGTAGATCATTCTAAAGTTGATGCAGTGTTAAAGTCAGAGACTTCGAAGTCTATGTGATAAGGTGGCAGAACCGACTGTTATACTGGTTTGAGTTTTGTATTCACAAATGTTGCGGTAAGCAAGAGTCGCCATCGAATTTTCTTTTATCCAACAAAGGAAAGGGTGAAAAGAACAGAAAAAGACCATTTTCTGAGTAAGGGGGTAGATTATGGAAAGGGATGGTGTTAGCACCCTTTCCATCAGTGGTTTTCCACGGGCTCTTAGGTACATGCTCATTTTTGAAAATTGCTTTCATGTTTGTGTGTTTTGAAAAGTTTTGTTTGCTTTATGATAAATCTTGTATCACTCCTCAAGAGTGTGATAAAGCGTTTTTGAAAAGGATTTTGAAAGTGTGGTGTGAAAAAGTTGTTTTTTTAGCAAGTACTTAACAACCTTCTACCTACTCGAAAAAGGTGTTCTTTTCCCCCTTTCCTTTATATAGTTCTATCCTACTATTAGTGAGTAGGTAACCCTATCGTTGGATGTTTGAGGGACTATTGAAGGGACGTTCACGATCATTGAAGGCAACATGTAGAGATACCTTAGCATTTCGAAGGGACTTTCATCATATATTCGTAGGCAACATCGAGGGACAAGATCATTTCTCGTAGGAAACTCGAGGGACATTGAGGGGCTATGATCTTTATGATGACTTTAAACTGAGGGTCTTTGCTAAGGGTATCCCTATGTTCGAGGGACATGACCATTTCCAAAGGCAACCGAAGTGGGAGATACCCTAGGGGTGAGCATGTGCAAGTGTGCTTGATTCAGATATATTATCTTGATGTTAGTGATCTAAGATTGATTGGTTAGTTCTTGCCTTACACGCCTAATTACTAGCAGTTTATATACAGGCATATAATATAGTGCGGAAAGTGAAACCTATAACTATTACAAGGCTTCGGGGCAGTTACAGTTTTATCTGACTGAAAATGTAAAGTGCCGAAAGTAAAAATCCTAATTAGGGCTATTACAAACTGGGAAACAGTTACATAATTGAAAAACAAAATTATAAAATCGAAAGCAAAGATAAATGCGCGAAGAATAGAAAGAGCGTGTAAATCCTAAAAACATTCCTAAATTAAAAGAAAACTTCTTTTTTGTGTTTTTTATTTATTAATGAAAGTATTAAATTATAATGTCTAGTTAACTAAATTGAACAAGAAAAGAAAAAAATTAATTACAATTGATTTTCATGAAATTAATATTTTTTTGGTATTTTTAAAGAAAAAGATTTAAAATTTAAACCTAACTTCTAATTAATTTTAATTTTAAAGAAAAAGGATTAAAGTAGTTAAACTAGATTAATTTACAAAATTAATTTTAATTATATAAAAAAAACCTAATCCTATTTTTTTGTGATTTTATGATTTTATGAAAAATAAAAATGAATTAAAAAAAAAACTAAACTAATAAAAAAGGAAAAATAACGTAAATTAAAAAAAGAGAGAAATGGGCCTCGTGTATGAAAAATCTTGGGGGTGACGTCTGGATTTTTCTAGGCCCATTAGCAAGAGCTCAGAGGCTGGCTTAATTCAGTGTTGTTGGCTCTTGGGAGGTCCATCATGAAGGAGCACCCCAGAAGCGTTGGATCTTCCTTCATTGGTAGCTGATGGCCCAGATTGAAGGCCACATCATGCGCTAACTAAGCCTGGTGTACATGGGATCTGCAATAAACAAATATTAGAAAAAACAAAATGCTGGACCTGGGATTCAAACCCAGGTCCTCCCTTTCCCACATGCCTTGCTTTGCCATCTATGCTAACTCTTCATTCGTGTATATAAATAAAATTAAAATTATGTTAGAAAGCTAACACTAATATTTGAAATTCAAACAACGCGCACGCTGACTGGAACTGTCAAATGGGAGAGCCACACATATTGCACCAGAGTCAACAAATCAACATTTCCAAAGTCAAAATTCTGGTCACCATCTCCGCTCTACTCAAAATTCAAACCCTGCAAAACAAGAAAGATAAAGCAAAAGCAAGAATCATATCCTTTTCAAAATCACGCGTTGATTTCAAATCTGGCCTTAGATTCGCCTGAAAACCCCTAGATTAGGAGCTTCAACCCTAACAGCCATGGATGCCCTAATAATGGCATCCATCATTCTAGGTTCCAAAACTCTCATGCAAAATGTCTATCCTGCCCTTATGAAGGTCCTGAGCATAAATTAAAGCATTAAAACATTCCGTGATACATAAAATAAAAAGATTGGAAATCAAAATTTTACCAATGGAACGTGAGTTGGTTGGGTGTGTTCTGGGCGTGGAACGGCATGGATGAGGAGTGATATGTACTCCTGGGAAACTCAGAAGGTTGATTGAAGGCTTAACTTGGATTGAAAGAGGCTGGAGCCTGCTCTTTTGAATTTCACGATTTTTAATAATTTTGGTAATTTTTGGTGTGAGTGCTTAAGGCTGTGTATGCGTCACCTTGTACTTCTGAATGATTGTATATATGTAGTAGACAATATTAGGTCAATAAAAAAATCCATGAGATCAAATATAATCATGCTCTTAAAGTCATGAAGATTTGATCCAAAATTTCTAAGACAAGAAGATATTTCCCTCTTCTTGCCTTGTGCGTTTTTGACAGCTATTTGTGAGCTTTTTGGGCCTCCAACATGACCAAATCTTCAGCCTTGCACGTTTTATACATCAATCTTGCATTTATTTAATTTATTTTGATTTTATTTAGATAAAAATCAACAATAAATAAAAAAAAATTAAACTTATACATGGCTGAGTTTATAGATTCTTGGACATGTTAGGACTAAGTTTCAAACGTGAAAAGATGGGCCCATTTGGAAAAAATTCAAGTTTGGTCAACATTGGCTTCATGCATTTTTTCCAAAAATTTGTCAACTTTAACAATGCATATCTCTCTCAATTTTAACCCTAAGAGCGTGTTCTTGGACTTTTTAGAGAGATTAGGATGAGCTTCAGATTGGCCAGCGGAGGTTTCTTGTGGCACATGGGAAGTTTTGAGGAATTTCACCAAAGCTTTTGCATGAGCTTCAGAACACAATAGTAGGGCTAACATTGAAATCTTAGAACGTGTCTGCCCCAACTGTTCGACCACATTTTAGTCGCTCTTTTTAATTATATTTAAGATTTCTTCCATTTCCTTCTTGGAAGCCTCTGGAATAGATTTTGAATGTGCCTTCATCTGGACAGGCTCAGTCAATATGTCTTTGCCCCGAGTCTTGACTGACTCGGTGATAGGGATGGCAACAGGGGTAATCACAGAAATTGCGGTGGTAGTATCAGCAGGAACAACAGTAGGAATGATCACAGGAATAGTAACGACTTTTGGAGGAGAAATCTCAGGGGAGAACAATCTTCCACTTCTTATTATTTTAATGGTCCCAACGATGTTGCCAATGCCTAGATCAGTATTTCCAGAAACATGGTCTTCAGCAACCAACAGGTCTTGCTTGACACCATGGTAATAGACGTCAGCCCCATAGTTTCAGGGAACAGCCTTGTCTGAGGAGTATGGGATTGGCCTTGGAATAATGATGATCAGGGGAGCCAACTTTGGAGCAGATGTAATCCTGACAGGACTTTTGGTGGAGACCCTGGGAGGATTGGTGGAAATGGTTATAATAGAAACATCCTTACAAGAAACAGTTGTGACGGGAGTCTTCTCAAATAGAATCTCTTTATCATCCATCATGCGCTGAACACCTGCTTTCAACAAATAACAACCAGTCGGTAGAGATAAACATAAGTGGTAATCTTCACCACAGCCCAGAAATAAACCGGCTTTAAAAAAATTCACTTAACAGTCATGAGAGGAGTAACAAGTTCCTCAACAGAAGTAACAAATGTATCATCATCAACATTATTAACACCATGACCGTGCTTGGGCATGGGAGCAGTTATAACATTGGGAATCTCAGGAGCGTCAAATTCAATCTCCTTTTCTTCAATAAGGTCTTGCACCTTGTTTTTTAAAGCCCAACAGTCGTTTGTGTCCTGGCCTGGACTTTCTGAATGGTAAGTACAACAAGCATTTGGCTTGTAGCAAGGAGACACGGTGTTGGAATTCTTGGGAGCTTCCCTCAGGGTAACTAGATTAGATTTCAGTAGGTGAGGCAAGACTTGAGACAAAGTCATGTTTATTCGTCAAACTGGCCACACAATCTTCAAATTGGTCAGCGGAGGTTTCTTGTGGCACATTGGCAGTTTTGAGGAATTTCACCAAAGCTTTTGCATGAGCTTCAGAACACAATAGTAGGGCTAACATTGAAATCTTAGAACGGGTCTGCCCCAACTGTTCGACCATATTTCAGTCGCTCTTTTTAATTATATTTAGGATTTCTTCCATTTCCTTCTTGGAAGCCTCTGGAATAGATTCTGAATGTTCTTTCATCTGGACAGGCTCAGTCAATATGTCTTTGCCCCGAGTCTTGACTGACTCGATGATAGGGATGGCAACAGGGGTAATCACAGGAATTGCGGTGGTAGTATCAGCAGGAACAACAGTAGGAATGATCACAGGAATAGTAACGGCTTTTGGAGGAGAAATCTCAGGGGAGAACAATCTTCCACTTCTTATTATTTTAATGGTCCCAACGATGTTGCCAATGCCTAGATCAGTATTTCCAGAAACATGGTCTTCAGCAGCCAACAGGTCTTGCTTGACACCATGGTAATAGACGTCAGCCCCATAGTTTCAGGGAACAACCTTGTCTGAGGAGTATGGGATTGGCCCTGGAATAATGATGATCAGGGGAGCCAACTTTGGAGCAGATGTAATCCTGACGGGACTTTTGGTGGAGACCCTGGAAGGATTGGTGGAAATGGTTATAATAGAAACATCCTTACAAGAAAAAGTTGTGACGGGAGTCTTCTCAAATAGAATCTCTTTATCATCCATCATGCGCTGAACACCTGCTTTCAACAAATATCAACCAGTCGGTAGAGATAAACATAAGTGGTAATCTTCACCACAGCCCGGAAATAAACCGGCTTTCAAAAAATTCACTTAACAGTCATGAGAGGAGTAACAAGTTCCTCAACAGAAGTAACAAATGTATCATCATCAACATCATTAACACCACGACCGTGCTTGGGCATGGGAGCAGTTATAACATTTGGAATCTCAGGAGCGTCAAATTCAATCTCCTTTGCTTCAATAAGGTCTTGCACCTTGTTTTTTAAAGCCCAACAGTCGTTTGTGTCGTGGCCAGGACTTTTTGAATGGTAAGTACAACGAGCATTTGGCTTGTAGCAAGGAGACACGGTGTTGGAATTCTTGGGAGCTTCCCTTAGGGTAACCAGATTGGATTTCAGTAGGTGAGGCAAGACTTGAGACAAAGTCATGTTTATCCGTGTGAATTGTCTTACAGGTCTTTCTGCCCTAGGCTGATTATTTTGTTGTTGAGTAGCTGCAGGCTGGGATATCATAACAGCCTCTACTGTTGGACGACGATCGATTATGCCCTGATTTCATTGATTGTAAACAACATTGACCTCTTTTTTTCCTATGAAAGGTCTCTTTCCCGCACTTGAAGAGGAATCCTTCTGAATCTTGCCACTTCGAATCCCACCTTCCACTCTTTCTCCCATCAAAATCAACTCAGTAAAGCCAGCTGAGGAGCTTCCAATCAGATGATTGAAAAATGGACCAGATAGGGTACCCAAAAACATATCCACTAACTCCCTATTAGACAGGGGGGTTGGACTCTTCCTGCTAAGTCCCTCCACTTCTGAGCATAGTCCTTAAAAACCTCGCTCGAACCCAGAGACATACTTTAGAGTTGTGTACAGGTGGGAGCAAGGTATGCATTATACTGATATTGCTTGTAGAAAGCAGCAGCCAGGTCTTCCCAGTTACGAATATCGGTTCCCTCCAGCTGGTAGAACAACTCTAGTTGAGTCCCAGATAGACTGTCTTGAAAGAAGTGGACCCATAGGTCCTTGTCTGCAGTGTGAGGCTGAATCTTCCTCACATAAGATCGGAGATGCATCTTGGGACATGAGACCCCATCATATTTAGCGAACACCAGAACCTTAAACTTCTACGGGATGACAACCCCATAAACCAAACCCAGCTCTTCAAAATCCAGCCCATGTACCTTTCGGATTTCCATTGCATTCAGACAATCCTCTAATTGTTTGTATTTTTTAACTGCCGGAGGATACTGCTCCTCATTATATTCAGTCTCATTATCATATTCCCTTTGACTGGGGTCTTCCTCTCTTGTTTCCCCGTCTTGATTGTCTCCTTCTTTTGATGAAGATGCTAATTCTACATCCTGCCTTAACGGTCCTCTGAACCTCCTTCCCAAATTTACCACACCAGCTGGCTTCTTTGGCTTCTTGGTCTTCTCTTTGACAATCAAGGATTTCAGTTCCTCTTGCCCCTTGGCCAGAGCCATAATCATTTGTTGAAATTGAGCATTTTGGGTTTGTAGATCCTTCACTGTTTGTTCGAGCGCCATTTCTTTACTGCTGAAATAAACAACGAAGAAGATGAGAAACCTGCTATGAAACTTGTTTATGCAATGATATGTATGATATATGTATGCAATGATTCAAGGACCTTATTGGATTTAAGCTCTTTTAAACAAAACAGGAAACAAAACTCTTTATTAGTACATTTTTAAAGAAACAAAAGAATATACAGGGATAAACATTGAAAGGAAATTCTAAACTCCAAAGTCTCCCATGGGAACTTCCTCTTGGTGTTGAGGTTCCTCACTTCGTGAAGCTACTTTGTTAATTCCAGCACCTTCTTCTCACTTGCATAGAATTGAGCCTAAAGAGTATCCTGTTCTTCCTTAAGCTGGATCCAAGACTTTTACAGCTCCTCGAAGTTTGTTGGCATATCAGGATGGAGAATAATACAGGAATCGCCCCCTTGAACAACAGGTTCCAAGGTCACCAGTAAGATGGAATCGTATGGAATCATAAGACTTTGGGCTCGAGCTCGCACCCATTTTAGGTACGGTTCCAAAGGGATGGAGTTCTTGCGCCCTAAAGTCTTACTATCAGTCTTCTTAATAATGCCCCTAGTGCGGATGAACCTCTAACGATAATTTTGCAAATCATCTGAGTAGTTGAACACAGTATCCTAGATGAGCATATATGGTGGACAATCTCTCCGTGCATAGCCAAACTGACGTAGTGCTAAAGAAGGATTGTAGGTGATGCCTCCCCTGATGCCCAGGAGTGGAACATTAGGAAATTCTCCACAACGATCAATAAAAGAGATATCTCCTTGAGAGCGAGGACACTAATGGATGTCAGAGTGAGAGAGAGACATTAGTCTTTGACTCCACCTTAAGCCTAAATCATTTTGCATTGCTGACCGAGGAAGGTGCAAAATAAACCACCTATATAGTAGAGGGGTGAAACACATGAGAGTTCCTCGCTTCTTCAGAGTACGAGTATTGAGAGAATGTAGGATATCCCCGAGCAATGTAGGAACCGGATTGTGAGCAAGGAAAATGTTGATGGAATTCACATCTATAAATTGATCTGAATTAGGGAACAGGACCATCCTATGGATCAAGATAGCTAAGACATCTTCGAAGGCATGATAACTCATAGCATCCAGGAAAATTTGAGCTTTCTTCATCAGAAAATTTGCAAGGAGACCCTTAACTCCACTTCTTTTTTCCCAATTGGACTCAATGTCAGATGGCTTCAAGTGCAAAGCTACAACAACATTTTCAGAAGCTGGGTCTTGTTCTAAACCAGTGAAAGGTACTCGCTCCAATATAGGTAAACCAAGTAAGTTAGAGAATTCTTCCAGTGTAGGCACCAATTGATAATCGGGGAATGTGAAGCAATGGTGCTTAGGGTCGAAGAACTGGAATAAGACACTCATTAAACCCTCCTCAAATTCGGTGGTAACCAAACTGAGTAAGTGACCATGTCTTTTGTGAAATGATGAGTCCTCAGGGACTTTCAAGACTAATTCCTTGAGCTTGGGAGGAACTTTTGTGAAGTGGATCCGGATGGTTTTTCTACGACCTGAACTCGTATCCTACAAAATAGCAAAGAGGTAAATCCAACAGGTCCTTGAAATGATTAGTATATATGAATTTCATGATGTTTATGATGTCATGATTATGCTTAAAATCATAGATAAACACAAGAAAATCACACAATAGTCCTTAGGTTCAAAGGCTTGCATGAGGTTTTTAAGGTAAGTACCATCTTGAATGTTCAATTGGCTCAACCTGTCCTTTTAATAGTAACTGAGTTCTAAGGAGCCTCAATATCGCTGACCTTTCCTTCGGAAATTGTCTCAGCTCAACACCAAAGTATTGCGGCCAAATAATCCCGAAAGTCCAGTCTCAATGAGTGTAGTATCGAGTATTAACCAATCTTCGGTCGGAACCAAAGTCGATTATCTCACTACTTATGAATGGCTAGGATGAGTAAATTAAAGGTTCTAAAGGTCAGTTAGCACTTAGTGACACTATGAGGAAGCCTAATGTTATCCTTGACATACTCAAGGAACATTAGTACAATCCAAAGTATCGCGCTAATGTAGCCACCACTTTGTTCGTATCGGTCTATGCTGTACAGCCTCCATGAATTATTTCTACTTACCTAATAAGGTGTCCCAGATCCAGGTGTAGGATCTTTACAAGAATACCCCAACAAACCCTCAAAGATAAAGCAGCCAAGGCAAACAAAGAAAGCAATATTAAAATGATCTAGACCCTAAGGTAAACCCCACTTTATTATTCCCCAACAAATTCGCCAGTTCTGTGATACGGTGGCAGAAGCGACAGTTATACTGGTTTGCATTTTGTATTTACAAATGTTGCGGTAAGCAAGAGTCGCCACTGACTTTTCTTTTATCCAACAAAGGAAAGGGTGAAAAGAATAGAAAAAGACCTTTTTCGAGATTTTGAGTAAGGGGGTAGATTATGGAAAGGGAGAGTGTTAGCACCCTTTCCACCCGTGGTTTTCCACGGGCTCTTAGGTACTTGCTCATTTTTGAAAATTGCTTTCGTGTTTGTGTGTTTTGATAAAAAAAATTTGCTTTATGATAACTCTTGTATCAGTCCTCAAGAGTGTGATAAAGCGTTTTTGAAAAGGATTTTGAAAGTGTGGTGTGAAAAAGTTGTTTTTATTAGCAAGTACTTAACAGTCATCTACCTACTCAAAAAAGGCGTTCTTTTCCTCCCTTCCTTTAGATAGTGATATCCTACTATTAGTGAGTAGGTATCCCTATCATTGGATGTTTGAGGGACTATCGAAGGGACGTTTATGGTCATTGAAGGCAACATGTAGAGATACCTTAGTAGTTTGAAGGGACTTTCATCATATATTCGTACGAAACATCGAGGGACAAGATCATTTCTCGTAGGTAACTCGAGGGACATTGAGGGGCTATGATATTTATGATGACTTTAAACTAAGGGTCTTTGCTAAGGGTATCCCTACGTTCAAGGGACATGACCATTTCCGAAGGCAACCAAAGTGGGAGATACCCTAGTGGTGAGCATCTGCAAGTGTGCTTGACTCAGATATATTATCTTGATGTTAGTGATCTAAGATTGATTGGTTAGCTCTTGCCATACACGCCTAATTACTAGCAGTTTATATACAGGCATACAATATAGTGCGAAAAGTGAAACCTACAGCTATTACAAGACTTCGAGGCAGTTACAGTTATATCTGACTGAAAATTGAAAGTGCGGAAAGTAAAACTCCTAATTAGGGCTATTACAAACTGGGAAGCAGTTATATAATTGAAAAACAGGATTGTAAAATCGAAAGCAAAGATAAGCGCGCGAAGAATAGAAAGAGCGTCTAAACCTTAAAAACATTCCTAAATTAAAAGAAAACTTCTTTTTTGTGTTTTTTATTTATTAATGAAAATATTAAATTATAATTTCTAGTTAACTAAATTGAACAAGAAAAGAAAAAAAATTAATTACAATTGATTTTCATGAAATTAAATTTTTTTTTGTATTTTTTAAAGAAAAAGATTTAAAATTTAAACCTAACTTCTAATTAATTTTAATTTTAAAGAAAAAGGATTAAACTAGTTAAACTAGATTAATTTACAAAATTAATTTTAATTATATTTAAAAAAACCTAATCCTATTTTTTTTTTTGTAATTTTATGATTTTATGAAAAATAAAACTGAATTTTAAAAAAACCTAAACTAATAGAAAAGAAAAAATAAAGTAAATTAAAAAAAGAGAGAAATGGGCCTGTTGTATGAAAAATCTTGGAGGTATGCGTCTGGAATTTTCTAGGCCCATTAGCAAGAGCCCAGAGGCTGGCTTAATTCAGTTTTGTTGGCTCCTAGGAGGCCCATTATTAAGGAGCACCCCAGAAGTGTTGGATCTACCTTCATTGGTAGCTGATGTCCCAGATTAAAGGCCACATCATGCACTAACTAAGCCTGGTGCACATGGGATCTGCAATCAACAAATGTTAGAAAAAACAAAATGTTGGACCTGGGATTCGAACCCAGGTCCTCCCTTTCCCACATGCCTTGCTTTTCCATCTATGCTAACTCTTCATTCATGTATATTAATAAAACGAAAATTATATGTCAGAAAGCTAGCACTAATATTTGAAATTCAAATAACGCGCGTGTTGACTGGAACTGTCCAATGGGAAAGCCACACATATTACACCGGAGTCAACAAATCAACGGTGCCAGAGTCAAAACTCTGGTCACCATCTCCGGTCTACTCAAAATTCAAACCCTGCAAAACAAGCAAGTTAAAGCAAAAGCAAGAATCCTATCCTTCACAAAATCACGCGTTGATTTCAAATCTGGCATTAGATTCTCTTGAAAACCCCTGGATTAGGAGCTTTAACCCTAACAGCCATGGATGCCCTAACAATGGCATCCATCATTCTAGGTTCCAAACCTCTCCTGTGAAATGTCTATCCTGCCCTAATGAAGGTCCTGAGCATAAATCAAAGCATTAAAACATTCCATGATACATAAATCAAAAGATTGGAAATCAAAATTTTACCAAGGGAACGTTGAGTTGGCTGGGTGTGTTTTGGGCGTGAAACGGATTGGATGAGGAGTAATATGTACTCCTGGGAAAATCAGAAGGTTGATGGAAGGCTTAGCTTGGATTGAAAAAGGCTGGAGCCTGCTCTTTTAAATTTCACGGTATTTAATAATTTTGGTAATTTTTGGTGTGAGTGCTTAGGGATGTGTATATGTCACCTTGTGCTTCTTAATGATTATATATATGTAGTAGACAAGATTAAGTCAACAAAAAAAATCCATGAGATCAAATATAATCATGCTCTTAAAGTCATGAAGATTTGATCCAAAATTTCTAAAACAAGAAGATATTTCCCTCTTCTTGCCTTGTGCGTTTTTTACAGCTATTTGTGAGCTTTTTGTGCCTCCAACATGACAAAATCTCCATCCTTGCACGTGTTATACATCAATCTTGCATTTATTTAATTTATTTTGATTTTATTTGGACAAAAATCAACAATAAATAAAATAAAAATCAAACTTATACATGGCTGTGTTTATAGGTTCTTGGGCATGTTAGGAATTAGTTTCAAATGGGAAAAGATGGGCCCATTTGGAAAAAAATTATGTTTGGTCAATATTGGCTTCATGCATTTTTTCCAAAAATTGGTCAACTTTAGCAATGCATATCTCTCTCACTTTTAACCCTAAGAGGGTGTTCTGGGACTTTTTAGAGAGCTTAGGATGTCCTCTAAACAACCCTTTCAGATTCATTTAAATTGGGTCTTCCATGTTCATGTAAGGAGCTTTGACCCAAAAGGTGTTTTTGTTGACTTTTTGAAAGGACCTATAATGTCCAAGCTTGTATCTTTTAACTGGGGAATTTCTTGATCTTGAGGGATGAAGAGAAGTTGTAGGGAATTGGATTCTCTTCAAAATGAGATTTGGTGAAAAAATTTCTGATAAAGTATGAGAAAGTTATGCCTGGTCAAAGTTTAGGTGACTTTTCCTATAAAAACCCTAATTTGCAGTTTTTGACTTTTGATGAATTAGGAGCATTTATTGAGGAATCGTGATCAACCCTTGATCAAATGATGGATATTACTTCAAAGTGTTAATGTTGACAAAAAATCTTGAATTTTTACTGTACATAGGCCACAATTGACTTTTGACCTAATACAATTGATTTTCAAGCATTTGAGCAGTTGATTGAACAAACTTGTTGTGTAGGGCATGGATTTTGGCATGGATAATATTGATGACATATTAGGGCCATGGAAAAAATTTGAGACCCTTGGAGCTCACACATCTTGATGAAAACTGAAACCCTAGTTAGAGGTTTATTTCCTTAGGAGAAGAATTTGTCTGGTCAATTCGTAGTCATCCTAGGGCAAGTTGGGGATCTCAATGGACATGTCTTGAGTAAAATGAGAGGGAAAATTTTTGGGTACAATAGTCTACAACTGAGATTCAAAGTTTTCTTGGTTGAGCGGGTTACTACCAAAGATTCATTGAGGGATTTTCTATGTTGCATTACCATTGACTCAGTTGACTCAAAAGGTTCAAGCTTATGTATGGGATGTTGCATGTGAAGAAAGTTTCGTAGAGCTGAAAAAGAGATTGACGACTACTCCGATGTTGATTTTGCCAAATCCGAATGAACCCTTTGTGGTTTATTGTGGTGCTTCTAAGATGGGTATTGGTGGTGTGCTAATGTAAAACAGACAAGTTGTCGCTTATGCTTCTAGACAATCAAAAGTTCATGAGAGAAATTATCCTACACACGAATTAGAATTGGTGGTTGTGGTGTTTGTGTTGAAACTTTGGAGACATTAACTTTTTGGCTCAAAATTTAAAGTGTTCAGTGATCATAAGAGTTTAAAATACTTGTTTGATTAGAAGGAGTTGAACATGAGGCAGAGAAGGTGGCTCAAAATGTTGAAGGATTATGATTTTGATTTGAGTTACCGTCATGGTAAAGCAAATGCAGTAGCTGATGCTTTGAGTAGGAAATATTTGCATATGTTAATGCTTATGGTTCGAGAGTTAGAGATGATCGAACCGTTTAGGAATATGAGCTTGGTATGTCAAGAAACATCTAACAGTGTGAAGATGGGAATGTTGAGACTGACTAGTGGGATTCTTAAAGAGATCAGAGAAGGTCAGAAGTTTGATTTGAGTTTGGTGGATCGACTAATGTTGATTAACCAAGGCATCATATGTGAATTATGAATGGATGAGAATAGTGTGATGAGATGTAGTGATAGAGTATGTGTTTCTGATATTCCAGAACTTAAGAAGAGCATTCTCGAGGAAGGTCATCGAAGCAATCTGAGTATTCATCCAGGTGCTACGAAAATATATCAGGATTTAAAGAAAATGTTTTGGTGGCCATGTATGAAGAAAGACATTCTAAGTTTGTGTATGCTTACTTGACTTGTCATAAGGCGATGATTGAACATCAAAAGCCTACAAGTTTTATGAAACCTTTGAGTATTCCAGAGTTGAAATGGGGACAATGTTTGCATGGATTTCATGTCGGGGTTACTGAAGACTGTTAAAGGTGATGATTTAATTTGGGTAATAGTTGATAGCTTGACTAAGTCGGCTCATTTCTTGCCGATGAAGATCAATCATCCTATAGAAAAGTTGGATAAGATATATGTTGAAGAGATTTTAAAGTTGCATGGGATACCATCGAGTATTGTGTCAGATAGAGACCCGAGGTTTACATCAAAATTCTGGACAAGTTTGCAGAATGCTTTCGATACCAAGTTAAAGTTGAGTTCCGTGTATCATCCGCAGACAGACAGTCAAACAGTTTGGAGGATTTGCTGAGGGCTTGTGTGATAGAACAAGGAGGTTCTTGGGATAGTCACTTGCCATTAATTAAATTTACATACAATAATAGTTTCCATTTAAGTATTTGGATGGCACCATGTGAAGCATTGTATGGTAGGAGGTGTAGAACTCCATTATGTTGGTATGAGTCGGGCGAGAGTGTTGTACTCAGACCTGATATTGTTAGGGAGACAAATAGGAAGATTAAGATGATCCAAGAGAGGATGAAAGATTCTCAAAATCGTCAGAAAATCTATCATGATAAGAGAAGAAAGGCATTGTAATTTCAGAAAGATGATCATGTGTTCTTGAGAGTTACTCTGGTAACTGGTGTTGGTAGAGATTTAAAATCGAGGAAGCTTATGCTGCATTTCGTTGGTCCATATGAAATATCTGAGAAGATAGGTGAGGTGGCCTACCAGATTACTTTACCTCCATCACTTGTGAATCTTCATGATGTGTTTCATGTGTCTCAATTGAGGAGGTACATTCTAGATCTTTCACATGGAATTCGGATGGATGAGGTACATATGAGAAATAACCTGACTGTTGAAGCATTACCATTGAGAATAAAAGTTTGTGAAGTGAAGACATTGCGAGGTAAGGATATTACCTTAGTGAAGGGGTTATGGGGTTGACCAGCCGGTGAAAGTTTGACATGGGAGCGTGAGGATCAAATGAAAGAGTCGTATCCGACTCTGTTTTCCTCAGGTAATTTTCGAGGGGAAAAAATCTTTATGTGGGTGAGAGTTGTAACACCCTAACTTTTAGAAGTTATTTATTTAATGAATTATTAGGATTAATTGTGAAAAGTTGATGTCTTATATGATTATATGTGTGATGTGTTGATATGTGGTTGTGTATGATGTGAATTATGATGATTAGAAGTATTAGAATGATTAAATAATTATTTAGTAATTATTTGGATTATTATTAAGTATATAATAATAGGAATAATTATTTAAATGGTTATTTTAATTAGAATGGTGTGTTGGTAATTAGAAGAAAGAGTAAGGACATGATGGTAATTTCAGATTGGCTAAGTAAGGGAAATTGAGGAATAGAGAGAGTTATACTTTTCATTCTATGTTATCAAAATATTGGGAGAAGAGCAAGATAAAAGGCTAGGGCACATAGATTGGAGGAGATCAATGTAAGAGGCACAAAGAACAGAATCAATTACTCGGAAAAAAATAAGGTAATGTGTTTTTATCTGATTATTATGTTTGATCTAAGTGATAGATAGACGTAGGATTTTGCCTTAGTTATTGACAATGGTGATTTGGTGTTGTTGTGGTGAAGAATTGATGGAATAATGATGAATCTTGAACCGTAATTGTGGTATAATTGATGTAGTATACCAAGTTGTTGTTATATGATGATTACCTATGATTAGATAGTGTTTTAGGACCTATCATATGATGAAATTGCAGGGAAAATTGGTCTGACGCATTGCAGAATCACAAACAGGAAAACCCTATTCATAGAGGATCGCCAGACGACGAGTCCTGTGTCGTCGGGACGTTGTTTTTCCAGGAAAAGGTGGGGAGAGTCAAGGAAGGAAAATGGAGTGTTGATCTCTGTAATGTGCCTCCGGGTGATGGATGGGTTTCGACGAGCGATGGTTGGCAGGAGTGGAAGGTTGGACTGAAATCTTGAATTAGGCATAACTTTAGTTCTAGAGCTCAGAATGAAGTGTCGTTCGAAGTTGTGTGTAGCTAACATAGTAAACTATAATTATATGAAATGAAATGAATACTTAAGATTATTTTTATAAGACCTAATTTATATTAAGAATAGGTTCCCCATATTGAATCACGATGACGATTTGTTTAACTATGATGATATGTTGCTATTATGATTATGTGATGACGTTATGACGATGTTTTGGGTACATCAGTATATATGATGATTACATGAGTATATATGATGATGTTTTATGTATGATGGTGATTAATACATGAATGATGATGCATATGACTAGTAGTGGTCGTTTATATTTTTTGTTGCGCATCATGCATTCATGTGACATCTTTAGTCCGTTTTGATGAATTCAGATGATGGTCCAGTGATTTGGTCTCAATACCATTGTGTGGATTTGGGATGTATATGATTTTATCTATTTCCTAGTGGTAATCGATCCTATGATTGGGGTCTTTGGAGTGTGATGGCCCAGTGTCCATCAAATTAATTGGCACCACATGCACGAGTCTTTGTCCTTGCACTACATCTTATGTGGCATTGCATGTTTCTTGAATTGATGATGTTGTGTTGTGTTGTTAAATTTGTATGATTGTTGATGTACTTGGAATATAATAATGTTGAGTTTAGTTGTGATAATTTTGGTTTATTCTGCTATGTCTATTACTTATGTCTTATATAATAATTGTGATAAACTCACCCTTTTTGCTTGAATGTTGCCTCTACGTGGGTAACATGCAGGTAATCAGGAGTAGTTCGTAAAAGCTTGGAAGAATAGCTTTGGAGTGTGATTTAATTCCTTTGAGTCTAGAAGGTCTTGCTCTGATATGTAACATCGGGGACGGAAACACTACATTTTGAAAACTATTTTGTTCTTGTTTTGTTATGACATTTTAAATCGTTTTCATGGAGTTTAAGTTGTGTTGAGTCGTGAACCATGAACTATGAAGTATTATGAAGTGTCTTTAATAAATCTTGTTTTTAACTATGATTCCGCTGCATTTATGTGAAGTGTTGACAATTGCATATGTCACAAACGATTTTGAAAACCCGTGTTACGGAGTAAGACTAGCAGGTATGATTATTTCACGAATAAAATGTGACGCCCTTTTGTTGTATTACTCTGGTATTACTTTAAATAACTAGGAATATTCCGTTAGGTTTAGAAGGGTGTTACTCACTGAAGCTTAGAGGATTACATTTGGAGTTTGTTATTTATTTTCGTTGATTTTAAAAGGTCTTGCTCTGATATGTAACATCGGGGTTGGGGACGTTTGTTATGAAACTATTATGTTTTCTTGTTTATTTTGAGATGATGAGTTACCTTTCATGGTATTTAGTTGTTTGATTTATGAACCATGAAAGATGAAGTGTCAGAAAGACTCTATGAAGTATTTTTAATAAATATATTGAGACTATGATTCCGCTACAATAATCTAAATTTTTGATATTCAATGATATTAAAGAATTATTTGTTTTAGATGTTATGAAAACTCGTGTTACAGAGCATGATGTTTTATATGATGTTTTTATGAACATGAGACACCTTTGTTGGTGGTTTTATTTGATTTAATTTCGTAAAATATATGTGAAATGTATGTGGGTTTAAAAGGGTGTTACATTAGTGGTATCAGAGTAGGTCGGTCTGTTCGGCCAGGTTAATGAGTTTGTAGTGTATACAATGGAATATTGTCGAGATAGTTTCTAACCATTGTGACTGTTAGTGATATGGAACAAAGAAATGACTGGAAGAAATAATGCTGCCATTGCTACTACTTTGCAGGCTATTGCTCAAGCTGTGCAACATCAGCCTAATGTTGGCAAGAATGATGGATCCCGTGTTTTGGAGACGATTCAGAGGAACCACCCGCCTATTTTCAAAGGTAGGTATGATCCTGATGGAGCACAAACTTGGCTCAAATGGATTGAAAGGATCTTTCAGATCATGGATTGCTCAGAAGTACAAAAGGTGCAGTTTGGTACACATATGCTGGAAGAGGATGCCAATGACTAGTGGACACTCGACAGAGACTGACAGTGGAAGGTGAAGTCATTACTTGGTCTATGTTCGTAGGAAGATTTTGAGGAAGTACTTTCTAGAGCATGTGCACAGTGGAATTCAGGTATACAGATAACAATGTCCTAACGTGTGTTGAGACAAAGATCTCTGAGTAACAACAACTGGATTGGATAAAGCATATTTATATAATGCATATCAGAACAACGTCTTAAAGATGTTCCAACATCTTTATGTGACATGTTAATCAATCAAGAAACAAAAACAAAACAATGTAGAGATATAACAACACAAATATATGATGACCCAGTTCAGTGTACAACAACACCTACTATGGGGGCTACCAAGCCAGGAAGAAGATTCAACTATCAGTAGTATCATTTTATGTAAACAACCTCGGGTTTACAAGTAAACAACCTCTATTTTACCTAATCACTACCCAATGCAATCCTTATCTTAGAACCCCATCTAAGATAAGAGAAACCCACCTCACTCCCTAAATCACCTCAGTGATATATAACAATCACAACCTCTAGTGACTGCATCAAACTACTTGAAAGATACCCCTTTGAAATAAAGTTTATCCAAGACTCTTGACTAATAAACATACTTGGATTTTATTCAAAGCTTCATCCAAGAACAATATACAATTCATTACTTAAATGCTTCTGAATCTGTGTAGAAACAATGTCTACCACAATGTTTCAAATCAATACAGAGGGTGACTTACAACACAATAAAGTACATGACTCTCAAAATCCTAAACCCTTATTTTTACTTTTTAATAGTTTTACACAAGGATTAGTTAAACTCCCCTAGGTCTAAGTCTTCCTTTTATAATCTTCAGTTGTCCATGGGCTTTAGATCTTTTGATAAAATATTCCTTGATCCACTACAATGTTCTCTTTAAATCTTGGAACAAATTTACTAAAACTTATTGTAGTAGTCCAGTATGTCGAATCTTCATTATAGGACATCTTGTTAGACATGTTATTTTCCACATATTTTATCATATTTTTTAGCATCATCTTGTTCGACATGTTATTTTCCACATATTTTATCATATTTTTTAGCATCATCTTGTTCGACATGTTGTTTTCCACATATTTTAACATCTTGTTAAACATCTAGTTTTGCCAAAATTAGTTACATATGTAGAGCTTTCAATCTCCTTCTTTTGGAAAATTTTAGCTAAAACTCCTTTTGTACAATAAACCCAGAAACCAAAATCCAGGAGCAGAAAGTCCTAAAGTCATTTAAGTCATAAGATCTTAATCTTCTCGCACATGACGAAGAATATAAGCAGAACACAAATCAGATCATCCAGTTACTCCCCCTTAACCCAGGAACCGGTTCTTGTCACGAAGAGATAAATCTTCCTCTCTTGGGACATAAGAGAACCTTTAATAAGAAACATAAACTTTATCCTAAGAAACTGTTGTACCCCCAAAATTGTCCCTCTCTTTTCTCAAGACATTTCTCACAAAGATCTTCAAAATCTCAAGCTTGCACAAGGATTGACTAGGTCAAGCCATCTCCTCAACACTGATACCTCAAATTAGGGCTTGAGTTTGCACAAGGAAAATTGGACTTCTGATACTTCAAATGACTTTCATAGATCATTATGGATCCTCAAGATTGTCCATGTCATGTTTCAAGTCTTGGATCACAAAGTTGTTCAGTCAATTGATCAGATGACCTAAAATCAACTATATTGGGTAAAAAGTCAATTGTGGTCAACCTACAATCAAACTTCAAGATTTTGGACCAATATCAACATTTTGAGGTCATATGTATCAATTGGTCAAGTTTGGATCACAATTCCCCAAGAAAATTGTTTAAATCACCAAAAGGGCAAAATGGTCAAAATTAGGATTTTGACTGAGAATGGCTAATCTTTGACTTTTGACCTAATACATGAATTATTGGTTTGAAACATGATATCAAGTATTCAAATGCATCATTTTTACCTATTTGCATATCTCAATTCATTTCTCAAGATCAATTAATTGATGGTTGAAATTCAGTCAACTGATGAAAAGTCAACTAATACACCAAAAGTCAAACATTAACTTTTTGATCAAAATTGAGTTTCAAAGATCACATTTCATAAACACATTAAAAAATTTTAAACTTGATCATCAAGAAATAAAGAAAGTCAAAATTCAACTTAAAAAGTCAAACTTTTCAAGACTTAGAATTTTTTTAAGTGTTTTTAAGTCATATTTTTTCATGACTTCATGCCAACTTTTCACCAAAATGAAAGATGATTCAAAGAAAATTTTCAACATGAAATTTGTAGATCTTGATGAGATCTACAAATTTTCTTTACTGATCAAGTCCTAGAAATGCTTGGATTTTGAGTTATAAATTCATGAAATCATGCACTTTTTCTTAAAACACTTAGTGAAAATTTGACCTAGTTAAGGCAGATTTTTGACCTAACTTTATGGCAATTTTTCACATAGTCCCAAATTGATTCTTCAAAAATGAAAAACATGAAGGTTGTAGAGGATGTTCTAAGCTTTTAAAAATGTCCAAGAACTCATTAAGATCATTCTTGATCTAGGAGAATCGAAGAGATGAAGTTAGGTTTTCAATCTTGAATTACAAGTAAATTTTGTGATAAACACTTGACCAAATCCATAGCCATGCTGCATAATCTTTGCTTTGCAGGCCGCAAACTTGTGTTTCACTCCATAATTAATGGTTTATACAACCGATTGAGCCATTATCCAATTGATTCAAGCATTATCCAAACCAAATTGCCATTTTGGGAAGAAAGTAACCATTCCATTCTTGTAAAGATCACTTTAATCACAAAGTCAATTTCTTGAGCCTCTAACTTGTTTCTTATGCACACTCTTAACCTATTAGGCCATAAGAAACATGTTTAAAGTGTTCAACCACTCTAGAGGGCCTGGTACAAGCATTGGAACCATGTTCATCAATGTTGCTTCAAAAACAAGGCAAATCCACAAACATGTGATTCTTGATTTCTGACTTCTCCAAGCATCCAAACTTCTTGCTTATAAATAGAGACACTATTTGTGAGTTAAAACACAAATTGAGAAGCCTTCAAACTCCCTGAAACACTCCCAAACTCAGAACTATGCAAAAATCACCATTGTTGTCATTTTTGGCCAAGAAACTTGAAACACAAAATCCACTCGTACGTTTCTTTGACAAACCTTCCACAAAGCTTCTATACCTCAAATATAACTCAACCAAACACCTATTACATTCTGTAACATCATCTTCTCCATCTTCCATAACCAAAAACAGAGGTCTGCATCTTGATTTCTCCAGGCCATTTCAGCCACTCCCAACTCAAGCTAAGCATTGCATTAGATTCTTAGGGACTCAAGGAAGCTAATATGATCATTGCAGCGCCTTGAATCAAGCTCATTTGCAAAACACGGATTCCATTTTTTAGGTAAGTTTTATGACTTTTGAAATCTTCATATAGGCATTGTTAGATTTCCATTTTCAAAGACAAAATGTAGATATCATAGCCCTAAAGATGACCATGTCCTTAGAATTCATTTATATTGCTTGAGTAGTGAGAATTTTAAGTTTGAAATCTCTGAAAAAGTTAGGTCATAATTTGGTACCATCATAAATTCTCATTCATCTTTGATTAATAGCTTTAGTTATTTACATTTCTGGAATTGTGATGAAATTCTACATAACTTTCATGTTTGCATTTTCCATTTTGGTTGAGAGATAAAGATGTTACAGGTTTTGAAAATTTTGTGAAACTTTCTGGCGCGATAAAGAAGTGATACAAGCCATGGAATTTATTTTAAAATATAATATGATGGTTTGATATTAATATACAGATGTATCACCACCCTAGTGATTAAAGCGCGCGCCTGTTACCTCCTGGACCTGGGTTCGAGCCCCAACGTGTGTTTTGCAAAAAAAAAATTACATTTTTCACTTCTTTTTCTTTTTTTGTTTCAGGCGCGTTGGACCCTACTTCCATGGGCTTGTCCATTTTTTACTCCCTCTCACCCCCAAAATTGCTAAACATATACGCAGCCCAACATAATCTTTTTTTATTTTATTTTCTGATTATACAAAAAATACCATTGGGCTTAATACAAAACAAAACGTATTTTACTTTCAAACCCCATTTTCATTTTAAAAACCCCCTGACTTTAATTTTATATTTTTATTTTATTCTATTTTCTTTATTATTAATATTATTATTATTATCTTTATTAAAATCAAAAATCCAAAAAAAAAAAATTATATTTTATTTAGAATATTTTAGTATTTTTATTTTATTTCTTTTAAAGAAAAAAGACCAAAAATATATTTTCTTATTTAATTTCTTTTCTTAATTAAATCATTTAGATTTAAGTTTATTTAAATCTTTCTTTTCATTTAATCAACTTAGAACTTAGGAATTTTTATTTGGTTAAACCCCTTTCACAAAAATCCAAATAAAAACAATTTTATTTTCTTTCATATTGCCTTTACATTCTTGTACATTATTTGTTCATATTCAATATGGTTGTAATAGTAAATTATGGTTTATTTTTTTTTATTCCCCCATTTTTAAATTATATCCCCATCCCCAAATGATGTAATAGCGTAGAATTTTACATTTCCGAATTTTATCGCTTCCAATATAAATACTAGTAATTAGGGTTTGTATGACAAGACATAAAATCAACAAGTAGAAAATCCTAATTCAAAGACAAAAATGCATGAAATCAAAACACTTGCACACTTGCGCCTCTAGGGCTAACCTCACTTGTTGCCTAATATAAAAACAGTCATGTTCCTCGAACGTGGGATACTTTAGCAAAGACCCTCGATTACAAGATCGTAGTCCCTCGATGACCCTTCGATGTTGCCTTCGGTAAACAATATTAGACCCTTATGACAATTGCTAAGGTATCCTACAATGTTGTCTTCTATGACCGTATGATGACCCACGTCTGTCCCTTCACATCCAATGATAGAACTTCTTACCAATCAATGGTAAGATAACAATATCTAAAAGAGGAGGAAAATAACAAAGACTTATTTTGAGTAGATAGAACGTTCGCAGTTGCTTGCTCATTACCATTTTCAAAACATCTTTCAAACACACCAACACTTTCAAATGAAATATTTTCAAAAGTCAACAATATGTATACATTCTTATAGAGACGAGAATCATTACAAAGTTCGCCTAAAAAAAGGAACTTTTCAAAAATACTTTTAAAAAAACATCACAAACACATTTCAAACAAAGCATTTCAAAGTGAGATAGCAACTAAGAGCCCGTAGATAACTACAGATGAAAAGGGTGCTAACACCTTCCCTTTTCATAACCTACCCCCCAAACTCAAGAAAATTCTCAAAAGGTCTTTCCTGTTCTTTTCAAACTTTCCTTTATTGGATAAAAGAAAAGTCGGTGGCGACTCTTGCTATCTAAAATAATTGCGATAAAATACAAAAACATCCAAGTCAGTTCTCCCATCGTATTACAGCAACCAAACACCAACCTGGATAACTTAGAACATTGGACATAACTATGTTCATAACTCAGATCACAAGATACAAATAGAAACTGAGACATGACTCAGACATGATGTTGGGACATCCTGTTAAACAACCTTGCAAAAAAACTGCAATGACATATGCAATACTCATATGGTGACTAGTACCTTTCTCCCCTTTTTTAGCCAAAAAATAGCAAAGAAATCCCTCATAAGACCATACCCAGATTGTACTCACCCAGACCCAGACAAAATCCATAAGAGCTTTGAAAAGGACAACCTAACACAAGATGAATGAAAGTGAAGAGATGACTCTTTTAAAAACATGAGCTGTTACTAAGGAATTAATTACTCTTGACTGTAGAAAGGGTATTGGTCAATGATAGTGTTATTCGAGGAATATAAGTGCACCAAAAATTAAGTGTGCACTGTCCACAAAGAATTCTTCATGCCTTAATTCATTTTAGACTATTTCTCCTGGAACTTAAAATTCCAATGAATGCACATGCATGGTCAAACACATGTGTCATACTTCCTTATGACTTGTACTTGATTACACCTTCAACAAGCACCACCTGTTGATATTCATAGAGTCAAGTTCTGAACCATGTCCTAGCATCTAACAAGAAATTGTCTACTTTCTCATGTCATCAAAAGAACCAACACCTTTTTCAGCATTCATCCATAATTTTTCATACTATGGCCCTAAGGTGGTTAAAAAGGATTCCTCTAGGAAATATACATTCATGTTTTGAAGCATAATCACAATGCCTTCCATAAAATTCAACACTTACTCCTTTCAGCTAGACTTAGTGAGACTAGAGCATGAAAACTTCTATTTACCAATAGAGACCTTCCATTGATCTTGACTTTAATCATTAGAGAAAAATAAATTCAAAAATATAATTCTGAGACCACTCCAGAGAAGCATGATCATAATTTGATTCAACCCACTGATTTCCAATGACATAATCAAACTCAAACTACCAATTCCTCCATAAAATGCACCAGTAACATAATGTCTGAACATCTTGCCTGACATCACAACCTCACAAGAGGAACTTAAACTTAGCCTGCTTGCCCCCCAAGAAATCTATATGAAGACTGCACTTTAGCAGCACATCCTTGATAGAATTTCAACTTCTCTTGTCATAAATAACTAGTCCTCATTTGATAAGAACAATATAAACTCATCTTTAGGTTCACATAGAATTACACCCCTTATTTAACACACTTGTTGAACACATTCTCATACTGTAATGCCAATCATGACACTTACAGACACAGACAACTATCCTTCTTGAGAATACATCCAAACCTCCTAGACTACCTCAACCAAGTATCTCAACTTTTTGGTTAGGCAAGATGTCATTCCTATCAACCACATTCTTCATAATACTTGCTTTACAAGACTCAAATAGAACCATTCTTTCTAGAGTAACTTATAGAAGAAGAAACCACTTCCCCATAAGCATTTTGATCTCAGCATGAGTCAGAGCACTAGGTCTGATTTCCAATACAAACCTATTATAACATCCTCAAGGACAATCTTCTCCATATAATTCACCACCATGATTAGATAACACACTTCTGAATTAATTGGTGAGTAACAAACTTCACACCATAATTCCAATCCATCTTCCAAACTGTTATGATGTTGCAACATTACATAGGTAATCAACATTTGCATAAAACTCCTTCACCAGGATCTCACAATTGCAGCAACCTAATCTTCAAAAACTAGATATTGCAAAAGATGAAATACCACTGAGAGAATACTTCTCATGAAGCTTCCATCTGAATCACAATGTTAATATTGATACCACAATCATCCTTAAGCGTCTTAAGAGGAGATTCCCTTTATAAGCATCAAGGAAAGGAAGGAACCAACTCCTTCTCAAGTCTTCTGTCTTCTAGTATTCTGTACAGTCCTCCTTACCACAAGATGCATCAGTATATGAAGAGAAAATGATACACATTTAATGGTCTCATGCTTTGACAAAACCTCCCTTAGGCATACAGACAACTATGGTTATCTGACACAAATTTCTATAGAGGTGATCAATGATCTTCTGATCCATCGATAAGACTGGATCTTTTAGATCTAAATCCTCTTTGCACCAACCGGAAATTTAGAATTCTCATACCAAACATCATAGATGAGACTCCAACGCAAGTATATCAACTACTAAATAATTCACATTAGTCTAAAGATCATGAGTTAAATTATGTCCCAAACTCTCAACTGAAGATCAGCTTATCCTAAGATAATGCATCTCCACTTCACACAACAGCTTCAGAGAAAATATTTAGATGTTCAACCTGATGTCAGAACATCAATGGCTTAATAGGCTGTCTGATGAAATCCATATTTCCTAATATAGCCTTGGAGATCTACAGGCTTCCAAATCACATCCTACCTTGGATGTCTTTTCAACAGAATCAGATTTCCATGTTCTCATAGACTTGATCAAGTTTTAGTAGACATCCTCCATCCTGCTTAACATTAACCAATCTTCAAGAATAGTTCTCTACTAGATTTTTCTATCCTTGAGCGGATAATTCATCAAGATGCTTGATCAATAGTCCTAGACCTTTGATCTTAACCTCCTTAACCTAATAGAGAAATTTCCAACACTTCTTCAGCTGAATACCAAAATCTCCTTCACAAGTAAAGGCCTGACTCTTGTGCTTCTGTAAATTAGATCAAAATTAAACTGACCCCAGAGTAATCAACAGACTGATCAGCCTCTTCAATAAAGACATATTCAATATCTCTTGAGGACTAAACAAATGATACTTAAGCAAAACGAGAGCATACACCTTCATCTGTCTTCCAGAACTCTCACTTGGCAGGAATTTATGAGATTCATGAAAAAAGTTCTTGAGATTTCTTAACTAATGATATTGCACCCTGGTGTAACATCTAGACTTTAGATCTCTTGAATGCCAAATAAAGGGTAAACAAATAAATACTTTTGAATGTCACAAATAATGTTTGATTTTAAATCCGTGTTCAGATGGCCATACCCACAACCTAGAGGAGTTCAACACTAAAGAGACACAAAACATATATTTTCCCATGTCAAGGATAATGTTAAGACATTAAGGCAGACATACTTGACTCAACTTGCCATGGATTTCTCATGGTGACTTAGATGGAAAAACCCTATCAACCTTCCTTGAGAAGTCAAGTTCTTCAAGAACAAAAATAAATTTCTCTTTCCTTTCTGTAGAGGGTTGTCACTGCCAGAGTATCTTCATCTTGATTATTTTCTCTTCTGAGCTCTTTTCACAAATAGAAGTTCCATTATGAGTTAACTTGAGAGAAATATCAAGTATCTTTGACTACTTGATGCGTGATAAGAATATTTAACAATCATGGATCAGAGAGTGAAAGAGTCAACACAACCTCTTCTCTTTATCTTACTCCCAGTTGGTCTTGTACTTTTATAAACACTGGCACCATCTTGCTTCATTCATTTGGGATATGAGCAACTAGACATCTATATCTTAGATGATAGCTTGAAGAGTCTTAAGAGAGACTCAACAGTCTTTGACCATAATCCACATTTTTATCACTTCTATGGATAAAGAATACCTCAAACTATTCCAAGAATAGATCTATATGCAGCAGAATAAAACACACCTTCACAGTCCAGACAAGATGTCAAAAGCGTCTTATAGGACATAATATGGAAGAAATATCCTCAATATAAGAAGCAATTATAGATTAGATTGTCACATCAAAATCATCCTCCTCTTCAAGGAAAGACCTAAATCTCCATAAGATAAATCAACCTGAACATTATAGGTTAACATATCAGAGTCACATGCAGCAGAAGAAAAGCACGCCTCACAAGTAAAACCACAGTCATAACAACAACTATAACCAACACTTTGCTCCATCAAGTCCATTGAACCAGAAAATATCTTCCCTAGATCTCACCCAGAACAAAACATGATGTCTGCTCTAATACCAATTAAAATTCTGGTATATAGATAACAATGTCCTAACACATGGTGAGATAGAGATCTCCACGTAACAACAATTGGACTGGATAAAGCACACCGATATGATGCATATCAAAACAACGTCATGACATATGGTCCAACATCTTTATATGACATATTAATAAACCAAGAAATAAAAACTAAACAATGCAGAATGATATAACACAAAGATATGATGGCCTAGTTCGGTGTACAATAACACCTACTCTTGGGGCTACCAAGCCAGGAAGAAGATTCCACTATCAGTAGTGTTATTTTATGTAAATAACCTCAGGTTTACAGGTAAACAACCTGCATTTTACCTAATAAATACCCAATGCAATCTTTATCTCAGAACCCCATCTAAGATAAGAGAAACCCATCTCACTCCCTAAATCACCTCAGTGTTATCTAATAATCAAAACCTCTGGTGACTACATTAAACTACTTTAAAGACTCCCATTTCCAATAAAGTTCAACAAAGACTCTTGACTAACAAACATACTTGGATTTTCTTCAAAGCTTCATCCAAGAACAATATACTATTCATTAACTAAAGGCATCTGAATCTGTATAGAAACAATGTCTACCACAATGTATCAAATCGATACAGAGGGTGACTTATAACACAAGAAAATACACGACTCTCAAAATAGAATACCCTTATTTTTACTTTTTAATAGTTTTTCACAAGGATTAGTTAAACTATCCTAGGTCTAAGTCTTCCTTTTATAATCTCCAGCTGTCCATGGG
Source organism: Vicia faba (assembly GCA_948472305.1). NCBI lineage: Eukaryota > Viridiplantae > Streptophyta > Magnoliopsida > Fabales > Fabaceae > Vicia > Vicia faba. Next base: position 779,173,697 of record OX451735.1, read on the forward strand.
CTTCGAATTTTCTGTTAAAACATTCCTTGATCCACTACTAAGAGCTCCTTAAATCTTGGAACAAATTTACTAAAAACATGTTGTAGCAGTCCAGGATGTCGAATTTTCATTGTAGGACATCTTGTTCGACATGTTGTTTTCCATATATTTTAACATCTTGTTCAACATCATCTTGTTCGACATGTTGTTTTCCATATATTTTAACATCTTGTTCAGAATCTAGTTTTACCAAAATCAGTCAAATCTTTAGAGCTTTCATGCGAGAAGAAGGAGATTGATTTTCTAGAATTGAAACAAGGGAATTTGACTATGACTGAGTATGCTTTGAGGTTTGTGGTACTGATAAAGTAGTATCCACACTAGAGTGAAAAGAATGTTGAGTTCTCGAAGTATATCAAGTTTGAGAATGGTTTGAGCCAGGGGATCAAACGGACAATTAGATATCAACAGATCCATAGGTTTCTAGATTTGGTGAACAACTGTAGGATCTATGAAGAAGATAGCAAGGCTCATTCAGATCACTACAAGAGTCTGACTGAGAAAAGAGGAAAATCGTATCAAGATCGTAGGAAGCCTTTTAATGCTCTAGCTGGTAAAGAGAAACATAAGGTTTCTGATGGGAAAAAGACAAGTCGGAGAGGAGCTTCTGCTCCTATCAAGTGTTATAGGAATGGTGAACCAGGTCACCATTCATATGAATGTGAGAATAAGGTTGTGAGATGTTACAAATGTGGTAAAACGGGTCATCATGCTCCTGATTGCAAGAACGATGGTCCAACATGTTTCAATTATGGAGAGCAGGGTCATATCAGTACTCAGTGTCGGAAGCCGAGGAAGGAGGTTGCTTCAAAGACTAATGGTAGTTTTCGCTCTGAGTGGATCGGAGGATTCCAAGAAGGACAACTTGATTTGAGGTACTTGTTTTATTAAGGATGTTGAATTGGTTTCTATTATTGATACTGGTGCTACTCATTCGTTTGTTTCACGTGAATGTGCTAACATGTTGGGATTGAAGTTGTCTGATATGAATGGTAGTATGGTAATATATACTCCTGCTAGTGGTTCTGTTACTAATACTTATGTTTCTTTGATATGTCCTTTGACTATTTATGGTAAGAGTTTTGTGATGGATTTGGTGTGTCTACTCTTACACCAAGTTGATGTTATTCTTGGAATGAACTGGTTGGAGTTCAACTATGTTCACATTAACCGTAATAATACGACTTTAAGGTTCCCAAAGTTTTATGATAATGGAGAACTGATGTTGTTGATTGCGAAGTAAGTGAATGAACTCTTGGAAGACAAAGCTTTGATGTTTACAATGTTTAAGTCATTTCAAGTTGATCGTGAAGCTACGAGTGTTGAACTACCTGTTGCCTGTGAATTTCCAAAGGTATTTCTAGACGATATAAATGATTTGCCTCTAGAACATTAAGTGGAGTTTTCTATAGAGTTGGTTCCATGTACGAGTCCAGTGTCAATGTCTCCATACAAAATGTTAGCTTGTGAGTTGAGTGAGTTGAAGAAGCAACTGGAAGAGATTATCAAGAAGAAGTTTGTTCGACCGAGTGTTTCACCGTGGGGTGTGCCTTTATTGTTAGTTAAGAAGAAAGATAGAAGTATGAGACTATGTGTAGATTACAAACAGTTGAATAAAGTGACTATTAATAATAAGTGTCCACTCCTGAGGATTGATGATTTGATGGATCAATTAGTAGATGTGTGTGTGTTTTCAGTAAGATTTATTTGAGGCCAGGTTTCAGCAGATTCATGATAGACTAGATGGTATTCCGAAGACGGCTTTTCGAACGAGGTATGGCCATTACGAGTACATTGTGATTCCATTTGGTGTATCTAATGCGCTAGGTGTTTTCATGGAGTATATGAATCACACATTTCATTATTATTTGGGTAAGGTTGTTGTGGTCTTCATTGATGATATTCTGATTTATTCGAAATCAGAAGAATAACATGCTGAGTATCTGAATTGTGTTGCAAATGTTAAAAGAGAAGAAGTTGTACGCAAAGCTATCAAAGTGTGAGTTTTGGTTGAAGGAAGTGAGTTTCCTTGGTCATGTAATTTATAGTGGTGTAATTGTCGTGGATTCGTCTAAAGTTGATGCAATGTTGAAATGGGAGACTCTGAAGTCTGTGACTAAGATTCAAAGTTTTCTTAGTTTGGCAGGTTATTATCGAAGGTCCATTGAAGAATTTTCGAAGTTAGCATTGTCATTAACTCAGTTGACTTGAAAGAGTCAAGCTTATGTGTGGGATGTTGCGTGTGAATAAAGTTTTGTAGAATTAAAGAAGAAATTGATAACCACTCTGGTATTGGTCTTGCCTAATCCGAGTGAGTCTTTTGTGGTGTATTGTGATGCATCGAAGATGGGTCTTGGTGGTATGCTAATGCAAAATGGTCAGGTTGTTGCTTATTCTTCTAGGAAACTGAAGGTTCATGAAAGGAACTATCCTATGTATGATTTAGAGCTAGCAGTTGTGGTGTTTGTGTTAAAGATCTATATACACTTTCTTTTTGGCTCTAAATTTGAAGTATTCAGCGATCATAAAAGTATGAAGTACTTTTTTGATTAGAAAGAATTCAATATGAGACAAAGAAGGTGGCTTGAATTGTTAAAGGATTATGACTTTGATTTGAGTTACCATCCTGGTAAAGCAAATGTGGTAGCTTATGCATTGAGTAGAAATTCATTACACATATCAATGCTTATAGTTCGAGAGTTAGAAATGATCGAACAATTCTGAGATATGAGCTTGGTGTGTGAAGAAACTCCTGATAGCATGAAGTTGGGAATGTTGAAACTGACTAGTGGAATTATAGAAGAAATCCGAGAAGGTCATAAGTTCGATTTGAAGTTGGTTGATCAATTAACCTTGATTGTTCAAGGTAAATGAGGTGAGTTCCGAGTTGATGAGAATGGCGGGATGAGGTTCAAAAATAGAATGTGTGTTTTAGATGTTCAAGAACTTAAGAGGGGTATTCTTGAAGAAAGGCACAGAAGTGGGTTGGGTATTCACCCTGGTGCTACGAAGATGTATCAAGATTTGAAGAAAATGTTTTACTGGTCGGGTATGAAAAAGGAAGTTTCTAAATATTTTTATGCTTGTTTGACTATTTGTGTCCTATGCAACCTCTGGGTATTCCAAAGTGGAAATGGGACAGTGTTTATATGAAATTTGTGTCAGGTTTGCCGAAGACTGCTAAGGGCAATGATTCAATTTGGGTGATAATGGATAGGTTGACTAAGTCGGCTCATTTCTTACTATTGTACCCCAAAAATTTCCCTCCCATTTTCACACAAGACACACTCCTGGAGATTCTCAAAGTTGCTCAAGGTTGACCAAGAATTGACTAGACAATTCTCCTCCTAAGGCAATGAACCCCCAACTAGGGTTTCCATTGTCATCAAGATGGTTGAGCTCCAAAAGTCCCAAATGCTTTCCATGGTCCTAATATGTCTTCAATATCATCCATGCCAAGTTTCATTCCTTGCTTAATAAGCTTGCTCAGCCAATTGCTCAAGTATTGGAAAATCAACTATGCTAGGTCAAAAGTCAACTATGGCCCATGTACAGTCAAACTTCAAGATTTTGGGTCAACATCAACATTTTAAAGTGATATCCATAATTTGATCAAGGGTTGATCATGATTCCTCAAGAAATGCTCCTAACCCATCAAAAGTCAAAAATGGCAAATTAGGGTTTCTATAGGAAAAGTCAACCAAATTTTGACCAAGCATAACTTTCTCATACTTTATCAGAAATTTTCCAACCAAAGCTCATTTTGAAGATAATCCAATTCCATACAACTTCTCATCATCCCTTAAGTACAAGAAATGCACCATTTGAAAGATACAAGTTCATACATTAAAGGTCATTTTTAGAAAGTCAATGAAAGCCACTTTTTGCCAAGACATTTAACATCAAGATAAAATCTTCAAATGCAAAATTGATCAAAAGAGGGATTGAAGTAGATATCTTGGGCTTTCCAAAAAGTCAAAGATCATGGTCATGAGATAAAAATTGAGCAAGTTATGGCTTTCCAAAGTTGGGAAATTTTGGGAAATTTCTAGAAATATGCATTAAGCAAATTTGAGTTTTTAAGGCAATGGCTCAAATTCTTGAACTTCAAACATATTCCTAAGATCATAGAGGACCCCTAAAACCATTTTTGCATAGTCTTGATTTTATTTTCATTTTATAATAATTTTATTTAATTAAAAATCAAATAAATAAAGATTATTGCAAAATATATGGGCCATTATCATTTGGGCTTGGTTTGATGCATGGAGAAGCCCCATATTTCGTGTGCAACAAGGCCAGCTTTGTCTAGGTGCATTCAAATTTAAAAATGGGCAAAATCCCTTAACTTTGGCCAAGGTTACAAATGGACATTCATGACATTGAAATGCTTGTCTATGGCTGTTACAAGCATTACATTTCGTGTCTCCTCATCATTCTCTATATAAACAAGCTATTGGCAAGCATCAAAGGCATATACATAGCCTGGGGAACCCCTGAAATTTTTGCAAATAAACACTAAAATTGTCAAATTCGAATTTCCATCTCCAGCCTATTTTAGCCCGAAACAAAGATCAAAACAAAGTCTTGGAGGTTCCCTGAAGTTATTCCAATCAATTCCAGGGCTTGTAGCTTCGTGAAACACCCTCCCCAAGTCACTGCTTGTACTCAATTTTTCCAAATTCATTTTCTTCCTTTCATTCATTATTAATTCAATTTGCTTGCATATTTTGATTCGTGGTGATGCATAGAACGTTTTTTGATGTATTATTTTGAGTTTGAGTGTAGGTATGAGGACCCACCATTGTTAGGATTCCGAGCTCCCAATTTGGGGAACCTTAGATAGAGGCAAAATTGGATAAAATTAAGGGCATTATCATGCTCCGGAGGGTGAGGCCAATCGATCCATGGCCTTACATTTGATTTATGTTGCGTATTCTGGTTTTTTTGAGTTGCAGGAGGTATAGCTACAAACGCAAACTGCCATCTAAAACGACAGAGGGAGAAAGCAGATGATGCGTGGCAGCCTTCCATTTTCCAGTTCAAATTCTCACGTGTTTTTTATTCTATTTTAACATAGCTGACCAATTTTCATATATTATGTTTTTGTGTTGTTTTATGTAACGAATGAGATAGCAATACAATTGGTAAAGCAGCGCGCATGTGAGGGAGAGGACCTGGGTACGAGTCCCAGGTCCAGCATATTCCTATATTTTTCACAATATCTCATGAAAAATCCAATACTCCCAGGGCCTATTGACCATCATGCACCATCAGATCTGGACATCAGTTCATAATCAACCTGGATCCAAGAGTCTTGATTGGAGATCCACCATACGCCCTCAAAGTGTTCGCCTCACCTGATCCAATGTTTGGCCCGGGCTTAACTTTCATTTGGGCCTACCCTTTTCCAATTTGCACCCCCATTCTATTCAGCCTGGCCCATTGCTTTTGTTTTTCTTTATTTCTTTATTTTCAAAATATTTATTTTCATTTAATAATAAAATAAATAAAAAATAATAATAATTAGGATTAGTTGTTTTTTTAAATTATTAATTAATTAATTAATTATTTTAATGCAAATTTATCAATTTTAAAATCAAATTAGACTTAGGTTCTTTAAATTAAATTATTTTGTTAACAAAAAATAACAAAAATATTAGAATTAGGTTTCATTTCATTCAATTTTTATTTTCTTAATTAGAACTAAATTTAGAATTAATCATTCTGTTAGCAAAAATACCAAAAAGATTTTCTTGTTGTTTATTTTTTTTTAATAGGTTTTTAGACGTAATATTTCATTTCGCGCACATTATTTTTATTCTCGCATTTTATATAATAATGTAACTGATTATGGATTGTAATAGCCATAATTAAGATTTTTTTATTCTTCTCACTTTACATTTTAGTCAGATATAATTGTAACTGTCCCGAAGCCCTGTAATAGTTGTAGGACTTTATTTCTCGATTTTACATTTCTTATATGCTTGTATATAATTGCTAGTAATTTAGGCGTGCATGACAAGATAAAGTCAATTAATCGTTAGATCACTAACTTCAAGATAATATAACTGAAAAAACACACTTCTCACACTTGCATCCTTAGGGTATTCCTCACTTGGTTGTCTTCGGAAATGGTCATGTCCCTCGAACGTAGGGATATCTTAGCAATGACCCTCGGGTTAAAAGTCATCATAAAAGATCATGGTCCCTTAACGTCCCTTGAGTTGCCTACGAGAAAAATGATCTTGTCCCTCGATGTTGCTAATATGATGACCGTCCCTTCGAATGCTAAGATATCCTTACATTTTGTCTTCGATGACCATAACGTCCCTTTCGATAGTCCCTCAACATCCAATGATAGGGCTAAATACTCACTAATAGTAGGATAGCACTATCTAAAGGGTAGGAGGAAAAGAACATCCTTTTTCGAGTAGGTAGACTGTTCTTAGATACTTGCTCAAACCTGAATTTTTTCACACTTACACACTTTTCAAAAACACTTTATCACACTCTTGAAGACTGATCAAAGAGATACCATAAAGAAAACAAAAATCTTTCAAAACACACAAACACAAACAGTTTTCAAAAATGATCAAGTACCTAAGAGCCTGTGGAAAACCACGGGTGGAAAGGGTGCTAATACCTTCCCTTTCCATAATCTACCCCCCTTACTCAGAAAATCTCGAAAAAGGTATTTTTCTGTTCTTTTCACCCTTTCCTTTGTTGGATAAAAGAAAAGTCGGTGGCGACTCTTGCTTACCGCACATTTGAGAATAAAAAATGAAAAACCAGTATATAACAGTCGGTTCTGCCACCGTATCACAGAACTGGCGACTCTGCTGGGGAATATTATAAAGTGGGGTTTACCTTAGGGTCTAGATCATTTCTAAATTGTTTTCTTGTTTGTTTGCTTTAATTTTAAGGGACTGTTTGGGGTTACTATAGATCCTACACCCAGATCTGGGGAAACCTTTTAGGTAAGTAGCAATAGATCATGGAAACTGTGTGGGGTATACCGCTACATTTGAAGCGATGGCTACATTGATGCGACACTTTGGTTGGTACTGGTAGCCCTTGAGTTAATCAAGGAGAATACGGGGCCACTGCGTGGTGTCATAAAGCGTCAACTGCCCTTAGAACCTTTAAATGAACAACTTGGCCATTAGGACGTAGTGAGATGGTCGTCTTTGGTGTATTCCCAAAGTCGGCAGATACTCGATACTACACTCATTGAGACTTGACTCCTGAGTTTTGTTTGGTTGTGAGTCAGTCGCCTATCGAACGAAGCTTGTGGGAAAGGTCAGTGATATTGAGATCCCTTAGAACTCGGTTACTATTTATAGGACATGTTGAACCAATCCAACTTCAAGAGGGTACTACCTTAAAACCCATGCAAGCCTTGAACCTAAGGTCTCTTGTGTGATTTTCTTGTGCTTGCTATATCTCTGATTTCTTAGCATAATCATGACATCATGACATGGCATATCATACTAACCATTTCAAAGATTTTCTAGGGCTTATCTTTGTCTTGTTTTGTAGGACATGACATCCGCTCGCAGGAACACTATCCAAATTAACCTTGTGAAAGTGCATCCTCAACTCAAGGAGTTAACATCAAGGATTCCTGAAAGCTCTCCCTTCACTGAAAAACATGGTCAAATTCTCAACTTGGTCACTGAAACCCCTAATGAAGAGATGTTAAAGGTGCTCTTTCATTTCCTTGACCCGTTGCACCACTGCTTCACTTTTCCTGATTACCAGTTAGTTCCTATTATGGAGGAGTTTTCTCAGTTAATAGGGGTACATATCCTTGATCAGATTCCATTCAACGGTATGGAAAGAGACCCAAATCCTGAAGAGATTGCTCAAGCTCTGTCTTTATAATGGTCTGATGTAGTGGCAAATTGGGAAACCAGAAGAAGTGTCCAAGGATTTCCAGCTAAGTTTCTATTTGAGAAAGCTCACTATTTTTGGGATAACCTGGATTTACAAGTTTTTGAAGAGGTGTTGGCCCTTCTCATATATGGGATGGTACTATTCCCTAACACGGACCAACTTGTAGATGTGAATCCAGTTAAGGTTTTTCTGTCGCATAATCCGGTGCCTACAATACTTGGGGATATTCTACACTCTCTGCATACTCGCACTCTAAAAAGAAGAGGGACCCTTTTGTGTTGCACTCCTCTATTGGCTAGGTGTTTTATTTCACACCTACCTCGGTATGTCTTGAGAAATGAGCAGGGTATGAGATGGTCTCATAGGCTTATGTCCCTTACACATTCAGATATTCATTGGTGTTCGCGATCCTCAGATAATGTTACCATCATTGATCGCTGTGTGGAATTCCATAATGTCCCTCTCTTAGGCATTAGGGGAGGAATCACTTATAATCCTTGTTTAGCATTGTGACAATTTGGTTATGCTAGAAGGGATGGTCCTTCATGATGAACTCGTCCAAGGAATCATCTTTGACTATGAGAATGATGTCCAGGGTTATCGCAAGAGGTTCATTCGAGCCTGGGGAATGATAAACATGGTTGATAGCAAGACACTTGGGCACAAGAATTCCATCCCTCTTGAGCCTTACCTCAAATAGGTGCAAGCTCGTGCTCAATTTATTATGATGCCTTACCCTGTCATCTTACCTGTGATTGTGGGGCCAATTGCTGAAGGAGACACTCCTTACGTTATTCTTCATCCCGATATGCCAACTGATTTTGATGAGCTACAGAAATCCTGGATCCAACTCAAATAAGAACAAGATACCTTTGAAACCCAATTCTACGCCAACGAGAAGAAGGTTTTATAGCTCACCCAGTTAATTCACGAGGAGAGGAGCATAAATTCCTACATTGCACCAAAGAGGATGCGCCCGTGGGAAGCTTGAAGTCTCCCTTTTTGCTTGGAAATTTTATTGTTTCCTTGTTCCCTTTGTGAGCCCAAGAGGCATTATTATGATCAATAAAACATCTTAATACAATTAACGTTTGTTCTCTTTCTGTTTAATAAAATTTGGGTCTTATAAATCCTTCAAAACATTGCATACATATATCATACATATCATTGCATAAATAGGTTTCATAGCAGGTTTCTCATCCTCTTCGCTGTTTATTTCAGCAATGGCTCTAGAACAAACAGTGAAGGATCTACAGACTCAGAATTCCCAGTTTCAACAGATGATCATGGCTCTGACCAAGCGGCAAGAGGAACTGAAAGCCCTGCTTGTTAAAGAAAAGAAGAAGCCAAAGAAGCCAACTGGGTTAGTGAATCTAGGAAGAAGGATCATAGGACCAGTGAAGCGAGCCTCTGAAATGATAACCTCATCAATGGAAGGAAACAATCAAAAGGAGAAACAAGAGAGGAAGACTCCAGTCCAAAAGAATCTGACTATGATGAGGAACAATATCCTCCTGCTGATGAAAAACACAAACAATTGGAGGATCATTTGAATGCAATGGAGGTCCGAAAGGTACCGGGTCTGGACTTTGAAGAGCTGGGTTTGGTCTATGGGGTTGTCATCCCACAAAAGTTCAAGGTGCTAGTGTTTTCCAAATATGTTGGGGTTTCATGTCCCAAAATGCACTTCTGATCTTATGTGAGGAAGATCCATCCTGACACTGCTGACAAGGAATTGTGGGTCCACTTCTTTAAGGATAGCCTGTCCAAAACTCATCTAGAATGGTTCTATCAGCTGGAGGAGGCCAACATCAGTAATTGGGAAGACCTGGCTGCTGCTTTCTACAAGCAGTATCAGTATAACACAGACCTTGCTCCCACCCGTACTCAACTCTAAAGTATGTATATGGGTTCGAGCAAGGGCTTTAAGGACTATGCTCAAAAGTTGAGGGACTTAGCAGGAAGTATACAACTTCCCCTGTCTGATAGGGAGCTAGTGGATATGTTTCTCGGTACCCTGTCTGGTCCATTTTTTAATCGCCTGATTGGAAGCTCCTCAGGCGGATTTACCGAATTGATTTTGACAGGAGAAAGGGTGGAAGCTGAAATTAGGAGTGGTAAGATCCAAAAGGATGCATCCTCCAGTGCAGCAAGGAATCCATTTGTTGGGAAGAAAGAAGTTAGTGTTGTGTACCATCAAAGGAATCAGGACATAATTGAACGCCGTCCAGCGGTAGGGGCTGTCATGATCTCTAAGCCTGCACCTACTCAACAAAGGAATAATCAACCAAGAACAGAAAGGCCGGTAATACAATTTACCCGGATAAATATGAATTTATCCCAAGTTTTGCCTCATTTGTTGAAATCTAATCTGGTAACCTTGTGGGAAGCTCCAAAGAATCCCAACACCACCTCTCCTCGCTACAACCGTAATGCTCGTTGTGCTTACCATTCAGAAAGTCCAGGCCATGATGCCAACGACTGCTGAGATTTGAAAAACAAGGTGCAAGACCTTCTCCAGGCGAAGGAAATTGAATTTGACGCCCCTGAGATCCCCAATGTTATCACTGCTCCTATGCCCAAGCACGGTCGTGGTGTTAACTCTGTTGAAGATAATATGTTTGTTACTGTTGTTGAAGAGCTTGTTACTCCTCTTATTACCATTAAGTGGAACTTGCTGAAAGCCGGTTTATTTTCGAGCTGTGGCGAGGGTTGCCACTCATGTTTATCTCTACCGACTGGTTGTCATTTTTTGAAGGCATGTGTTCAGCGCCTGATGGATGACAAAGAGATTTTGTTTGAGAAGACTCCCGTTCCGACTATTTCTTGCAAGGATATTTCAATAATAACCATTTCCGCCAATCCTCCCAGGGTCTCCACCAAAAGACCCGTCAAGATTACATCCGCCCTGAAGTTGGCTCCATTGATTATCACCATGCCAGGGCCAATCCCGTACTCCTCAGACAAAACTGTTCCCTGGAACTATGGGGGTGACTTCTACTACCACGGCATCAAGAATAACCTGCTGACTGTTGAAGACTAGGTTTCTGAAGATGCTAATCCCGACATTGGCAACATTGTTGGAACCAGCAAAATAACAAGAAGTGGAAGAGTATTCTCCCCTGAGATTTCTCCTCCAAAAGCTGTTGCTAGTCCTGTGATCATTCCTACAGTTATTCCTACTACAATTCTTGTGATTACCCCCGCTGACACCCCTATCACCGAGTCGGCCGAGACTCGGGGCAAAGACATATTGATTAAGCCTGTCCAGACAAAGGCGAATTCAATATCTATCCCAGAGGCTTCCAAGAAGGAGATGGAAGAAATTTTGAAGATCATAAAGAAGAGCGACTACAATGTGGTCGAACAGCTGGGGAAGACCCTTTCAAATATTTCTATGCTAGCCTTACTGTTGTGCTCCAAAGCTCATGCAAAGGCTTTGGTGAAGTTACTTAAAACTACCCATGGGCCACAAGAAACCTCTACTGATCAATTTGAAGATTGTGTGGCCAGCTTGACGACTGATAACAGTTTGGGTCTTTCTGATGCTGATCTAACATCCAGAGGGAGGAAACACAATGATGCGTTGCATGTTTCCGTCGAGTACAGGGGCACTAGTTTGGCCCATGTCCTTGTAGATATTGGTTCATCATTGAATGTGCTGCCCAAGAAGGCTCTGGATAGACTAGACTGTGAAGGTTTGACTTTGAAGCCCAACAACATAGTAGTAAGAGCTTTCGACGGTTCGAAGAGAATGGTGCATGGGGAGATGGACATCCCCATTAAAGTTGGTTCTCAGACCTTTGACTCCACCTTCTACGTGATGGATATAAGACCATCTTATTCTTGTTTTTTGGGTCTCCCTTAGATCCATGGAGCGGGAGCTATCACGTCTACTCTGCATCAGATGATGAAATACCCGGTAAGAGGAAAGATTGTCACGGTACACGGTGAAGAAGAATACATGGCCAGTCACCCAAAATATTTCAGGTACGTGGAAATGGATGGAGATTTCATCAAGACTCAGTGTCAAAACTTCGAAGAGATATCTCAAACTATGGCTGCAACTGAAGCTGTCACCAATCTGCCAAAGATCACCAGACCTCCCTTGAAGATGGCTTCTCTTAAGGATGCAAACGCAGTTACAGAAGAAGGTGGGTCTACCATCTAGGGTCAGCTCCCTGATATTCCATAGAAGTCTGATAAGTTTGGTTTGGGTTTCTCTTCAGGGGGTCAAAGGGCTATTCGTCGTGCTTATGCTGGAAGACCTCCCCTACGCATCAGCAATCATGGGGTCAATGCTCTAGAACAGCGATGGTGACGATGACATGGATAACTGGATCTTCCCTACTACCAACGATGGACTTGGTAACTGGACAACAAAAGACTTTGTACCAATTACTTTTATTCAGAAGTAATTGTCTTTCTTGATTTTGGATATGTAATAAACAATATGAACTTTTTAGCCATGTGTCTTACCTGGGGCACAATGGTTTATTTGTGAGGGTTATCATGTTCTAATCTCATATGGCATTAATAAAGCATTGGACGTTTATGCATACAAATTTTGCACTCTCTGTTTTCCTTTTCTGCTTTTACTTTGTCTATACAGATATGCTCTTACACACACTCACGCATCAAACTGCAGATCGATATCCACTCTGGATCCCATTGATAACAGTTCTGCTATTGTCGGTTATGACTTTGAAATTTCGATCAACTAATCCGAGAAGGAAGGTGAGGAAGATTGTGAGGTACCTGGAGAACTTGCTAGACTGTTACAGTAGGAAGAAAGGTTTATACAGCCTCGTGAAGATCCAGTTGAGACAGTGAATTGGGGCACAGAAGAGAACAAAAAAGAGGTTAAGATAGGTGCAAATTTGGAGCTTCGTGTCAAACAGTGTTTGATTCAGATGTTGCGTGATTATGTGGATATATTTTCCTTGTCATGTGAAGACATGTCAGGACTAGACACATATATTGTGGTTCATCGTCTGCCAAATAAAGAAGATTGCCCTCCGGTAAAGCAGAAGGTCCCTTGCATGCGCCCTGAAATGTCAGAGAAAATAAAATCAAAGGTTATGAAACAGTTCAACGCTGGGTTCCTAGATGTCACTTCTTATCCCCAATGGATTGCTAACGTGGTCCTAGTGCCTAAAAAGGACGGCAAGGTACGGATGTGTGTGGACTACAAAGATTTGGACAGGGCAAGCCCCAAGGATGACTTTCCGCTTCCCCACATTGACGTTCTGCTTGACAACACCGTGCAGCACAAGATATTTTCCTTCATGGACGGTTTCTCTGGTTACAATCAGATCAAGATGGCACCCGAGGACATGGAGAATACAACCTTCGTCACACAATTGGGCACTTTCTGCTACAAAGTGATGTCGTTTGGGTTGAAGAACGCTGGGGCAACCTATCAGCGAGCCATGGTAGCTCTATTTCATGACATGATTCACCATGAGATAGAGGTTTATGTTGATGACATGATAGCCACATCGCAAACTGAGGAAGAACACCTTGATCATCTACAAAAGCTGTTTGATAGGTTGAAGACGTACAAGCTGAGGTTAAATCCGAACAAGTGCACCTTTGGGGTAAGGTCTGGTAAACTGCTAGGTTTCATTGTCAGTGACAAGGGCATTCAGGTAGACCCTGCAAAAGTGAAGGCTATACAAGAGATGTATGCTCCTCGCACTGAGAAGGAGGTCAGAGGCTTCTTAGGATGCCTAAATTACATTGCCAGGTTCATTTCCCATTTAACTGCTACTTGTGAGCGAATATTCAAACTCCTGAAGAAAGATCAAGTGGTAAAGTGGAATGATGAATGCCATACCGCCTTCGAGAGAATCAAGGAATACCTTCAAGAGCCTCAAATTCTGATGCCTCCGGTTGAAGGAAGACCTTTGATAATTATTGTACCCCAATTTTCCCCCCTAATATCCCTCCATCATACCATGTTGATTCAATCACAATAAGATCACATTAGAATTCTTGATTCCCCTCCCTATATTTAGCTTTTCTCTTTGAGGAATCACCAAGCACCTTTACTTGTGTTCTTTTGTGATCATAAATATTTTTTTCTTGATTTCTTATCTTAATTAATAAAATAAAATGTTGGTTTGTCTTGCTTGTTACTCATGTAGGTAAATGCAATAAGATTTAACAAGTTGCTCCATGGGTTCATGAGTTTATTTCCATGCCCTAGTCAATAAAGCTTGAGAAGTTCAAACCTCACCATTGGATTTGTTTTATAAGGAATGACATGGCAAGGTTATTTTGGTTCACCATATTTCAAGGTTATCAAATTTGGTTCAAAAGCACAAGGGATTGATTTGAGAAGTTGTCATGCTTGGACAAGGCTTTGTTCCCATTGGTCATAAATTCATATTTCTCTCAATTCTCAAATATGGAAGTGGTTGTGGTTTCTATGAGTTCTCATTATCATCCTCAACAACTTATATTTACAAAGCATTTGTGTTGGTACAAGAAGTTTGTTCAAAATTGTCAAAGTTCCTCAAGGCATGTTTCTTGATCTATGAGTTAGGGTTTTGAACTTCAAAGGAGTATATCTTGCTCATATTTTGGTAATTTTGAGTGATTCCAAAGACATCATTCTATTCAAAGGGTTATTAACAAATCACTTAAAAAGTTCCAAGGATTTTTCATGTGTAAGAAACTTGGTGAAGAAGAAAGATTACAAGTCCTCGAGATGAATCCCCAATTTTACATGTGTGACTTCAAATGATCATAACATGGTAAATTTTTATCACCATGAGCCCATTATTTTTCCACAATTATATTTATGATGTGAACTTTATGCCTTATTTTATATGCAAAGTGATAAAATGGATGGAAGTTGCCTTAAGGATACTAAAGATTATAGGTCATTTTATGAAAAGTTTCCAACTTCAACAAGTCATAACTCTCTCAATTGTTGGAGATTTTGAATGGTTCAAGTCTCAAAATGTAATTCAAGAGCTCTACTTCATGCCATATTTTTTGGTCAAGAGAAAATTCCAAGTGGAAGGATGTGTTTGGATGCAAGACATTATAAGTCATGTTTGAAGAAAACTTGAAATATTTTGAAGTATGGAAAGTCAACATTTTTTCCAGCTTTATCTCGTTACAAATTTCAGCTCAAGCATCCATTTGTCTCCATTCTTTTCACATTGCAATGCTTGTAGCCTTATCTTTCTAAAGCATCAAGAATCATGCCCTAAGACCCCTTGAGCTGAGAATGCCATTGGTCAGAAGTTGGCAATTTGAAACTAAATTTTTCACCAAGTCAGAAGTTTGAAATTCTTGGTTTGGCTTCTAAACACTTTGTTTCTGCGCGTTTTGCTTCTGAACATGTTTAGTGAACTTCCATGAGTGATTAGCATAGCAAAATGCATGTTTTGGATGAGTTTTGATCAAATTAGAAGTCACACTTTTCTTGTTTGCAACTTCACACGATTTCCCTCCAAACTTCATCATTTCACACGCTTGGACATTCCATTTGATTCCCTATAAATAGAGGGTCATCCCTCATTCATTTTCTCAAGCTTGGATAGCCTGAATCACTCTTCCAAACTTGTTCCATAAATCAAAATTCAGCAACTTCGAAATCTATTCTCAAGCCTTTTTCAATCCAATTTTTCCATCAATTCATCTTCCTTGATCTTCCCTGAAGCTAACCATATAATTACATTCAAGAATCGTGCCCTATATTGCTCCATAGAAGTCCAGTTTCAGAGCTCTGTAACTCAACTTCAATAGGTGGATTCCTTCATCAATTCTACAAAACTTTGATACCATTGTGATGCTCTCATTGCCCTGGTTCTAGTTGCAACACTTTCTTTTTACTAGAAACACGTTTTGACCATGAAATTTCAAATCCCTTTTCAAAACTTTCCTTCCAAATTGCTTGAGTTACAGTTTATATAAATTTGTCGCGAGGGTGTGGATGTCTTCGTCTTGAAGAGACGAAACGAATGGCATATGTCTCGTACTCTAATTTTACAGATTGAGCAACCTGGTTTTGGGACTGGATGGAGGTTGAAGATGACCAACGTGTCATCCTTTAACCAATTAAACAACGCCATTTGGATTTTTTGAATTTCTGATTTACATTTGATTCAGTGCTTTATTCACTAATGACCATGATATGCACAGCGCGCCAGATCCCTTGGATTTAATTACTAACGCGTTTTGACTCTCATCCAATGGTCCACATATTTTTGACTTTTATTTTCTTTTCTGATTTTTATATTTAATTGTTTTAAACTTCAAAAAATCATAGAAAATTCATTTTAAGTTCAAAAAATCTGAAAAAATTATGAAAAATATTTTTGATTATTCTCTTTCTGATTTTTATTTTTTCACAATTTAATTATGTGTTTTGGTATTTTTTATAAATTTTTACTTTATTTGAATTGTTTTAAATGTTTAAAAATACTTTTATGCATTTTTAAATTCTAAAAAAATTATGGAATGATCCAATGATATTGTGAAAAATATTGGTGACCTCACTTAATTTTTATTTCTGACTTTGGTATTTTTTTAATCATTTTTGGTTTATTTTACTCATTTTTTTTAATTTTAAAAATAGTTTCTGACTTTAAAAAATTACCAAAAAATTTATAAAATAATTTGAGTCCTTTTCTGATTTTTCTATGTACTTACTTTTTATTTCTTGATCAATTTGAACATAATTGATATTTTTCTCTTTTATATCTATTTTAAAATGTTTTTTTAAACCTTTTTTGTATGATTAAATGTAATATTATTTTGTGACTATTTTCTGGATGATCTTGAGTTAAATTTTTGATCATGAACTCTATTAACATCATTGGATCCATGGTGTTGAGTCTAACTCCACAAAAATGGATGAATGATTTTAATAATAGTTTGATTAAATTTAATTTAAAAGTGGTTTGTATATTCTCTCCCACCCCTCTTCATCTCATCCCTTTTCTTATTGCACTAAGTGTTATTGGAGCATGATCTCTATATCATGTCTCAAAATAAATGGTGCATACATTGCTATTGACCGGCCTCAAAATAGGTGCGACTTCTATATAAGTCCACTTACGATTGCTTAACATAACGCTAAATTTTGTCCCAATTCGAATAAATGATCTTTCGTGGCCCAAACTTATGTTTGCAAGCCCAAGTATGTTAATTTGATCTCTTTGATCCAATAACCTTGAGACTCATTGTGTGGAGGCTTTGGTTCTACCAATCGTCTAATGGATCTACAACACCTTTGGTCAACACGGATCACTTAAACACCGTTGATAATTAAATGGTACTCATGAGGATTCCAAATGGATGATATACTTGACAAAGCAAATGCAACTTGTTGTGTGGAGGCTTTGGTTCTACCAATCCTCTAATGAGTTCCAAATGCAAGTTTCAAGATGATCATCCAACTAACCACTAATCACTAATAATTGACTTTATCCTTTATTTTTATTATACGCCCCTTTTATTTGTATGCACTATTTACTTTTAGCATTTACATTTCATGTCATTTTCATATTTGCTCATTTGAGTATTTACTTGTCATTTTTATTTTTGTTCACTTGAGCTTTACTTTTCTTTTTCAAAACACCTAATAATCAACATAAACCCTAAAAATCTTTAATGATACTTGGACTATTTGGTTACTATCCTTGGCGTTATGGAGCATTGGAATTTTTGGACTTAGGACTAGAAACCTTGGCCTATCTTGAAGACCTTGTGATCTTATCTGATTATTTTTGTCTGGAGTTCTTGAGGTTTATCTCAAGATATTGGGTTTCTTGTTTGTTTTTGTGTGCAGGTTTTTGTGATTACACTCTTTATTTGTAATCTTGAATTCACCCGTATACAGCCGTTACTCAGCCCAATTTTTGTGAAGACTTAATAAACTTGAAGTTTGGTTCTCTCAAGAGGTCTAGTATCTTTGCGTGCTTGGATTCAATCCAAAGAATGGGAATTATACATTGGCTCATAATGTCATGTTTTGGCTTCTTGTTGTTAGATGATTCTTGTCCCTAGCTTTTACCTTATGCTTTAGGATAGTCCCTTCTTCTCCTCCCATCTTCTTTAATTTCAAAAATATTCACTCTCCTTTTAAAAAAAAACTCTTCTTGTTTTTTTAACTTTAATCACTTTCATAATAAACTTGGACTTAGGTCCATGCATTTTCAAAATATTTTCATAAATAAACTTTAATAAACTTAATAATACTATGACATTTTTTTGTGAGAAGACTAAAAGTCAATCAATCTCATTTCAAACCATTTTTGCCACTTTGGCTTTTATCTTTAAACTTTTCTCAAAAAAGATTAGACTCTTGTCAATCCTTGTAGTGATGCAAACAACTATAATTCTACAATATGTAGTGAAGAGAGATATTTTCTACTTGGGTGTTGAGTGAGACATTGTTGATTTTAAAATCCAAAGCCATATCCTCCACTTTGAGATGATGCAAGTTCTCCTTTCTCATGATTGTGGGTAGTCGGTATGTTTTCAACACGGACAATGACGATGATGTTTTATCTCATAAAAATTAAACCAACACACTTACATTTTAAAATTTTTAAAAGCGGAACTACGTGTACCCTGATCCCCTATTGCACGGAAGGTGGTACGTAGGCACTAAAGGTTCGCAACCACGGCGGGTGCAAAAACCATAAAAATATATTTATTTTCTCACCTCCACCATCCATTTTTTATACAACATTTTTATATCCAAAATATACAGATTTTACAAAGAGGTTCATGCGGAGTACCGTAGATGTTCAGGGTGTTAATACCTTCTCTTTGCATAACCAACCCCCTTACCTTGAATCTTTCCCCCCTCCTTTGGGTTATTCGCTCTTTTCCCATTCCTTTGGAAACAATAAAGTGCGATGGCGATTTTATTTTGATTTGTACAAGTCTAGTCAATCCCATGACTTAGTCTTAAACATTTCTACCGCTATAGAAAAAATGGAGACTTCATGGGGAGAAAGATTGACCTCTTGTTGGTCCATCCCTAAGTGGGTTGAACCTATTTTTATTTATATTTGTATATGTGCTATTGTTGTTTATGTGTTATATGTTGTATATATGTTTGTCTGGATTTTCCTGGTTTTCAGGGTGCTTGGTGATTACTCATAAGTCATATACCCGAACTTGGGCAAACTTTAAGATAGGACGGGCGATATAGTCATGTTAACTTTGAGGGAGTAATCCCAAAAAAGGATACATGAGATCCCCCACTCAGTGGAGGCCCCTTTGACTATAGTGTCATTTACCGAGTAATCGGAAAGACGTACTGCTTTCAACCTGGGAGCCTGCTGAAACTGAGGACCGTAGAATACCAAACCCATCTTATCCTTTTATGTGTAGTGCGGAAGCTAAGACGGAGTAATTCAAAAATAGTTGTCACGCGATACTACGCTCGGACGAGTTTTTCTTGAGAATATTATTAATTACCGATTTAATCGGGAAGTTGATAATATCTGAAGGAAGGATGTAGAATCTGGGAACCTCTAGAACCTTGTTCGACAGGTGATAACTTTTAGACCATACCTTATGGGTAATACCTTCGACCTCATGCTCGTGACGATAAACCCATGAACCCTATATTTGTGATCTTGTGTGTGATTACTGGATCATGCATCCATGCACTCATAAGCATCTTTTGAAGAGATCTTATTTTAAGGGATTTAAAAATTGACCATTTGTGAATATCTCAGGTACTTTTTAACCATGGACTCTGGAAAGAGAAAGACCGGGAAGTACTGTTTCAAGGATCCCAAGATAGATGAGTTGATCAGTCTAATCCCCGAGATTGAGTGTTCTGTAGATTTTTGGAAGAAGTATGGATCCATCATTCCTCTCATGAGGCTGAAGATGAAGGAGGGTATTCTCTCGACCTTGGTCCAGTTCTATGATCTGATATATCATTGCTTTAATTTTCCCGACTATCAGTTAATGCCTACACTGGAGGAGTATTCTTATCTATTAGATTTACCTGTTACTGATCCTGTTCCTTTTACTGGTTTGGAGGGTGAGCCAAAACCACATGAGATTGCTGTTTTGATTCATCCTGGGAAGTCTGAGGGGGAAGCCCATATGACTACCAAAGGAGGTATTAGAGGATTACCAGCTCAGTTCTTATTCGAGAAAGCTTTCTACTTTTCTAGGATAAAGAGTACAGTCGCTTTTGAGGCCATCTTTGCTCTACTTGCTTACGGGTTGTTCTTATTTCCTAATGTGGACAAGTTTGTTGACATTAATGCTATCAGGATCTTCATGATTGGAAACCCATTTCCTACCTTGTTGTGTGACGCTTATTACTCTATTCATATTCAGAATTCTTATCATGGGGGGATGATTATCTGTTGCACGCCCCTGCTGTACCGGTGGTTTATCTCTCATATGCCTTAGTCTGATGCTTTTTGGGATGTCAAGTAGGAACCTCGTTGGGCTCCTAAGATCATGGAACTTACTCACTCGGATATTGATTGGTATCATCGAGCTTACCAGGATATAGAGATTATTGACAATTGTAGTAGTTTCCTAAATGTACCTCCTCTTGGTACAAAGGGAGGAATTAACTATAACCCTGTTCTTGCACGACGACAACTCGGTTATTTGATGAGGGATAAACCAAATAGTATTCATTTGAGTAGTTTCTTTCTGAAGGAAGGAGAAGATCATAGGGAAGCTAGGGAGCAGATTGTGAAGGCCTGGCGTCACATTCATAAGAAGAGTAGGAAGGATTTGGGACCTAGGGGTGCTGTTTCTTTGGAGTCATATCTTCAGTGG
This sequence comes from Vicia faba, assembly GCA_948472305.1. NCBI lineage: Eukaryota > Viridiplantae > Streptophyta > Magnoliopsida > Fabales > Fabaceae > Vicia > Vicia faba. The sequence continues at coordinate 779,194,427 of OX451735.1, forward strand.
GTCCAATTGAGAGCTATTTAGTTGAAGATGTCGTATTCCCGGGAAACACCTATGCCTGATCTATTTGTGAAGACCACTCCTACCATATTAGATGATCTAGAAGAGCTGCAACTTACTTTGGTCAGGATGCAACAGGAAAATGACGCTTGGAAGAATAAGTGACAAACTTTAGAGATTTCCTATAGAGCAGACTTGAAGGAGAAAGATGACTTGATTGAGATTCTTGAGAGACGGGCTGTAGAGACCATGGAGAGGCAAGGTGATTTATTTTCTTCTAAACCTCGGTCAGACGCTATTTGCTCACTCCCTGATTCAGGTGATTGGAAGGAGGTTTCCATCAGATATGCGGAAGAAAACCAGAGGTTGAAGGCTCAGATTTCCATGCTCACAGGGAAGCGCCAGCATATAGAGTGATCTCCATCAGTTTTACTTCTCAGGGTTTTAGATTTTATTTTCATCTTGTACTTGGGATCATTGAAACTTGTAATACATTTTGGAGTTGTTATAATAAAAAATTTAAGTATTTCAAATGCGTTATTACTTTGATATTTGCAATATGTCCATAAATTTTAAATCCCTTGAAATATTAAACAATAAAAAAAACATGTGCATTGCATATCATGCATCATATTGCACATATTTCTTGCATTTGTTATGCATATCCAGGTGTCTTACCAAGCTTCTTTACTTTGTTCAGCAAGCTGACTCACCATTACAACACTCGGGCTAATTTCAGAAAGAAGATGGACAACTTAGAACAAGAGAATCGCAAGCTGCGCGAGGAAGTTTCTGCTCTGAAGGCAGGCATGGCCAGTCTCACTTCTCTGATGGAATCTCTAGTGGCCGCTCAGAATCAGCCATCGAGTGTTCAACCTCAACAGACAAGGGTTACTACTGAAGCTCCGATTGTTCCCGTATCTACTACTCCAGCTGTTATTCAAAACCGAATGCCTCAAGGTTATTCATGGAGAATTATAGAGAATATTTCACCTGAAGGTTTCAATCTTGGTCCTCAAGATACTCCAATTTTTCAAACTATTGTTACTCTGGCATCTCCTGTGGTGCATGCTGCTCCTGTTGCGCCTCCTTCGGTGAATATGGTTCTGTTTGTTAACAATGATGTGTGTCGTCCTTTCCCTCCACCGAGTGAAGACTTGGGTCTTTATGACAGAATGGATGATTTTCAAGAGCAGTTTGACAAGATGTAAAGAGAGATGAAGGCCCTCAGGGGAAAGATCTATTTGGGTAGAATGTGAATGAGTTATGCTTGGTCCCGAATGTTAAGATACATGCTAAGTTTAAGGTCTCGGAGTTTAAGAAGTATAAGGGCAACACTTGCCCTCGTGCTCATCTGGTGATGTATGTAAGGAGAATATCTATCCATACTGATGATCAGTGTCTACTGATTCACTTTTATCAGGATAGTTTGACCAGTGTTGTGCTGAAGTGGTATATGAGTTTGGACATCGTCAATATCCATACTTTCAATGACTTAGGAGAAGCATTTATCAGACAATACAAGTACAACATGGACATGGCGCCTGACCGTGATCAACTCAGGGCCATGGTTCAGAAAAACAGGAATCGTTTAAAGAATATGCACAAAGATGGCGTGAGGTAGCCGCCCAAGTGATTCCTCCCATGGATGAGAAAGAGATGACTAAGATTTTCTTGAAAACGCTGGGTGCTTTCTACTATGAGAGGATGGTAGAAAGTGCGCCAAGTGACTTTACTGAAATGGTAGGAATGGGTATCCGCTTAGAAGAGGTTGTAAGAGAGGGCCATTTAACGAAGAGTGAAGGATCTGGAGGTGTGAAAAAGCCATTTTATGGTTTTACCAAGAAAAAGGAAGGGGATGCAAATGCTGTGATGCAAGAGAGGAGGGTTAATACTCCTAGAAGGAATTATCAGCGTCATCAGCAAGTCGCCTCAGTTACTCCAGTTGTGGGTGCAGCTCCAACTACCGTTGCTTATCAGAGACCACCCCAGTAGGGGAATCAAGGGTAGAATCAGAGAAGGGAGAGTTATGACCTTATTCCTATGAGCTATACAGAGTTACTACCAGCATTGATTCAGAAGAAGTTGGTTCAGACCCGACCACCTCCCGCTGTGCCATCACCATTGCCTTGGTATTACAAGGCAGACCAAACATGTGCTTTTCATCAGGGAGAACCAGGGCATAATGTTGAGAATTGTTATCCTTTGATAAAGTCTGGTATTCTATCTTTCAAGGATGTGGGACCTAATGTGAAAGACAATCCTCTACCCAAGCATGGAGGAGTAAATGCTGTGAATATGGTGGCCGGTTGTCCAGGCGACTTCCAGATTTTTTATATCAATATGGTTAGAGGAGATTTGGTGAAAATGCATGCAGACCTCTGTGAATTTAGCTACTACACACATGACCATTCCAGTTGTGCTATTTGCAGTACAGACATACAGAGTTGCGATAAGATAAAGGCTGATTTACAAGAGATGATGGATGAGGGCCTCATCCACATATTCAGGCCCAGGGCAGAGTATGAAGAGGAGGTTAATATGGTTTCTAGATGTTCTGGAGAATTCAGAATTTTTGATGTGGAGTATATGAATGAGGATCTTGTGCAATTGCATGCTACTTTCTGCCATATGGCTGGTCAGGTAGAACACCAGTATGGATCTTGCCGAATTTGCTGTCGGGACTCCCGAGGATGTTCAATCGTGAAGAAGGGTGTTCAGTTGTTGTTAGATAATGGAATTATCAAGGTTACAGGTCAAAGGGATGATTACCATAAAGTTGATTTGATTGAGGTTTACTTGACTGAAGAAGGATCATATGATGAGTATGCCTCTGCAGATGAGTGTTTCTCCTCTGATGAGGATTTGTTTTCCAGAAATGACTCAATAATGACTGATTATGTTGAAGAAGGGGTAAACGTCATTGTACCTTGTTTTGGGGAACCCGCCCATCTTGAAGTTAAATATTATAACAAGGCAGTTGTTACCCCATTGGTGATTAGTTTGCCGGGTCCTACCCCTACAAGTCAGATAAGGTTGTGCCCTACAAATACAACGCTACAATCTTAGAGGATGGAAAGGAAGTTCCCATCCATCCAATGCCTGATGTAGGAAATATTGCTGAAAATAGCAGGGTGACCCGCAATGGTCGTGTGTTTGCACTAGTTGTTTGAGGAGATGTTAGTGTTGGAAAGAAAATTGCTGAGAACGTTGAACCCAAGAAGGCTACGGGTGAGACTAGTGGGGCTACATTAGAGAAATAAGTGGATGATATTTTGAAGGTAATCAAGATGAGCGACTACAGAATCGTAGATTAGCTACTGCAGACTCCTTCAAATAAAGAGCCTTTGGAAGTGATCAATTTAGGGTCAGAAGAAGATCTGAAGGAAGTCAAGATTGGAGCATTGCTGCATCCTAATGTGAAGAGCAGGTTGATTGAGCTATTGAAAGAGTATGTGGATATTTTTTCTTGGTCTTATCAAGATATGCCTGGTCTAGATACAGTTATTGTAGAGCACCGTTTGCCGTTGAAGCCAGAGTGTCCGCCAATCAAACAGAAGTTGAGAAGAACTCACCCAGATATGGCAGTGAAGATCAAAGAGGAGGTTCTAAAGAAGATTAATGCTGGTTTTCTTGAGACGTCATTGTATCCTCAATGGATTGCCAATATTGTCCCAGTACCGAAAAAAGACGGAAAAGTTCGCATGTGCGTAGATTACAGAGATCTAAATAAAGCTAGTCCAAAAGATGATTTTCCATTGCCACACATTGATATGTTAGTGGATAGCACAAAAAAATTCAAAGTATTCTCGTTCATTGACGAATTTTTTGGGTATAATCAAATAGAATGGCTCTGGAGGACATGGAAAAACAACGTTTATCACACCCTGGGGAGCATTCTGTTACAAAGTGTTGTACCCAAATTTTTGCCCCTAAGATCCCTTCATCATACCATGTTGATTCAATCACAATAAAATCACATTAGGGCTTTTGGTTCTTCTCCCTATCTTTAGCTTTGCTCTTTGAGGAATCCCAAAGCACCTTGACTTGTTTTATTTTGTGATCATGAATATTTTGCTTTGATTTTCTTTCTAATTATTAATACAATGTTGGTTTTTCTTACTTGTTAATAAGGTAGGTAAAGGCAATGAGGTTTAGCAAGTTGCTCCATGGGTTCATGAGTTTATTTCCATGCCCTAGTCAATAAATCTTGAGAAATTCAAACTTCACTATTGGAGTGGTTTTGGAAGAAATGGCATGACAAGGCTTATTTTGGTTCAACATATTCCAAAGTTATCAAAATTGATTCAAAAGTACAAGGGGTTAAGGGAAGAAGTTGTCATGATTGGACAAGGTCTTGTTCCTATTGGTACAAGAGCACATTTCTCTCAAATTTAAAGATATGGAAGTGGTTTTAGTGGCTATGAGTCCTCATCATCATCCTCAACAACTTCTATTCACAAAGGAATAATATTGGCACAAGAAGTTTGTTCAAACTTGTCAAAGTTCCTCAAAGCATTCTCTTGATCTAGAGGCTAGGGTTTTGAACTTCAAAGGAGCATATCTTGCTCACCTTTTGGTATCTTTGAGTGATTCCAAATACATCTTTCTCTTCAAAGAGTTACCAACAAATTACTTCAAAAGTTCCAAGGAGTTTTCATGTGGAAGGAACTTGGTGAAGAAGAAAGATTACAAGTCATCCAGATGAATCCACAATTTTCATTATGTGACTTCAAATGGTCATAACTTGGTCAATTTGTATCACCTTGAGTCCATTATTTTTCCATGATGATCTTAAAGATGTGTACGTTATGCCTTCTTTTATGTGCAAAGTGAGAAAATGGATGGAAGGTTCCTTAAATATGCAAAAGATTATAGGTCATTTCATGATTTTTGGCCAAATTCAACAAGTCATAACTTGCTCATTTTTTGGAGATTTTGAGTGGTTCAAATTTCAAAATATAATTCAAGAGATCTAATTCATTCCATCTTTTTTAGTCAAGAGCAAATTCTAAGAAGAAGGCCATGTTTGGATACAAAATATTATAGGTCATTTTTGAAGAAGAATTTGAAATATTTCTAAGTATGGAAAGTTAACTCTTTTTCTTCAACTTTGACTCCATGTAACTTTCAACTCAAGCATCCATTTCCTTTTTCCATTGCAAAGCTTGTAACCTCATCTTTCCAAAGCATCAAGAATCATGCCCTAAGACCCCTTGAATTGGAAATGCCATGGATTTGAATTTGGCAACTTGAAACTGAATTTTTCATAAAGTCAGAATTTTGAAATCCATAATGTGACTTCTAAACACAAGATTTATGCGCGTTTTTGATTTAAAATTGATTAGAAAACTTTCCATAAGTGATTAGCACCCCAAAATGCAAGGTTTGACTAAGTTTTGATGGAAATGAAGTCACACTTCCCTCGTGCTCGACCTTCACTCAATTTCCCTCCAAACTTCCTTGTTTCTTCGAATTTTCATTCCCATTAACTTCCTTATAAATAGAAGGTCATCCCCCATTCATTTTCCCAAGCTTAGAGATCCAAGAACACCCTGCAAAAACCTCACACGAACCCACTTTTTTGGAATTCAGTTTCTGAAATTTAAGCTTCCTTTTCCAAAATTCTTTGCGCATTCATCATCCTTGAGTATCATACAAACTCTCCAGCACTTAAATCAATCAAAACGATCCATAATTCAAGCTACAAAAGTCCAATTTCAGAGCTTCTTACTTGAAATTCGAAAAGGTAGAATTCTCCACCATTTGGATCCAAATCAAGCACTAATCTATTCTACTCCTTCTTCTGATTCTAATGCTGCTTAAATTTTTTAAATCCATTGAGAATTGAGAGAGAAATCTCAAATTGAAGGTGCTCGCTATTTTCTGGGTTTTTGATTTATATCTCTCTCCATACCTTACATAAATTTGGCGCGATGGTTGTGTTAGAATCGTCTTGAAGAGACGAGTTCAATGATGCTAGCCTGGGATCCTAATTTTTCAATTTGAAGGATCTCACAAAATCCCCATTGCAGGGTGTCTGGAGGTTTAAGACGATGACATGTCTCGTCTCAGCCAATGATAGCGTGCCAAACGTTTTAACTTCATTGGTTGCCCTTTTTTTGATCACATGTGTGTTTCACTAAGGTCCATATCAAGCACAGCGCGTCTGGTCCATTGGATTAGCTTACTAACGTGTTTTGACTATGATCTGATGGTCCACATCTTTTTGGTTTTATTTTATTTTCTGATTTTATATTTTTATTGATTAAATTTTCAAAAATTCATAACTCTTTTATTTTTTATCCAAAAATTATGAAAAAATTCACAAAAATACTTTGAATTATGTCTGATCTCATGAATAATTTTTCACATTTTTATTTTAAAATTTGGTATTTTTTATATTTTTTGTATTATTTTCTTTATTTTAATTACTTAAAAAATACTTTCTGACATTTTTTTTTTAATTCTGGAAAAATTCATAAATATTATTTTGCATATTTTTTGACTTTCTGAAAATTTTATGGAATTTTATGTTGAGTTTTACTATTTTTTATCTATTTTATGTTTGTTTTTAGCAATTTTAAATAGCTTAAAAATAGTTTCTGACTTTTAAAAATTACCAAAATTTTTATAAAAATATTTGGATCCATCTCTGATTTTTCTATGGCCTTATTTTTCATTTCTTGATTAGTTTGAACATACTTGATATTTTCCTCATTATTTTCTTTTCTTTAAACATTTTTTTTAACTTTTTAATGTATATATTAAATGTGATATTATTTTGTGATTATTTTCTGGCTGATCTTGGGTTAGGTTTTGGATCATGAACTTTATTAACATCATTGGATGCATGATATTGAGTTTAACTCCACAAAAATGGATGAATGATTTTAATAATAGTTTGATTAAAATTTAATTCAAATGTGGTTTGTACATTCTTTTTACCCTATCCCTCTTCATCTCATCCCCTTCTTATTGCAATAAATGTTGTTGGAGCATGATCTCTATATCATGTCTCAAAACAAATGGTGCATAGATTGCTATTGACCGGCCTCAAAATAGGTGCGACTTCTATATAAGTCCACTTACGATTGCTTAACATAGCGCTAAATTTTGTCCCGATTCGAATAAATGATCATTCGTGGCCCAAACTTATGATTGAAAGCCCAAGTATGTTAATTTAATCTCTTTGATCCAATAACCTTGAGATTCATTGTGTGGAGGCTTTGGTTCTACCAATCCTCTAATGGGTCTATAACACCTTTGGTCAATGCGGATCACTTAAATATCGTTGATCATTAAATGGTACTTGTGAGAATTCCAAATGGATGATATACTTGACAAAAAGCAAATGCAACTTGTTTTGTGGAGGCTTTGGTTCTACCAATCCTCTAATGAGTTCCAAATGCAAGTTTCAAGATGGTCATCCAACAAACCACTAATTATTGACTTGTTTTATCTTATGTTTTTATTATCTTTTAGGCATTATGTACTATTTATATTTTTAGCATTTACATTTCATGCCATTTTCATCTTTGCTCATTTGAGCATTTATTTTCTTGCCATTTTTACTTTGCTCACTTGAGCTTTTCTTTTCTTTTCTTAAGACACTTAATAATCAACATAAACCCTAAAAAACTCTTAATGGTACTTGGACTATTTGGTTACTATCCTTGGCATTATGGAGCATGGGACTTTTTCTTGGACTTAGGACTAGAAACCTTGGCCTATCTTGGAGACCTTGTGATCTTATCTGATTATTTTTGTCTAGAGTTCTTGAGGTTTACCTCAAGACATTGGGTTACTTGTTTGTTTTCGTGTGCAGGTTTTTGTGATTACACTCTTTGTTTGTAATCTGGAATTCACCCGTATACAGCCGTTACTCTGCCCAATTTTTGTGAAGACTTAATACACTTGAAGTTTGGTTCTCTCAAGAGGTCTAGTATCTTTGCATGCTTGGTTTCAATCCAAAGAATGGGAATTCTACCTTGGCTCATAATGTCAAGTTTTGGCTTCTTGTTGGTTAGATGATTCTTGTCCCTAGCTTTTACCTTATGCTTTAGGATAGCCTCTTTTTCTCCTCCCATCTTCTTTAATTTCAAAAATCTTCTCCCTCCTTTTGAAAACTCTTCTTATTTTGAAATTCAAACTACTTTCATAATAAACTTGGACTTATGTCCATGCATTTTCAAAATCTTTTCATAAATAAACTCCAATAAATTTAATAATACCTTGACATTGTTTTTGTGAGAAGACTAAAAGTCAATCAATCTCATTCCAAACCATTTTGCCACTTTGTCATTCATCTTTAAACTTTTCTCAAAAAGATTAGACTCTTGTCAATCCTTGTAGTGATGCAAACAACTATACTTCTACAATATGTAGTGAAGTGATATATTTTCCACTTGGGTGTTGAGTGAGGCATTGTTGATTTTAAAAATCTAATCCATATCCTCCAATTTGAGATGATGCAAATTATCCTTTCTCATAATTGTGGGTAGTAGGTATGTTTTCCACACGGACAATGACGATGATGTTTTTCTCATAAAAATAACCAACACACTTATGTTTCAAATTTTTAAAAGAGGAACTACGTGTACCCTGATCCCCTATTGCACGAAAGGTGGTACGTAGGCACTAAAGGTTCGCAACCGCGGCGGGTGCAAAAATCATAAATAATATTTCTCTTCTCACCTCCACCATCCATTTTTTATACAACACATTTTTATAGCCAAAATATACAAATTTTTCAAAGAGGTTCCTGCAGAGTACCGTAGATGTTTAGGGTGCTAATACCTTCCCTTTGCATAACCAACCCCCTTACCTTGAATCTTTCCCCCTCTTTTTGGGTTATTCACTCTTTTCCCATTCCTTTGGAAACAATAAAGCGCGGTGGCGATTTTTATTTTGATTTGTATAAAGTCTAGTCAATCCAATGGCTTAGTCTTGAACATTTATACCGCCACAGAAAAATGGCGACTTCACTGGGGAAAGATTGACCTCTTGCTGGTCCATCCCTAAGTGGGTTGAGCCTATCTTTATTTATATCTGTATATGTGCTTTTGTTTTTTATGTGTTATATTTTGTATATATGTTTGTTTAGATTTTCCTGGTTTTCAGGGTGCTTGGTGATTACTCATAAGTCCTATACCCGGACTTGGGAAAACTTTAAGATAGGACGGGCGGTATAGTCATGTTAACTTTGAGGGAGTAATCCCAAAAAAGGAGGCATGAGATCCCCCACTCAGTGGAGGCCCCTTTGACTGTAGTGTCGTTTACCGAGTAATCGAGAAGATGTACTGCTTTCCACCTTTGAGCCTGCTGAAGCTGAGGACCGTAGAATACCAAACCCATCTTGGCCTTTTAGGTGTAGTGCAAAAGCTATGACGGAGTAATCCGGAAATAGTTATCACGCGATACTATGCTCGGAGGAGTCTTTCTTTAGAATATTACTAATTACCGAGTTAATCGGGAAGTTGGTAATATCCGAAGGAAGGATGTAGACTCTGAGAACCTCTAGAACCTTGTTCGGCAGGTGATAACTTTTTTAGACCAACACCTAATGGGTAGTACCTTCGACCTCATGCTCATGACGTTGAACCTATGAACCCTATATGTGTGATCTTGTGTGTGATTGTTGCATCATGCATCCATGCACTCATAAGCATCTTTTGAAGAATCAATATTTCAAGGGATTTAAAGGTTGACTATTTGTGAATATCTCAGGTACTTTTAACCATGGATTCTGGAAAGAGAAAGACAGTGAAATACAGTTTCAAGGATCCTAAGATAGATGAGTTGGTCAGTCTAATTCCAGAGATTGAGTGTTCTGCAGACTTTCGGAAGAAGTATGGATCCATTATTCCTCTCATGAAGCTGAAGATGAAGGAGGGTATTCTCTCGACCTTGGTCCAGTTCTATGATTCAATGTACCACTTCTTTACTTTTCCCGATTATCATTTGATGCCTACACTGGAGGATTATCAATCGTGTTCCTTTTTACTGGTTTAGAGGGTGAGCCAAAACCACATGAGATTGCTGCTTTGATTCTTCTGGGAAAGTATGAGGTGGTATGACTACTAAAGGAGGGATTAGAGGATTACCAGCTCAGTTCTTATTGGAGAAAGCTCGTTACTTTTCCAGAATGAAGAGTACGATTGCTTTTGAGGCCATCTTTTCTTTACTTGCTTACGGAATGTTCTTATTTCCTAATGTGGACAAGTTTGTCAACATTAACGCTATCAGGATTTTCATGATTGGAAACCCAGTTCCTACGCTGTTGGGTGATTCTTATTACTCTGTTCATCTTCGGAGTTCTTATCATGGGGGAATGATTATTTGTTGCATACATTTGTTGTACCGGTAGTTCATCTCTCATATGCCTCAGTCTGATGCTTTTTGGGATGTTAGGAAGGAACCCCGTTGGGCTCCTAATATCATGGCACTTACTCACTCGGATATTGATTGGTATCATCGAGCTTATCAGGATGTGGAGATTATTGACAGTTGTGGTAGTTTCCCCAATGTACCGCTTCTTGGTACAAAGGGAGGAATTAACTATAACCTTGTTCTCGCATGACGACAGCTTGGTTACCCAATGAGGGATAAACCGAATAGAATTCATTTGAGTAGTTTCTTTCTGAAGGAAGGAGAATACCATAAGGAAGCTAGGGAGAAGATTACGAAGGCCTGGCATCACGTTCATAAGAAGAGTAGGAAGGATTTGGGACCTAGGGGTGCTATTTCTTTGGAGCCATATCTTCAGTTGGTTCGATCGAGAGCCATTCAGTTGAAGATACTGTATACTCGGGAGACACCCGTGCATGATCTATTTGTGAAGACCACTCCTCCCTTATTAGATGACCTAGAAGTGCTGCAACTCGCTTTGGTTAGGATGCAACAGGAAAGGGATGCTCGGAAAAACAAGTTCCAGACTTTAGAGAGTTCCTACAGAGCAGACCTGAAGGAGAAACACGATTTGATCGACATCCTTGAGAGTCGAGCGGTAGAGTCTATGGAGAGGCAAGGGGATTTATTTTCCCCTAAGCCTCAAACAGGCGTTGATTACTCACTTTCTGATCCAGATGATTGGAAGGAGGTTGCTATCAGACATGTGGAAGAAAACATGAGGCTGAGGGCTCAGATTGCCAGGCCCACAGGGAAGCTCCAGCGTATAGATTGATCTCCATCAGTTCTTTTTCTTAGGATTTTAGATTGTATTTTCATCTTGTACTTGGGATCATTGAAACTTGTAATCCATTTTGAAGTTATTATAATAAAAAATTTCAGTATTTCAAAAGCTTTATTACTTTGATGTTTGCAATATGCCTATAAACCGTAAATCCCTTGAAATATTAAATAATGAAGTAAAAAATAATCATGTGCATTGCATGTCATGCATCATATTGCACATATTTCTTGCATTTGTTATGCATACCCAGGTGCCTTACCTAGATTTTTACTTCGTTCAGCAAGCTGACTCATCACTACAACACTCAGGCTAATTTCAAAAAGAAGATGGACAACTTAGAACAGGAGAATCGCGAGTTGCGCGAAGAAGTTTATGCTTTGAAGGCCGGCTTGGCCAATTTGACTACTCTAATGGATGCTCTGGTGGTTGCTCAGAATCAGCCACCAAGTTTTCAACCTCAACCAACAAGGGCAAATACTGAAATTCTAACTGTTCCTGTATCCGCTACTTCGACTGTTGTTCAAAACCATATACCTCAAGGTTATCCATGGGGAATGCCAGAGAATTTTTCACCTGAAGGTTTCAACCTTGGTCCTTAAGATACTCTAGTGGTTCAGACTGTTGTTACTCCGGCACCTCCTGTGGTGCATACTGTTCCCGCTGCACCACCTTTAGTGAATTTGGTTTCGTTTGTTAATGATGATGTGTGTCGTCCTTTCCCTCCGCTGAGTGAAGACTTGGGTCTTTATGACAGAATGGATGATTTTCAAGAGCAGTTTGATAGGATGAAAAGAGAGATGAAGGCTCTTAAAGGAAAAGAGATATTTGGGTAGAATGTAAATGAGCTATGTTTGGTCCCAAATGTTAAGATACCTGCTAAGTTCAAGGTCCCAGAATTTGAGAAGTACAAGGGAAACACTTGTCCTCGTTCTCACTTGGTGATGTACGAGAGGAGAATGTCTACCCACACTGATGATCAGCGTCTGCTGATTCACTTTTTTCAGGATAGTTTGACCGGTGCAGCGTTAAAGTGGTATATGAGTTTAGACAGCGCTAACATCCATACTTTTAATGATTTGGGAGAAGCATTCATCAAACAATACAAGTACAATATGGACATGGCGCCCGACCATGACCAACTTAGGGCCATGGTTCAGAAAGACAGGGAATCATTCAAAGAGTGTGCATAGAGATGGCGTGAGGTAGCTGCCCAAGTGATTCCTCCCATGGAAGAGAAAGAAATGACTAAGATTTTTCTGAAGACGTTGGGTGCTTTCTAATACGAAAGGATGGTAGCAAGCGCACCAAGTGATTTTATAGAGATGGTAGGAATGGGTATCTGCTTAGAAGAGGCTGTAAGAGAAGGCCGTTTGACGAAGAGTGATGGATCCGGAGGTGTGAAGAAGCCATCTTATGGGTTTACCAAGAAGAAAGAAGGGGATACAAATGTTGTTATACAAGAGAGGAGGGTAAACGATCCTAGAAGGAATTATCAGCGCCACCAGCAAGTCGTCTTAGTTACTCCTGTGATGAATACCGCTCCGACTACCGTTGCTTATCAAAGACCTTCCCAGCAGGGAAACCAAGGGAATAATCAGAGAAGAAAGAACTATGACCCTATTCCCATGAGCTATGCAGAGCTATTACCAGCATTGATTCATAAAAAGTTGGTCCAGACACGACCACCTCCTACCATACCATCACCATTGCCTTCGTATTACAAGGCATACCAAACATGTGCTTTTCATCAAGGAGCACCAGGGCATAGTGTTGAGAATTGTTATCCTTTGAGGACTGAAGTGAAAAGGTTTGTGAAGTATGGGGGAGTAAATGCTGTGAATATGGTGGCCGGTTGTCCAGGAGACTTCCGGATCTTTGACATTAATCTGGTTAGAGGAGATTTGGTGAAAATGCATGCAGACCTCTGTGAATTCAGCTACTATACGCATGACCATGCCGGTTGTGCTGTTTGTAGTACAAATATACAGGGTTACGAGAAGATAAGGGCTGATTTACAGGAGATGATGGATGAGGGTTTAATCCATATAATTAAGCCTAGGGAAGAGTATGAAGAGGAAGTGAATATGGTTTCTGGATGTCCTGGTGAATTCGGAATTTTTGATGTGGAGTATTTAAATGAGGATCTCGTGCAGTTGCATGCTACCTTCTGTCGTACTGCTGGTCAGGTGGAACACCAATATGGGTCTTGCATAGTTTGCTGTCGAAATCCCCGAGGATGTTCTATTGTGAGGGAGGGTGTTCAGTTGCTGTTAGACAATGGAACTATCAAGATCACAGGTCAGAGGGATGATTATCATGAGATTGATATGGTTGAAGTTTGTTTAATGGAAGAAGATTCAAAGGAAGATTATGTTTTCGCGGATGAGTATTTCTCTTCAGACAAATATTTGTTTCCCAGAAATGACCTTTTGATGACTGATTGCATTGAAGAAGGGGTAAACATCATTGTGCCTTCTTTTGGTGCACCCGCTCATCTTGAGGTGGAGTACCATAGAAAACCAGTTGTTACCCCATTGGTAATTAGTTTGCCAGGTCCTATTCCCTACAAATAAGATAAGGCTGTGCCTTATAAATACAACTCTATAATCTTAGAAGATGGGGTGGAAGTTCCCATCCAGCCAATTCCTGATGTTGGAAATATAGCTGAAAATAGCAGGGTGACCCGTAGCGGTCGTGTGTTTGCGCCAGATGTTTGAAGAGATGTTGTTGTTGGAAAGAAATTTTTTGAGAATGATGAGCCTAAGAAGGATATGGGAGAGACTAGTGGAGCTACATTAGATAATGAAATGGATGAAATTTTGAAGATAATTAAGATGAGCGACTACAGAATTGTAGATCAGCTACTGCATAGTCCTTCAAAGATATCCATCCTAGCTTTATTGATGAATTCCTCTACTCATAGAGAATCATTGATGAGAGTACTAGACCAAGCTTTTGTGGAGAGTGACATGCTATTAGATCAATTCGACAGCGTAATTGGAAACATTACGTCATGTAACAACTTGAGTTTCTGCGATGATGAGCTACCAGATGAAGGGAGGAATCACAACCTGGCCCTCCACATATCCATGAACTGCAAGAATAATTCACTGTCCAATGTGCTAATTGATAATGGATCCGCATTGGATGTTATACCAAGGAGTACTCTCATGAAGTTAAAGTATCAAGGAGCACCTATGCGCCCGAGTGGCATCATTGTGAAGGCATTTGATGGGTCGAGGAAATCTGTCATTGGTGAAGTGGACTTACCCATCCATATAGGACCATATTTGTTCCTGATAACCTTCCAGGTCATGGATATTATTCCCGCATATAGTTGTTTGCTAGGACGGCCATGGATACACGAAGTAGGGGCTGTCACTTCAACTCTGTATCAGAAGCTAAAGTTTGTGCGTGAAGGGAAGGTAGTGATCATAAATAGGGAGCAGGCGCTGTTGATATCCCATTTATCTTCTTTCAGTTTTGTAAAAGCGGATGAGGCTGCTGTTGGAACCCATTTCCAAGCCCTATCCATTGACAACATAAGGAGAAATGAGAATTCTGTGGTTTCACTGAAGGACGCGCAGCAGGTTGTGCATAATGGTCATAATACAGTTTGGGGATGACTTGTGGATCCACCTGTGAACAAAAATAGAGCTGGTTTGGGTTTATCTTCGAAGATTGGTAAAGGAAAAAGTTTAAAGTCAAAGTCTACTGTGAACAGTTATCATAATGTTTTCCACAGCGGAGGCTACCTCCATCCAATTGATTCTAGAATTAATGCTGCCAAAGAGGATGAAGCAGAGCAGGAAGTACCGAATTATGTGATGCATGGGGTCAAAGTTCAGAACTGGGTCACCATTGATGCTCCTTCTTGCATACATGTTTCAAAGTAATTTGTTTTGTTAATCTGTTTCTTTCTTTTGAAAGTCTTTCACTCTACCTAAGGTGGAAGTATTAATGTTGTAGGGCTTATCTATTTGCTGTGACTTTTAAGATCATTAATAAGAGTTGTCTTTGCTTCCAAAATTATGTCTTTATATTTTTATTTTTCTTGGAAAATGGTAATAAAAAAAACCTTTCAAAATAAATAATAACTGAAAATTAATCTGCATGATCACTTGTTATATGTGTCAGTTTCTAAAAGCATTCATAAATCATATGTGCAGATTAATTAAAAACCCATTGAATACAATAACCCTGCATCCTCTCCCAACTTTGAATGTCCCGTGTTTGGGGATGAAGAAGAATATTATGATGAGATTCCAGAAGAGGTCTCACGGTTGCTTGAGCACAAGGAAAATACCATTCAACCATATAAGGAGCCTTTGGAAGTGATCAATTTGGGTTCAGAAGAAGATCCGAAGGAAGTCAAGATTGGAGCATCATTACATCCTAATGTAAAGAGCGGGTTGATTGAGTTGTTGAAAGAGTATATGGATATTTTTGCTTGGTATTATCAAGATATGCCTGGTCTAGATACAGATATTGTCAGGCATCATTTGTCGTTGAAGCCAGAGTGCCCGCCAGTTAAACAAAAGTTGAGAAGAACCCACCCAGATATGGCAGTAAAGATCAAAGAGGAGGTCCTAAAGAAGATTAATGATGGTTTTCTTGTGATGTCAGTGTATCCTCAATGGATTTCCACTATTGTCCCAGTACCAAAAAAAGACTGAAAAGTCCGCATGTGTGTAGATTACAGAGATCATAATAAATCTAGTCCAAAAGATGATTTACATTGCCTCACATCGACATGTTAGTGGACAGCACAGAGAAATTCAAAGTATTCTCGTTCATGGATGGATTTTCCGAATATAATCAAATAAGAATGGCTCTAGAGCACATGGAAAAAACAACGTTTATCACACTATGGGGAACATTCTGTTACAGAGTGATTCCCTTCGGGTAGAAGAACGCTGGTGCAACGTACCAGAGGGTTATGACAACCCTATTCCATGATCTGATGCACAAAGAAATTGAAGTATATGTTGATGATATGATTGCCAAATCCCAGACCGAAGAAGGGCATATAGAAGATTTGTTGAAGTTGTTTCAGCGTTTGAGGAAGTATCGTCTCTGCTTGAATCAAAATAAATGAACCTTCAGTGTTCGATCGGGGAATTTGTTGGGTTTCATTGTTAGCCAGAAAGGAATTGAAGTTGTCCCTGATAAAGTCAAAGCAATTCAAGAAATGCCAACACCAAGAACTGAAAAGAAAGTCAGAGGTTTCCTCGGGCGTTTGAATTATATTTCCAGTTTTATTTCCCACAAGACTGCAACGTGTGAACCGATCTTTAAGTTGTTAAAGAAAGATCAAGGTTGTGTGTGGACGGATGACTGCCAAATGGAATTTGAGAGTATTAAAGAATATCTACTTGAACCTCCTATCTTGCTCCCTCCCGTAGAAGGAAGACCTTTGATTATGTATCTAACATTGTTAGATAAATCCATGGGTTATATTCTGGGGCAACAGGATGAAACAGGGAAGAAGGAGTTCGCCATTTATTCTCTCAGCAAAAAATTCGCTGATTGTGAGTCGCGGTATTCCATGCTAGAAAAGACATGTTGTGCTTTGGCCTGGGAGGCAAAGCGTTTGCGGCAGTATATGTTGAATCATACCACCTGGTTGATCTCCAAAATGGATCCAATCAAGTATATTTTTGAAAAGCCCGCTCTTACCGGGAGAATTGCCCGCTGGCAGATGTTGTTATCTGAATATGATACCGAGTACCGCACTCAAAAGGCTATTAAAAGTAGTGTGTTGGCAGATTACCTTGCTCACCAACCAGTGGAAGATCATCAGTCTATAGAATATGAATTCCCCGGTGAGGATGTGATGTTCCTGAAAGTGAAAGATTGTGATGAACCATTGCCTGAGGAAGGCCCTGACCCTGAATCTCGCTGGAGTATGATTTTTGATGGAGTTGTGAATGCTTATGGTAAAGGAATTGGTGCTGTGATTTTAACTCCTCATGGATCGCATATTCCTTTTACTGCAAGGTTAACATTTGATTGCACTAATAATATGGCAAAATATGAGGCTTGCATCATGGGTCTTGAGGAAACTATTGATCTCAGAATCAAAATTCTAGATGTGTAGGGTGATTCATCTTTGGTAATAAATCAGATTAAAGGAGAATGGGACACTCGTCACCCTGGCTTGATCCCTTACAAAGATTATGCTAGAAGATTATTACCCTTCTTCAATAAAGTTGAACTCCATCACATCCCTAGAGATGAAAATCAAATGGAAGATGCTCTAGAAACTTTGGTTTCTATGTACCAAGTGAATATTTAGAATGATATACCCCGAATTACAGTTCGACGGCTGGATAGGCCTGCTCATGTGTTTACGACAGAGGAGGTAGTAGATTAAAAACCTTGGTACTATGATATCAAGCATTTTCTTCAGACTCTGGAATACCTAATTGGCGCGTCAAGGAAAGATAGAAAGACATTGAGAAGATTGGCAGGAAGTTTCTTCCTCAGTGAAAATGTGTTATACAAGAGAAATTATGACATGTTCTTGCTCAGATGAGTGGATAGACATGAAGCAGACATGTTGATGCATGAGATTCATGAAGGTTCATTTGGCACTCATGCTAATGGACATTCGATGGCTAAAAAGATGCTAAGGGCAGGTTATTATTGGTTGACAATGGAATCTGACTGTTACAAATTTGCAAAGAAGTGCCATAAATTCCAGATCTATGTGGACAAGGTTCATATGCCTCCGACACCTCTCAATGTGATTTCCTCCCCGTGGCATTTCTCTATGTGGGGTATAGACATGATCGGGATGATAGAACCCAAAGCTTTGAATGGGAACCGTTTTATCTTGGTAGCAATTGACTACTTCACCAAATGGGTAGAGGCTGCTTCATATGCCAATGTTACCAAACAGGTGGTTGTGCGTTTTATCAAAAATAATCTTATATGCCGGTATGGTGTGCGGAGCAGAATCATCACCGATAATGGCTCGAATTTGAATAACAAGATGATGACAGAACTGTGTGAAGAATTCAAGATTGTCCATCATAATTCATCTCCATACAGGCCAAAGATGATTTGGGCTGTTGAAGCTGCAAATAAGAATATCAAGAGAATTATCCAGAAAATGGTTGTTACTTATAAGGATTGGCATGAAATTCTCCCTTTTGCTCTGCATGGATATTGAACATCTGTTCGCACTTCAACAGGAGCAATCCCGTTCTCCCTGGTGTATGGAATGGAAGCTGTACTTCCGGTCGAGGTAGAGATTCCCTCGTTGCGTGTGATAATGGAAACCAAATTGACAGAGGCTGAATGGCTCCAGAATAGGTTTGACCAATTGAATTTGATTGAGGAAAAGAGAATGACAGCTTTATGTCATGGGCAGTTATATTAGAGAAGAATGAAGAAAGCATTCGATAAAAAGGTCAAACCCCATGAATTCAGAGAAGGCGACCTCGTGCTCAGGAAGATCATGTCTTTCAACACTGATTCTAAGGGCAAGTGGACTCCCAATTTTGAAGGCCCGTATGTTGTCAAGAAAGCCTTCTCTGGTGGTGCATTAATTCTTGAAACTATGGATGGCGAGGAGTTCCCACGTCCCATGAATGTTGACGCAGTCAAGAAATACTTCGCCTAAAGAAATAAAAGTAAAACTCGCTAAGTTGAAAACTCGAAAGGGAGGTTTAGGCAAAAAGGAGCGTCTCGGTAGGCAAAAAACCCGAAAGGGCGGTCTAGGCAAAAATTAGAGACATAAACAGAGTAAAATTTCCCGCTAAGTTGAAAACCCGTAAGGGCAGCTTAGGAAAAAGTTAGGGGTTTTTTCTTGGCAAGTAACTACGTCAGACAAGACTTGATCGTTGAAGCAAAAATATTCTCGGATCCTCACCATACTTCAATAAAAGCTACTGCTCAGGATTTCAAAAGTTGCTAGGGGGGATAGTGGTCATTGTATCTCAATGTATCTTTTCCATTATGTATTACCATTTTCCAAACTCTGTAATCATCCATGGAGTCTCGCCATCCGCAGACTACCATTCTATTAATGAAATTCGAGCTTTTACCCAATTCTTTGTGTTCTTATTTTATTTAGCTTGCAAAGACTCCATTTATTACTGATGATAACTTTCAAAGCAAAAAGATTAAAAAGCAAAATTGACTTTTCAAAAAAAAAAGAAGAGATCTTTATAATTCAATTTACTTTGAGATTTGTGATGACACAATGACAACAAAAAATGGTGATCCCAGGAATGAACAAACTCCAGTTGTTTTGAGAAGATTTACTCCTTTCTGAAGGATCTCTCAGATCATTTTGCTGGTATGTGCACGATCTTTATATGATTCTCAGATAGTTAAAGACGATACCAATCAGTGTAAGGTGTAGTATTGGGTCTGTGATCCCATTATCCCCAGTCAGGTCTTGGTTCATGTTTGATTTTGGGTTTGCATGGTCATAAGCCTTTGTCCCAGATTCCCCAGCAAAGTCTTCCCTCATATGATGAAAGGTTTTATTCCCTAGGTGTGCTGAGATGTCGCTCTTTCTGCAGTATTGGAATTATTGTTGGTATTTATTTCACAGGCAACTAGACCAGGGCAATATATTTTCTAAGAAGTGTTGATACAATTGTCAACCCTTTGGGATTTCACCCGTCAAGTGCTGGGTTTGATTTAAAATAACCATGAGTTTGACCTCTTTCTATAATGTTGACTTCTTGATTTCCCGGGAAGGTTATCCTAGGGCATCTTTTGTTGGAGTAAGTTTACATGATGTAAAATTTCAATCCACATCTTTCTCCAGGGAGGTAGGCTTGAATTCCCCAGTGAGGTGTGATTGTTTTAGCGTCAATCTTCTTTATTTGAGGTTGGTCTTGCAATCTCCATCAGGCATGTTGCTTTTGAAGAAAACTGGTTTCTCTGTTGAAGCCGGAAGAAGGATGTTTTATCCCGGTATCTGTTTAATTTTTCTACCTCCGAATTATGCTTCTCTTTAGTGAAGTTAAAGGCAGGCAATAGGTTTGGTTTCCGCAGTTGGCCTTTACCTTTCTTGGAATGATCTTTCTGGTTGAAGTTTAGCCAAGTGTTATTAGTACTTGAGGCAGTTTTGTTTGTTTGTTCCTACTGATTGTGTATCTGTTTTACCAGCATATGCACGATAGCACTCATACATTCATACATACATCATGCATGGCTAAAATTGACAAATCATTACTCATTGACATTTTGCTCTGGCCTTCCTACAACGCTCCTTGCTTAGATGGATTTGGTTTTCCCTCTTGAGTTTATTTCTCAAAGGATGTATCTTCGTTGGCTGTCTTGCTCCAATTTATTTCTGATTTGGATCTGTGGTTGCATGACAATATTATTTACTTTGGATTTCTGAAAACTTTGAGTTTTAGTTTGTGCATTTATTTTGCATGAGAAGACTTTATCTCCTCAGCAGGAATATCGTGGCATTTCCCCGGGAAGTCATATTTTTATCCCCAGAAAGTCATTTCTTTTCTACATGACAACAAGTAACAAGTCTCTTTATTTGAGACAGCTTATGTTTTATCTTTTCCAGGAAGATTTCCTTGGTTAAAGAAGAAGTTGAGACCCGTTCTAGGTGAAACACCAGAATTTTTGGGAAAAACTTGATATATTTTCTCTTTCTACCTTCAGTAAATGTTGGTAGAACATCGGCAGTGAACGTCGGTGTTTATTATCTTTTTGCTATCTTCAGTGAATGTTGATAGTTCATCGTTAGTGAACGGCAGTGATATGATATTTTTTCTCTTTCTACCTTCAGTGAATGTTGGTAGAACATCGACAGTGAACATCAGTGTTTATTATCTTTTTGCTATCTTCAGTGGACGTTGATAGTTCATCGTCAGTGAACGGCGGTGATATGATATATTTTCTCTTTCTACCTTCAGTGAACGTTGGTAGAACATCGGCAGTGAACGTTGGTGTTTGTTATCTTTTTGCTATCTTCGGTGAACGTTGATAGTTCATCGTCAGTGAACGGCAGTGATATGATATATGTTCTCTTTCTACCTTCAGTGAACATTGGTAGAACATCAGTAGTGAACGTCAGTGTTTATTATCTTTTTTCTATCTTTAGTGAACGTTGATAGTTCATCGTCAGTGAACGGCGGTGATATGATATATTTTCTCTTTCTACCTTCAGTGAATGTTGGTAGAACGTCGACATTGAACGCCGATGTGTATTATCTTTTTGCTATCTTCAGTGAATGTTGATAGTTCATCGTCAGTGAACGGTGGTGATATGATATATTTTCTCTTTCTACCTTCAGTGAACGTTGGTAGAACATTGGCAGTGAACATCGGTTTTTGTTATCTTTTTGCTATCTTCAGTGAACGTTGATAGTTCATCATCAGTGAACGGCGGTGATATGATATTTTTTCTCTTTCTACTTTCAGTGAATTTTGGTAGAACATCGGCAGTGAAGGTTGGTGTTTGTTATCTTTTTTCTATCTTCAGTGAACGTTGATAGTTCATCGTCAGTGAACGGCGGTGATATGATATATTTTATCTTTCTACCTTCAGTGAACGTTGGTAGAACATCGACAGTGAATGTCGGTGTTTGTTATATTTTGGCTATCTTCAGTGAATGTTGATAGTCCATCGTCAGTGAACGGCGGTGATATGATATATTTTCTCTTTCTACCTTCAGTGAACGTTGGTAGAACATTGGCAGTGAACGTCGGTGTTTGTTATCTTTTTGCTATCTTCAGTGAACGTTGATAGTTCATCGTCAGTGAACGGTAGTGATATGATATATTTTCTCTTTCTTCCTTCAGTGAATGTTGGTAGAACATCGGCAGTGAACGTCAGTGTTTGTTATCTTTTTGCTACCCTTAGTGTACGTTGGTAGTTCATCGTCAGTGAACAGCGGTGATATGATATTTTCTTTCTACCTTCAGTGAAAGTTGGTAGACCATCGACAGTGAACGTCGATGCTTGTTATCTTCCTCTCTGATTCAATTCTTTTGGTCCACCAGTGATTTATTTTCCTGGTGGAGTTGCTCCTTTGTTTCTTTATTTTTGTTGCATCCCCAGTGATACTTTGCGTCTCTTTGGTACTGTTCATATGCATTCGTATGCATAAGCATTTGCATGGCATCTTAGGGCTAAAAATAGGGTTTGTTTTATATTTAAGTATCGTTGATCGCGTCGACACGAAGATTTTAAACCTTCATATCTCCGGATAGAAGAAACTTAAATAAGGGCAGCTGTTGTACCCCAATTTTTTCCCCTAAGATCCCTTCATCATACCATGTTGATTCAATCACAATAAAATCACATTAGGGCTTTTGGTTCTTCTCCCTATATTTAGCTTTGCTCTTTGAGGAATACCAAAGCACCTTGACTTGTTTTCTTTTGTAATCATGAATATTTTTTGCTTTGATTTTCTTTCTAATTAATAAAATGTAATGTTGGTTTGTCTTACTTGTTAATAAGGTAGGTAAAGGCAATGAGGTTTAGTAACTTGCTCCATGGGTTCATGAGTTTATTTCCATGCCCTAGTCAATAAATCTTCAGAAATTCAAACTTCACTATTGGAGTGGTTTTGGAAGAAATGGCATGACAAGGCTTATTTTGGTTCAACATATTCCAAAGTTATCAAAATTGATTCAAAAGTACAAGGGGTTGAGGGAAGAAGTTGTCATGATTGGACAAGGTATTGTTCCTATTGGTCACAAGATCACATTTCTCTCAAATTTCAAGATATGGAAGTTGTTTTGGTGTCTATGAGTCCTCATCATCATCCTCAACAACTTCTATTCACAAAGGAAGAATATTGGCACAAGAAGTTTGTTCAAACTTGTCAAAGTTCCTCAAAGCATTCTCTTGATCTAGAGGCTAGGGTTTTTAACTTCAAAGGAGCATATCTTGCTCACCTTTTGGTATATTTGACTGATTCCAAAGACATCTTTCTCTTCAAAGAGTTACCAACAAATCACTTCAAAATTTCCAAGGAGTTTTCATGTGGAAGGAACTTCGTGAAGAAGAAAGATTATAAGTCATCCAGATGAATCCACAATTTTCCATATGTGACTTCAAATGGTCATAGCTTGGTCAATTTTTATCACCTTGAGTCCATTATTTTTCCATGATGATCTTAAAGATGTTTACTTTATGCCTTCTATTATGTGCAAAGTGAGAAAATGGATGGAAGTTGCCTTAAATATGCAAAAGATTATAGGTCATTTCATGATTTTTGGCCAACTTCAACAAGTCATAGCTTGATCATTTTTTGGATATTTTGAGTGGTTCAAATTTCAAAATGTCATTCAAGAGATCTACTTCATTCCATCTTTTTTGGTCAAGAGAAAATTCTAAGAGGAAGGCCATGTTTGGGTACAAAAGATTATAGGTCATTTTTGAAGAAGAATTTGAAATATTTCTAAGTATGGAAAGTCAACTCTTTTTCTTCAACTTTGACTCCATGTAACTTTCAGCTCAAGCATCCATTTGATTCCATCCTTTTTCCATTGAAAAGCTTGTAACCTCATCTTTCCAAAGTATCAAGAATCATGCCCTAAGACACCTTGAATTGGAAATGCCATGGATTTGAATTTGGTAACTTGAAACTGAATTTTTCACAAAGTCAGAATTTTGAAATACATAATGTGACTTCTAAACACAATATTTATGCGTGTTTTTGATTTAAACTTGATTAGCAAACACGCCAGAAGTGATTAGCACCCCAAAACGCAAGGTTTGGTCGAGTTTTGATGGAAATGAAGTCACACTTCCCTCGTGCTCGACCTTCACTCAATTTCCCTCCAAACATCCTTGTTTCTTCAAATTTTCATTTCCATTCACTTCCCTATAAATATAGGGTCATCCCCCATCCATTTGCCCAAGCTTAGAGAGCCAAGAACACCATGCCAAAACCTCACACGAACCCACTTTTTTTGAATTCAGTTTTTGAAATTTAAGCTTCCTTTTCCAAAATTCTTTGCGCATTCATCATCCTTGAGCATCATACAAACTCTCCAGCACTTAAACCAATCAAAACGAGCCATAATTCAAGCTACAAAAGTCCAGTTTCAGAGCTTCTTACTTGAACTTAGAAAAGGTAGAATTCTTCATCATTTGGATCCAAATCAAGCACTAATATATTCTACTCCTTCTTCTGATTCTAATGTTGCTTACAATTTTTTAAATCCATTGAGAATTGAGAGAGAAATCTCAAATTGAAGGTGCTCGCTATTTTCTGGGTTTTTGATTCATATCTCTCTCCATACCTTACATAAATTTGGCCCGATGGTTGTGTTAGAATCGTCTTGAAGAGACGAGTTCAATGATGCTAGCCTAGGATCCTAATTTTTCCATTTGAAGGATCTCACAAAATCCCCATTGCAGGGTGTCTGGAGGTTGAAGATGATGACATGTCTCGTCTCAGCCAATGATAGCGTGCCAAGCGTTTTAATTTCATTGGTTGCCCTTTTTCTGATCACATGTGTGTTTCACTAAGGTCCATATCAAGCACAACGCGTCTGGTCCATTGGATTAGCTTTCTTACGCGTTTTGATTATGATCTGATGGTCCACATCTTTTTGGTTTTATTTTATTTTCTGATTTTATATTTTTATTGATTAAATTTTCAAAAATTCATAACTCTTTTATTTTTTATCCAAAAATTAGGAAATAATTCACAAAAATACTTTGAATTATTTCTGATCTCATGAATATTTTTTTACATTTTTATTTTGACATTTGGTATTTTTAAATTTTTTTTATTATTTTCTTTCTTTTAATTAATTAAAAAATACTTTCTGACATTTTTTTAATTCTGGAAAAATTCATAAATATTATTTTGCATATTTTTTGACTTTCTGAAAATTTTATGGAATTTTATGTTGAGGTTTACTAATTTTGATCTATTTTATGTTTGTTTTAGTAATTTTAAATAGGTTAAAAATAGTTTCTGACTTTTAAAAATTACCAAAATTTCTATAAAAATATTTGGATCCATCTCTGATTTTTCTATGGCCTTATTTTTCATTTCTTAATTAATTTGAACATAATAGATATTTTCATCATTATTTTCTTTTCTTTAAACATTTTTTTAACCATTTTAATGTATATATTAAATGTGATATTATTTTGTGATTATTTTCTGGCTGATCTTGGGTTAGGTTTTAGATCATGAACTTTATTAACATCATTGGATCCATGATGTTGAGTTTAACTCCACAAAAATGGATGAATAATTTTAATAATAGTTTGATTAAAATTTAATTCAAATGTGGTTTGTACATTCTTTTTACCCTATCCCTCTTCATCTCATCCCCTTCTTATTGCACTAAATGTTGTTGGAGCATGATCTCTATATCATGTCTCAAAACAAATGGTGCATAGATTGCTATTGACCGACCTTAAAATAGGTGTGACTTCTATATAAGTCCACTTACGATTGCTTAACATAGCGCTAAATTTTGTCCCGATTCGAATAAATGATCATTCGTGGCCCAAACTTATGTTTGCAAACCCAAGTATGTTAGTTTGATCTCTTTGATCCAATAACCTTGAGATTCATTGTTTGGAGGCTTTGGTTCTACCAATCCTCTAATGGATCTACAACACCTTTGGTCAACGCGAATCACTTAAACATCGTTGATCATTAAATGGTACTTGTGAGAATTCCAAATGGATGATATACTTGACAAAAAGCAAATGCAACTTGTTGTGTGGAGGCTTTGGTTCTACCAATCCTCTAATGAGTTCCAAATGAAAGTTTCAAGATGGTCATCCAACTAACCACTAATTATTGACTTATTTTATCTTATGTTTTTATTATCTTTTATGCTTTATGTACTGTTTATTTTTTTAGCATTTACATTTCATTCCATTTTCATCTTTGCTCATTTGAGAATTTATTTTCTTGCCATTTTTACTTTGCTCACTTGAGCTTTTCTTTTCTTTTCTTAAGACACTTAATAATCAACATAGACCCTAAAAAAAACTCTTAATGTTACTTGGACTATTTGGTTACTATCCTTGGCATTATGGAGCATGGGACTTTTTCTTAGACTTAGGACTAGAAACCTTGG
Source organism: Vicia faba (assembly GCA_948472305.1). Taxonomy (NCBI): domain Eukaryota; kingdom Viridiplantae; phylum Streptophyta; class Magnoliopsida; order Fabales; family Fabaceae; genus Vicia; species Vicia faba. The sequence goes on from OX451735.1 coordinate 779,220,672, forward strand.
CCTATCTTGAAGACCTTGTGATCTTATCTGATTATTTTTGTCTGGAGTTCTTGAGGTTTATCTCAAGTGGGTTGCTTGTTTGTTTTTGTGTGCAGGTTTTTGTGATTACACTCTTTATTTGTAATCTTGAATTCACCCGTATACAGCCGTTACTCTGTCCAATTTTTGTGAAGACTTAATAAACTTGAAGTTTGGTTCTCTCAAGAGGTCTAGTATCTTTGCGTGCTTGGATTCAATCCAAAGAATGGGAATTATACATTGGCTCATAATGTCAAGTTTTGGCTTCTTGTTGGTTAGATGATTCTTGTCCCTAGCTTTTACCTTATGCTTTAGGATAACCTCTTCTTCTCCTCCCATCTTCTTTAATTTCAAAAATCTTCTCCCTCCTTTTGAAAACCCTTCTTGTTTTGAAATTTAAACTACTTTCATAATAAACTTGGACTTATGTCCATGCATTTTCAAAATCTTTTCATAAATAAACTCCAATCAATTTAATAATACCTTGAAATTTTTTTTGTGAGAAGACTAAAAGTCAATCAATCTCATTCCAAACCATTTTGCCACTTTGGCATTCATCTTTAAACTTTTCTCAAAAAGATTAGACTCTTGTCAATCCTTGTAGTGATGCAAACAACTATACTTCTACAATATGTAGTGAAGTGAGATATTTTCCACTTGGGTGTTGAGTGAGGCATTGCTGATTTTAAAAATCCAAGCCATATCCTCCACTTTGAGATGATGCAAATTCTCCTTTCTCATAATTGTGGGTAGTAGGTATGTTTTCCACACGGACAATGACGATGATGTTTTACCTCATAAAAATAACCAACACACTTATGCTTCAAATTTTTAAAAGAGGAACTACGTGTACCTGATCCCCTATTGCACGAAAGGTGGTACATAGGCACTAAAGGTTCACAACCGCGGCGGGTGCAAAAATCATAAATAATATTTCTCTTCTCACCTCCACCATCCATTTTCTATACAACACATTTTTATAGCCAAAATATACAGATTTTTCAAAGAGGTTCCTGCGGAGTACCGTAGATGTTTAGGGTGCTAATACCTTCCCTTTGCATAACCAACCCCCTTACCTTGAATCTTTCCCTCTCCTTTTGGGTTATTCGCTCTTTTCCCATTCCCGTGGAAACAATAAAGCACGGTGGTGATTTTTATTTTGATTTGTATAAAGTCTATTCAATCCAATGGCTTAGTCTTGAACATTTCTACCGCCACACAGAGTGATGCCCTTCAGGTTGAAGAACTCCGGTGCAACGTACCAGAGGGCTATGACAACTGTATTCCATGATCTGATGCACAAGGAAATCAACGTATATGTTGATTATATGATTGCTAAATCCTAGACTGAAGAAGGGCGTGTAGAAGATTTGTTGAAGTTGTTTCAGCGCTTGAGGAAGTATCGTCTCTGCTTGAATCCAAATAAATGCACCTTCGATGTTCGATCAGGAAAACTGTTGGGTTTCATTGTTAGCCAGAAATGAATTGAAGTTGACCCTGATAAAGTCAAAGCAATTCAAGAGATGCCAGCGCCAAGAACTGAAAAGCAAGTCAGAGGGTTCCTCGGGCGTTTGAATTATATTTCCAGATTCATTTCCCACATGACTGCAACACGTGAACCGATCTTTAAGTTGTTAAAGAAAGATCAAGGTTGTGTGTGGAAGGATGACTTCCAAAGGGAATTTGAAAGTATTAAAGAATATCTGCTTGAACCTCCTATCTTGCTCCCTCCTGTCGAAGGAAGACCGTTGATTATGTATATGACAATGCTAGATAATTTAATGGGTTATATTATGGGACAACGGGATGAAACAGGGAAGAAAGAGTTCGCCATTTATTTCCTCGGTAAAAAGTTCACTGATTGTGAGTCACAGTATTCCATGCTGGAAAAGACATGTTGTGCTTTGGCTTGGGCAGCAAAGCATTTACGGAAGTATATGTTGAATCACACCACTTGGTTGATCTCTAAAATGGATCCAATCAAGTACATTTTTGAAAAGCCTGCTCTTACTGGGAGAATTGCCCACTGGCAGATGTTACTATCTAAATATGATATTGAATACCGCACTCAAAAAGATATTAAAAGCAGTGTGTTAGCAAATTATCTTGTTCACCAACCAGTGGAGGATCATCAGTCTGTAGAATATGAATTCCCTGATGGGGATGTGATGTTCCAGAAAGTGAAAGATTGTGATGAACCATTGCCTGAGGAAGGTCCTGACCCTGAGTCTCGTTGGAGTATGATATTTGATGGAGCAATGAATGCTTATGGTATAGGAATTGGTGTTGTGATTGTCACTCCACATGGATCACACATTCCTTTTATTGCAAGGTTGAAATTTGATTGTACTAATAATATGGCAGAATATGAGGCTTGCATCATGGGTCTCGAAGAAGCTATTAATCTCAGAATTAAAATTCTAGATGTGTATGGTGATTTAGCTTTGGTAATAAACCAGATTAAAGGAGAATGGGATACTCATCACCCCGGATTGATACAAAGATTATGCTAGAAGGTTGTTACCCTTATTTAATAAAGTTGAATTCCATCATATTCCAAGAGATGAAAATCAAATGGCGGATGCTCTAGCAACTCTGGCTTTTATGTATCAAGTAAATAATTGGAATGGTATACCTCGAATTATGGTTCAGCGACTGGATAGACCTGCTCATGTGTTTACAGCAGAGGAGGTAACAGATGAGAAGCCTTGGTATTATGATATCAAGCATTTTCTCCAGACTCAGGAATACCCGATTGGTGCATCGAATAAAGAGAGAAAGACATTGAGAAGATTGTCAGGCAGTTTCTTCCTCAGTGAAAATGTGTTGTATAAAAGAAATTATGACATGGTCTTGCTCAGATGCGTGGATAGACACGAAGAAGGCATGTTGATGCATGAGGTTCATGGAGGTTCATTTGGCACTCACGCCAATGGACATTCGATAGCTAAAAGGATGTTAAGGGCAGGTTACTATTGGCTGACAATGGAATTTGATTGTTATAAATTTTCAAAGAAGTGTCATAAATGCAAGATTTATGCGGACAACGTTCATGTGCCTCCGACACTTCTCAATGTGATCTCTTTCCCATGGCCTTTTTCTATGTGGAGTATTGACATGATCGGGATAATAGAACCCAAAGCTTCGAATGGACACCGTTTTATCTTGGTAGCAATTAATGACTTCACCAAGTGGGTGGAGGCTGCTTCATATGCCAATGTTACTAAGCAGGTGGTTGTACGCTTCATCAAGAATAACCTTATATGTTGGTATGGTGTGCCGAGAAGAATTATCACCGACGATAGATCGAATTTGAACAATAAAATGATGACAGAACTGTGTGAAGAATTCAAGATTGTCCATCACAATTCATCTCCGTACAAGCCAAAGATGAATGGGGCTGTTGAAGCTGCTAATAAGAATATCAAGAAGATTATCCAGAAAATTGTCGTTACTTATAAGGATTGGCATGAAATGCTCCCTTTTGCTTTGCATGGATAGCGAACATATGTCTGCACTTCAACAAGAGCAACCTTGTTCTCCCTGGTTTATGGAATGGAAGCGGTACTCCCACTCGAGGTTGAGACTCCCTCTTTGCGTGTGATAATGGAAACCAAGTTGACTGAGGCTGAATGGGTCCAAAACCGGTTTGACCCATTGAATTTGATCGAAGAGAAGAGAATGACAGCTTTGTGTCATGGAAAGTTATATCAGAAAAGAATGAAGAAAGATTTCGATAAAAAGGTCAATCCTCATAAATTCAGAGAAGGTGACCTCGTGCTCAGGAAGATCATTTCTTTCAACACTGATTTTAAGGGCAAGTAGACTCCCATCTTTGAAGGCCCATATGTTGTCAAGAAAGCCTTCTCTGGCGGTGCATTAATTCTTGAAACTATGGATGGCGAGGAGTTCCCACGTCCCATGAATGCTGATGTAGTCAAGAAATACTTCGCCTAAAGAAGTAAAAGAATAGCTCACTAATTTGAATACCCGAAAGGGCACCTTAGGCAAAAAAGAGCGTCTCGGTAGGCCGAAAACCCGAAAGGGCGGTCTAGAAAAAAGTTAGGGACATAAACAGAATAAATTTCCCGCTAAGTTGAAAACCCGCAAGGGAAGCTTAGGCAAAAGTTAGGGACTTTCTTGGCAAGTAACTGCATCATGCAAGATCTGATCATTGAAGCAATAATCTTCTCGAATCCTCATCATACTTCAACGGAAGCTGCTTCTCAGGATTTCAAAAATTGTGGGTAGTCTCGTCATTATGGGAGATATTTCATTGTTGAGATTTGTTACTCTAATGAATGGTAGTCTCGTCATTATGGAATATAGTTCGTTGTGGATATTTGATATTCCAATTAATGGTATTCTCGTCATTATGGGAGATAGTTCGTTGTTGATATATTTTTCTGATGGATGGTAGTCTCTTCATTGTGGGAAATAGTTTGTCGTTGAGATTCACATTGCTCTGAAGAAGTTTGTTTGTTTCCAGTCACAAGTACTAATGCCAAACAATTGTTACCACCCCTAATATTTATGATTGTTGGTATTATCTTACCACTTCTTTTCCCCCCCAGTGGGTCGACATTAACTTTTTCCCTATCTTCTCTGAGAGTGGATAATTTGCGATTATCTGTTGATCACCGTTATCCTTTATTTTCTATCCTTAATGCATGAGTTGATGTTAGTTTGTCTCCTCCTTAGGCTTTACCCCAATAGAGTCGAGTCCTCTGTTTACCAGTGCTTTATTTTCCTGGTCTAATCCTCTTTTGATCTTTTTATTTTCTGTATCCCCGGTGGTGTATTGTATCACCCTTGGATCTGTTTATTTGCGTACATAATCATAAACATTGCATGGCATCTTAGGGCCAAAAGTAGGGCTTTTTTTATATTTAAGTATCTTCAATTGTGTCGACACAAAGATTTTAACCTTCGTATCTCCAGATAGAAGAAAATTAAATAAGGGAAACTGTTGTATCCTAACTTTTCCCCTAACATCCCTCTATCATCTCATGTCAATTCAATCACAACAAGATCACACTAGGGTTTGGTTCTTCTACCTATCTTTAGGTTTGCTCATGGGGAATTACCAAGCACCTTAATTTATATATTGTGATCATATATGTTTTGTATTAATTAACTTTTAACTAATAAATACAATGAATGTTTGCCTAATTGGTGATATTATAGGTGAGAGCACAACACATTCCATTAAGTTGATCTATAGGTTCATGAGTTTATTTCCATGCCTTCTTCAACAAAGCTTCATTGAGATTAAATCTTCATCATTGAAGATGCTTTGAAGTAATATCATGACAAGGTCTACTTTGATTCATCATGCCTCAATTTGTCAAAGAAAGTCAAAGGATTAAAACGTTGATTGAAGAGGTTTGACCTAATTGGACAAGTTCTTGATTTCTTGATCACAAGTGCATAATTCCCTCAATTATTAATATTTGGAATTGCTTTTTGGTGCTATGGTTTCTCATTAGCATCCTCAACAACTTCTATTTGCAAGAAAAAAGTATTTGTGCAAGAAAGTTTGTCAAAATTGAAAAGAGTTTCTAAGGCATTTTGGTGCTCTAGGAGCTAGGATTTTAATCTTCTAAGGGCTATATCTTGCTCATATTTTGGTATTTTTGAGTGGTTCCAAAGACATGCTTCTCTTTAAAGGGTTATCAACAAATAACTTCAAAAGTTTAAAGAATATTTGATGTGTAAGATGCTTAATAATGAAAAAAGAATACAAGTCCTCTAGATATGCCATCAAATTCCCTTATGTGACTTCAAAAGATTATAACTTGGTCAATTTTTATCTCCTTGAGCCCATTCATTTTCCACAATGATATTAAGGACGTGAACTTCAACTCTTCTTTTATGTGAGAAGCTTAAAATTTGATGGAAGATTCCCTAAGGATGCAAAAGATTATAGGTCACCTCATGAACTTTCACCATTTTTGTAAGACCATAAATTTTTAAATACTTGGTATTTTTGAGTGATTCAACTTTCACAATGCTCTTTGGGAATTCTACTTCAAGCTAGCATCATTGATCCAAAAAAATATTTGGAGGAAGTCCTTGTTTGGAATCAAAACATTATAGGTCATTTTTGAAGAGAAAACTTGAAATGTATAAAAGTCAGCATCTTTTTCTCAACTTTGACTCATCACAACTTTTGGCTCAAGAATCCAATTTATTCCATTCTTTGCACATTGTAAACTTTGTGATCTCATATTTTCAATGCATCAAGAATCAAGTCCTAAGGTTCCCTAAATCATGCACACCATTGATTCAAAGATGGTATCTTGAAACTGAAGTTTTCTCCAAAGTCAGAATTTGAAATTCATGATTTGGCCTCTAAACACAAACTTTCTGCGTGATTTTACTTCTAATCATGTTTAGAAATCTTCCAGAAGTAATTAACACCTTGAAACGCATGTTTTGGTTGAGTTTTGAGCAAAATAGAAGTCACACTTCTCATGCTTGCAATTTCACATGAATTCCCTCCAAACTTCATCATCCCACACGCTTGAGAATCCCATTCACTTCCCTATAAATAAAGGACCTCACTCCTCTCATTTTCTCAAGCTTGAAGAGCCAAAATCACCCTGCCAAACTTCCTGCATAGTTCAGTTTTCTGATTTTTCGAATTCCTATTTTCCCCACTTTTAAATCCAATTTCTCCATTGATCCTTCATCCTTAAACTTCCTTGAATCTAACAGAAGAAGAATCAAGTCTTAAGGTTTCCTAAATCATGCTAACCAAGTCTAGTTTTAGAAAAAATTTCAGCTACTTCGTTCAGGTAGAATTTTCCATCAATTTGAACCAAATAAAGTCTTATTCTACTCTATTCATCCTTCTGATTCTCACACTTACGATTTGCATTTTCATTGAGAATTGAGGAAGATACTTGGGATTTTCGTGCTCGCTATTTTTTTCTGGTTTTCTTCAAATTCAGCCTTGCATAGTTTATACAAATTTGGTGCGAGGGTACCATTAGAATCGTCTTGAAGAGACGAAGCTAATGGTACTGGCCTGGTCCTCTAATTTTACAGTTTGAAGAATCCCAGTCTAGGGCGTCTGGAGGTTGAAGATGACCTACGTGTCGTGCTTCAACCAATAAAAGCGTGACATGTGATTTTTTGAATTAAATCTGGTACATTTGTTTTATCATGCGCGCGTCTCAGGAGCCCTTAGATCTAATTACTTTAGTGAGTCAGACTCCATCCAACGCGCCATGTTTTAAGTTGTTTTTATTTAATAAAAATTGATTCAGTGTGAAAACAAATAAAGTCTAGGACATGCACAGCACGCCATATCCACTTGATCTGTTTACTAACGCGTTTTGACAATGATCAGATGACCCATATTTTTTTGGTTTAACATTTTTATTTTCTTATTTTTGTTTTAATTGATTTAAACTTCAAAAAATCATAGAAAATTCATTTTTGATTAAAAAATTATGAAAATATTCACAAAAATATTTTCAAATATCCTCTTTCTAATTTTTATTTTTTCATATTTTTATCTTCAGATTTGATATTTTTTATGATTTTCCCTTTATTTAGATTTGTTTCTAATTATTTGAAGATACTTTTGCATGTTTTTAAATTCTGAAATTTTTTATAAAAATCATCCTAGGCATTTCTGACCTTCTGAAAATTTTCTAGAATTTTATTTTGATTCTTACTAATTTTTTATCTTTTTTCACTTATTTGAGAGATTTTAATTAGTTTAAAAATACTTTTCTGTTTTAAAAAATTACCAAAAATTTCATAATTTCATAATAATTACCAAAAATTACACAAAAATTTCATAAAAATTACAAAATAATTTCATAAAAATTACCAAATATTTCATAAAAATACTTTTTTGATTTTTCTATGGTTTCTTTTAATTTTTCTTTGATATTTTAAATATAGTTTGCTATTTTCCCTTTTATTTTCATTTTAAAAACATGTTAAAAATCATTTTTATTTTTTATTTTTATTCATTAAATGCATTTTTATTTTTGTGCATATTCTGACTATTTGACTTTTGATCATGGACTTCATTAGCATCATTGGATCTTGGGTGTTTAGTTTAACTCCACCAAAATGGATGAATGATTTTAATGATAGTTTGATTAAATTTTTATTTCAAATATTCCCCTTTCCTCTTCATCTCATCCTCTTCTTATTGTGTTACATGTTGTTAGAGGATGATATACATATCATCTCTCCAAACATATGGCACATAGATTGCTATTGGCCGAACTCAAAATAGGTGTGACTTCTATATAAGTCCACTTACGATTGCTTAAAATAATGCTATATTTTGTCCCGATTCAAGAAATGATCATTCGTGGCCCAAACCCTTGTTTGCAAGCCCAAGGATGTTTCATTTGAAACCTTTGATCCAATAACCTTGAGATTCATTGTTAGGAGGCTTTGGTCTTATCAATCCTCTAACGAATCTTCATAAGCTTTGGTGTAAGTGGATCATTTAAACATTATTAATCATATGTTGTTACATTGAGAACTTGAAATGAATGATATACTTAATAAAAAGCAAATGAAACTTGTTATTGAGAGGCTTTGATTTTATCAATCTTCTAATGAGTTTTCAAATGCAAGTTTCAAGATGGTCATTCAACTAACCTCTAATATCTAACTCATTAACAATTGACTTTTGTCTTTATGCCTTTATTTTATGTCTTTACTTTATGCACCATTTTATTTTAGCATTTATATTTCATGCAACTTTTATCTTTGCTCACATGAGCATTTACTTTTATGTCATTTTTATTTTGCTCACTTGAGCTTCTCGTTTCTTTTTTAAGATACCTAATAATCAACTTAAACCATAAAAAACTTTAATGTTACTTGGACTATTTGGTTACTATCCTTGGCATTATGGAGTGATGGACTTCTTAGACTTAGGATTAGATACCTTGACCTACCTTGAGACCTTGTGACTTCTATTGTTATTTTATCTTGAGTTCTTCGGGTTTACCCCAAGACATGGGGTTGTTTGTTTTCTTTGTGTGTAGGTTATTCTGATTACATGATTTTCCTATGAATGGGAATTCATTTGTATACAGTCGTTACTCTGCCCAATTTTTGTGAAGACTTAATGTATTTGGAGGTTGATTCTCAAGAGGTTATATTATCCTTCCTTGTTTGGTTTCAATCCAAATAATGAGAATTCTACATTGAATCATTATGTCAAGTTTTGGCTTCTTGTTGGTTAGACGATTATTTTCCATATCTTTTACCTTTAAGCTTTAGGATAGCCCATTCATCTCCTCTCATCTTCTTTAATTTCAAAAATCGTATCCCTCCTTTTTAAAACTCTTCTTATTTCTAAACTTGAACCGCTTTCACAATAAACTCGGACTTAGGTCTATGCATTTTCAAAATCTTTTCTTAATCAAACTTTAAACCAACTTAATGATACTTTGATATTTTTGTGAGAAGACTAAAAGTCAATCAATCTCATTCAAACCATTTTGCCATTTTAGCTTTTTACTTTAAAATTTTCTCAAAATATTAGAATCTTGTCAATTCTTATAGCGACGTGAGCTACTATACTTCTACAATATATAGTGCAGCGAGATATTTTCCACTTGGGTGTTGAGCGAGGCTTTGTTGATTTTAAAATCCAAGCTATATCCTCCACTTTGAGATGATGAAAATTCTCCTTTCTCATAATCGTGGGTAGTAAGTATGTTCTTTCACTCGGATAAGACAATGATATCTCTTCTCTTAAAATTAACCAACACACAAGTGTTTTAAAAAATTTTAAAGGTGAACTACGAGTACCCTGATCCCCTATTGTGCGGAAGGTGGTACATAGGCACTAAAGGTTCAAAATCGCGGCGGACGCAAAAAGTGTAAAAAATTCTTCTTTTTCTCATCCCCACAATCTATTTTTGTATACAACATTTATAGGAAAAATACACAGATTTTCAAAGAGGTTCCTGCGGAGTATAGTATATTTTTAGGGTGCTAATACCTTCCCTTTTCATAACCAACCCCCGTACTTAGATTCTCTCCCCCTCTTTTTGGGTTATTCACTCTTTTCCCATTCCTTTGGAAATAATAAAGCGTGGTGGCAATTATTATTTTTATATGTGCGAGTCGAGTCAATCCAATGGCTTAGTATCAACATTTCTACCGCTACACAAAGCTCAAAGGAATATCTGAAAAATTAAGTGCACACCAAGTGTTCGATAAATTGTTTTATTTGGTTTTATCAATTCTTTCATTAGATATTGGTTGGCCTTGTAATAAGATCTTATCATCGTCATTCAATTGAGTATTGATTATACACATACTTGAGCCTTCGATAACTGGTTCAGTTTGGACGACTTGTGATCTAGGATACGACTTCCGCTAGCCATAGTTTTTGCTTATATTTTTAAAACAAGTTTTTGTGTACAATTTTTCTTTGGGGATCTATTGACCCCCCTCCTCTAGATAAGTTTTCGTCGTTTAACAAGTGGCATCAAGAGCCTAGTTGATTTCGTGTCCTTTAAAACTCTTATTTGAAAATTTCAAATGAACCTAAAGGGGCGTAGAATAGAGCGCTTGTATTCACCGGTGAAAACTATGGTTATTGGAAAGCTTGTATGTGTATTCATATCAATACTTATGATGAGCGTGTGTGGGATGCTATTATCAACGACCCAACGATAATTACCATAACCATAGATGGTGTCACCATACCCAAACCAGAAGCACAATGGAATAATGATGATCAGAAAAAGTGGTGTTACAATTGGAAAGCACAAAACATTCTCACATCCTCTCTTGGTGTTGATGAATTCTATCATGTTTCCTATTGTGAAACCGCTAAAGCTATTTGAGACGCATTACAAGTTGCCCATGAGGGAACCAATAAAGTCAAACAAGCTAGAATTGATAGACTAAATTAAGAGTTTAAACTATTTCACATAAAGCATGGTAAAACTATTGCCTAAATGCAAAAGAGATTCACTCATCTCATTAATCGTTTGAATGCACTTGGAAAACATGTGTCCAATGAAATTGCAAATAATAAAGTTTTGAGGTGTCTTAATAGGGAATGGAAACCAAAGGTCACCGCGATCAAGGAAGCCAGCAATCTTACAACACTTGACCTCACCACATTGTTTGGTAATATTGAAGAACATGAGTAAGAATTCACTTGTTTATAAAAGCATGAGAATAAAGTAAAGAAATATAAAAGTAAGGACAATCAGGTATAAAAGTAAGTCTTTTAGCTCAAGATCCTCAACAAATGAGCAAATTGATAGTGATGATAGTGATAATGACAAATCAGATGATGAGGAAATAAGGTTGTTTGCAAGAAGGTACAATAGGTATATTATAAAAAAATGGAGTAAAGAACTCCGACAAAAACCTTATCAAGTTTAGAAGACAAATCTCATCCTCAAAGGAAGATGACAACAACAAAAGAAAATCAAGAAGTACATGCTACAATTATGGAAAATCGTGTCATTATAGGCCAAAATGTCCATCTCTTGACAAAGACAGAGAAAAGGGGAAACACATGAAGTCTAGGAAATCTAGAAGAGCTTATGTAGTTTGGGAGAGAGATAGTGTTTCCTCAAATTGTAAGAGCTCAAGTGATAATTAAGTACAGGAAAATCTATGTCTCTCCGCCCATCATCATTAAAGGAAGAAAAATAATGTAAGTCATGCTAAATATGAAAATGTTGATAAATTTTCTTATTCCGAATTACAACTTGATTTTGACATTCTACAAAGAGAAGCTTTAGATGACTTTAATAGGTTAGATTTGTATCAAAAGATTTTTGCTACTTTAGAAGCTAAGGTTTTAAATACCGAAAATAAAATGAAAGCTCTAAAGAGTTCTATAGTAGATAGTCTAAAAGTCAAGAAGGAGGATGATGAACTGTCTAGGTTCGGTTGTGAAACTTGTCAAACTTGGAAAAAATAGGTTAGCACTCTTAAGGCTAAACTGGAAAAGGCATCACAACCAAAGGTTGCATTTTCTATTAATTCTTCTATGATTAAAAAAAGCCTGAACAAATCCCATAAAAAGGATAGTTCGAATAAAAAGGATCTCAATAGAAAACGTAAATCACATCATAATTTGACTTGTATTTATTGTTGCAAGAAAGGTCACACTATTGAAAAATGAAAATTTAGGTTTCTTTTAGTTCCTAAAGGTGTTTTTCAATGGTTTCCCAAATGCAACCATGTTTTCACTCACTCCTAAGGATCTAATGAAAGTTGGGTGCATATCACCTTTGTTTGATCTTGTAGGTTGAATGCCTTGGCTCTATGGAGAGAAGATAAATTCTCGATAGTGGATGCTCAAGGCATAAAATGGGAGACATTTCTTTATTCTCAGACTTTGTGGCAAAGAAGAAAGAATTTGTGCCCTATAGATACAACACAAAAGGTGCAATACTTGGAAAAGGTAGTGTAGTTAATCCATCATCTACTACTATCTTTGATGTTATGTTAATTGAAGGCCTTAAACATAATCTTCTAAGCATTAGTCAATTATGTAACAATGGGTATAAAGTTTCTTTTACCAAAGACCGTTGCAATATTATACACAATGAAAAGGAGAATTGTATGTTTAATGGTGTGAGGTTAAATAACATCTATATGCTTAACTTGAATGATGTATCCTTGACCAATGCTAAATTTCTTGTTATCGTGAATGAAGATTCATGGCTATTGAATATGCATTTATCACATGTCAACTTTTACTTGCTTAATAAAGTGGTTCCAAAAGATCTTGTAATCCGTCTCCCAAAAATAAAGTTTTCAAAAGATCACCTATGTGATACGTGCGAAATAGGCAAGCAAACAAGGGTCTCATTTAAATATAAAAATTTTGTTTCAACATAGAGACCTCTTGAGCTTCTCCACTTGGACTTCTTTGGTTCTTCATGGACCAAAAGCCTAGGTGGTAACTATTACAGTTTTGTTATCGTAGACTATTACTCTAGATTTTGTTGGACCATTTTCTTAAGAACGAAAGATGAAACCTTTGTGGCTTTAAAACGTTTTGCTAGCTTTTCCCAAAACAAATTAAATTTGATAATTGTTCCTATTCGAAACGATCATGGATGTTAATTTAAAAACCACCTCTTTAACGAATATTGTGATAAACATGGCATTAAACATGACTTTTCATCTCCTAGGACTCCACAACAAAATGGTGTTGTGGAGCACAAAAACTGTGTTTTAGAGGAGTTGGCAAGAACAATGTTCAATGATAGTTCTCTACATAAGTATTTTTGGGCCGATTCTATTGGCATAACATATTATGTCTTAAATAGGATACTTATATGTCCTATCTTAGACAAAAATCTATATGAACTCTTAAAATGTAGGAAACCTAATTTGTCACATCTTCATGTTTTCTCTTGCAAATGTTTTATTTTAAATGGTAAGGATAACCTTGGGAAATTTGACGTGAAAGACGATGAAGGTATCTTTCTTGGATACTCTCAATCTAGTAAAGCTTATAGAGTGTATAATAAGATATTACTTATATTTAAAGAGTCGGTACATGTTACTTTTGATGAGTGTTACCCGGAAGATGTTGGGAAGGGTATTTCTTTTCATGATACAGGTGTATCGAGAGAATACATACTCAAGGACACCGAAGAAGGAATTGATCAACCTAAATCAGTGAAATCTAAGGAGGAGGAAGATGACAATCTTGAAAAGAAGGAAGATGAAAGTCAAAATAAAGAGGGTAATCTTCCATTGGAATGGAGAACTTCCAAGGATCATCATATCGACAACATTCTTGGAGACATCACCAAGGGAGTAAAAACTCACTCTAAGATAAGTAATTTATGTTATCACTTTTGTTTTGTGTTTCAAGTTGAACCTAAAAATGAAAAAGATGCCTTACTTGATGAACATTGGCTTACGGACATGCAAGATAAGTTAAATCAATTTGAAAGGAATGACGTATGGGACCTTGTCCCTCATTCGCAAGATCATCAAGTCATAGGCACCCAATGGGTTTTTAGAAATAAACTAGATGAACACGGAGTGATAACTAGAAACAAGGGCCGACTAGTGGCTCAAGGTCATAACCAAAAGGAGGGCATAAATTATGAGGAGACTCATGCTACGGTTTCCCTACTCGGGGCTATATTCCTTTTACTAGCCTATGCATGCTCTAAGAATTTCAAGTTATTTCAAATGGATGTGAAGAGTGTTTTCCTTAACAGAACATTAATGAGGAAGTGTATGTCTCTCAACCTCCCAGTTCTGAAAATCATGATTATCCTAATCATGTTTACAAGTTAAAATGTGCCTTGTATGGTCTCAAACAAGTTCCTACGGCTTGGTATGAGTGACTTAGCATGTTTTTACTTAACCAATGATACTCTAAATGGAAGGTAGACACAAGAATATTCATTAAATGTCAAGGAAAACACATACTTATAGTTCAAGTTTATGTTGATGATATAATTTGAAATGATTCTAATGGGAGAGTTGAACTACTTCCTCAGACTTCAAATTAAACAACTCAATAAAGGAATGTTCGTCTGTCAAATGAAGTATTATCACAAATTACTAAAACGATTTGGTATGTATGATGCTAAAACAATTGGCACTCTAATGGCAACAAATGGTAACTTGGATAAATATGTGAATGGTAAGGATATGGATGTGAAGAAATATAGAGGTATGATTGGATCTCTTATTTATCTTACTGCATCTAGACCCGACATCATGTTTAGCATTTGTATGTGTTCCCGATATCAATCGGCTCATAAGGAATCACATTTAAAAGAGTTTAAGTGCATTTATAGACACCTTCATAGTCCATCTAAGTATGTGCTTTGGTTGGTTACTCTGATTCTAACTTTACCGGTTGCAAGTAAGATAGGAAAAGTACTAGTGGAAGTTGTCACATGTTTTCAAACTCCTTAGTTAGTTGGCATAGCAAGAAACAAGTTTTTATGGATTTGTCAACGTCTTAGGCGGAATATGTCACAGCCGATAGTTGTTGTTCCTAAATCTTGTGGCTCAAATAACAATTACTTGACTTTGAGATTAAAATTTCTCATATTCCTATCATGTGTGACAATACTAGTGCAATTAATCTAACCTAAAATCTAGTTTTACATTCTCGCACTAAGCATATAGAGATTATTCACCATTTCCTATGTGACCATGTTGAAAAAGGAGATCTTGTATTTGAGCATGGTAATAGTAAATATCAACTTGTGGATATTTTTCCAAAACCTCTTGCAACCAAACCATTTTTCAACATTTGAAGAGAATTGGGGATTCTTGATATCTTAAATGTATCCTAAAAGTATTTGTTTCTTGCACTTTATAAATATATCTCTAACTTTCTCTTGAGATTTTCAAACTAAATGCATCCTCCGTTCCATTCACTTATGAGGTAATTTCATTCCTTTTTCTCCTTGAAAGTAAGCATTTTCCTTAATGCAGTGTTCTTTATGTTCCAAATGCTTGATATGCTCAATATATGATATTTCACGTATGTTCACTTCCAAAATTTCAATTGATAACTGTAATATGTGTCAATTTATATGCTTATAGTGACTTCATGCCATTGATTCTTTCGTAATTGAAGTACATGGTCTTAGTGTACAAGCATGTTTTCTCTTATTATTATTTCTTGTTGAAATTCTGGTATCAGATATGTGATTCCGAAGGAGATGTCACGACATAAATATCTGAGGACAATGTAAAGTGCAATAATAATAAAAGCATTAAAACCACGAAGGATTGTTAACCTAGTTCAGTGTACAACAAAACCTACTCTGGGGGCTACCAAGCCAGTGACAAGTTCACTAAATAGTATCAATTCATAGACCCTCAGTAAACAACCAGTTTACGGTATAATCATTACCCGTGCAATACTTCTACCTAAGACATGTAAGTCTAAGAGTGCCTAAGAGGGGGGGTGAATTAGGTATATAAAAATTTATTCGGTTTTATGAGAATACTTGTAGTAATTTGTGGTTAAGTGTTTGAAGGTTTTTGATTATATCTTATCTTTTCTTGATTATGGTGATGAAAGCGATAAATGCGGAAAAGTAAAGAACACGGCGATATATCCTGGTTCCCCTCACAATCCGAGAGTACTCCAGTCCCCTTTCCAACACGAAAGAGATTTCACTATAGTTTAGAATGATTGTACAGCCTATGCTTACTATCTAACCTATAGGGTGACCAAAGGTTCTTAACACCTTTAAGATCAAACAAACACTAATGTGAATGAAGAACAATCCTCTTCAAATCACAACACTTACTTCCAACAATCCTGGATAGTAAGGGAATACTTTCTTTTTGTAATACAATGATTTATTTGTAAGAGATGGAGAGCACTATCAATCTTCAATTGATCTTCTTCTTCAAGATAGAAACAATTCTCAAGCAATGATTATAAATGTTCACAATGAATGTATGAAACTTGTAATGATTTCTTAATGAAAATGTATATGGCAAGTTTCACAAAATTTATGAACACTTGAAAGTTTGTATGCAAATTTGAATGATGAAAAATTGTTAATTGAAGAAGGTTTTTCTTTTTTATTTAAATCTGAAAATCTGCACATTTTATAATGTCACAAACACCTCTTCATTCATGCAATTTGATATGAAAAGATGCAATGCATTCATAAAAGAATACCATTTTAAATATGTTCAAAAACCAAAAGAAAAGCTGCACTGGTTCGCTGGGAACCCGTTCCGACCCAGGCAGAACTCGGTTCTTAGTGAACGTTATAACTCAGAATTCAAAAAATAACACGCAGGAACCGGTTCCCCTATAGGTACAACCCGGCTTCTGGTACAAATTCCAGGGAGGTGTTTTTTGAACAAGTTTGGAACCCGGTTCCCTGTTAGGTAGGAACCGGTTCCTGAAAGTTTATTTTCAAAAATATTTTGAAAAAGATCTCAAACATAGTTTTTCTTAACATTAAAAATGTGGGATATGTATATCATTATGAATGCATATTTGTGAACATCTATATTCAAGTTTAAGAATTATTTATACCTTCTGGCATTTGTTGTTTCTTTAATAATTCTTCTTCTAATCTTCAAGACTTCTATATGATATTGATAAGCTTTTTGCACATCCTTTGAATGTTGATATCCATGTTGTCCTCATCAAAACTAATGCTTTAAACATGACTTGAGAAGCTTGCAATTACATTCTCCCCCTTTTTGATGATGACAACCAAGTCTTGAAAACAATTCTTGAAATGTTTATGTTGTTTTGTGTAGCAAAAATGTTAAGCAAATGCAAGGCTCCCCCTAAATTGTATGCTCCCCCTAAGTCCACGATTCTTTGAATTTTAGAGTGAGTTTTATGATAGTTATTTTGGCCTGCAATTTCTTTGAAACAAAACAACACATATGCATATTCTTCTCCCCCTTTGTTAACATAAAAAAGGATGGGGAAAAAGAGTGAAGCAAATTCATTTAAAAAACACAAACAATTTTAAACACAACCACACACTAAAACACGAACATAACGAATTGTACGATACAACATATAACAACGAAACATAAGAAACCTAAACATCACGAAACATAAGATGGAACATTGTCTAGACATAACAAAGTAAAACACGAAAATGAAAGAAATGACATAGAAATTAAAAGTAAGTCTTTAGTCTTCATCCTCATTCATCTCATCACCATCATCTTCACTTCCATTTTCACTACCACTTCCACTTCCGGATTCCTCTTCCTCTTGAACTTCTTTTCTATCAAGGTGATCAAGAATAAGCTTTCAACTACTCCATTTTGTTGTGGAGTTCTAGGTGCTGAAAAATTATGAGAGATACCATGTTCTTCACAAAATTCTTCAAATTGTGAATTTTGGAATTCTCCACCATGATCACTTCTTATGGATACAATCTTTAGTGATTTTTCATTTTGGATTTGCTTAGCATACTTCTTAAAAGCTTTAAAGGCATCACTTTTCTGCACAAGAAACAAAGTCCAAGAATATCTAGAAAAATCATCAACAATAACCAAAGAGAATACATTACCTCCGAAGCTTTTTGTTCTTGATGGACCAAAGAGATCCATGTGTAACAATTGTAGTGGCCTTGTAGTAGACACCACATGCTTAGATTTGAAAGTTGATTTGGTCTGTTTTCCCTTTTGGCATGCGCTACATAATTTGTCTTTGATGAACTTCATCTTTGGTAGACCAATAACTAAGTCATGCTTAACCAATTTGTTCAAGTGCTCCATGTGAATGTGAGCAATCCTCTTGTGCCATAACCAAGCGTCATTGTTGTTTAGCATAAGACATTGTACCTTCATAGACAAATTATCTAAAGTAATCATAAAAATATTGTTAGATCTTATACCTTTGAGTTTTACCTCATTGGTTGCCTCATCCATAATAAGGCATTCTTCTTTGTTGAATTTGATCTTGAACCCTCTATCGAAAAGTTGACTTATGCTAAGAAGGTTGTGCTTTAATCCTTCAACATAGAGAACATCCTCAATTTGAATGGATGGAGGTGTGCCAACTATTCCAATGCCAAGTATCTTTCCTTTGGTGTTGTCTCCATAGGTGACATACCCTTTGGCTTTATGTACTAGATATGAAAATTGGTGTATGCCTCCCATCATATGCTTTGAACAACCACTATCAAGATACAAAATATTGTATGTGGTCTTCAAGCATACCTACAAAACAAATTAAGTTTGATTTAGTACCCAATGTGCTTTGGGTCCATCATAGTTAGTTCCTTTCTTAACCCACACATAATGCCCACTTGCCATACTAAAGTTTCTAACATAGCAAGCATTAGGTGTATGGCCTTTAATACCACAATAAAAACAAGTAGGTTCAAAGTTACTTCTATATCTAGAAGGATAAGATTTCTTCTTAGGAAATGTTTTCTTTTTCAGATAGTGACGAACTATTTTAGGTTTGTTCACTTTCTCTTTGGAAGATTGATCACTTGCCTTAACAAAGATAGTTTTGTTATAACTTGGTTTTGAGAACTTTGAATATCCAAGTCCACTTTTATTATTGGAGTATCTTTGTTGGCTAAGAACACCTTCCAATCCAATTTGCCCTTTTTCATATCTTTCAATGACTCTTTTTAATTGGACAATTTGGAAAGAGAGTGAATCACAATTTTTGCATACAAAATTCTGTTTTTGTTCATCACTTGACTTTTGTTTTTCTTCTTTGAAATCTTTTTCCATTGAAGCATATTTTTCTTCTAAGGATGAAATTTGTTTCTTTTGTGATGAAATGGTTTTATACAGAATTTTGCATTCATTCAATAGTTCATCTATAGAACCTTGTGCATCACTATCAGAAAGAGAAAATTCATTACTAACCTCATTGTCTTCATCATCGGAATGGTGTGAGACCATTAATGCTAGATTTGCATGTTGATTGATTTTGGAATCGAAAGATGAACTTTCCCATGCTATATATGCTTTCTTTGACTTTTTATCTTTATTTCTCTTGAAATATTTCTTCTTCTTTTCAAGTGTAGGACATTCACTTTTAACATGTCCCTTTTCTCCACATTCAAAGCATATAACCTTCCTTGTTGGTGCTTCTCTTTTTCTTTCTTTTCGTAGAACCTTTTCAATCTTCTTGATAAGATCATCATCTTCACTACTAGTGGATTCATCCTCTTGATTGC
This sequence comes from Vicia faba, assembly GCA_948472305.1. NCBI lineage: Eukaryota > Viridiplantae > Streptophyta > Magnoliopsida > Fabales > Fabaceae > Vicia > Vicia faba. The sequence goes on from OX451735.1 coordinate 779,240,348, forward strand.
TATCATGATTTTTTATCCTTGTATTCAAAGCCATGTCTTTTGAGTCTTTTACTTGGATTTCATGCTTTTCGAGTCTTGCAAGTTCCGTCTCATATTCTTGAAGTTTTCCGAACAAAGTGGCAGAAGTCATTGTGGATAGATTCTTCTTCTCGGATATTGCTGTCACTTTTGGTTGCCATTCCCTAGATAAAGATCTAAGCACTTTAAGATTAAGTTCATCATTAGTTAAAGTCTTACCTAGTGCTTTAAAATGATTTGTCAAGTGTACAAATCTTTTCTGAAAGTCGAGGATTGATTCTCGGGGCTGCATTCTGAATAGTTCGTATTCTTGACTCAAAGTATTTAATCTTGATCTTTTAACTCCAGCGGTTCCTTCATGAGTTTCTACAAGAGTATCCACAATTTCCTTTGTCGTTGTACATGCCGATACTCGGAAAAATTCATCCATACTAAGAGCACTTTGGAGAATATTGATTGCCTTTTTGTCAAAGAGAACTTTTTTCTTATCATCGTCATCCCATGATGCTTTAGGCTTTGATGACCCAACACCATTGACAACACACACCGGAGTAAATGGACCATTTTCAACAGCATTCCATTTTTGTTCTCCTTGCGCTTCAAGATGAGCCTTCATGCGAATTTTCCAAAAGTCAAAGTATTCACCACAAAACAATGGAGGCTTGTTGTTACTACCACCATCTTTGAAAACCGGATTTTGATTTGCGGAAGCCATTCTGGATCTTTAGGAACAAGTTACCTATAACTTGCTCTGATGCCAATTGTAAGTCTAAGAGTGCCTAAGAGGGGGGGGGGTGAATTAGGTATATAAAAATTTATTCGATTTTATGAGAATACTTGTAGTAATTTGTGGTTAAGTGTTTGAAGGTTTTTGATTATATCTTATCTTTTCTTGATTATGGTGATGAAAGCGATAAATGCGGAAAAGTAAAGAACACTGCGATATATCTTGGTTCCCCTCACAATCCGAGAGTACTCCAGTCCCCTTTCCAACACGAAAGAGATTTCACTATAGTTTAGAATGATTGTACAGCCTATGCTTACTATCTAACCTATAAGGTGACCAAAGGTTCTTAACACCTTTAAGATCAAACAAACACTAATGTGAATGAAGAACAATCCTCTTCAAATCACAACACTTACTTCCAACAATCCTGGATAGTAAGGGAATACTTTCTTTTTGTAATACAATGATTTATTTGAAAGAGATGGAGAGCACTATCAATCTTCAATTGATCTTCTTCTTCAAGATAGAAACAATTCTCAAGCAATGATTATAAATGTTCACAATGAATGTATGAAACTTGTAATGATTTCTTAATGAAAATGTATATGGCAAGTTTCACAAAATTTATGAACACTTGAAAGTTTGTATGCAAATTTGAATGATGAAAAATTGTTAATTGAAGAAGGTTTTTCTTTTTTATTTAAATCTGAAAATCTGCACATTTTATAATGTCACAAACACCTCTTCATTCATGCCATTTGATATGAAAAGATGCAATTCATTCATGAAAGAATACCATTTGAAATATGTTCAAAAACCAAAAGAAAAGTTGCACTGGTTCGCTGGGAACCGGTTCCGACCCAGGCAGAACCCGGTTCTTAGTGAACGTTATAACTCAGAATTCAAAAAATAACACGCAGGAACCGATTCCCCTATAGTTACAACCCGGTTCCTGGTACAAATTCCAGGGAGGTGTTTTTTGAACAAGTTTGGAACCCGGTTCCCTGTTAGGTAGGAACCGATTCCTGAAAGTTTATTTTCAAAAATTATTTTGAAAAAGATCTCAAACATAGTTTTTCTTAACATTAAAAATGTGTGATATGTATATGATTATGAATGCATATTTGTGAACATCTATATTCAAGTTTAAGAATTATTTATACCTTCTGACATTTGTTGTTTCTTTAATAATTCTTCTTCTAATCTTCAAGACTTCTATATGATATTGATAAGCTTTTTGCACATCCTTTAAATGTTGATATCCATGTTGTCTTCATCAAAACTAATGCTTTAAACATGACTTGAGAAGCTTGCAATTACAAGACACACCCAGGTATGAGGCTCTCCTCAAATCCCTTCAATCACTAACAATGAAAAACAACAGAATTATTAATTTATAAAGACTTCAATCATTCAATACTTAAAAGCTTATGAATGAGCCATTATTAAGAACTCAAATAACAAATCAAGTATTAAATCAATACTAGAGTGTATTACAATTAAATGACTTAGATTTCTAAAACAGAAGGAATATATTCTTCTTCAAAAGTTGCAGTGATACGAATAAGAATGCAAGTCCTCATAAAGGCACAGTAGTGGGCTTGGGCTGAAAAACAAATATTCCAATATTTTGAATATTTCCATGAAAACAAGCCAAGATATAATCCATAAGGATAATAAAAATAGAAAAATATTCCTCCATATTTTTCGCAACCTATGAGTCACAAATCCTGAATAATGGCGCGCATAAAAATAGCAAACATAAAACTTAAACCAGATATGAAGTTCGTTCAGCTCAGGAGGCAGATGTCAAGACATCTACTTTGACATCATTCAAAACAATTTGCTTCAAATGTCAATACATTTAGAAAAACATTATCAAGTCATTGTTTTACCAAAATTGCTGCAAACAAACACTTACAAACTTCCCCTTTGGCAAATTTTGGCTAAAACATTATTTGAGCACATTATCAAAGCATTATCAGAGCATTATCAGAGCAGCAACATAAGCAAAACAAAAACCCAGTTTGTAGTTAGCTGTTAGTATAGGAAGATGTCAGAACATCTTCTTAGACATGAAGCTCCCCATCAAGTATTAAGCTCCCCCTCAGTCAATGGTCAGTCAGTTTTTGTTAGCATAGGAAGATGTCAGAAAATCTTCTAAGACATGAGGCTCCCCCTCAAGTATTAAGCTCCCCCTCAGTCAGTAATCAGTCAGTTTCTGTTAGCATAGGGAAATGTCACAACTTCTTTTGAGACATGAGGCTCCCCCTCAAGTATTAAGCTCCCCCTAAGTTAGTGGTCAGTCAATTTCTCTCCCCCTTTTTAGTCATAATATGCCAAATAAAAGGATTCATTCAAGAGACTATCAGTAATATAGGTACAGACCATAGAATCCAAAAGTTAAGCACATACAAGTGCCAAAAATAAACAAAGGGGTCAAACAAGTAAACAACAAATATTTTAACTGTCTTCAGGACCAGTAGACTTGGCAGAGCCAGAACTTCCTTCCCCACTAGAATCTCCTTCTTCAGAGCTCACTCTATCATCAAAATTGTTGTCCTTCTACAGCTCCTTGATCATCTTTTCAAAATTTATCTTTCTTGCTGAGCTAACTCTGATCACATCATCAAGTTCTTTGCATGATTCAGTTAATTCAGTAATCATGTCATCCTTGGTTGAGGTCTTGTTTTCAGCAGATGCAGATGTCAAAACAATGTTTGGGACATGTTTTCCTGAAAACTGTTTGAAGTGAAGGGTCAGAGCAGACTCCCTCTTGCAAGCTACATCATTTCCACTCAGAATTCCAGGATGTTGATTAAGAATAATTCCACAAATAAGGGATGGAAAGGTAATAGGCATATTGATGGCACATGTTCCTGCATGCTTAATAGTCTTATAAAAAATGTAATTACCATAATCAAACAGTTTCTTGTTTCCAATGGCATAAATAAACTTTCCTAAGCCAATAATGATGGTTGAGGTATGATTGGTAGGAACCCAGTTAGCAGCTCCAATTCTATGCAAGATAACATATTTCACACTTATCTCGCTAACATGAGGCTTATTCTTCATGGGCCACTCACTCACTTGGTTAACAGTGATGGCTTTGCACACTTGATTGTTAACTACTTCCAGCTTACAATAATCATCTGCTGACCTATCCAGAAATCTATTGATGATAGCAGGGGAAAATTCTACACACCTACCTCTAACAAACACCTTTCTATACTCCTTACTTTTATGATCAGCACAGTCAATAGGAATATTTAGAATAAATTCCTTAACAAGAGTCTCATAGCATTTTGCAAACCTGGTAACAGTTTTCATCAATCCAACTGAAGATATCAGCTCCATAATTTCTTTGCACTCCAGTGCACCAGCTCCCAATTCTCTTTCAAGGGAAATTCTTCTTTGGAATACATATTTCCACATTTCAGCATTCCTAACAGAATGGAAGAAATGTTGTCAAGAGGGGCATCAGGTACCCTAACAGAAAGCTTTTTGCTTGCAGACTTTTTCACATGAGAGATGTCCTGAATGATTGTCAAAATCTGTCAACCATCATAATCAGAGTTATCCTCTTCTACCAATTCAGCTTTCTTCTTACCTTTGGATCTCTTTACAGCATCATCATCATCATCATTTGTGGAGCTATCAGGTTTAGCTTTTCTTTTGCTAGAGGGAGGAATCACTTTACTTCTAGGCTTTGGGGGACCATACATGATTTTCTTCTTAATTATCTTGGCAGGGGGTGTGATATTCACACCCTTCACTTTCCTGGATTTGAGCCTTTTAGCAATTCCAGGAACCACATTAGAAATGAGATCATTGTTCGACAACTCATCAACATTAACCACATTCTCAACATTTTGATTTTCTACAACTTTGGAACCAGCAACATCTTCCTTAGTAGGAGAGTTCTTCTCAACATCTTGTTCAACATTAGGTTCCACTTCTTTTAGAGCAGAAGTAGCAAGCTTGTAAAGTCTGCTTTCAGCAGCATCTTTCTTGAAGATGGATAATTCAGCAGCACTTTTAGGGTCATTTCCTTTGTCAGTCGGAGCAGGCATACGAGCAAGAGGAGTAGAAATCCTAGGCACAACAAAATCTTCATTTAACACTCTATCTACTAGCCTTCTAATGCTTCTATCAACAATAACAATCTCTTCTCCTGTCCTATCATCAGTAGCAGTAGAAGCATTATATTTATCGTCTTTGGATTTCTTTACATGTGACGATCTGGGTTTCTTGACCTTCTTCTCAAGAGATGGGATAGTTGTTAGAGGAGTAACGTCAAGTACTTTGTCAAGGGAGAGTTTCTCAGAATGGTTGACAGATTTTGAGGGAGACGATGCATGATGTGGAGACATATTTGAAGATTTTTTAGCAAAGAGATGAAGAATGACAAGAGTTCTTTTTCTGTAAAGGAGAATGAAGAGTTTGTGAAAGTAGAAGGATGTGATTTCATAGTGTGTGGGAAAAACTTTGAGACAGTCTTGTAATGATTGCTTTCAAAATTTGATTTGTTGGAAACATAAATAATATAATATCACTTTAATGATATTTCCACACGCCCTTAATTGCTACAAACCCTCATATAAGCAAATCCCTAATTTTCCTCTTAAGTTCTCAAACTGATTAGAATCCAAAGCCTTAGTGAAAATGTCAACCAATTGTAATTCAGTAGCTACATGTTCTAAGGCAACAATCTTTTCTTCAACAAGCTCTCTTATAAAGTGATGACGGATATCAATGTATTTGGTCTTGCTGTGTTGAATAGGATTTTTTGATATATTTATGGCACTTAGATTGTCACAGAAAAATGTCATGACATCTTGTTTGAAATTATATTCTGTTAACATTTGTTTCATCCAAACCAATTGAGAACAATTGCTCCCTGCAGCAATATACTCATCCTCAGCAGTGGACAAAGACACAGAATTTTGCTTCTTATTGAACCAAGATATGAGATTATTTCCCAGAAATAAGCATCCTTCTGATGTACTTTTTTTATCATCAACACTTCCTGCCCAATCAGCATCACAATAACCAGTTAAAGCAGAACTAGATCCATGAGAATACAGCATACCAAGTCACTTATCCCATTCACATATTTAAGAATTCTCTTCACGTGGTTGGCATGGATAACTTTTGGATCAGCTTGATATCTAGCACACACCCCTACAACAAAGGCAATGTCAAGTTTTCTAGTTGTGAGGTACAGAAGATTGCCTATCATACTTCTGTAAAGACTTTGATCCACACTTACTCCTTTTTCATCTTTAGACAATTTCAGATGTGTGGGAGCAGGAGTTCTTTTGTGACTAGCATTTTCCATCCCAAATTTCTTTACTATATTCTTAGCATACTTGCTCTGAGATAAAAATATGGAATCTTCCATTTGTTTAACTTGCAGACTAAGAAAGTAGGTTAATTCACCAACAAGGCTCATCTCAAATTCTGACCGCATTTACTTGAAAAAATGTTGAACCATGTCATTTGAAATCCCACCAAACACAATATCATCAACATAAATCTGAGCAATCATGATCTTCCCTTCTTCTTCCTTGACAAAAAGAGTTTTGTCTATGCTACCTTTCCTATATCCATTCTCACCAAGAAATTTTGTCAATCTCTCATACCAAGCTCATAGAGCCTGCTTTAATCCATACAGAGCTTTCTTTAGTTTGTACACATGTTTCAGAAAACTTGGATCAACAAATCCCTTAGGTTGTTCCATATAAACTTCTTCATTCAGATAGCCATTTAAGAAGGCACTCTTTACATCCATTTGAACCAATTTAAATTTCAGTATGCAAGCAACTCCCAAGAGTCGTCTGATTGATTCAAGTCTGGCCACAGGGGAAAAGGATTCATCAAAGTTAACTCGTTCAATTTTAGTGTATCCTTGTGCAACTAACCTTGCCTTATTTCTAGTGACCACCCCTTTTTCATTAGATTTATTCTTGTACACCCATTTTGTGCCAATCACATTTGTCCCTTCAAGACTTGGAACTAGATCCCAAACTTAATTTCTACTGAATTGTTCTAGCTCTTCCTGCATAGCATTAATCCAAAACTCACCAGTTAACTTGTTCAATTTTAGTGTATCCTTGTGCAACTAACCTTGCCTTATTTCTGGTGACCACCCCTTTTTCATCAGATTTATTCTTGTACACCCATTTTGTGCCAATCACATTTGTCCCTTCAGGTCTTGGAACTAGATCCCAAACTTCATTTCTACTGAATTGTTCTAGCTCTTCCTACATAGAATTAATCTAAAACTCACCAGTTAGGGCCTCTTTGACATTCTTAGGCTCAATTTTTGAAAAAAAAAGCAAGATTTTGATATCCCTTCTCTTGATCTGGTAGTAACTCCTTTATTTAGATCTCCTATGATAATCTCCTTGGGATGATCTTTCTGAGTTTTAATTGAAGGCCCTTTATTGAGATGATCGGGATTAGGGTCTTCTTGAGGGAGATTAGAATCAATACTTTTGTCATTGGATTCAGTTGGAATATCAGATAAATATGTTCCAACATCCACTAAGACATCTTCTTCATCATTCCATCCTTTATCATCAATAATAACATTTATGGATTCCATCATAACCTTGGTTCTGGAGTTAAAGACTCTGTAAGCTCTGTTATTTGTAGAGTAACCTAGGAATGTTCCTTCATCACTATCGGGATCCATCTTCCTCCTTGTTCACGATCAGCTAAGATGTAACATTTACTTGCAAAAATATGAAAGTATTTGACAGTTGGTGTTCTTCCCCTCCATATTTCATACAAGGTGGCTGAAGTGTCTTTCCTTATAGTGACTTTATTATGGATATAGCACATAGTACTCATAGCTTCAGCCCAAAAATGGTAGGGTAACTTCTTAGCATAAATCATAGCTCTGGCAGATTCTTGAAGGGTTCTGCTTTTGTGTTCCACAATCCCATTTTGCTGAGGAGTAATGAGAGAGAAAAATTCATGACTGATTCCTTCAGAAGAGCAAAAATCAACAAATTTATTATTTTCAAATTCCTTTCCATGATCACTTCTGATTCTGATGACATGACTATATTTTTCCCTTTGAAGTTTTTGGCAAAGATCTTTAAACACTTCAAAAGTTTCTGATTTTTCTCTGATAAAACTTATCCATGTGTACCTAGATAAGTCGTCTACAACAACATAGGCATACTTCTTTCCACCAAGAATTTCAACCTGTATAAGTCCCATCAAGTCCAATTGAAGAAGTTCCAAAACTTTTGATGTAGTAAGATGTTTGATCTTCTGATGTGACATCTTAGTTTTCTTTCTAATATGGAAATCACCACATATTCTCCCTTATTCTATCTTGAGCTTAGGAATCCGTCTCATGGCTTCTTCAGATATGATTATTTTCATTCCTTTCAGATGCAAGGGTCCCAATTTTTTATGCCATAGTTTAACTTCATTTTCTTTGGCTAAAACACATGTTGAGGGGAAGTTCAACTCTCGGGGAACCCATAAATAACAGTTATCTTTATATCTGATTCCTTTCATAATAACTTCATCCTTTTAATTGCAAATAAGACATTATGTTTTGGTGAAGTTTACTTTGAATCCTTGATCACACAATTGGCTTATACTTATTTGGTTAGTTGTTAACCCTTTAACAAGTAACACATCATTAAGCTTAGGGACTCCTGAACATTCCAGCTTACCAACTCCTTTGATTTCACCTTTGGCTCCATCACCAAAAGTCACATAACTGGTGGAATGAGATTTGATATCTACCAATAGATTATTGACACCTGTCACGTGTCTAGAACAACCACTATCAAAGTAACATTAATCTTTGGTTGATACTCTGAGAAAGGTATGAGCTATAAAACTAGGAACATTAGACTTTGGAACCCATTGTTTCTTCTTTTTGCTATTTTGAGAGATCTGATCAGTGTTGGGAAGAGGAGTAGTTTTAGGATACCCATACAACTTGAAACAGAAAGGTCTTATGTGACCAAACCTTCCATAGTGATGATACCTCCAGGGCTGGGATTTCTTTCTGGTGTGAGTAAATTTTTTCTTACCATGATGTTTGCCATGATGTTCAGACATTTGATTCGACATCTTTGGTTTAGACATGGCATGAGTTGAATTTGATGAAGGTTCTTCTGAAACATGTTTCTTTTTCTCATTAAACCCTAGACCACTTTTGTCTCCTGTCACTCTCCCCACTTGAAGAATTTCATCTAATGTGTCAGATCCATTATTCAGCATCTACAGAGATTTGACCACTCTATCAAGATTTGAATTCAGAGAAGTCACTTCACTTTCCAGATTAGAAATAGTTTTCAAATGCTCTTTCCTTTCTACTTTCAGTTGGGTTATGAGTGCTTTCTCTTTCTCCCCTTCTAGGCACACTTCTTCACTTCTGATACATAATTATTTATATGAAGTATCTAGCTCATCAATGGTTAGTTCCCCATCACTAGACTCTTCATCAGAGACATACTTGCCTGTCAATTCTTTAACATATTTGGCAGATTCTTCAAGATCACTCTCTGAGTCTTCTTCAGACCAAGTAACAGATAAATTCTTCTTCTATTTCTTAAGATATGTAGGACATTCAGGTCTAATGTGACCAAAGCCTTCACATTCATGACATTGTATTCCCTTCCCTTGAGTGGATTTTTCTTCAGCCCTTTTTCTTCCAAACTCATTTGACTTATGGATGTCAGATGAGATGTTCTTGACATTTGATATTGGGTCTTATCCATTATTTTTATCACTTTGTTAAACTTTCTTCCAAGCATAACTAAGGCATTTGATATTCCTCCATCTGTATCCAGATTATAGTCCTCCTCTTCATCTTCAGTATTTGATACAAAGGCTATGCTTTTGTTCTTCTTTTCAGATCTTTCATTGATGATTAATTCAAATGTCATAAGGAATCTAACAAGTTCATCCACTTTCATTTTTTCAATGTCTTGAGCTTCTTCTATAGCAGTCACTTTCATATCAAATCTCTTGGGAAGATACCTGAGCATCTTTCTCACCAATTTGTCTTCAGGTATTTTCTCTCATAAGGCACTGGATGCATTCAAAATCTCAAGAATTTTCATATGGAAGTCATTAATACTTTCATCATCCTTCATTCTCAGATTCTCAAATTTTGTGGTGAGCAACTGAAGTCTTGACATCTTAACTTTGGATGTTCCTTCATGAGTAGATTGAAGAATTCCCCATGCATCCTTAGCTACTTCACATGTGTTCACTAATCTAAAAATGTTCTTGTCAACTCCATTGAATATAGAATTCAAGGCTTTAGAATTTCCAAGAGCAATTTCATCTTCTTCTTTAGACCAATCTTCTTCTGGTTTTAAGTCAGAAGTAAGTTCTCCATTCTCTCCCAATTTGACAGGGTGTTTTTATCCTTTTAAGATAGCTTTCAAAGCTCTGCTGTCCAGAGACTTTAGAAAGGCCATCATAAGTGGTTTCCAATATTCATAATTAGTTCGATCTAGAATGGGTATTCTGTTCACAAATCCTCTTTCCTTGTCCATAATACCAGAAAGTATCTTCCCTAGATTTCACCCAGATATAGACCAGGATGCTTGCTCTGATACCAATTGAAATTCTGGTACCAGATATGTGATGTCGAAGGAGATGTCACGACACAAATATCTGAGGACAATTAAAGTGCAACAATAATAAAAGCAGTAAAAACAGAAAGGATTGTTAACCCAGTTAAGTGTGCAACAACACCTACTCTAAGGGCTACCAAGCCAGGGACAAGTCCACTAAATAGTATCATATCATAGACCCTTAATAAACAACCAGGTTACGATCTAATCACTTAATCACTACCCGTGATATACTTCTACCTAAGACACACCTAGGTATGAGGCCCTCCTCAAATCCCTTCAATCACTAACAGTGAATAACCACAAAATTATTAATTTATAAAGACTTTAATCATTCAATACTTAAAAGCTTATGAATGATCAACAATTAACAACTCAAATAACAACTCAAGTATTAAATCAATACTAGAGTGTATTACAATTAAAATACTTATACTTCTAAAACAGAAGGAATATATTCTTCATCAAAAGTTACAGTGATATGAATAAGAATGCAAGTCCTTATAAAAGTGCAGCAGTGGGCTTGGGCTGAAAAACAAATATTCCAATCTTTTTAATATTTCCATGAAAACAGGCCAAGATATAATCCATAAGGATAATGTAAATAGAAAAATATTCCTCCATATTTTTCGCAACCTAGGAGTCACAAATCCTGAATAATGGCACGCATAAAAACAGGAAACAAAAAACTTAAACCAAATATGAAGTTCATTCAGCTCAGGAGGTAGATGTTAAGACATCTACTTTGAAATCATTCAAAACAGTTTGCTTCAAATGTCAAGACATTTAGCAAAACATTATCAAGTCATTGTTTTACCAAAATTGCTGCAAACAAACACTTACACTTGTAATGCATGTAATTTGAGAATGTTTAGTGCAATAGCATCTCTTGATCAAGTTATGTCTCATTTTATGATAGTATCTTTATTTTTGGTTTTAGTGGTGATTAATTTTTTTCCAAGCTAGGAACATATGCGTGCAGCATCGGGAGCACCAATGTGAAATGTTGCATAATCGTGACATTTTTGAAGCGACTCAATAGTTTGCTAGTACATTACATTCATCATATTTCATGCATTTGTTCTTGTGGTGATGTGTATTTCCTGTTATTTATGTATTATATTTTGAGTAACTATATATATGGGTATATGTGAGTGCATGTTCTTACTTTTGCAAAAAAATCATTTATATGTGTCGACACATCCATTGAATGGTATCTTTTAGTCATTGTGTTCACCCTTTCATTAGGGATCTTAGAATGCGTCTATAACATGTTTGAAAAGGTTGTAAAAAGGTATCATGCATTAAATATGATTTTGTGCATAAAAATCAGTTGGATGTGTCAACACATCCATACTATGTGTCGACATATGTAGTTCAATAATAAAGCATGTAGGCTTTGTAGTTATGTCTTGACACAAAGACCTCATATAGGTTGACACATGTCATTAAAAAAATATTTTTGCATAAAAATCATTTATATGTGTCGACACATCCATTGTATGCGTTAACACATGTGTTGTTGTTTTAAAGCATGAAAGTCTCTGGAATCTCGTGTCAACATAAAGACCTCATACAGGTCGACACATGTCATTACATGTGTCGACACATAACTTACATGTGTTGAAATTTCACAAAACAATGTTTTCATTTTCAAACTTCTAGGTATCCCTTTTGCCTCCAACTTGCACTCATATATATATATATATATATATATATATATATATATATATATATATATATATATATATATATATATATATATATATATATCCATGGTTTTATGATTGGAATAAATTTTGCTAAAACATGGTTCTTAACTGATGTTGAGCAAGATGTCATAACATCTTGACCAACTATAATGACAGGTTCTGCTGTCATGTATATCAGACAAATGTTAAGCCAGATGTCTTGACATCTTGGCCAACTATACAGCAGGTGATACTGTTATTTTTCCTTGAATATTTGATTAAAAAATATGAGCTTATGGATGTTTTTAGTTCTCATACAGGCGCAACTAATCAAGGATATTTTAGGAACAATGAAAATTTGATTTGGTTTCTTAAAAAGGATCTTTGATACTTTTTAGGAAAATTGAAGATTTGTTCCTATTTTTGTGTGAAGATCTTGCAGATGATTTAAAAAGTAGAAGATTGGACTTGATTGAATAGTCCAAGCCCATACTTTTAGAGTCTATAAATAAGGACTTGCTAAACCTAAAATAGAAAGCATTCAAAATAAGAAAAATAGTGGGTGCAATATAAGGGTTTTGGGTTTTGGGAGTATTTTAGAGTCTTTATGTTTTTTCTTTGTATGTCACTCATGTATCTTTGATACACTAAAATTGTCTGATTGTGCTTAGTTGAAGATTTTAAGCAAAACTAAGAATTGTTCTCACTCATGAGCTTTTAAGAAAAGATTTGAGTATTGTATTTGAAGTGTAATCTTCTATTTGGGTCTTTGGTTTTTGTCACGGGTTTGTGACAGGTTTTATCACTGAGGTGATTGTGGGAAGTGAGAGGGGGATCTCATATCTAAAAGGTGTCTAGGTAGAAGTTGCATAAGGTAGGGATTAGGTGATAAGTTGTAAAATTTGGTTGTTTAGGCTTTGAACTAATACTATCATAGTGAATTTCCTTCCTGGCTTGGTAGTCCCCAGGGTAGGTGACTGCATCGAACTGGGTTAACAATTGATTGTCTCTTTTACCTTCTGCAATTTAATTCTGCATAATTTCTATTTTGGTAAAAGTGTTTTATGTCAGTAGATGATGTTATGACATATGTCTTGACATTGCGTTTTGGTGTTGGGACATCAGTCTTGACATCTGCATTGCAAGTTCCAGAATTTCAATTGGCATTAGAGAAGGCACCTTGTTTTGTCTATTAGGTGAGCTCCAGGGAGAATAATTTATAGTACTATGGACAAGGAAGGAGGATACAACAACATACCACCTTTATTAGATGGTTCAAATTATGACTGGTGGAAGGTTAGAATGGTGGCCTTTTTGAAATCCATGGACAATAAAGCTTGGATGACTGTTTTGAAAGGATGGGATCATCCTATTGTAAAGGACAAAGATAGGATTGAGTCCTTGAAGCCAGAGAAATATTGGACTGAAGATGATGATAAATTATTTATTGGAAACTCCAAGGCTTTGAATGCTTTATTCAATGAAGTGGACAAGAATATTTTCAGGTTTATTAATACATGTACTATAGCCAAATATGCTTGGGAATTTCTCAGGGCAACTCATGAAGGTACATTTAAAGTGAATATGTCAACACTTCATCTTTTCACTACTAAATTTGAAAAATTTAAGATGAATGATGATGAGGCCATCCAGGAATATCATATGAAGGTTCTTGAAATATCAAATGCATCTAGTTCCTTGGGAGAAAAGATGTAAGAAGAAAAGCTTGTTAGAAAGATTCTTAGGTATTTACCTAGGAAATTTGACATAAAGTTGACAGCCATTGAAGAAGCTCATGACATCATCAACATGAGGTTTGATGTACTTGTTGGCTCACTTCAAACTTTTAAATTGGCTATTAGTGACAAGTCTAAGAAAAAGAACAAGAGCATAACTTTTGTATCCAATGCTGAAGGTGAAAAAGGTCAATTTGATATGGATATTGAGGAAGGACTGTCCAATACCATTTTATTACTTGGGAAGAAATTCAATATAATTCTAAAGAGAATGGATAGAAGAGGAATACCAGATGTCAAGAACATCTCATTTGACATCATTAATAACCTTGATTCTCTGAAGAAAACAAGAACTGAAGAGAACTCAAATCAAGGAAAAGGCATTCAATTCTATGAGTGGGAAGGATTTGGTCATATTAGACTAGAATGTCCCACCTTTCTCAAGAAGCAGAAGAAAGTGTTTACTGTATCTTGGTCTGATGATGATAAGTTAGAAGATCAATCTAACAATAAGACTACCAAGCTTTTGATGGCTCTCTGTGGCAAATGGGAAGATGAAGTAGAAGCTTGTGATGTAAATGATCTCTATGAAGATTTGGATGTGTCCTACAGGGATCCTTGTGACAGGTGTAAATAAAGCCTTAAAGTAGAGGAAAAATAGAGGAAGATCATCAATGAACTGGAGAATGAGAAGAAATAACTTATACGTACTATTTCTCATCTACAAAGTGAGGTAAATCTCCTAAATTCCAAGCTTGACAAGTTGACAAATTCCTTGAGAATGGTGAAGAATGAAACTAATGTGTTGAAAGAGGTTGGAGATACAAGAGTTAATTATGATTCTGATAATAAATAGAAGAAAAGGCCTAAATAATAGTTCTTCCCTTCTGAAAATAAGAGAATGATCACCATGTCCAAGAAAATGTTACAACATCCTAGAAGACATGATGTAATTTCATACAAATCTCAATTCTCAACATGGAGATGTCATTACTGTGGTGAGCATGGACATATAAATCCTTTTTGTTATAAATTGTATGGAGATTAAAAATATTTAGTTTATTCTAAGGTTGTTCAAGTGAGCAAAAAGAGAAGTGTTAAAAATAGAGATATTAATCTTATAGCTCATACTTCCTTAAGAGACTCAAATAGAGAAGACTAGTACTTTAACAGTGGATGCTCTAGACATATGACAGGGGTTCATAAGTTTTTATGGATATTAGGCCTCACCCTACAAGTGCTGTCAGATTTGGTGATGGGTTTAAAGGTGAAATCAAAGGAGTTGGAAAGTTGATGTGTGCTGGTTCTCCTAGTTTAGAAGATCTTTTTTCTTGTGAAAGATTAGCTTCTAATCTTATTAGAATTAGTCAATTGTGTGAATAAGGACTATTAGTCAACTTCTCAAAGTCTGAATGTCTAGTCAAAGATAAGAAAGATGTTGTTCTGATGATGGGCATAAGGTCTAAAGACAATTGTTATTTATGGGAATCTCAAATAATTGCTTACTCTTCCAAATGTTCAATAACCAATAAGGATAAAGTAAATCTATGGCACTAGAAACTTGGACACCTTCATCTTAAAAGAATGAAGGAAATCATATATGAAGGAGCCATTAGAGGAATGCCATAGCTCAAGATTGAAGAAGGGGAAGCTTGTGATAAGTATGAAATTAAGAAGCAAACCATGATGTCACACCCAATGTTACAACATCAGAATACTTCCAAAGTGATGGAAATTCTTCATATGGACTTAATGGGACCTGTTGTACCCCAAAATTTTCTCTCCCATTTTTCTTCAAGACATTCTCCTCAGGTCCTCATTTGCTCAAAAAGGTTGCCTAAAAATTGATCAGACAAATTCTCCTCCTAAGTAATGGGTTCATAACTAGGGTTTTGTATTTCACAAAGAAGATTGGGTTTCCAAGGTCTCAAGTGTTTTTCATAGTTCTTCATATGTCCCTAAGAATACTCATGCCAAGTTTCAAGCCTTGCATCAAAAGTTTGATCAGACAATGGCTCAGATGACTGATAATTAACTATATCGGGTAAAAAGTCAATTATGGTCAACATACAGTCAAACTTCAAGAATTTTGGTCAACCTCAAGGTTTTTAAGTCACATCCATCATTTGATAAAGGTTTGATCATGATTCCTCAAGAAAAGCCCTCAAATCATCAAAAGTTAAAAGTTGCCAAATTAGGGTTTTCTTAAGGAGAAGTCAACTAAACTTTGACCAAGCATAACTTTCACATGCTTCATCAAATTTTCCCCAACCAAAGCCCATTTTGAAGGGAATTCAATTCTCTACATCTTTGTATTTATAAGCTGAAGTCCAAAAAATGCTTCATTTGAGAGATATAAGAAAATACATTATAGGTCATTTCAAAAGTCAACAAAAAGACACTTTTTGTAAAGGAAACTTACATTAAGATAAATCTTCAAAAGCAAAAATGATCAACATAGATATTTTATAGGACATCTTGAGCTTTCCAAAAAGTCCAAGATCACCTTCAAAAGATAAAAATTGAGAGAGTTATGACCATTGTAAGTTAGGAAATTTTGAGTAAATGCATGAAGTTCAAAGTGAGCAAACTTGATATTTTGGACTATTGGGCCATGGTTTAAAGTTCAAATGTGCTATATACTCCTTATACACCTCAGAATTCATTCATACATCCCTGGACCTATTTTTATTTTAAATATTTTTTATTTATTCATTAATAATGCAAAATAAATAAGATAAAATCATGTCCTCTTCTACAAGGTCCAAGCCCACACATCTTTGATCTAATTTCCCCTATACGATCTTAACAACTCTCATACAAGACCACACGAAAAAAACTTGCCTCAAACTTGTCAAAAAATCAAACTTTTTTCAAGAACCCTAGAAATTTTCAAATCCTTGTTACAAACCCTTTCACCACAAACTTGCCATCCAAATCAACTCCATTCACTCCTAGGGTAAGATTTGATCGTTTTACAATGGCCCAAATGGCCAGAAAGCACTTATACATTCATCAAGATTTCGTTCTTGTTTGAATTTCAGATTTTTAGTTTTACTGAATTCTAACACTTATTAATGCTTGATATGCGTTTATGAGGCTCAACTATGCAGGTTTGGACCATCGTGGATGCCTCGTGTATGTTAAATCTTAAACCACCGTGTTTGCTATGCTTTGTACAATTTGTGCTATTGCGGCCAAACCATTGACTTTTAGGCCAAAACAATACCTCCATTGAACTTGCAACCCTCAATTTAGGGGGATAGGGTGTTTTGGGATCATTAACGCATTGTGTTTTGCAGGCTGGATGAATGAAAGCAACCGGAGAAGACGATCGGAGCTAGGGCTCCGGTGCCTCTCCGGTTCAGGAAACTTGTTTAAAATATATAGTTATGGATTAATATAAGTGAATGGATGTATAGCCACCCCAGTGGCAGAAACGCGCGCGAAGGCATTGGTCTCCCAAGTCACGAGTTTGAACCCCGATTTTGCCAAAATTCTCAAATTTTCATATTTTGAAGGATAGAGTACAAAACGCGATGAGGCTAGATCTTAATACCAACCAGTTCTTGGCCTGGTGGTAAGCTATGCGTGGATAATGTTGAAGAGCGTGGGTTCAACACCCACCCCTATCCTTTGGTTTATTTTCTATGTTTCTCACTCTTTTTTCACCCTTTTTTCTTTAACTTCACAAAATCTTTTACAAAACCTTTGTTTCAAAACATTTTTTTAATAAACCCTAATTTAGGTTTTAGGTTTAATTAACCCTAATTAAATTTTTATAGGTTTTTTTTATTTAATCAATCAATTTAGGTTTTTTAGTTAGCTTAATTAATTATTTTTTAAAATTAAATCAATTTAACCATTTTTCATTTAATTAGTCAAATTAGTCAAAATTCATTTAGGGTTTGTTTAAATTGATTAATTATTTTTCTTAATTAAAATTAATTAGTCCTTAAGTTAATTGTTAAACTCTTTTCATCAAAATGATCATAAAACGATTTTCAATTTTCTTTTTCCCTTGATTTTTCAATCTTCGCGTGCTTTACTATTTTCGCATTATTTTTTCTGATTATGTAACTGCTACGGTTTGTAATAGTTTAAATTAGGGTTTTACTTTCTATTTCCCCCGTTTTTTACTATTTTGTACCCCCACTCCCGAAGCCTTGTAATAGTGTAGAATTTTATTTCCTGCACTTTACTGCTTTATTATTGCTATTATTGTTTAGTTAACAGGATTATATGGCAAGATCTAAAAGCAATCGTAGAAAACCCTAATCAAAGACTAAATAATTGAAGATGAATCACTTTTCATACACACACCTCTAGGGTAACCTCACTCGTTGCCTCGGAAAAAAGTCACGTCCCTCGAACATGGGGATGTTTTAGCAAAGACCCTCGATTAAAAAGATCGTAGTCCCACGCCGACCCTCCAATACTGCCTTTGGTAAACAATCTTAGTCCCTTACGATACATTGCTAAAGCGTCCCTATGAGTTGCCTTTATGACTGTACGATGACCTGCGCCTGTCCCTTCACATCCAACGATAAGGCTTCCTACTAACTAATGGTAGATAGCACTATCTAAAGGAGGAAGAAAATAATACGAAAAACTTTGAGTAGGTAGATTGCTCGTAATCGCTTGCTCACTAAAATAAAAACATTTCACACAAACACTTTCAAAATATTTTCAACACACTTTGTACGCATTGTCGAGGATGGATACGAGAATTATTACAAAGTCTTGCCGTACTTAGGAATTTTTTTCAAAATATTTTCAAACACATACACAAAAGAATTTCAAAACAAAAGTGAGATAGTGATTAAGAGCTCGTAGATAACTACAGATGAAAAGGGTTCTAAAACCTTCCCTTTTTATAACCTACCCCCCGAACTCAAAATTCTCAAAGGTCTTTTCTGTTCTTTTCACCCTTTCCATTTTAGATAAAAGAAAAGTCGGTGGCGACCCTTGCTATCCGCAACATTTGCGATAAAACGCAAAATAAGTCAGTTCTCCGATAGAAAGCTTGGGTGGGAAGAGGTAAGTCTATGTGGTTATAGATTATTTTTTTGGGTATCCTTGGATGAACTTTTTTAGAGAAAAATCAGATAATTTTGAAGTCTTTAAATATTTTTGTCAAAGTACTCAAGAGGAGAAGAAGAGTGTGATTGTCAAGGTTAGAAGCTACCATGACAAGGAGTTTGAGAATACAAAATTATCTAAAATTTGAGCGTCTGAAGACATCAATCATGAGTTCTCTTGTTCCATCTCTTCCCATCAAGATGGAATTGTTGATAAAAATACCAGAGTTATACATGAATCTAATAGAGTTATGCTTCATGCTGAGCAAGTGCCATTGGAGTTTTGGGCTGAAGCTATGAATATTGCACGCTACATTCATAATAGGACCACTTTGAGAAGATGTACTTCAACTACTCTCTATGAGTTATAAAAAGGAAGGAAGCCTATAGTAAAATATTTTCATACCTTTGGAATTAAATGTTATGTATTAATTGACAAAGATCAAAATGGTAAGAATCTCAAAAGAAATGAAGGGATATTTCTGGGTTACTCTTCAAATAAAAGAGCTTATAGATTTTTAACTCTAGAAATAAAGTTGTTATAGAATCCACAAGTGTGGTAATTGATGATTCATTCATTGAAAGGGAGAAGGATGTCGAAGACAATGTTGGAACATCCTCTGTGCAGACTGATGAGGCAGTAAGAGAGGTAGTTTGTGAATTCTCAAGCACTAAATCAGTGAGTTCTCAATCCAACAAAGGTTTCTCTATTAGAGGTCAGATAGAGAAATCCAAAGAAATGATTTCAAACCACCTTAATGAATAAGACATCACTAAATCAAATAAGAAAATATCAAACTCATGTCTTGTTTCTATGCTTGAACCAAGAATGAGTCCTACTATTCAAGAAAGGAAGATCTTGAATTGAATAAATGGGTCAAAGTGGGTCAGTAGATATTTATCTCTAAAAAAAAATTTGATATCCTATTTCAATAAGAAGCAAATATGTGCTTCTGTGAATACTACTGAAGTTGAGTATGGTGGAATAAGGAGAGGTTATTGTTAGTTCCATGTGTTGTAACTGGTTTTAAAATAAGATTCACCACCCTTAATTTTTATCCTAAAGAAGGGAATATAAAGTTTAACCCTATATATGTTAGAGATTCTAGGTTGTTGGACTCATTCTTAGACGAAGGGAATGTGTTAGGCACCCCCCATCCACCTTGTTCACAAGGATACTAGAGTTAGAAGCGTGATCTTTGAGAAAAAAGGTTTTAATTTTTTATTAGGGGAACTCGCCACGATTTTAGTTGTATGCCTACGTATCCTCTTAGGAAGAATCAGAGTCTGAATTCGTAGTTCGCAGTTTGTTGGTGTTTTTTAAAGATTACGAAGATATTTGAATTCCCCTTGTACTTAGTCTGGGTGTATGAATAGTGGAGTTGGTAGATGAAGTGTGCAGTTGATTAAAATATTTCGTAATCCTTTTTGAAAATTGATTGTTAGTTTATTATGGAAAATAGTTTGGTGTTGGTTAAATATTTTTTAATGTATTAATTATAAAAATATCTTTACTAATGCATGACTCTAAAAAAAGATTTTTAATGCAATAAATAAAAAAATATTTGGATGAGTTTAGAAAAATAATGTTTGATTTATAATAATAATAATAAATATAATATTATAATTATAAATATATTAAAATATAAAATATAAAATAAAATAATTATAATAAAATAAATAAAAAGCGTATGGGGGTGTAAATTAAGTTGGGCTAGCAAAACATGGG
Source organism: Vicia faba (assembly GCA_948472305.1). Taxonomy (NCBI): domain Eukaryota; kingdom Viridiplantae; phylum Streptophyta; class Magnoliopsida; order Fabales; family Fabaceae; genus Vicia; species Vicia faba. Next base: position 779,260,953 of record OX451735.1, read on the forward strand.
GGTGCAGGTATTAGGGCCCTGAATTCAGATGTTAGAATCAGGCCCAACGTAATGGGGAGATTGAATTTGAACTATGTAGTAAAATATGGGGGCATAAAGAGTATGGGTCCAAGTCCAGATATTGGACTTGGCCCATTAGGCTGAGGGGGTGAGGTTTTATGCGTGGATAATAAAACGACACAAAAGGGAGGCGTGAGTAATATGGGCCTGGCCCAAAGGGTTTGAGGAGTCCATTTGGACTCCATGCAGACGAGCACATGGTGATATGGTAGGCACACATTTCTAGATGTTTAATGGTGATTGCATGGTTATGATGGAGGGAGCAAGGTAACATGCATGGACTTATGCACACTGGATTACTAAACATATTATATTTTTGTCTTACAAAACAATTTTTTCATTTCTCTTTCTCTCCCTCTAACATAGCATTCTTCTTCTCTCTTCTAACCCCAAAACCCTAACATAGAAAAAAACCTAGATCATCGCCGATCCTCCCCAAACCCTAATCGGTAGCAATCGTTCTATTACCTCCAATTAAACCCTAACCCACAACCCAAACCACGCATCAAAAACAGAAAATAAAAAAACAAAGCTAAGTCGTTACCTCCGACCGTGGTTGTTTTTGCGCCTCCTCTGTGTAACTCCTTCTGATCCCCTTTTCTTTCACTTTTTGAAAGGTTTTGGACGACAGTGGTGGAGGACGTAGTGGCAGCATAATGGAATAGGCGCTATTGTTTCAGATGTTGAAACCCTAGTTCACACGGAGCGGTGACGAACAAGAACTGGCGGCGGTGCAATGGAGTCTCTTTCTTCTCTGTTCTTCCTCTCTCTTTCTGTCAATTTTTTCCTCTCAATTTTTCTTCCTCCCTTTCTTTTAGAAATTAGGTCTTCTTATAGTGTTAAGGGTTAGATGATTTAGAATTTTTTTTTGTAATTGATCGTTACCTTTTAGATTGATAGAAGAATTTAGGAATTTTAGAGATTAGTTTTGATTTGTTTGTAATTTATATAATAAGTTTTTGATATGATCTGTATAAGTTTGACTCTGTATTGATTTGTTTATGTAAAGATTTGATTTTGTTTTGGGTTTTGATTATGTTACAACTTAGTTGATTATGGACAATTCAATGTAAAGATTCGTTTTTGTTTTAATCTTGATTTGAACAGTATCTGTTTTAATATTAAAACATGTGTTTCTTTTCCTTTGATCTGCACAGTGAATGTTTCAATTTTGAAACATGCGTTTTTTTCTCCGATTTGGACTGTAAGTGTTTCTTTGATTTGGGCTTAGGCCTAGAAAAAAATGATTGGACCGTGCAATCTAGAAAGCCCTCTTTTGCTTATTAGTCAACGCTTTCAAATAATAAAACAAATATAATTTTTAATTAAGTTTAATAATAATAATTTTAATAATATCAGTAATAATTATGTAACATATAAACATATTTCTCAAAACAAAAACCTGAAATGGGCCGCATTGCATCAGTTATTGGGCCTTAATAAAACCAACTTGTTTATGGGCCTCCCTAACTAGAACAAACACCCCCTCACTTGTTTTAAGACAGGCTCAACACTCTAATGGGCGGGTCCTGATTTAATCAATAAGCCTCTCAAGTAATAGCATACCACCTCCTTTCTGTACGTAAATGGGCCCTTAACCTTTACATGGGCCTTTCTGATTTAGAAAGGTCCAAGAACTTTTAATAATGTAAACCCCCTTCAAAAATTAAATAAGGATGGAACCAAAAAAAAAAACTAAATGGGCCCTTGATTATGTATTGGCCTTTCTGATTTAGAAAGGTCCAAAAAATTTCTTAATATTGTAACCTTTCAAGATATAAATTGGGCTAAAAACGGAACAAAACCTTGCTTAGAAAGCGCAATGGGTTTTTTTAAAACAAAATATGAACTAAGAAGTCCATACACCTCTTCTCTAAAAAAACTAATGGACCATCAACTTTTCATGGGCTTTCCTGATTTAGAAAAGCCCATTAATTCTCTTATAGGATAAAACCCCCTTTGATAAACTTAAAACCCCCTGAATCTGAGAATGATATATTATGAAGAAAGCAATAACTCTAGAGATTAATAAGGAATAAAATGATTAAAAAATAGTATGGAAAATTTGGGGTATGACAGCTGTCCCTATTTAATTATCTTTTGATTGAATAGTGTGAGAATACACAGGTCTTACACGTTCTGATCTAAAGTTTATTAAATAATGGAAGACTCCAAAATTTGTCCGAAAGATTATGAGGATACATTGTACAGCGTTCCCATGGGTATGAAGAATAGGCATAGATAATGATATATCATCTTACTAGCATTTTGAATCAAGTTTTAATTTAAATTAGATACGACAACACAAATAACTCGTTAGTATCTAAAAAAAGCGAAGATTTTTTGCACATTTACCATAACATAGGAGGTAAAATAATACAAGTTTTGAAAAAGTTGACTTACTAATGCTTGGACACTAATTTAGTAAGTTTTGATTTGATTTGATTTTGTCTATTCATGGCAACCTAGGGAATGAATAAAAAAAATTTTGATAACACATTACTGCGTGGAGACTAATGCAATGGATTATACAGATTTCATTATGTTTACTACAACCTAGGGAGTAAACAGTATGGGGATGAACCTATGTATTTATCACAACTTAGGGGATAAAAGACAACATGGTGGGTTTAAGTTATTCATCACAACCTAGGGGATGAATAATATAACCCTGAAAACTCACATATGTATCACAACCTAGGGATAGATAATTGAAAAAGCTTGATAACAACATCACTGCATGGAGACTGACGCAATGAATGATATCGCATATTTCGTCATGTTTACTACACCCTAGGGAGTAAACAGTACAAGGATGAACATGTGTATTTATCACAACCTAGGGGATAAAAGACAGCAAGAGTGGGCTTTATTCATTACAACCTAGGGGATGAATAATATAACTCTGAAAATTCGCATATCTATCACAACCTAGGGGATATATATTTGAAAAAGCTTGATAACACATCGCTGCATGGAGACTGATGCAATGAGTTATATCACAGATTTCATCATGTTTACTATAACCTAGGGAGTAAACAATACGAGGATGAATTCACGTATTCATTGCAACCTAGGGAATGAATAATATGAATCCAGTAATTCACACACCTACCACAACATAGGGGTAGATGATTGAAAATGTTATTTTTGATGATCAAATCATAGATGATTAGACCAAAGATGAGATTGGATTTTTACCGGTTGTGTCTATTATCAACCAAGGTAAATGTTTGTTTTGTTGAATCGACAAAGGGCCCCAAGATATTGGTTTTCCCAAAGTGTGTTCAGAAAGACGCCATGTATGATGTATATGTTTAATGTCCTAGATTTACATGCAACCCAGAATGTATGAGCGTCAAGTATGTTATGTATGCCCCAAATATGTACATATGTACATATGTACCAAATGTGTGTATATGCCCCAAAACATAATGAAAAATGTTTTTTCATATTCTCTCCTTTTAAATCATTGGCTTTGTGTTAACAACTCCCCGATGTTGTATGTTGTGTCGTCGTGGTATCTTTGAATTGATTTGAATAAGATAAAAGTGTCTGCAGGATCTTCATGTTTGTATCATAGGCGCGGGCGTAGGCGTGGACGTAGTTGTGGATGCAGGCGTAGACGTAGGCGTGGATTTTCTTTCGATGTTTTTCTAACCAAAATGCTTTTTGATGTTTTATCAAATTCTTTTATTTTTCAAATCCTCAAAATGGTTTCAACATAATATTCACAAAAAATAATCGTGGTACCTTGCAAAAAAGTTGGAAAAAGTAAATATAATTGAAAGATTGAAAAAGTAAATGTTTTATTGATATGCCTCTGAATAGGCGAGAGTACAAGATGCAATTCCTTGAAAGAGGTAATTACAGAAATTATAAAAACTAAAAATGGCAATGAAAATGATAATTGCTACTGATGTTTCCCCAATGTCCTTCTGATAGCCTTAATCTTCTTTGCTTCTAAGTCAAATGATTTGGATCAATCCCTTCCTTTGTGGTTTTCAGTCATAGTTCTTAGATCGCAGTCTTTTTGTTCTTTATTTCTTTAAGTAAGATCCCTAATTTTTTATTAGACCACCCTCTCGGGTTTTCAATCCACCGGGATAATTTGTTTTGTGTATGTCCCTAATTTTTGCCTGGATAGCCCTTTAGGGTTTTTAATCCACCGGGACGCTCCTTTTTGCCTAAGTCTCCTGTTTAAGGTTCGTTCTTAGCGAGCTTTTTATACATAGTATTTTTTGACTGCGTCTAAATTTGTTGGATGCGGTAGTTCCTCCCCATCCATTACTGTGAGGATAAGACCACCACCAGACAATCTTATTTTTAGCACAAATGAACCTTCTTAGTTGGGTGTCCATTTACCACGTGAATCGAGACTAGGTAGTAGAATCTTCTTGAGCACCAGATCCCCTTCTTTGAACACTCGAGGGCGGACTTTCTTGTCGAATGCTTTCTTCATCTGTTTTTGGTATAATTGATCATGGCACAAAGCTATCAAGTGTTTCTCTTTAATGAGGTTGAGCTAATCAAGTCGCGTCTGAACCCATTTTGCTTATTCAAGCTTTGTTTCCATTATAACTCGAAGTGATGGAATTTCTATTTCAACTGGGAGTACTATCTCCATGCCATATACCAGAGAGAAAGGTGTCGCACTTGTTGATGTATGTACGGAAGCACAATAGCCATGTACAGCAAAGGGGAGCATTTCATGCCAATCTTTGTAGATCTTCACCATTTTCTGAATGATTTTCTTAATGTTTTTATTGGAAGCATCAATGGCTCCGTTCATTTTAGGCCTATATGGTAAGGAATTATGATGCTCGATCTTGAAATTATCGCCTAACTCCTTCATCATTTTGTTGTGCAGATTAGACCCATTATTCATAATGATTCTGCTGGGAACCCCATATCTGCATATGAGATTTTGTATGATGAATCGAGTAACCACTTGACTTGTCACATTCACGTAGGATGTCCCTTCTACCTATTTGGTGAAGTAATCAATGGCAACTAGTATGAACCGGTGTCTGTTAGACGCTTTCGGTTTGATCATGCCTATCATATCAATTCCCCACATCAAAAATAACCAAGGAGAGCTCATGACGTTCAGAGGAGTTGGTGGCACATTCATTTTATTGGTGTAGATTTGGCATTTGTGACATGTCTTTGTATAATGGTAGCAGTCGGCTTCCATCGTTAACCAATAATAACCTGCTCGCAGGATTTTTCTAGCCATGGCATGCCCATTTGTATGAGTTCCAAAAGTACCTTCATGGATTTCTCTCATAAGCTTATCTGCTTCTTGTTTCTCCACACACCTGAGTAGCACCATATTGTAGTTCCTTTTGTATAACACATCACCGCTTAGAAAGAATTTTGAGGCTAGCTTTTGTAGGGTTCATTTGTCAATGATGGATGAATTTTCTGGATATTCTTGTTTCTCAAGGTATCTCTTGATTTCATAGAACCAAGGCTTGTTATCTGGTCCCTCTCCAATAGCAAGGCAATATGCAGGCTCTTCAAAATGTCTGATTGTAATGCGCGGTTCATGGTTCGGCCAAGTTACTTTGAACATAGTTAATAGAGTTGCCAAGGTATCTGCCATCTGATTTTCTTCTCGCGGGATATGACTGAAGGTGATCTCAGTGAATTCTGTAGCTAGCTTTAAAACATGATCCTGATATGGAATCAATTTGGGATGTTTAGTATCCCATCCGCTGTTGACTTGGTATATGACTAGCACGGAGTCTACAAATACTTTGAGATGTTTGATTCTGAGATCGATGGAAGCTTCTAGATACATAGTACAAGCTTCGTATTCGGCGATATTGTTGGTGCAGTCAAAGCATAACCTCGCAGTATAAGGTGTGTGATCATTTTTCGTAGAAGTCAAAACTGCCCCAATTATGTGCCCTAGCGCATTTGAAGCCTTGTCAAACATGAGTATCCAACATGCCCCTGGTTCAGGTCCTTCGTCGGGCCCTGGTATTTGGTAGTCACCTATAACCATGACATCTTCTTCTGGAAAGTCAAACTTCATTGGTTGATATTATGGTAATGGCTAATGAGCTAGATGGTCAGCTAGTACACTACCCTTGATCTCCTTTTGAGTAACATATTAAATGTCGTACTCTGATAGTAGCATTTGCCATCGGGCAATCCTTCCTGTGAGAGCTGGTTTTTCGAACACATACTTTAATGGATCCATTCTTGCTATTAACCATGTGGTGTGAGTTAACATGTATTTTCTTAATATTTTAGCAGTCCAAGCCAATGCACAACAAGTTTTCTCGAGAAGTGAGTACCTGGTTTCACAGTCAGTAAATTTCTTTTTGAGGTAGTATATTGCATGCTCTTTTCTACTTATTTCATCATGTTGTCCCAATACACATCCCATTGATCCTTCAAGCATAGTTAGATACATGATGAGTGGCCTTTCAGGAACTGGTGGCATTAAGATCAGTGGCTCTTGTAAATATTTCTTTATTGTCTCGAAGGATGTTTGACAATCATTATTCCATACCTTCGTTTGATCTTTTCACAGTAATTTGAGTATAGGCTCTCACATAGCTGTCAGGTGCGATATGAACCTTGAAATGTAGTTCAATCATCCAAAGAAACCACAAATCTCTTTCTCTGTCCTTAGAGCTGGAATTTCTTGTATGGCTTTTACCTTGTCGGGGTCAACCTCAATACCATGTTGACTTACAACGAAACCCAGTAACTTGCCTGACCTGACACCAGATGTACACTTGTTCAGATTTAACCTTAGTTTGAACCTTCGCAGACGCTCGAATAGCTTTTGTAAATGTATGATGTGATCCTCCTCCATATGATATTTGGCAATCATATCATCTACGTACACCTCAACCTCTTTGTGAATCATATCATGAAATAATGTGACCATAGCATGTTGATAAGTTGCCCCTGCATTCTTCAGAGTGAACGGATTACATTATAACAGAAATTTCTCCAAGGTGTCATAAAAGTAGTCTTTTCCATATCTTCGGGTGCCATTTTGATTTGATTATAACCCGAGAAACCATCCATGAATGAGAATACCGAAGCTTGATATGTATTGTCCACCAAAACATCTATGTGAGGTAACGGAAAATCATCTTTGGAACTTTCTTTATTCAGATCCCGATAATCTACATACATGTGTACTTTACCATCCTTCTTGGGTACTGGTACGATGTTAGCTATCCAAGGTGGATAATCTACCACCGCTAAGAACCATGCATCGAATTGTTTAAAGACCTCTTCTCGAATCTTGTTGGACATGTCTGGACGAGTTCTTCTAAGCTTCTTCCTGACCGGAGACCAACCTTCCTTGAGAGGTAGTCTGTGCACCACGATATCTGTGTCCAATCCTGACATATCCATGTATGACCAGGAAAATATATCCACATGTTTATGTAGCAACTTGATCAACCTTTCTTTGACACTTTTCTCCAATGTTGCCCCTAACTTGATCTCTTTTGGATCTTCCTATTTTCCAAGGTTAATGGTCTCAATAGATTCTTGGTATGGTTGTATATTGTCATCTTTTTCTCTATCTCCCTCGCCAATTCCTTAGAAAGTTCAAGATCTTCATCATCTTCCTCTTCAGCTTGGTTGATGGGTGCATATAAATTATATCGGATAGCAGCATTAACATTATCGATGATTTTGGGCATGGATCTCTACACTTATCATGTTTTGGTGAAACTTTTAGTTTGTGAATTCGGAAAATGCATATGAAGAAAGTATTGCCATTTTTAAATATGAGATATAAGTGCAAGAGAAAGACAGGGATCTTAATTGAATGTGAAATATAACTTTTATTAATCGTGAATAACGTTTGAAAAAAATGGGGGACCCTTACAAGAAACACCTATGCCTTGGGCTTGATATAGGTTCTTTCAAAAATAAGAAAAATTACTTTGGAAAGAAAAAGATCTCGGAAATCTCCACAACTGTCTAATTATTGAGTTCTTCGTCTGGGGCACATCCATGGATGAAATCAGTTTCCCTTTTGATGTTGCTCTTATTAGATATTATTTCCACCCATCTGCCATGCTCTACTCCTTTGTTGACGAAGGTCTCCTAGATTTGAAGAAAGTATGCTTTGCCTTTATGAGAAGCCTTTGATAACTCGTAACCCAAACCAAATCGATTCTTCTTCTCGGGTATTTCCGGGAGCTTTCCCCAAATTTTTGAGGTATCACTTTCTATCGCTATTTGCAAATCTTTCCATGAAGTCACAATAGGTTTCTTGATTTTTTTTCACCGGAAAGGTTGCCATTGAGGCAACCTCTAGGACTTGAAATGGTGTGGCTATATAGTCTTCATCAGCACTGATATACATGTATGATTCTATGTGACTTACAAAGATGTCTTCTTCACTATCGGTTGTGACCAATCTTCCTTCAATGAAGAACTTCAGTTTCTGATGTAAAGTCGAAGTGACTGCCCTTGCTGCATGAATCCAGGGTCACCCGAGTAAACATGTATATGCTGGTTCTATATCCATGACTTGAAAAGTTATATAGAACATGTGTGGGCCGATCTTGATAGAAAGGTCCACTTCATCAAATACTGAACTTTGAGATCCGTCAAAAGCTTTAACTATCGTAGAACTTGGTCTTATCACAACATCATCTAGTGTTAACTTCATCAAGTTGGATTTTTGTAGTACATTGAGGGCAGAACCAGTATCGGTGAGTACCCTGGATAGGCTTGTAGTACCTATCTGAATGGATATGTGTAATGCCTTATTGTGAGCTCAACCTTGTGGAGGTAAATCATTATCATTGAAACCCATATATGATCCTGATGTCAAATTTGCTACAACACTGTCAAATTGGTTTACAGTAATCTCCTCTGCGACATGAGCAGAACTCAGAACCTTCATTAGTGAGTCTCGATGCGCTTATGAATTAATGAGCAACGAGAGTATATAAATTTTGGCTGGGGTTTGGTGAAGCTGATCCATTACCCTATCATCACTCCTCTTGATTATCTTAAAAAATTATTTTGCCTCTTGATCAATAAAGTTCTTTCTCGAAGGCTCTTGTTCTTGACTTGCCTCCACCACTGCTTTTCCTTTGTCTTTTACCAATTTATAATCCTTACTTTTTACCATGGTATCATTTTTCTTTTGTGTTTCAGAGCTAAATATTCGACCACTATGAGTCATTCCCCCTATTCCTGCTATATTTAAGATTGCAGGTCCTTAACTTGTTGACAATTCACATTCCTATTTTAAGCCATTGACGTATATAGTTGAATCATAACTCCACGGTACTGCTTTGTCACTTTTGTAAGGGGTATGAGATGGGCCCCTAATTACCATTGTAGTCTTCGGAACTACTGGTATCCTCAGAGTTTGTCTTGGTGTTATTACCATTGTTTCTGCTGATTCTCCCCACGGGACCACAAGAGTCTTCTTATTAATGTTTGGCCCTTTGCAAGGAACTACCAATGTCTTCTTTGTACTTCCTTTAATTGCATATACATATTCTCCTTCAGGGTTTGATCCAAATTGGACTATCCCCTAGTCCACCAATTTTTGTAATGTCCTCTCAAAAGCTTCATTATGTTCCAAAAGGAGCCCACACTCCAACAGATATTCCTTCAACAACTTTATTAGGGCCTTTACTCATCTGGCTGCCCCAAAGTTAGTGACTACTTCTATCACATTTATTGTTGGTCCACCATGCGGAGGCATGGGGTTTGACTTGATATTTGGTTTATCAAAAGTGATATCCTGAGAATCCAACAAATTATGAACTTTATGTTTGAAGGCCCAACATTATTGTATGGTATGCCCAAGAGAATTGGCATGATACTCATATTTGGAATTGGCATTGTTTCTTGGCGGGGATGCCCCGATTGGAGGAGCTAGAGGTCTTATCTCTACCAAAGACGCCTTGACCAAGTGTTGTAATAATTCACTAGGTGACATAGGGAGTGGGTCAAACTTTCTTAGCGGCCTTCAAATTTGTTTTGTTACTGTTATCACGGAATTATTTATGGTTGTTGTGCCATTAGTTGTGATTATACAACATTAATTTCTCCCTCCTTCCTTTTCATGAAGTTAAGAACATGTACTTTTGCATTGTAAGGGGTACTAGCTGGCCCCGCTTGTATCTTTCCGCTTTTTATTCCAACTTCAATCCTTTCTCCAATAATTACTAAATCCAAAAATTTGGGAGAGACGCTTCCTACCATCTTTTCAAAGTATATCCCTTGCAAGGTTCCCATGAACATATCAACTAGTTCTTTCTCCATAAGTGGTGGTTGTACATGGGCTGCCATTTCTCTCCACCTTTGGGCATATTCCTTGAAAGACTCCTCCTTTTTCTAAGGAAAGTTCTGCAGTTGCATACAGGTAGGTGTCATGTCCAAGTTATATGTTGCCCATGTTTAAACATGAACCTGCTACAACTCCATGTACCAATCTAGGGATGGCCCACTTAAACTGTCTTGGAAATAATGAATCATCAACTTCTAGTCTTGAGCATAGGGATGCATCTTCCTGAAACACATGCGCAGATGGTTCCTTGGACAGGTGATCCCCTTGTATTTTCCAAATTCAGGTACTTTCAATTTTGGCGAGATCACCACATCAGGAACTAGACCCATTTCGAGAGCATCGACATTGAAAACATTGTAACCCTCTAGAGTTTTGTACTGGTTGATCACTAAGGGATTCTCAGTAGCATGAGTATGGGTTGTTCTTTGAGGTGCTTAATTGACATCATTTAAGTCGTGGTCTCCATATTGCAAGTCCAATTAGTTGTATGCATTGGTAATCGGAATCTACAAGGTATGAGATGCCCCTACCTTTGGTGGAGGTGGGAAAAACCCTTTAGTATTAGCTTATCTTTTTTCTTGTTGAGCCATGGCGGATTTTTGGGGTCCTGACTCCGGTTCTTTCCTCGGTTGGTGACTGCTCGATGCACCAATGGTCTGGCCTACTTCTTCAAAGGCTACCCTAGGGATTTGCTCCTGTCTTTCGATGATATCCTTCAAGGCTAGAAGAACTTGACTCATGTCTCCTCTCATTGAGTTGACGTTGCCTTTGACTTTCTCAAGATTTTCTTTGAATGCATCTTGGTTCTCCTCAATTTGTTCCATCACTTTTTGTTGATGGGCTCTTGTTTGATATGGTGGTTTGAGAGGTGGCACTTTTCTTCTACTAATGGTTTAACTAGAGAAGGTTTTGAAAAATGATGACTTTTTATGAATTTATGAGATGCAAATGTTTGTGAATGCATGAATGTGTATGAATATGCTAAGGGTTTTGTTTTTGAATATCTTATTCACTTGGATATATATATATATATATATATATATATATATATATATATATATATATATATATATATATATATATATATATATATATATATATATATATATATTATTTTTTCAGGTTTTACTTTTTATTAGTGAGTATCTTAAAAAATAAATACGCAAATGAGATACAAAAACAAAATGCCTTTATTAAAAATAGTAATTGTCTTGAAAAAGAATACCATTCAGATATTTGAAAAATATTCCAATTTTAAAACATTAAACTTGTTGAAAGAAATAAACAAAGGGAAACATTCTTCTAAGCACGTCTGCGAATGCCTGCTCTAACACGATCGACCATTGTTCTACAAAGCTTGAGGAAGTCTTCAACATCTTTTGGGAAAGGAACCATCACATTTTCTACACCTCTCAACCTTCTAGGGATGTCTTCAATGATATTGTTATCTAAGAAGGTGAGTCTTGGATGCTTGGCTTTGTAGTATCGGTATTCTCTGAAGAGATCAGGAATTATCTTGTGATTATCCTTTCCTGCTTGGGCGATATTCATATAATGCTCTTCCCAATACAACTTTTCAGCCCTCGTCTCCGTATAGAGTTTCTGTTGTAGAAAGAAATCCTTTCGGAGGCTTTCTAACTCAAGGCATACTTGATCGTATTCTTCAGTTTTATGGGCAAGAAGTCTTTCTCCTTTCATCCTCTTGAGGCGTTCTCCTATCTCTGATTCTTGGCTGTCTTGGTGTCTAGTGGTAAGATACTTCATTTGTTTTTCTTGATCTAAATAAGCTTGCGCCAACCTTTGGATTTGAGCCCTTAGATCTTCTTCCATCAACTTCTTATCCTGCAATGCCTTTTCATACCATCTATTTAATCTTTCGATTTCAATAGCAACATCCTCCAATCGAGTGTTATGGGAATCTAAGTTGAAAATAGCACTTAACAACCCTTCAGTCGAGCGCTTCCGCTTAAAGGCCTCACGATCACTCTAAATTTGTTGGTCCTTTGATTTAAGTATGCGTTGCATTTGTCATTTTTCCTTAGTTAAGTCATGGAGGTTAAGCTCCAACTCTTCTCTCCCCTTGAGCTTGTTTCAAGGCATTCTTCAGATCGTCTATTTCTTCTAAGGACATAGGCAGAGCATCTGGGACCTCTGGCTTGTACTCAGGATTTGTGTTAAATGGTAACTTAACAATGCGTACCTTATCCAAGACCCATCGAGTATAAGGTTCTTTTTCCATAATGTTCCTTCTTTCAGCCTTTCTTTTATTAACCCTACTCCAATTGCGGATGATCTTATTGAGCAACTCTTGGTCATTTTTGCCCATGTCATGAATGATCAATTGTTGGAGTTGTTCATCTGAGGGTTTATCTTCCAAAGGATACCCTAGTTATCATAGGGCCAAGGTAGGGTTGTAATTGATGCAACCTTGTGATCTGATCAATGGAACATTAGGAAAGTCTTCGCAGTTATAAATGACATCTCCAATGTCCAGCTTCCTCACATACCACAACACAGAATCAGCAATAAAAGACCTTAATTTTTTAGGCCACTCATACCTTGTCAGATTTGGAATCATGTAGTCTTCTTTGTAGAGGTGAGTCATAAACCAAGAATATAAGAGTGGGATACAACAATTTAGAGTACCCATTCCCTTTTCGTACTGCGTATGAAGTGCATAATACATGTCAGCAAGCAAAGCGGGAGTTGGATCCGTATTGAAAACTTTTGCGCCCCAAAATACCCTAATAGCCGCGGGGTCAATATAGTCCAAATTCTGTGTAAATAAGATTACACTAAATACAAGCATTCCTAAACAATTAATACAAGACTCACGTTTTTTGTTATTGGCAAAGTCAAAATCCTTAGTCTCAAAGTAGCATCTCTTAATCCCTCGTACGTCACCTTCTTTCTTGTAATTAAGTGACAATTCGAGATATCGGATCCCTAGACCTTCTACCAAGATTTTGACGTCAATAGTATGCCCGATACCCATATAAGCTTTTCCTTTTGAAAAGTTTAAAATTCTATCGAATTCTTCCAGAGTTAGTGCTAGCTGAAAGTCTTAGAAAGTAAAGCACCTCAATGGAGGGTCGTAGAACTAAACTAGGGAAGAAACAACATCCAATTAACCCTCTACTTTGGTTAAGTCAAGGGTATCCCCATAGCGACGAGTGAACATCTTCAAAGTTCTTTCAAATAGTTTCCCTTTTATAGCCTTGATTTTTGTCATATCTTGTATGATGAAATTGATACTGACAAGTTGTTTCTCTTTGGTATTCATTTTTAGGGCACTTCACCAAAAACCTTTGATTATTATTTTCTTTTTTTAACCATGTGAATAAGAAAAACAAAAAGAAATAGAGGGTAATGAATATATGAAATGCAAAAATATATGAATGCATGAATGTGGGGCTTAGTGATGAGATTTTATGAAAGGTATCCTTAGAATGTAGGCTCCTAGTTTTGGCCTACGTATTTTCTACCCTCCCTATAAGGTTGTTTCCTTAAGTGTATCATGAATAACACTAGAGGGAAAGGCACAAGGGCCTCCCTTAAGTGGAGCCTCTTTGCAGACCGAAACTTTCGTCTCTAGGTCGTGAAAGGTCTCATCATGAGATTTTTGTTTAAGGTTTGTACAAAGATTCATAGGTTTCGTTCCAAAGTCCTAATTCCAAATAGGGTATCTCTTGATACGTATTCCTTTCACGGGATTCCACCTACTCTAGGCGAAGTCGTCACATAAACTCATAGGGCTGATGTATCCCCTTGTCTAACGGACGAATCTTCTTTCTAAGGGTTTTTGAAAATGATTTTTTGCAACAATAAATTCCCACTACAAATGATTTAATAAGCAAAAATAAATAAATAATTAAATAAACAATGATAAAAACCCAAAAAATAAAAAAAACCCTAAAACCAAAAGAAAAGGCTTTTAAACCCTATGGTTGATTCCCAGGCGAGTCGCCAGCTGTTGTAACTTGTTTTAAAATAAGATTCTTCACCCTTAATTTTTATCCTAAGGAAGGGAATATAAAGGTTAACCCTAAATAAGTTAGAGATTCTAGGTTGTTGGACCCGTTCTTAGACGAAGGGAAGTTGTTAGGCACCCCTCATCTACCTTGTTCACATGGATACTAGGGTTAGAAGCGCGATCTTTGAGAAATAGGGTTTTAATTTTTTATTAGGGTAACTCGTCATGATTTTAGTTGTAGGCCTACGTATCCTCTTAAGAGGAATCAGAGTCCCAATTCGTAGTTCGTAGTTGTTTGGGGTTTTTTATGAATCACGAAGATATTTGAATTTCCCTTGTACTTAGTCTGGGTGTGTGAATAGCGGAGTTGGTAGATGAAGTGCGCAGTCGATTAAAATATTTCATAATCCTTTGTGAAAATTGATTGTTGAGTTTAGTTTATTATGGAAAATAGTTTGGTGTTGGTTAAATATTTTTTAATGTATTAATTATAAAAATGTCTTTATTAATGCATGATTTTTAAAAAAATGATTTTTAATGCAATAAGTAAATGAATATTTGGATGAGTTTAGAAAAATAATATTTGATTTATAATAATAATAAATATAATATTAAAATTATAAATATATTAAAATAAAAATAAAATTTAAAAATAAAAAATAAAAAGCGTAGGGGGTGTAAATTAAGTTGGGCTAGCAAAACATGGGGGTGCAAGTAGTAGGGCCCTGAATTCAGATGTTGAATTTAGGCCCAATGCATGGGGATTGAATTTGAACTATGTAGTAAAATATAGGGGCGTAGGAAGTAAGGGTCCAAGTCCAAATATTGGATTTGGCCCATTAGGATGAGGGGTGAGGTTTTACGCGTGGTTAGTAAAATAACATAGAAGAGAGGTGCGAGTAGTATGGGCCTGGCATAAAGGGTTTGAGGAGTCCGTTTGACTCCATGGGGACGGGCGCATGGTGATATGGTAGGCGCGCTTTTCTGCACTTTTGATGGTGATCACATGGTTATCATGGAGGGAGAAAGGTAACATGCATGGACTTACGCACACTGGATTACTGAACATATTATATTTTCGTTTTACAAAATAGTTTTGTCATTTCTCTTTCTCTCCCTCTGACTTATCCTTCTTCTTCTCTCTTCTAACATCGAAACCCTAACGCAGAAAAAAAACCTAGATCATCGTCGCTCCTCCCTAAATTAAACCCTAACCCACAACCCAAAGGACGAATCAAAAACAAAAAATAAAAGAACAAAGCTAAGTCATTACCTCTGATCATGATTGTTTTTGTGCCTCATCTGTGTAAATCCTTCTGATCCCCTTTTCTTTTGCTTTTTGACAGGTGCTAGATAATGGTGGTGGAGGATGTAGCACCGGTGTAATGGAAAATGCGTTAGGGTTTCAGATGTTGAAACCCTAATTCACACGGAGCGGCGACGAACAAGAGCTGACAGCGGCGCAATAGAGTCTCCTTCTTCTTTGTTCTTCCTCTCTCTTTCTGTAAAAAAATTCCTTTCAATTTTTCTTCCTCCCTTTCTTTTATAAATTAGGTATTCTTATAATTTTTAGGGTTAGATGATTTAGGAAAAAAATTGTAATTGATCGTTACTTTTTAGATTGATAACAGAATTTAGGAATTTTAGAGATTAGTTTTAATTTGTTTGCACTTTGTATAATAAGTTTTTGATACAATCTGTATAAGTTTGACTCTGTATTGATTTGCTTATGTAAATAATTTATTTTGTTTTGAGTTTTGATTCTGTTACAACTTAGTTGATTCTGAACAATTCAATGTAAAGATTCGTTTATGTTTTAATCTTGATTTGAACAATATCTGTTTTAATATTAAAACATGTGTTTCTTTTCCTTTGATCTGCATAGTGAATGTTTCAATTTTGAAACATGCGTTTTTTTCTTCGATTTGGACAGTAAGTGTTTCTTTGATTTGGGCTTGGGCCTTGAAAAAAAATGATTGGACCGTGCAATCTAGAAAGCCCTCTTTTGCTTATCAGTCAACGTTTTCAAATAATAAAACAAATATAATTTTTAATTAACTTTAATAATAATAATTTTAATAATATCAGTAATAATTATATAGACATATTTCTCAAAACAAAAACCTGAAATGCGCCGCATTGCATCAGTTATTGGGCCTTAATAAAACCGACTTGTTTATGGGCCTCCCTGACTAGAACAAACACCCCCTCACTTATTTTAAGACATGCCTTAACACTCTAGTGGGTCGGTCTTGATTTAATTAGTAAACCTCTCAAGTAATAGCATACCCTCCTCCTTTATGTACGTAAATGGGCCCTTAACCTTTACATGGGCCTTTCTGATTTAGAAAGGTCCAAGAACTTTTAATAATGCAAACCCCCTTCAAAAATTAAACTGGGATGGAAACAAAAAAACCAAAATAAAATGGGTACTTGATTTTGTATGAGCCTTTTTTATTTAGAAAGGTCCAAAATTTTTCTTAATAATGTAAACCTTTCAAGATATAAATTGGGCTAAAAATGGAACAAAACCTTGCTTAAAAAGCACAATGGCCTTTTTAAAACAAAATATGAGCTAAGAAGTCCATACACCCCTTCTCTAAAAAACCTAATGGACCGTCAACTTTTCATGGGCTTTCCTGATTTAGAAAAGTCCATTAACTCTCTTATAGGATAAAACCCCCCTTTTATAAACTTAAAACCCCCTGAATCTAACAATGATATATTATGAAGCAAACGATAACTCTAGAGATTAATAAGGAATAAAATGGTTCTATGTTATTATTGAATAATATGTTGCAGCATCTTTATCAACTATCATAACTTTTTTAGTGTTATGTGTTTTCATTCAGATGTCGAAGGCATATGTCATGACATCTTGATCCGGTTCTGCAATACAGTAGGCACTACTATTTTAAATCTTGACAGATTTGATTTGATTCTGGAATACTTATGTTGGATATGTCTCAGTTAATTTTGCAGGTCAAGAAGATTCTATCTGGAACAAGGTTTTATATCTCCAGTTGTACATTAGTTACTAAATTGGATCCTTGAGACAATTTAGGAAACTTTGTATTGATTGTTCCAAGATTTAAGGAGATTTTGCTGCACAACAGATACATCTCTCAACTTGTGGATCAAGAAACTTTTGGACTTAGAATATTGAAGCCTGTGGATTGAAGAAGTGTATTTAAAGAGAAGACATAAACATAAAGTGCCAACTTTTATCTTTCAACAATTTTAAAATTAAGGGAAGTTTATAGTCTTAGGTTTTGAGAGTCTCTTGTGTATTATGTAGGTGTTTATCACCCTTGTATCTTTCGATACATGTGGTAGACTTATTGTTCTCCTCAATGTTTTGAATCAAGAGTAAGTATTGTTCTTGGAGGAATCTTTTAAGAAAACTCTAAGTATTGTTCTTGGTCAACAGTCTTGGCTAAGTATTGTAATAGAAGTATATGAAGAAGTGAAAAACACAACAAGGGGGGTTGAATTGAAACTTTAAAATCAAAATTAAATGACATGATGATTTTTATCCTGGTTCGCTTGATCTCAAACTAATCCAGTCCACCCGCCATGGTGATTTCGCCTCTCTCCAACGAGGTCTTAATTCACTAATCAAACTGATTACAATTCTACTTCGACAACTTCTAAAGTCTTTTTTAGTACAACCACAACCCGATTTATCTCAAGGAAATTCACTAACAAAGATAAGAATAAATTTTTGTACTAGTTATTTTTTGTTACAAAAACTGTATCACAAACTTGTGATGTATTACACAATTTTAGAGAATAGTATGAATACTATTTTGCAGCGTTGAGAGATTTTATGAAGCAGTTGTATAAAATCGTGAAATATTTAGCCTTGATGCTTGTTTAAATAGGCGCAGCAATCTGTCCAAATGGAAACATGATAATTGGCAGTTAATGCACTTTCCATAATAAGAAGATCCTTTTCTGATTGTAGCCGTTGTAATTGATACTGCTTTGATGGAAAAGTAACACTTCAGATCATAAGGAATCTACTTGTTGTTTTGCTTCAGAACTTGGGAAGTCAGAATCATAATGACATGTTTGCAACGTTAGACTTCTGTTTAGAGTTAAGATGTCTTTCACTTTAGCGTAAGTTTTGATCTTCATACATCAGAACATTCTGATATTAGTCTGCGTTTCACAACATGAATACCTTTAGCTTAACTTCTCATCCTTTTCCATTCAGAACTTCTGTACAAAAAAGAACACAATTTTATAGTGCATATTTGTTCTTTGTGTTTGTTATCATCAAAACTCTTACGTGGGTTGTAGACTCAAACTATGCTCTAATAATCTCCCCCTTTTTGATGATGACAAAAACTAGGATTTTTAATAAAAATAGACAGAACAAAAATCTTAATAGAGTCTCCCCCTGAGTTGAGTACTCAGATAGAAGTGAAATACTTCCCTGAAGTTCATTATGATCTAAGCTTTTGATGCATCTCCTTCTATCTTTATCAGAGTTCTATTCCTGTTATACTTTCAGAAAAAATAAGAAGTTAAGATATTTAGAATGTTTGAGACTTTGTCCCAGTATACTGTTATTGAAAATATCTTACGTTCTCCCCATTTTTGTCAGGAATCAAAAATCAATATAATCACAAATAATCAGAGTAAAAAAGGATGATTTGTATTAAAACAGATTTCAATAACATTTGCATAAGCAGATAAGATAAGATAAAGAATACAGAAAACAAGTTTAAAAATCTAAGATGGAGGGGGAAGTCGTGTGAACAACGCTTCCAGCAAGCTCTTAATTGAGTGCTTGATTCTTCTTGCTTTCCCAGCATATCCTTGATTTCTTTAGTTATGTCTTCTTTCTTATCCAATCTTGCATGGATTACATCATTCTCCTTCTTTAGCTCTTCCAGAGTTTGTATGACCAATGATAGAGCTGGTGTTTCCTTAGAGGATGCATGTCTTTCAGAACACTCTGCAACATCTTCTGATTCAATTGCTTCTTCAGTTGCATTTTCCTTTTCTTGAACAGTAGCCAGAGGGTGACTATCATAACATGGTTCATTAACTTCTGAACGTTGGTGCTCTTTCCAGGGAGCATTGTCCAGCAGAAGAATTGATTTCTTTTCCCAGTGACTCAGAACCTGATCTTTGAAAGATTTCTGCTGATCACTGAAGTTTTGTTGAGCCATTTGATAACTTAATTCTTTCAGCCTCTGGGATTCAGAGTTGAAGCATTTTCTGAATCGATCCCAATGAGAATCAGAAGCAGCAGGATTTGAATTATCTAGACTTGCTTGCTTCAAAGAAGTAACCCATTCTTGTAATTCTGTTTCAAAAATTAACAAGTTCTTATCAACATCTGTTTTTCGTTATTATTGGTTTAGGTTTAGGGATGGAAGTTTTATTGGAGGTTGAAGCTAGGTGGTCCAGCGCTTGTAAATCAATTATTGTCCTGAGATGATCAGCTGGACGGTTAATGAGAGAGGGAGTATGAGAATAAAAAATTATGATTGGTTAGTGAGGAGTGTTTGGTGGTGTGGAATGATAGGGTGATGGTATTTATGGAATTTCAATTATGGAGGGAGGTTGACGAACCATAAGAGGTTATGTTATTCCAGGAATAGGGGTAGTGGTATCAGAGTCTATAAAAGAATCTTCTGATTGGTTTATGGTAGCGTGTTGATTTTCTAGTTCAGGGGGTTTCAAAGTTTGGATTTTCAGTTAGGGAAGTATGAGGGTTTTCATTTTCTTGTTGAGGAGTATGGAGGTTTTGATGTTCTGGTTGTGGTGTATGGAGGTTTGGATTTTCTTGGGTAGGTGTTTTAAAGTCTTGATCAAATAGTTCAATATCAGAAATAACTCTAGCAAGTTCTGGCTGATTATGTTCTAGATTTGGATTGGGGGATTGAGGTTCATTTAGGAAGTTGCCTAGGGTTACAGAAGGATCAAATTCTATGTCAAAATCCTCAAAAGTTTGAGGTGGGGGATCTTCTGTTTGTTGAGAGGGGATGGTTTCAGATGTTGGAAAAACTATAGGTTCTACAACAAAAACAAAGGAAGTGTTACCTTTCTTTTTAGAAGCTTTGGGTGTCATCTGAGAAGATCCTTCTCCTGCTGCCTTTCTCTTTTTGGATTTCTTCAACACAACATCTAGAGCTTGTTTGTGCAGATCACGAATGTTAAGTTCTAGATCTGTTCCATCTTCCTTGCAAGCTTCTAAGTATCTGACCACAATCTCTGTTGAAGCATCAATCTCAAAAAATAACAGAAAATATTTTAGAGGGATTCTCCTTGATGTGATGACTTCATGAGTAGCAACTGTTGGTTCCTTCTTAATGCTATCAATAATCTTCATCCTCTTCAGATTTTTGGCATTAAGAGATTTACCAGCACATGCCTCCAGTGTGCTGATCTGGTGAGTTTCTGTCAGATGCTGTATCAACCCGTTCTCCGTCAGAATATCAGATATTAATTTGCCCAGAGGAATCCAATCTCTCTTTGTCCTTTCTTCTTCCCTTGTTTCTTTCACACTTGTTCTCAGATGATTGAAGAGCAAGTATGTAAGATTTATTCCGGTCTTCTTTGAAATAGAATACAACAGAAATTGTTGATCAATGTTGATGTAGTCAGGAGAACATGTTGGCTTCCTGTGATTTATACATCCCAGAATGATCCTGACCTAGATTCTGTAGTAATCCTTTAAGTCCCTTATCTTGCTGGATGGCTGTCTAGAAGTAAAAATAACTCTTGAAATGGATTTTAGGTCAGAACACTTTTCAGCCATGTCGTTGTACCTAACTCCGCCGCCATTGTACCCAATAAGTTTTCCAATCAAGTCTTTAGTGATTACTATCTTCTTCCCCATTACACAAGACGTAACTTGATTATTAGATGAAGTTGGGTGAATCCCGAATTCCTTTACAAGACTGGGGAATACTGGACCAAACAAACGATCAAAGTACCTATTCCAGCCTTGAGTAGTTACATCTTCAGACAAATCAAAACCATTTTCCTTTAAGATTTCAAAATCAATGATAAGCTCACATAAAAATTCAAGAGAATCAACCGGAGTGAGAAAAGTTCTTATGGGTTCCTCATACTGGTCAGCTGTTGAAGAAGAACCAGGAGCACTTTGGAGATTTTTGATGCTTGAGGAATATGTCATTGTTCACACAGTTTGTTTTGAGATTTTTGAGAAATGGGTTTTTGCAAAACGAAAGAGTAGAGAAAATAATATATGCGAGAAGAAGTGAATGATATAGTGATTGTGTATTTATAAACAGTTTTGAAAACTTAATCAGTAAGAAAGAGAAAACAAAGTAATGATTATACTGTAATTATGAAACCTGAAAATAGGGTATTGTGTGTAGATACTGAACAGTTACCATTGACATGTGTCTCAATGCATTCAATTAGAGCCTTAGACCCTTCAAAATTTGAACGCGTGTTCAGCCTTAGAAGGTAGCTTGTGAGAGGATGACAGATGTTTGATAGTGTGAATTGCACGCCTCTATCTTTGAAATGAAAGGTTCAGATCTTCTTAGATAGATTCTGAAGCAACTGTACTCCTAACTTCTGAAGACATGTTGATCAGATGTTCACAAAGAAAATATAATGTTCTGAGGGTTACAGAATATGTAAATAAAACTTCTTATTCTGGACATAATTTCATGCTGAGATGTTTCAGAATGAAATTAAACCTATCTTCAGAAAGGGGTTTTGTAAAAACATCAGCCCATTGATGGTCTGTGTCAATAAATTTTAAAGTAAGAATTCCTTTCTGAATATAGTCCCTAATAAAATGATGTTTTATTTCTATATGCTTAGCCCTAGAATGCAAAATTGGATTTCTAGACAAAAATATTGCAGAAGTATTATCACAGAAAATAGGGATGTTACTCTCAAATATGTTGAAGTCTTCAAGCTGACTTTTCACCCAGAGCATCTGTGTGCTGCATCCAGCAGCTGCTATGTATTCAGCTTCATGTGTTGACAACGCAATTGTGGACATCCTCTAGCTGGTCCATGAGATCAGATTATCTCCCAGAAACTGACAGCTTCAGGGGTTGAATTGAAACTTTAAAATCAAAAGCAAATGACATGATGATTTTTATCCTGGTTCGCTTGATCTCAAACTACTCCAGTCCACCCGCCAAGGTGATTTATCCTCTCTCCAACGAGGTCTTAATTCAGTAATCAAACTGATTACAATTCTACTTCAACAACTGCCAAAGTCTTCTTGAGTACAACCACAACCCTGTTTATCTCAAGGAAATTCACTAACAAAGATAAGAATAAATATGTGTACTAGTTGTTTTTTGTTACAAAAAATGTATCACAAACTTGTGATGTATTACATAATTTTAGAGAATAGTATGAATATGATTTTGCAGCGTTGAGAGATTGTATAAAGAAGTTGTGTAAAATCGTGAACAATTTAGCCTTGATGCTTGTTTAAATAGGCGCAACAATTTGTCCAAATGGAAACATGATAATTAGAAGTTAATGCACTTTCCATAATAAGAAGATCTTTGTCTGATTGTAGCCGTTGTAATTGATACTTCTTTGATGGAAAAGTAATGCTTCAGATCATAAGGATTCTACTTGGTGCTTTGCTTCAGAACTTGGGAAGTCAAAATCATAAGGACATGTTTGCAACGTTAGACTTCCGTTCAGAGTTAAGATGTCTTTCACTTTATCGCAAGTTCTGATCTTGATACATCAGAACATTTTGATATTAGTCTGTGTTTCACAGCATGAATACCTTTAGCTTACCTTCTGATCCACTTCCGTTCATAACTTTTGTACAAAATAGAAACAAATTTAGAGTGCATATTTGTTCTTTGTGTTTGTTATCATCAAAACTCTTACGAGGGTTGTAGACTCAAACTATGTTCTAACAGTATGGTCTTCTTGTTGAGTTATGCTCATTGCAGTCACTGGGATTGGGACTGTTAGATATCACTATGGTGATTGGAAGTGGGATAACGAGTTCTCATATCTAGGGAGGACCTAGGTAGAAGTAGCATTGGGTAGAGATTAGGTGAGAAGTTGTAAATGGGAGAGTTTAGCTTTGAACTAATACTGTTGATAGTGGACTTCCTTCCTGGCTTGGTAGCCCCCCAGAGTAGGTGAGTTTGCACCGAACTGGGTTAACATATTGTTGTACCCCAAAATTTTCCCTCCCATTTTTCATAGAAAGCACAACCCTATGGTTTCTCAGATATTCAAGTTGGCTCAGGAATCGATCAGACAGATTTTCTCCTTTGGCAGTAAACCAGCAATCAGAGTTTTTCTTGAAATTCTCAAAAAGGAATGAATTCTCAAAGATCGAATTGGCTTTCACAGATTTTCATGCTTTCTCAAGTTTACTGAAAAGACAGTATTTGTTCTCAAGGTTAACCAGATGATTTGCGTCTTTTAAAACATTTGCTTGTTTAGGAAATGGAATGGACATTACATGTTTTGATTGGAATGCAGTTGCGAGATTACAAAATTATTGGATTACTTGGAGTTTAAGTTATCAGATGGGAGAATTTTGTTTCAATTATCTTAATTAGGAATCTTTAAGAATCAGTGAAGATGCAAAGAGAAGATTACAAGTTATTGTTGATCAAAGATTTCAATGGAGACCAAAATATCTCATAAGACTTTCTCCATTTATTTCAAAAGTTGTTACAAAAACAATTTATTATTTAAAAACTTTAGGTTTTACAACTTATCGTATTTGAAAATAAATTAGTACAACCATTGGTTACTATACAAGAATGTTTCTCTAAATTACAAAGAAAAGGAAATGAATCTAGGCCTAAGGTTGACTGAGGTTCCTTTGCTGCCATGCTTGCCACATAGTCTCTTGCTTCCATGCTTTGCCCTCTCCATGTGCTCACATGAAAATGAAAGAAGAAAAAGTTAGTACAAATTAATTGGACATAAGCAAGAATTTTCAAAAGGAAAAAAGTGTTCATCATTAAAGTTTGCAATTTGGAATCAGAAGGTTTTTTTTTAATTCATCACATTTTTATTTTTCTCTATTTGCAAATCACAAGAGAATTATTCCTCTTGGTTCACAAAAAGAAGAAATAGGAAATGTAAGCAAGCTATCCAAACAAGAGAAATGTCAGCAAGCTATCCAAACAAGAGAAATGCAGCAAGGCTGTCCAAACAAACAGAAGGCTCAAAACAGAGCCAAATAAGCAGCAAAATGGCAAGTTACTAGACAACAACGCATCACCAATCAAACAAGCAGCAAATTGGACAAAATAAAAACAACATAAGCAGGCAACAAAGAAAGTATATCAGTATGGTAAACCAAGTCAACAAGCAAGAGGCTTGTTCAATAAGCCATTTTCATCATTTCCCATTTATTTGCAAACTTTTCAGAAAAAGATATTTGATTTTTATCATTGAGATAGGAGAGAGGAAAGAAATCACCTAGGTTTTTGGAATTGCACAAAAGGTACAGCCTTGCTGCCCTGCCCACAGCCTGTCACAAGTTGCATAGGGTATGCTAAAAAACAAAATTGCAACAAAGAGAGCAAAAGAACAAGATGCCAAAGTATTCAAAATATGATGGTTTTCCCCCCTTTTTGAATAAGTTGTCAAACCAAAGCAACTAATATAACAATATACAATTCTCAAGCAGAGGAGATAGAGAGAACATTTTTATCAAACTCAGAAAAACTGAAAACAGGTCCCAAGCATCAAAACTGTCAAAACATAACCAAAAGCCAAAAAATCCCAGCATCTTCCATCAAACCCATAACCAAAACATGTTAACAAATATCCCAAACCAACCTTCAAACTGCCATCAACAAAACCCCAAACCTGCATAACCAAAAACTTCCAAAACCAAAGGCAAACAAAAACTGTCAAGACTTCCAAAGCATCAACCCAAAAACAACAAACTCAGAAACAGGGCCAAACCAACAGCAACATACAAAATCCCAAACCATCAACCTAACCTGCAAACTGTAACAACAAAACAATAACAAATCCACCAAACCAAATTCTAACAACACCAAACCTGCAAACTGTAACAACAAACTCAAAGCCTCATCCATTAAACCATTTTTAAAACTCAAAAAGTCCAAAATTGTCAAGGTCCAAAACTGATAAACCTCAAGTTTCCCAAACTTTCAACAAGTCAAAAAACCAGAAAACCAAATCATATCTAAAAAACTTGTAACAGAATCACCATCTCCAAATCTCAAACACAACATCCAACAATCAAAGGCACGATAACATCATCCTAGATAAAAACCATCATCATAAAACCAAATTCCAGAACAAAGTTTCAAACTGATAGAATAACATATCCAATCACAAAATCCAACAACAAGCATCATCATCATTCAACAAAGAAGATAAAAAGAAAAGGTTACCAGAAGCACGCATTCAATCATCATCTCTTCCTCTTCGCGAATTTCGCCACCAGGGAGCGCCTCCCTCAGTCTCACTAACCCTTTTTCATTTCACAGAAAATTCCAAAGGTATGAATTCACATTCCTCATAAATCATTTCCTACATCTCAATAGACAATAAGCTTGATTAACATAAAAAACGTAACAAGATAAGAAATAACAAAATCGTTCAAAGCTTCAACTTACAGAACCGTATCGTTTCCAAGAAAACCATTGAAAATCGTTTAAGGAGGTGAGGTTGAGAGGCGCTCCGGCAACGGAAACTTGGGGGGGAAGATCAGAATAAGCTATAATCGAGCATCTTAGGCATAAATCAGAACCTAGGGTTTCCAGAAGAATTCAAATCAGAATGAGTTAGAGAGGCCAAGATTGATTTCATTTGCAAAGAGGGATAGGGACGTTAATGAGAAGTTTAGGGATGAGTTAGGATGAACAAAAGATGAACGATTTGAATAAGGAGAACGAAAGAGGCGAAATGGCGCCGCTGTGAGCAAAAGGGGTCAAACCCTAATTTCATTTTTGCATCCCTAATCAAACACGTTAAACTGATTAAGAACTTTGGGCCTTTTGTTCAAATAACCCTAAAGCCCAAGCGTTTTTGCTAACCCACCCCCCTTATGCCTGTTTTAGTTAACAGCAAAAAAAACCATGTTTCTTTGGGCCTAATATCCCTAAATCTCCTAAGCCCATTTATTCTTTTTAATTTGTTTCTATTCGTTTTAAAAATGCTAATAAAACCTAAAACCTTTTTTATTAAATTAGTTTAGATTTTAGTGTTTAATTTTTTATCATTTTTTCTTTTTTATATAACTTTTTTTTTACATTTAATAAAAACACCAAAAATATTAATTTAGTTAGTTTACTTTCCTTATTTATAATTAATAAGAATACAAAAAATAATAATAAAGATTTTAACTTAAATCAATTTCTTTTTAGAATAGATTTTATTTTTCTCTTTTCAAGTAAATACATACATTTCATACTTTGTTGGTTTTATTTTCATAAATTGTCATAGCTTTATATTAAATCGCACAAAAATTCGATATGGTTGTATTGCTTGATATTTGGACATTGCTATTTCATTTGATTCATCCCCATTCGTAACAATTGTACCCCCATTCACGAACATTCTGTAATAGCTTAAAATTTCAATTCCCGCAATTTATTACTTTCTATATACTGTATAGTAACTAGGCATGTATGGCAAGATTCAAAAATTAATCGCTAGATGACCTAATCAAAGAATAAAATAACTTGAAACCAACACACTTTCTCATACGTTCACCTCTAGGGTAACCTCGCTCGTTGCCTCGGAAATACAATCATGTCCCACGAATATGGGATGCTTTAGCAAATGACCCTTCAACAAATAAAGATCGTAGTCCCTCGATGTTGCCTTCGATTAAAACGATCTCGTCCCTTACAAAAATTGCTAAAGCATCTCACAAGTTGCCTTCAATGATTGTAAAATTGACCCACGCTTGTCCCTTCACATCCGATGGTGGGGCTTCTTACCAAATAAATGGTAAGATAACACCATTAAAAGGAAGAAAAGAACAACTTAAGACCTTTCGAGTAGATAGATTCGCTCTTAGTTACTTGCTTTCTCACGACAAAAACTTTTACACCTACACTCTCATTTTAAAACACTTTCAAAATACAAAACGTTTTGTATACGTTCTTATAGAGACGAGAACCATTGAAAAACCTCTTTTCAAAACACTTTTCGAAACACGATTCACAAACACATCTTTGAACCATTTTTCGAAACAAAATTTTGTATACGTTCTTATAGAGACGAGAACCATTACAAAGAAATTTTCCAAAATACTTTCGAAACCCACACCACAAGCACACAATCAAACAAAAGCAAGTGATATAAACGAGTAACTAAGAGCCCATGGAAAACCATGGATGAAAAGGGTGCTAATACCTTCCCTTTTCATAATCTACCCCCCGATCCCGAGAAAATTCTCGAAAGGTCTTTCCTGTGCTTTTTTACCTTTCCTTTTGGATAAAAGAAAAGTCGGTGGTGACTCTTGCAAACCGCACAAGTGCGAACGAAACGCAAAACTTCTAGTCAGTTCTCTCACCGCATCACAGAACTGGCGACCCTGCTGGGGAAATTAAAAATAAAAGTGGGGTTACCTTAGGTTTAGATCACCTTTACTCGCTTTCATTGTTTGATTTACATTTTGGTTCCTTGTTTGGGTTTGTTTTAAATCCTACACCCGGATTTGGGGACACCTTTTAGGTAAGTAGCAATAGACTGTGAGGGAATTGTGCGCGGTATACCGACATGGTTGAAACAGTAGCTATGTTGATGTGGCACTTTGGTTGGCACCGGTAACCCTTGAGTCGAATCAAGGAGAGTACGGGGCCTCCGCGTGGTGTCGTGAAGCATCAACTGACCTTAGAACCTTACTTGACCAACTTGGCCATTAGGACGTAGTGAGATGACCGGTTTCGGTGTAGAGCTGAAAATTGGTTGATACTCGATGCTACACTCATTGAGACTTGACCCTTGAGTTTTGTTCGGTTGCGAGTCAATTGCTTATTGAACGAAGCTTGTGGGAAAGGTCAGTGATATTGAGATCCTTTAGAACCCGATCATTATTTCTAGGACAGGTTGAGCCAACTAGACTTCAAGAAGGTACTTACCTACGAACTCCATGCAAGCCTAAACCTAAGGACTTGTCTGCTTTGTGTGAATATGATCATTTGTATATAAACTTGCTTACCTCGCATATCTGTACATAACATCATAACATCATACCATAGCATTTTTGAAAGAACAAGATTAAGTTCTGACCTATCCCAAGTGTTTTGATGATAACTAATTATATTTAAGATAATTTATGCTCTAATGAATGTGTTTTTGAATATCTTAGTTAGTGTTCTGACAAGAAACATTCCAAAGTGCTAAGCAAATATTATGAAGAAGTTCTTTGACATTAGAACCTTTTATTCAAACGCATCTACTGACTCCGGTAAGAACACTCATTTGTTAAATGTATCTTCTAACTTCTAGCAGGCTTCTTGATTCTGAAGATAACTTGAAAGCAAGTGCTGTTCAAAGATCTTAGCAAGCAACGCTCTAACCAGAAGTTGAATAAAGCATGTTCTGAGTTAAAGCAAATACTGAAACAACGTCTTAATCAACGTGTCTTGTCAAAGCAAAGGAAACACATTCTTACATTCTGACGTTTGCTAATTAATGCAAAGACGACTGAAAACACTCAAGTGCCTACATCTAGTTTCTTGGAGAATGGAATTTTGCAAGGATACACGCAAAGCATTTAATGCTCTCCATTTCCTCTGAAGGCAGCAACGGTCTTATTTTCTCCTACTATAAGTAGAAGGACATTTATTGCAAGCCAAAAATGAGAAGAAAGTGAAAAACAAGAAACTACGTGAAATATTCAAAAGCTTACAAACTCATAGTTCTTAAATTATTGTGAATTACATTCTAAGAAAAATCACAGTTGTGATATAGCTTGATTAGAAGCAAACTCTATTTCAATTATCTGTAAAGATTATACTTCTGTATCTATTCCTTGAGAGACCAAGTTTGGTCAGATTTCTCAAGCAGACTACGACTAGAGTTAAGTCTTAGTGGTGTTAGTCACTTGTAAGTTTACTTGTGCATTGTTAGTCACAACAATTGTTGTGTGATTGTAATCAGTTGATTATAGTTGATTAAGTCCTTGTTGAGAAAGGCGAAATCACCTTGGCGGGTGGACTGGAGTAGTTTGAGTTCAAACGAACCAGGATAAAAATAACTGTGTTATTCCATTACTATTTTGAGTTTTGTTTTGAAAGAACGAAAAGAGTCACTTATTCAACCCCCCCTCCTCTTCTAAGTGTTTTCTTACCCCTTCAATTGGTATCATAGCTTGACTCTGAGCTCAACACTTAACCGTGTCAGAAAAAGATCCAGAAGAAAACACAATGGCCGCTGAACAAAACAATAATAGTTATAACAAACCTCCAGTGTTTGATGGAGAAGATTTTGAGTACTGGAAAGATAGGCTAGAAAGTTTCTTTCTAGGTCATGATAGTGATCTTTGGGATATAGTCTTGGATGGTTACAAACATCCTACAGATTTAGAAGGAAACAAAGTGGATAGAATAAATATGGATAGACAACAAAAAGCTGATTTTAAAAATCATCACAGAGCTAGAAATATTTTTTTAAATGCTATATCTAAAGTAGAATATGAAAAAATCACTAATAGAGATACAACTCATGATATGTTTGAGTCTCTCAAAATGACTCATGAAGGAAACGCCCAAGTTAAGGAGTCTAAAGCTCTGGCTTTAGTTCAAAAGTATGAAGCCTTTAAAGTTGAGGAAAGTGAGTCTATAGAAGCAATTTTCTCTAGGTTTCAGACTCTGATCGCTGGTCTGAGAGTTTTGAACAAAGGGTATACCAAAGCAGGTCACGTGAAAAAGATCATCAGAAGCTTACCCAGAAGATGGGCACCAATGGTCACTGCGTTCAAGGTGTCAAAAGATCTGAACAATGTGTCTTTAGAGGAACTCATCAGCGCTCTCAGAAGTCATGATATTGAACTGGATGAACATGAGCCTCAGAAGAAAGGTAAGTCTCTAGCCCTTAAATCAATTAAGAAATTTGATACTAACGCTTTTCAGGCTGAAGAAGAAAACTCTGAAGAATCAGCTTCAGAAGAAGACGAACTATCTTTGATCTCCAAAAGGATCAATCATCTGTGGAAGCACAGACAAAAGAAGTTCAGGAACTTCAAGAAGTCAGAAGATAAACCAGAATCTTCTGGACATAAAAAGTCAAACATAAGAGAGATCATCTGTTATGAATGCAAAGAACCTGGTCACTTCAAAAGTGAATGTCCAAAGTTTCAAAAAGAAAGACCAAAGAAGAGATTTGGAAAGAAGAAAGGAATGATGGAAACCTGGGATGACTCAGATTCTTCTGAAGATGAATCTGGTTCTGAAGATGAAAATGCCAACCTAGCTTTAATGGCTATCACAGAAGATGACTCAGATTGTGAGTCAGAACAAAGAGAGGTATTTTCTGAATTTTCTAGAGAAGAACTTGTTGATAGTTTATCAGAACTTCTGGAAAACTACAGTAAGCTCAAAATCAAATACAAGAAACTCAAGAAGAGTATTGCATCTGATTTTAAGAAACTTGAAACAAAAAAATCTGAACTTTTAGAAAACAATCTTAAACTTAAAAAAGAAATTTAAATTGTTCAAAAGAATTTTAGTTTAGAGCCTGTATCTAGTTCAAAAGATATTCTGAAAGAATATGACTATAACTTTCAAACTTTTCTTGCTAAAAGCATAGACAGAAGCAAAATGGCTTCAATGATTTATGGAGTTAGTGGGAAAAACAGAAGAGGAATTGGATATGAACCTCCCAAAGGGAAGGAAACATACATTCCAAAACCTGTTGCTAAAATGACCTTCACTTACAAGCCTATGAATAAGCAATTCAAGTTTGGACATTCACATGATATAAAATATACATCACATTCTGGAAACTCTTATGCTAACCCAAAAGGACCCAAAAAGATATGGGTACCTAAGGATAAAATAATATTTGTTGCAGATGTCCTTAACAGCTCAATTGAAACACCAGTCATGGTACCTAGACTCTGGATGCTCATGACACATGACGGGAAAAAGGTCTATGTTCCAAAGTCTGGAACTTAAAGTTGTAGGAGATGTGAAGTTTGGAGGTAATCAGAAAGGGAAGATTATTGGTTCTGGAACCATAGGAAACAATAACTTTCCTTCTATCTCTAATGTTTTATTAGTAGAAGGATTAGCTCATAATCTATTGTCTATAAGTCAATTAAGTGACAATGGCTATGACATTATCTTCAATCAAAACTCCTGTAAAGCTGTAAATCAAAAGGACGGATCAATCCTCTTTTCTGGTAAGAGAAAAAAACAACATTTACAAAATTGATTTATCAGATCTTAAATCTCAAAACGTAAAATGCCTTTTGTCTATTAGCAATGAGCAATGGGTATGGCACAGAAGATTGGGACATGTCAGTCTTAGAAAAATCTCTCAACTAAATAAATTAAATTTAGTCAGAGGACTTCCCAATCTGAAGTACAACTGAGATGCTATGTGCGAAGCATGTCAAAAAGGAAAATTTTCAAAAACTTCCTTTAAATCTAAAAATGTTGTCTCTTCCTCTAAGCCATTAGAGTTACTTCATATTGATCTGTTTGGACCAGTGAAAACTGCATCCATCAGAGGCAAGAAGTATGGATTGGTCATCGTTGATGATTTCAACAGATGGACATGGGTAAAGTTTTTAAAACACAAGGATGAGTCACATTATGTATTCATTGACTTCTGTACTCAAGTGCAAAATGAAAAAGATTTTAAAATCACAAAAGTTAGAAGTGATCATGGTGGTGAATTTGAAAATCATTATTTTGAAAAATATTTTAAAGAAAAAGGTATTGTTCATAACTTTTCTTATCCTAGAACTCCCCAGCAAAATGGAGTTGTAGAAAGAAAGAATAGAAGATTACAAGAGATAGCCAAAACCATGATAAATAAACAAATATGGCTAAGCACTTTTGGGCAGAAGCTGTGAATACAACGCGTTATATTCAGAATATAATCTCTATAAGACCTATTCTTGAAAAGACTCCCTATGAATTGTGGAAAAACAGAAAGCCCAACATTTCTTATTTCCATCCTTTTGGATGTACTTGTTTTATTCTAAACACCAAAGAAACTCTGAATAAGTTTGATTCCAAAGCACAAAAGTGTTTCCTACTTGGATACTTTGAACGCTCAAAAGGCTATAGAGTATACAACACAGAAACTCTGATTGTTGAAAAATCAATCAAAGTCAGGTTTGATGATAAGCTTGGCCAACGACAGCCAAAGCAAATTGATTTTTCTGTAGGTACAGAAGATCATCACTCAAACTCTGAATGTTTAGAAGCAAAAGAAGACGTAGCAGATCATCCTCTTGACAATGCTCTCAACAATCTCAGAATCTCTGACCAACTCACTCAGAAAAGGTTTCCTAGATTATCTTCAGCTCACAAAGAAGACATAATCATTGGAAGAAAAGAAGATCCCATCAGAACAAGATCATCTCTCAGAATCAATGAAGAATCTTTGTTCGGTTTAGTCTCTCTGATTGAGCCAACTACCATTGATGAAGCTATATAAGATAATGATTGGATCTTAGCAATGCAAGAAGAACTAAATCAATTCTCAAAGAATGATGTATGGAGTCTAGTTCCAAGACCCAAAGGATTCAATGTTATAGGAACCAAATGGGTCTTCAGAAATAAATTGAATGAACAAGGAGAAGTAATCAGAAACAAGGCACGACTGGTTGCACAGGTTTATAGTCAACAAGAAGGAATTGATTATAATGAAACCTTTGCCCCAGTCGCCAGGTTAGAATCTATAAGATTATTAATTTCTTTTGCTGTACAAAATAACATTACATTATATCAAATGGATGTCAAAAGTGCATTTCTAAATGGTTATATTGAAGAAGAAGTATATGTACATCAACCTCCTGGATTTAATGATTCAAAACAACCAGAACATGTTTTTAAATTGAAAAATTCTTTGTACGGTTTAAAACAGGCTCCAAGAGCTTGGTATAATCGTCTGAGTAATTTTCTATTAGAAAAAGATTTTACCAGAGGGAAAGTGGACACAACTCTCTTCAGAAAAACATTTAAAAATGATATTTTAATCTGTCAAATTTACGTTGATGATATAATTTTTGGAACCTCTAATATATCCCTTGGAAAAGAATTTGCTAAGACAATGCAGACAGAATTTGAAATGAGCATGATGGGTGAATTGAAATTCTTTCTTGGAATTCAAATCAACCAAACTCAAGAAGGTACTTTCATACATCAGACGAATTATGTTAAAGAACTTCTGAAGAAATTTCAAATGTCAGAAAGCAAAGATGCCAAGACACCTATGCATCCAACCTGCATTTTAGGTAAAGATGAGGTAAGTATGAAAGTAGATCAGAAGCTCTACAGAGGTATAATTGGATCCCTTCTCTATCTGACTGCATCTAGACCTGATATATTATTTAGCGTGTGCTTGTGTGCTAGATTCCAATCAGATCCTAGAGAATCTCATTTAACAACTGTTAAGAGAATTCTTAGGTATCTGAAAGGTACTGCTAGTCTTGGTCTGTGTTACAGAAGATCACAAGATTACAAACTAACAGGTTATTGTGATGCTGACTTTGCTGGAGATAGAATTGAAAGAAAAAGCACCTCTGGAAGCTGCTAGTTTTTGGGTGACAATCTTATCTCATGGTACAGCAAGAAGCAAGCAACAATTTCTCTATCAACCATAGAAGCTGAATATATATCTGCTGCTGGATGTAGCTCTCAGATGATTTGGATGAAAAGTCAACTAGAAGATTTCAACCTTTATGAAAGTAAGATTCCTATCTTCTGTGACAATACTTCTGCTATTTGTCTTTCTAAAAATCCAATCCTACATTCTAAAGCCAAACATATAGAAATTAAATATCATTTCATAAGGGACTATACTCAGAAGGGGATTTTAAACTTGATTTTTGTAAAAACAGACCATCAATGGGCTGACATTTTTACTAAACCCCTTTCAGAAGATAGATTTAATTTCATTCTGAAAAATATTTATATGGAAGTATGTCCTGAATAAAATAATATTTATTTTCTGTGACTGGCTTCAGAACTTTCTGAAATGAATGCTCTGATCAACAACTCTTCAGAAGTTAGAAGAGAAGTTGTAACAGAAGCTATATGAATCATTCTAACGCTTCATGTCCAAGTGTAGTTCAGAAATTCATTAGAACAAACAGCTGTTACATGCATCCTTCAGGAGATGAACACGTTGTGTGTTTCTGAAAGGTCAAGCGTGCAAAAGCTACTGATGACGTTCTAGGTAACTGTTGATGATTAGCCATAATCTCATGTTTTCCCTCATTTTTAGAAATTCATTAAATGCAAGTAATGACGAGAATCGTTTTTTTTATAAATTCGTTTTAATCTTTATTTTAATTTGTCTTAAATTCTTCTAATTTAATTCTTAACCTATTCTCGGAAATTAATGCCTATAAATACTCTTTGAAAAACCCTTTCATTCTTTACTGTCTCTTTCAACTCAAGTTTTTATTTGAACATTACTCTTAAAAACCCTTTTCGAAAAATTCTCTTTTCATAAAACTTCAATGGCTTCTTCTTCCTCTACCCACTCTGAGCAATATTGTATACCTGAAAGGACAACACTCATTCCGGTAGAAAGGTTGGAAGTTTTGAGTGAGCTAATGGTAGACTTTTAGAATCTCAGAGAGAATGGATTTGACTTGTTCCCTGTTGTGAAGTTTCAAGGTTGGGAAAGCTACTTTGATCGTCTTACTGGTCCAGTCTTTCCTCATTTGGTAAAAGAATTCTGGATTCACGCTATTGCAACTCCCAAGGTTATTCTCTCCTTTGTAATGGGCAAGGAAATACCCATTACAGAAAATCTAATCAGAAGGTTGCTGGGATTTAAAGGACTTGGAGTTACAGGAATGCCCACTGGAAGAATGGAGATGTCTAGGGTATACACAGAGATTTTTACAAATGGTCAAGGTTCCTCCAAAGTTAGGGATTTGAAAGACAAGTATAAGATTTGGGCAAGGATTATTCATGGATGTATTCACCAAGGAAAGACACCAGTTCTCCTGATTACATCAACACTGATCAACAATATTTGTTGTTTTGCCTTGGAACCAATGTCAAAATTAATTTGCCCTACTTGCTTTTTGAACACCTCTGGAACCATGTCAAAGAAACCAGAGAAGCTGAAAGGATGAAGAATCCCAAATCAAAGAGGAATTGGATTCCCATGGGGAGGTTATTATCAGACATTCTGACTGAGAATGGTCTGATTGCTCACCTAAGAGAAGCAAATCTTCTGGGGGAGCTTGAACCTATCTGTGGTAAGACAATGACTGGAAGAACTTGCTAAAAAGGAAAATTATTGACAAACTGTTGGTGGAACCCTCTCCATGTCTGTCAACTATTATGAAGAAAAGAAGAATTCCTATTGCTAATTTTCCTATGTTCAATTCGTTGGAACATTCTCGTATGGTTTTGCACTATCTTGAGACCTGCAGAGAAATAGGATCACCTATTGATCCAGCTTGGCTTCAAGGAAGAAATCAAGTTGCTGCTGATGTTTTTCTCCTAGGATCTGTGAAGAGAAAAGCTGTAGAAGGACCTTCTGACTCTCCTCAGAAGAAAAAGAAGACAGGTAATCATGCTGAAACTATACCTGTTTATAATTCTGAAAATATATCTGCATCTGTTGAATCCTCTCAAACCTCACCATCTGAACCCCTTGCTGACAACCTTAGTAAAAATCAGTTCTCAACAGATTTTAGTGATTCTGACTCTGATGAACATTCTGACAGCCAATCAGAACCCTCTCATTCAGAACCCCCTGAACCATCTATTTTTCAACCTATTCCTGCTGAACGTTTCTCAAGACCCCCTCCCAGACCTTTATCACCCAGACCCACTAGATGGTATGATGCTGGATCTTGGAGAATTCCTGGGATTAATGAACCTCTAGCAACCATAAAACCACCTTTCAATCTACCAACTGAAAACATTTTTGCTATGAACCAACCACAACCTCAAAAACCCATTCCCACTCCCGCTTATACAATAATAATTTCTCCTGATATCACTCCACCCACCTCACCACAACATACAACCTCACGCTCAACTCCTCAAATTCCAGAACAACAAATTTTTGAACAAACTGATATTGTTGAACCATCCGTACCTCATGATATATTAGAACCTCATATTTGTGTTAACCAACCTGAACCTGAACATACAAATACTCCTGAAACCAATAGCTTTTTAAGAACTGTAGTGGACTCTCAATCTCTACAATTCTTGAAAAACAAATCTTACAAAACGGATGTCCCTAAACCTATTCAGCCAGATGTAAATATTTTGTTTCAGAATTTTATAACAAATGTTCAAGCATGGTTACAACCGCTGAAAGAAGATTGCCTCAGAAGTGTGAACACCGCAACAACAGATCTTCTATGGGAAACTTTCAGAAGAACCTTGGTTGCTGAATCACAGAAGTTACAAGATTTGTGCCACTCTCAGGTGCTGGACAACTTTTCCAAACTTCTGCGTGTTTTCAAGACAGAAGCTGATGATACTTGGAATAAAAAGTCTTCGCTAATGATTGCTGATACACCAGCTGATAAGATGGACATATCAGAAGATGAATCTGAAGAATACTCTGAAGATTCAAATCCTCTGGCTATTGTTCTATTGAATCAACCTTCAGTTAAGGATGGACCTGAACCTGTGCCAACTCTTGCAATGGATCTGGGCACTCTGCTCTCCACCTTTGTGAAGTCTGATTCATCAGTTGCTGCTTCTAACCCTGTTTCTACTGAAGCTTCATCATCTTCTGCCCCTACCTCACTCATTATGGACACTCTGAAAGAGCTAAAGAGGGAGAATGA
This sequence comes from Vicia faba, assembly GCA_948472305.1. Taxonomy (NCBI): domain Eukaryota; kingdom Viridiplantae; phylum Streptophyta; class Magnoliopsida; order Fabales; family Fabaceae; genus Vicia; species Vicia faba. The sequence continues at coordinate 779,298,240 of OX451735.1, forward strand.
AGTCTTGACTAGACGCATGGATAAGCAAGATCAAACAAATTTAGAGTTCAAGAAATGGATGGCAATGCAAAGTGAATATGCCTCTAAGATCAAGAACCTTCTGATGGCTCTTATCTCTAAGAAATCCCAGTTTCTTTTTGTCTCTTATTTGATGTTTTGTTTGTACTTCTGGTTATCTTTTTTTTAACTTTTTATGGAATCTTTCAAAATTTCTCATTTATTACACTTTTTGATTATGCCAAAAAGGGGGAGAAAATGTGCATGTTTTAACTAATCACTGTTTAACAGTTATGCGACTATGTCTCAGACATTCTAACATAACTGCAAGAATTCCCTCCGTGCAAAAGATTTTTTTTGCAGGTATCATTTAACTCTGAAAGAATATTCCAGCTAAGATTTATCTTCTTTAAGAAGTTTTGAAGAAATTCAAAGAAGGCTGTGTATCACTCTGACTAAATAAACTCAGGATGTCTTATGCATAGATATATTCATTTCAGGGGGAGATTCTTATCTCTTAATCTGTTTCTTTTCTTTATCTAAAATAATTTTTTGTCATCATCAAAAAGGGGGAGATTGAAAGAACAAGATTAAGTTATGACCTATCCCAAGTGTTTTGATGATAACTAAATTATATTTAAGATAATTTATGCTCTAATGAATGTGTTTTTGAATATCTTAGTTAATGTTCTGACAAGAAACATTCCAAAGTGCTAAGCAAAGATTATGAAGAAGTTCTTTGACATAAGAACCTTTTATTCAAACGCGTCAGCTGACTCTGGTAAGAACACTCATTTGTTAAATGTATCTTCTAACTTCTAGCAGGCTTCTTGATTCTGAAGATAACTTGAAAGCAAGCGATGTTCAAAGATCTTAGCAAGCAACGCTCTGACCAGAAGTTGAATAAAGCATGTTCTGAGTTAAAGCAAATACTGAAACAACGTCTTAATCAACATGTCTTTTCAAAGAAAAGGAAACACGTTCTTACATTCTGACGTTTGCTAATTAATACAAAGACGGCTGAAAACACTCAAGTGCCTACAACTAGTTTCTTGGAGAATGGAATTTTGCAAGGATAAACGCAAAGCATTTAATGCTCTCCATTTCCTATGAAGGCAGCAACGGTCTTATTTTCTCCTACTATAAGTAGAAGGACATTTATTGTAAGCCAAAAATGAGAAGAAAGTGAAAAACAAGAAACTACGTGAAATATTCAAAAGCTTACAAACTCATAGTTCTTACATTATTGTGAATTACATTCTAAGAAAAATCACAGTTGTGATATAGCTTGATTAGAAGCAAACTCTATTTCAATTATCTGTAAAGATTATACTTCTGTATCTATTCCTTGAGAGACCAAGTTTGGTCAAATTTATCAAGCAGACTAGGACTAGAGTTAAGTCTTAGTGGTGTTAGTCACTTGTAAGTTTACTTGTGCATTGTTATTCACAACAGTTGTTGTGTGATTGTAATCAGTTGATTATAGTGGATTAAGTCCTTGTTGAGAAAGGCGAAATCACCTTGGCGGGTGGACTGGAGTAGTTTGAGTTCAAGCGAACCAGGATAAAAATAACTGTGTTATTCCATTACTATTTTGAGTTTTGTTTTGAAAGAACGAAAAGAGTCACTTATTAAACCCCCCCTCCCCCCCCCCCCCCCTTCTAAGTGTTTTCTTACCCCTTCAATTTTCACTAACCATTTCAAGGATCTCGAGGGTCTTTGATGCAGGGTCACGTTGAACCAGACGTCTACCAAAGGGAAAGAGGATTCATTTTCCTCTAAACAAACACCGTAAAAGATCAAGTACAACAACTTGAGTCAAGGGCTATGACCCACTTGACATGGTGAGCTTGATTCTCGTGGAAAGACATCCACCGATACGAAGTTCTCTAATCAAAGATGTTGATCGAAATTCAACTTCCAACATTTTCTTATGTTTACCCCACGAGATCCTGGAAAACATGCATCCACATATCATGCACTTATCATGACAGGTTTCTCCCCTTCAGGTCTCTTTATCTTCCTACTGTTTATTTCAGTAGATATGGCTCTAGAGAAGACTATCAAGGACATCCAGACTCAAAACTCTCAACTTCAAGAGATGTTCTTGAACCTATCCAAGGGGAAAGAAGAAGTGAAATCTCTCCTCACTAGGGGCATGATCATGGAGAATCCTGAGGGAAACAAAGATGATCAGTTGGAGCTGCTACAAACTGAGATAGCCATAATGAAAATCCAGATGATGGGACAACTGGTGGGCCAGATGGCTCTCATCCAAAACATGGCACAAGGGAAAGAGGAGCTGAGAGTCCTCATCAACAAGCTTCATCAATACGAATGTAACCAAATGGAGTAAACAACTAGGGTTGAGGATCAAGTCATCATTCAACCTCCCTTGAGGCAAGAAGCCGAGAGAAAACCTCCCCAGTTGGCTTCAGGATCACGAGCCCAACAACAACCTCGCCAACATCAACGGGGTAATCGGCGTAGGCGAAATACATTTGAAAAGCACTTCACTGAGATTAACATGTCATTATCTCAAGTGATGCAACGCTTGTTAGAAGTCAAGCTGATTGTATTAAGGGACCCCCCTCGGAATCCCAACACATCCTCTCTAGGGTACAATCCAAATGCAAGATGTGCGTATCACTCCAACAGTCCTGGACATGACACCAATAACTGTTGGGGATTGAGAGACAAAATTCAATATCTGATTGAAGAAAAAACGCTGGAGTTCACACAAGATGGCCATATGAAAATGTTCCGCTGAGGGCTCTCCACCTAAAATGACAAGTTCGAACAAAGAGGCTTCTGTTCATTTTGAATTTCCAATTATAATTTCTTTTGTTATTCAAACAATTATCTATTAATGTAAAACTCTGTTTCATTAATGCATTGCATATGTTTGTCTTGAATTCATCTTTTCGTTTTCACTATATTTAAAATTATGCTTTTTATTCTTCTTATGACACAAACCTTTAGAAGGAGGATGACGAAAACAATGCCTTAATCTCATACAATATGCTTTTGGACAGACCTTGTTGACGATGTACAAGCGTTTCTTTCAAATCCTAAACACTGAAGTTATAAGGAAGATAATCCCTAGTCAAACCCTTCGAGTCAAAGAAGTAGAAGTTTTCTGTTTTAACAAAAATTAAAACCTTTAATCAAAACCCGGGGCAGGGTAGTCTCTCCGTTAATTCAAACGCATGTTAAATTCGCAAACTCTCATCTTGTAATACAATGAATGACATCAAAAACATTCCTTTGGAATCAAAAGACGGTGATGGTTCCCTATCACATAGGTAGTCATTATCTCTCAAAAAGAAAAGCCCACTAAGTTGAAACTTACGAAGGAGGCTTAAGAAAGCTGGGGCATCCCGCTGACTGTAATCTCAAAACAAGAACAGTCAGGCAAAAATTAGGGATAACAAATCAATCAAAAGAGGTCACTACAAATCCTCAACAAAAATAATGTTGCAAAAATGATTGCCTTCCAACAAATTTAACTTGTTTGAACCATCACCAAAACGTCATTCCAGACTCATTTGGAGTTCAAACGCACAATTAACTGAGTTTAGGACTGAAGAACATCACGAAGAGCAGGTGGGTACAAATATACTTTGAGCCTTTATCCTTTGTTTCTTAAACCGTGAACCAAGCCACATTACAACCCTTCAAAAGTCCTAATTCAAGCATGGGTTAGTTCGAAAGCATACTGTTACAAAAGGTATCCTGACTCCTGTAAGGCTTTGCTCTAAATCCTGAGTTGAATTTTTCTTACAAAAGCTTTATGCTAAAAAGCGCATTTTCAAAATTTCAAGACAAGCATAAACTTTGCATTATTTGAATATCGTTGTTTGCATATGGCTATTTGTTTGGAAGCGGAGAAATTCACACAATGAATATCCAATGAATGAAAAGCTCTCTCAATGAACAAAGTCACTTCAAGCTGGATGACACTTCCATTTCAAAAATCTCCTATCAACAAGAGGACATGACATGTCATTGTCCAGCACACCTGGGGAAGTCCGGTCAAGATTTCAAGAAATCTCTCAAAGTGCAGAGTAACCTGGGGCAGTCCAGTCAAGATTTCAAGAAATCTCTCAAAGTGCAGAGTCACCTGGGGCAGTCCAGTCAAGATTTCAAGAAATCTCTCAAAGTGCAGAGTAACCCGGGGCAGTCCAGTCAAGATTTCAAGAAATCTCTCAAAGTGCAGAGTCACCTGGGGCAGTCCAATCAAGATTTCAAGAAATCTCTCAAAGTGCAGAGTAACCAGGGGTAAGTCTCCGTCCCCGTCACTTGGGGAATTGAACGTCAATCCCAACAAAGGTTTTCATACTGTTGTACCCAAAAATTTGCCCTCTCATTTTATCAACATTTCTCATCACAAGACTCTTGGAACTCAAGATCAAGCTAGGGTTTGCTCTGCTCAAGACACCTCCTTGCACTGTTGACCTAAGTTAGGGTTTGAGTTTGCACAGGGATGTTTTGATCCACAATGCCCAAAATGACTTTCATACTTCATGTTGGACTCACAAGTTTGTCTATACCAAGTTTCAAGCCTTGATTCAAATTTTTGCCCAGTCAATTGGACAGTTGACCTAGAAATGAGTTGTATTGGGGAAAAAGTCAATTGTGGCCAATTGACAGTAAAACCTCATGAATTTTGACCCATATCAACATAATGAACTCATATGAACCATTTGATCAAGTTTGGATCACAATTCCACAAGAAATTTGATCAGATCACCAAAAGGGCAAAATGGTCATTTTTAGGGTTTTGACTGTACAAGGGCAATTTTTGACTGTTTGAACTAGCCAATGGCAAATCAAGTTCAAACATGGACACAAGGAATCAATGACATTGTCTTGACCCACTCAACAAGTTCAAAAGATCCCAAATGCATAGGATTGACAGATGAATTTTTCAATCAACTGATCAAAATTTGACTATATACTGAAAAGTCAAACTTTGACTTTTTGGTCAAAATCAAGTGCAAGGGTCATTTTTCACCAATACATGTCAAATTGTGAAACTTGTTCATCCAGAAACCCAAAAATGCAAATTAGGGTTTAAAATGGAAAATTTTCATAATTTGGAAATTTTCTAAGTTATGAAATTTTCTTATTTTTTCCTAACTTTGTCCAATTTTTTCACCAAGATTCAAATGGATTCAAACAAAACTTATAACATGAAAGTTGTATTACATCACAAAGTCTACAACTTTGATTCACAAAGTTTTCTCAAAAGAAGCTTGGATCTCAAGTTATGATTTTTTGAACAAGGGTACCTAAAACTTTTAACTTAGAGAAATTTTGCCCTAGTTTAGGCAGGATTTTGACCCATCTTCTTGGCCATTTTTCACATAGTTCCACTTGGAGTCTTAATTTACATTTGAAAGATGGATTGTATTACATGTTGCAAGATTTACAAATTGTCAAAGAACTCCTCAAACACCTTTGTGGTTAGGGAGAATCGAATGCTTGAAGTTGGAAAAAAACTCACTTTGTAACCATGGCCAATACATGTTCATACCAAGTTGCAAATCTGACCAAGCTAGCTTTGTGCACAATTACAGGCCTCTAAACCAATTCACACTCCATAATTGAATGCAAATCTACTGAGCTAATTCTTTATGTTGGCCATTTGGACATTACACACAAAACTAATCCTTAATTAGAGAAAGGTATATTGCCATTTTTGAAAAAGATATGCTTTATGTCAAACCATGATCTTTGAAGCATGGGGCCATATCTCTGAAGCAAAATCAAATCCACAAATTTCAAGTATCAAGGAGATTGTATGCAGCATAATACATGACTAGTGCAGGCATGTGAGAGATAGTTACACATTCTTGCTTCACAAAGAAGAAATTTGTCCAAATCCTCCCAACTCAAAAACCAGCCATAGTCAGCTTACACAAACATTGCAAACAAGTTTTGCATATCCTCACAAGTCAGAAGCACGAGCCTTTCACCCCTAAAGCACCCTCATACTCCATAACCCCATTTTCTTGCAAAACAGGGCCATTTCTGCATTTTGCAAGCCATTATCAAATTCCATCGTGTGTTTTGTCCAAAACTACTTCAAACACATTCCAATCAACATACCTGAGCTATCCAGATCACTCACAAGTTGCTGTAACTCCATTAACACACATTGCCATTTTTGTTTGGAAGCTTTGCAGGTTGAGTTCTGTAGCACGATTCAGGCTACTTCAAAACAAACCAAGCATTGGGAAAGCTTCAGTGGACATCAGGCAAGCTTAAAAGAACCTCAAGCACTATTGAAAGTTGTTACATTGTCCAGCTCGAACTCAACTGAAACAGGTATTTCATGAACTTCTATCTCTCTATTTAGGAATAGTTAGACTTAGGTTTGTGAATGAAAGATGTTGTATTCATAGCCCTGAAACCATACATGTGCTTAGTTTTCATTTATATTAATCGTGCTAGGAGAATTTCATCCATGAACTTTCTGAAAAAACTAGGTTAGAAATTAGGGCCAGAGAAATTCTCTCTGGTCTTTGAGAGTTATCTTAAGTTTTTTATATGGTTAGATTCGTTGTTTGATGCTCTACAAGTTTCATGTTTTGAGTTTTGTCAAAAAAGCAAGGAATCAGGAGATAGCAGTTTGTACATAGAACGCGCGTTTTGGTGTTTGAACAGAGGAAGAAGATGAAGTCCTTGGGCTGGGCCTGGTTATTTTTGCTTCTAACACTTGTTTTTTCAGCTTCACACCCCCTGGCCCATTTCTTGTATTTTTGTCATTTTTGCATTTTTATTTTATTTCTGACTTTGATATTTTATTTTCTAACATAAAAAATATTTAAATAATATTTTTATAAAATTTTATATTTATTTGGTATTTATTTCAATTTTTTCTAACTTAAAAATGTTTAAATACTAATATTATTTTTGTTTAAACTTAAAAATAATACAAATAATACTTTTATTTTCATTTTATTATTTTTATACACATTTGAAAATATTTTTTTGAAATATATAAATTTTGTAAATAATTTATTTTTATACTCACTTAATATATTTAATATATATATATATATATATATATATATATATATATATATATATATATATATATATATATATATATATATATATATATATATATATATACTATATTTTATTAAATAATTAGAACAAAAAACACAAAAATAATACATTTTTATTTTTATTAATATTTTTATACTAAAAATACCCTTTTTTTATATACTTTTATTCTTTGTACAAATTGATGCATTATTGTATATAAATAATAAATAATACTATTTATTTAAGAAATTAGGTTTTTTGCCCTAAAAACAAAAATAATTAAAATTGACTTTTTTTATATATTTCTTTACATTTCACATTAAAAATACTTTTTTTTTACATACATAAATTTTTTTTTTGCATAATACATTTTATTTAATATTTATTTATGGTATTTATTTAAATATTGTACATTTAATTGTTATGCCTTACACATTCAATTTGGTTGTAATAATTTAGGGTTTAATTTCTTGTCTAAATAATCCCCTATTCAAATTTGTACCCCCCTCCCTATATCATATTGTAATAGTGTGGAATTTAAATTCTCGCACCTTTAAATGTTTTCAAGTATGCCATGATTAGACTTAGGGTTTGTATGCAAAATCAAAATCAACAAATAGCTTGACCTAATCAAAGACAAAAATTGCATGAAAAACAAACACAATACACACTTGCACTCCCTAGGGTTTCAATCCACTTGTTGCCTTCAAAAATGGGCCATGCTATGCATGTAAAGTACTTTGGCAAAACAAAAACAAAACAAAAGATCATAGTCCCTCGATGACGCTATCTGAGTTGCTTAAACAAAAATGATCAAGTCCCTCAAGAAAATTGCCAAAAATACTTGACACTATTGCTATCATGGTCTATACGATGACCCGCGCCTGTCCCATTTAACATCCTAACACAAGGTTGTTCACCAAACACAATGGTGAAACAACACTGTTAAAAGGGTTAAAAACAGAAATATCTTTGAGTAAAATAGGGTAGACAACTCTTAGTTACTTGATCAAAACTTGCAAAAACATCCTTGTTATCTTCAAAACACACTTCACAACACAATTTCAAAACCCTACTTTCAAACATTGGAAACTTTCAAAAGACAAAAACACCTTTGTATACATTCAAACAAGAATCATTACAAAGGTTGCCACAACGATGGCCTCTTTTCAAAACATCTTTCAAAATCACACACAAAGCACCATTTCAAACAATTGAAGAGCACCATTTCAAATAATTGAAAAGCAAAGAAAGTGATCTAAGCAAGTAACTAAGAGCCCATGGATAACCATGGATAGAAAGGGTGCTAATACCTTCCCTTTCTATAATCTACTCCCCGAACCCAAGAAAATATCTCAAAGGTCTTTCCTGTGCTTTTTGACCTTTCCTTATGATAAAATAAAAAGTCGGTGGTGACTCTTGCTAAACTGAAACATTTGCGAACACAAACGCAAAATCCCAAGTCAGTTCTCCCACCGTATCACAGAACTGGCGACTCTGCCGGGGATAATTTTAAAAGTGGAGTAACCTTAGGGATTAGATCACCCTTTTGCATGATTATATTGCTTGCTTTGTTTGCTTTACATTTGGTTCTCTTGTTTGGGATTGAAATCCTCTACCCGGATTTGGGAAACATTCATAGGTAAATAAAAATACATTGTGGAAACTGTGCGGGGTATACCGACATGGTTGAAGCAATAACTATATTAGTGCGACATATTTGTGAGTACCGGTAGCCTTTGAGTCAATCAAAGAGAATACGGGGCCGCTGAGTGATGTCATAAAGCACTAATGAACTCTTAGAACCTTACTTGACCATCTTGGCCTTTTATTAGGAGTAGTGAGATGACCGGCTTTGGTGCAGTCTGAAGTTGGTAGATACTCGATACTACACTCATTGAGGGTTGTTTTCTTGGAATATTTTGGTCGCTAGTTAAATGACTAAACCAAAACAATGAACATAGAAAACAATCCAGTGATATTGAGCTCCTTAGTACCCGGTTACTATTTATAGGACAGGTTTGAGCCAACTAAACTCAAGAGGGTACTTACCTATGAAACCTCATGCAAGCCTGAAACTAGGGTTTTGTGTGACTTGCTTGTACATGTGTCTGTGCATACATCATGAACATCATAAAGCATCATGTGCATCCACTAACCATTTCAAGGGTTTGGATCTTCATCTTTGTTCTTGTTTTGTAGGTCATGGAATCTCTTCGCAGGAAAACAATTCAAGTCAACCTTGTGAGAATCCCTCCTCAACTCAAGGAGCTCACTTCCAGGATTCCAGAGAATTCTCTCTTCAGTGAAAAACATGGTAGACTTCTCAACTTGGTCAACTCCAACATTGAAGAAGACATGGTGAAAGTTCTCTTCCAGTTCTTTGACCCCCTACACCACTGTTTCACATTCCCCGATTACCAATTGGTGCCTACTTTGGAGGAATTTTCTCAACTCCTGAGAATTCCTATTCTACATCAACTACCCTACAATGGTACGGAAAAAGAACCAAAGCCTGAAGATGTTGCTCAAGCATTACACTTGCAACCATCTGACATCAAGGGACATTGGGAAACCAGAAGTGGTGTCAAGGGTTTCTTGGCAAAGTTTCTATTTGAGAAGGCACAAGATTGCTGGAATTCTCTTGATCTACAAGCCTTTGAAGAGATTGTGGAACTCCTTATCTATGGGTTGGTCTTGTTCCCAAACCCTGATCAACTCATAGATGTGAATGCTGTCAAGATTTTCATATCCAGGAATCCTATACCTACATTGCTTTGGGACATCCTACACTCATTTTACACACGAACAATGAGGAAAAGAGGTGTTCTCATGTGATGTACTCCTCTCCTAGCAAGTTGGTTTATTTCTCACCTTCCACAATCAGTTTTGAAGAATGAGCAGGGTTTAAGGTGGTCGCAACGATTGATGACCCTCACACATTCTGATGTACATTGGTGTTCTCGGTCTAGAGAAAATGTCATCATCATTGATCGTTGTGGGGAATTCCCTAATGTCCCATTACTTGGCATTAGGGGAGGCATTACCTACAACCCCTGTTTAGCTCTAAGACAATTTGGATATGCTCGGAGGGATGGCCCTCATGACATGCTGATTCCTGACCTAGTTTTTTACTTCGACAACGATGCGCAAGGACTTCGACAAAGATTCATCAGAGCTTGGAGGATGCCCAACAAAGTGGATAGTAAGACACTGGGACACAAAAATTCCATCCCCCTTGAGCCTTATCTCAAGTGGGTACGAACCCACTCCCAGAATCTTATGATGCCATATCCTCACATTCTCCCCTTGATCCAAGAGCCTGTTATGGAAGGAGAGGTTCCATACACCATCCTACATCCTGACATGCCAACATCATGGGAAGAAATGCAAAAGAGTTGGATCCAACTCAAGAAAGAACGGAATAATTTTGAAGCCAGCTTCTATGCCAGTGAGAAGAAGGTTTTGGAGCTTACCCACCGACTTCATGAGGATGAAACTCTCAACACTTACATCGCACCAAAGAGGATGCGCAATGTCTTTTTACATTAAGAATTTTGTAATATTTTGCCCATGGGGCACTTATGTACTAACAATTTCTTCTTAATATGACGTGTGTTCCTTTTTGTTTGCAAAAAATTTGAATTTATGAATCCTTGAATGCATTACATGAATAACATACCATTCATCATATGCATAAACAGGTCTTCACACCAGGTTTCCTTATCTTTCTGTTGTTTATTTCAGCAAGATGGATTTGGAGCAGACGGTTAAGGATCTGCAGGCACAAAATTCTCAATTCCAGCAACTCCTCATGACCTTAGCAAAGGGTCAAGGGGACCTCAAAGTACTGTTGGAGAAGAATAAAGAGAAAAAGAAGAAGAGGCCCGGAGTAGCCACTTTTGGAAGAAGGTTTGAAAGCAATGCTAGAAAAGTTCTCGAGTTCCCCTCAACGTCTGATGAAGGGGCTGGTAAAGGAAAAGGGTTGTGGTACCGTCTGAATCTGAAGTTGAAGAGGAGGAAGAGGAAGAAGACGAAGATTACTCCGAACAACAATATCCCCCGGCGGATGATAAATACAAGAATCTTGAGGATAGATTGGCAGCCATGGAGTTGCAGAGGGTACCTGGTTTAGATTTTGAAGAACTAGGGTTGGTCACTGGGATCGTCATCCCTCCCAAATTCAAAGTACCAACATTTGCTAAGTATGACGGTCTGTCCTGCCCAAAAATGCATCTTAGATCGTATGTCAGAAAGATCCAACCCCACTCATCTGATAAAGACCTTTGGGTACACTTTTTCCAAGACAGTTTGTCAGGCACACAATTAGACTGGTTCTATCAACTCGAGAGATCAGAGGTTCACAATTGGGAAGACTTAGCTGCTGCATTTTACCGTCAATACCAATACAATGCTGATTTGGCGCCCACTCGTACTCAGTTACAAAGTATGGGGATGGCTTCCAATGAAGGATTTAAAGAGTATGCCCAGAAGTGGCATGATCTGGCTGGAAGGGTGCAGCGACCATTATCGGACAGAGAGTTAGTTGACATGTTTTTGGGGACCTTGTCTAGCCCTTTCTTCAATCATTTAATTGGGAGTTCCTCCGCAGGATTTACTGAATTAATTTTGACGGGCGAAAGGGTCGAGGCCGGTATTAAAAGTGGAAAGATTCAGAAAGAGGCCTCCGCGTCCACCGCTATTAAGAAAGCCTTCCCGGCTAATAAGGAAGCCTATGTTGTTTACTCTCAGAAAAGTTAGGGAAGAACCGAGCGCCGGCCGACTGTAGGGGCTGTGATGATCCAAAACTCTTCAAATGATCAACCTCGCGGGAATCAGTCAAGACCTAATCAACAACGGGTAGAAAGTCCACAACGGCAGTTCACCCGAATCAACATGACGCCAGCTCAAGTACTCCCTCATTTATTAAAGCTGAATCTGACCAATTTGAAGGAAGCGCCAAAGAACCCTAATATCTCATCTCCATACTACCACTCAAATGCCAAGTGTGCTTACCACTTTGACAGTGTTGGGCACGATACCAATAATTGTTGGGCGCTTAAGAACAAAATCCAGGACCTGATTGATTCCAAGGAAGTAGAATTTGATGCTCCTGAGAAGCCCAATGTGATTTTTGCTCCGATGCCCAAGCACGGCCATAATGTTCATGTCGTTATGGAAGACCTTCATGTTACTGATGTTGCTGATCTTTTGACTCCGTTACTAGTGATTAAAGAGAATTTGATGAGAGCCGGGATATTCCCAGGCTGTGGGAAGGACTGTTCCTTTTGTTTGAACATACAAGCTGACTGCCCAATGTTGAAATCAGGTGTCCAACGCCTGATGGATACCCAAGAGATACTCTTCCAAAAAAACCCTGTTGATACCTTCACTCCTGTTACTCCTACTACTTTTGCTACTTCAACCAACGATGTTGCAATCATAACCATTTCCGACAATCCTCCCAAGGCTTGCAAAAGGCCTGTCAAGATTACGCACGACCCTAAATTTGTACCATTAAAAATCACCATGCTAGGACCTGTCCCGTATCAATCTAGCAAAATGATACCATGGAACTATGGAGGAGAAATCTTCTATCATGGTATCAAAAAAATTGAAGTAGTCCAAGAGAATTCTGAAGAAGAAGACCCTGATATAGGGAACATCGCGGGAACAAGAAAGATAATCTGCAGCGTCGGATCTTTTCTCCGGAGATTGCTCCCCCTCGAGCAGTTTTCGGACCCTCGAAAGCTTCTGCACCTGTTAGGTCATCTGTGTAAGACCCGGTAATTGAAGAATTGGATGCTCCTGAAGTAAGACCATCTGTTGATACTACCAATAAGGGTAAGGGGATACTGGGAGAGCCTGTCAGGACGAAGACTCATGTTGTGGTTATCCCCGAAACCACCTAGAAAGAAATGGATGAAATCTTGAAAATAATCAGAAAGAGTGACTATGACGTTATAGAACAGTTAAGCCAGACCCCTTCTAAAATTTCAATGTTGGCTCTTCTACTCTGTTTTGAGGCCCATGCTAAGGCCCTGATCAAATTTTTGAAGGCGGCACATGTACCCCAAGAGACTTCGGCTGACCAGTTTCAGGAGTGTGTGGCCAGTCTTACTGCTGATAATGGCCTTGGCTTTTTCGATGCTGACTTAACTCCCAAAGGAAGGAAACACAACGACGCGCTACATGTCTCAGTTGAATGCAGGGGAACCACCCTCGCCCATGTCTTAGTTGATACTTGATCTTCCTTGAATGTGCTGCCGAAGAAAGCGTTGGACCGTTTGGACTGCGAAGGGTTGACCCTCAAACCTAGTAACATCGTTGTTAGGGCCTTTGATGGGTCCAAAAGAATGGTTCATGGAGAGGTTGACATTCCTATAAAAGTAGGCACAGAAGTTTTCAACTCCACCTTTTACGTGATAGACATTCGTCCGTCATATTCGTGTTTATTAGGAAGACCGTGGATCCATTATGCCGGGGCAGTTACCTCCTCTTTGCACCAAATGCTGAAATATCCTGTTAAGGGCAAGATTATAACGGTGCACGGCGAGGAAGAGTACATGATAAGTCACCTCAATTCCTTTCGCTATGTGGAATTGGATGGCGAGTTCATCGAAACGCCTTTCCAACATTTTGAGGAAGTTTCTCCTAAGGTAGAAGTTGCGAAGACAATGGTTGAAGTACCTATAATTCCCAAGCATGTGCCTAGGATGGCATCTCTCAAGGACGCAGAGGCGGTGATCAAAGAAGGGAAGAGTACAGTATGGGGGCAATTTCCTGATTTTCCCCATAAGACGGACAAATTTGGACTAGGGTTTACAGCTGCAGGACAGAAGGCTATGCGTCGTTCTAAGACTGGAGGGCCACCTGTAAGGATCACTCACCATGGAATTCATGTTGTTGAAGATGAAGATGAAGAGAACAACTTCGAAGATTGGATCTTTCCAACCGTCGAAGGGGGTCTAAGCAACTGGGAAGCAAAGGATTTTATTCCCATCACCTTTATCAACCAGTAATTTTATCTTTGAACAATTTCTTATTTCGGTCTGTAATAACTAAAACAATTCGTACACTATTTTCACCTCATGCCTTGCCCGGGGCATGTAGGTCCATTTGTAAGGGCTTGATTTTCTTCATTATCATATGCCATGTTTTAATGAATCATTGGAAGTCTTCATCTTTAAACTGTTGTGTTCATTTTCTTTCCTTTTTCATTTTGTTTGTTTAAGGATGGCTATCCCTTACACACACCCACACTCACAAATGCAGGTACCCATCCACTCCAGATTCCATGGGTGATTATTCTGTTTCAGCCTTCGATAACTCTGAAGACTTGGTCAATCATCCTGAGTTCGAAGTTGACGAAGATTGTGAAGTGCCGGGAGAGTTAGCCAAACTTCTACAACAAGAAGAGAGGGTTATTCTGCCTCATGAAGAGTTGCTAGAAACCATCAACTTGGGGACGGAGGAAGACAGGAAAGAAGTAAAAGTGGGTGCCAACCTGGAACCAAGTGTCAAGGAGCGCTTAGTGCAGTTGTTGAACGAATATGTTGAAATCTTCGCCTGGTCTTATGAAGACATGTCGGGACTAGACACAAATATCGTGGTTCACCGTCTCCCTACAAGAGAAGACTATCCACTGATTAAGCAAAAGGTCCTCTAGATGAGGCCTGACATGTCTGAGAAGATCAAAGCTGAGGTAATGAAGAAATTCAACGTTGACTTTCTGGCTGTTACTTCCTATCCACAATGGGTTGCTAACATTGTGCCCGTACCTAAGAAGGACGACAAAGTCAGAATATGTGTGGACTATAGGGACCTAAACAGGGCTAGCCCTAAAGATGATTTTCCCCTACCACACATCGACATTTTGGTTGACAATACAGCTCAGCACAAAGTATTTTCTTTCATGGACGGATTCTCGGGCTATAACAAGATCAAAATGGTACCCGAGGACATGGAGAAAACTACTTTTGTCACGCAATGGGTTACCTTATGCTACAAAGTGATGCCATTCGGACTGAAGAATGCAGGGGCAACCTATCAACGCGCCATGGTAGATTTCTTTCATGATATGATACATCATGATATCGAAGTTTACATAGACAACATGATAGCCCGATCACAGACAGAAGAAGAACACCTAGACCATTTGCAAAAGCTGTTTGCCAGGTTGAAGGAGTATAAGCTCAGACTGAACCCAAGCAAGTGCACTTTTGGAGTTAGGTCTGGTAAACTTTTGGGATTTATTGTCAGCAACAAAGGCATTGAGGTTGATCCAGCTAAAGTAAAGGCTATACAAGAAATTTCTGCCCCCCGTACTAAAAAGGAGGTTAGAGGATTCTTGGGACGCTTGAACTATATTGCGAGGTTCATCTCTCACCTGACATCTACCTGTGAGCCAATTTTCAAGTTGTTGAAGAAAGATCAGGTAGTTGAATGGAACAATGATTGTCAAGTTGCTTTTGATAAGATCAAGGAGCACTTACTAGAACCTCCTATTTTGATGCCACTCGTTGAAGGAAGGCCGTTAATCATGTATCTGACTGTTTTGGATAACTCAATGGGGTGCGTACTGGGCCAATATGACGAGTCTGGCCAAAAAGAGCATGCCATTTATTACCTCAGCAAAAAGTTTACCGATTGTGAGACTCGCTACTCACTGCTCGATAAAACTTGTTGTGCTTTGGTATGGGCTGCACGCCGGCTAAGGCAGTATATGTTGACTCATACCACTCTGTTGATTTCCAAAATGGATATGATCAAGTATATCTTCGAGAAGCCTGCTTTATCTGGAAGAATCGCTAGATGGCAAATGATCCTGACTGAGTATGATATCCAGTATACTACCCAAAAAGCTATAAAAGGGAGTGTACTAGCTGACCATCTAGCTCATCAAGCCGTCGAAGATTACCAATCTATGAGATTCGAATTCCCCGATGAGGACATCATGACATTAGACAACATCGAAGGTAACGGACCGTATGACGGACCTGAACAAGGATCCCGATGGACCTTGTACTTTGATGGTGCTTCAAATGCACTTGGCAACGGTATCAATGTGGTACTCATTTCTCTGGAAGGCTGCCATACACCCTTCACTGCCCGACTTTGCTTCAGCTGTACCAACAACATGGCTGAATATGAAGCTTGCATCTTTGGTCTCAAGGCTGCTATAGACTTGGGAATCAAATCTTTGGTCGTATTTGGGGACTCGGCTTTGGTTATCAATCAAGTCAAAGGAGAGTGGGACACCAAACATCCTAATCTTATCCCATACAAAGAACATGTCTTGACATTGTTGCCTCATTTCGAGCAAGTTACCTTCGAGCATTTCCCGCGAGAAGAAAATCAGTTAGCCGATGCTCTGGCTACAATGTCTTCCATGTTTAAACTCAACTGGGATAACGAGGCTCCCTAAATCACCATCGAGCGAATGAACGAACCTGCACACTGTCATGAGATTAATACCAAAGAAGTAGTGGAACAACCCTGGTTTCATGAAATCAAAAGGTATCTCCAGACTAGAGAGTACCCTGAAGGAGCTTCCGTCAATAACAAAAAGTTCTTAAGGAGATTTGCTGCCAAGTTCTTCCTAAGCAATGGCATCCTTTATAAGCGCAGCCATGATTGTGTTCTACTTCGTTGTGTGGACAAGGTTGAAGCAGAGTTGATCATGACCTAAATACATAGTGGCACATTTGGCACCCACTTGAGCGGACATACGATGGCTAGGAAGATTCTAAGGGCAGGCTACTACTGGTCTACCATGGAAGCTGTTTGTCATCAACATTCTCGTACCTGCCACAAATGTCAAGTCTACGCCGACAAGGTACATATTCCTCCTGTTCCTCTCAACATTCTGACAGCTCCTTGGCCATTCGCGATGTGGGGCATTGACATGATTGGAGAGATCAAGCCCACCGCATCCAATGGACATCGCTTCATCCTGGTCGCTATTGATTACGTCACCAAATGGGTCGAGGAAGCTTCCTATGCCTCAATTACAAAGAATGTGGTTTCCCGCTTCATCAAGCAGAACCTCATATGATGGTATGGTATCCCCGACAGGATCATCATAGACAATGGTACAAATTTGAACAACACCATGATCACCGCTCTATGCGAACAGTTCAAGATTTATCATCACAATTCATCTCCCTATCGGCCGAAGATGAACGGTGTTGTTGAAGCCGCGAACAAAAATATCAAGAAGATCATTCAAAAGATGACAGTCACCTACAAGGACTGGCATGAGATGTTACCGTTTGCTCTGCATGGATACCGTACCACGGTACGTACTTCAACAGGGGAAACCCCCTTTTCTTTGGTATATGGCATGGAAGTTGTTCTACCTATGGAAGTTCAGATTCCTTCCTTGAGGATTATGAAGGATGCCAGTTTGAGTGAAGATGATTGGATTCAGACCCGGCTTGATCAACTTAACTTGATCGATGAGAAGCGACTTATTGTTGTTTGTCATGGTCAGACGTATCAAAAACGGATGATCAAGGCTTTCAACAAGAAAGTCAGACGTCAGGTATATCAAGTCGGAGATCTTGTAATAAAGCGGATCATATTACCGCAAAGTGATCCCAGGGGCAAATGGACTCCTACTTACGAAGGACCATTTGTGATCAAGAGCATCTTTTCTGGTGGGGCAATGATTCTGACCACCATGGACGACGACGACTTGTCGTATCCTAAGAACACAGACATAGTCAAAAGATACTACGCATAAAACGACCCAACAAGTTGAAAACCCGAAAGGGCGACTTGGGCAAAAATGGGCATCCCGGTGAATCGAAAACCCGAAAGGGGGATTCATGCAAAAATTAGGGATAAAACAAAAAAAATCTGTACACCCGGAAAGTTGAAAACCCGAAAGGGCGATTTGGGCAAAAAAGGGTTTCCTAGTGGATCGAAAACCTGAAAGGGCGGTCCAGGCAAAAGTTAGGGAATTAAAGTGTATGACTATGTCTCGTCGGATCACTTTAAGGACAATCTCTTCACCAACAAAGCTCCAAGATACTGATTAATCCAGTCATCGGCGGACGAAGCAGCGAATGGACAACACACTAAGAGTTGTGAAGGCTATAGCAGAATGGAAACCCCATGGAATTATTACACATAGCCATCTTTCTGTTGTATAAATTTTTTTCTCAATTTTTATGACAGTATTCTCTTACTAGGATGTCTGTCTCCTTTGTACAAAGATACTTACAAAAGTTAATACAAAGATACTTCAAAGTGCAGAAATTTGTTTACCTATCTTTTCTTTTTACACTTATGTTTTATTTGAAAACGTCCAATGTTTTGTTGAATAGGCATATGCATTTGAATATAATCACTGCTTACAAATAAAACGAAATTGAGAAAGGATAATTACTAATAGGTTGAAGGTGTAGGAAGATATCCTTGTGCTATTTCAGAAGAAATCCCTTACGATACATCATTCAGATCCACAACAAAGCTAAAACCTCGGAGTACATGTCCTCGGTGGAGTTAAGCTTCAAGATCCCCAGCGGAGTCAGTACATTCTAAACTAGATTCCCCAGCTGAATTAAGTTTCAAAGTTCCCATCAGAATTCAAACTCCCGATCCCCAATGGAGCCTGAAAACCCTAAAAAACCTGTCCCCCAGCGGAGCCAGAGTATTCTAAACCTTCTTCCCCGGCGAAGTCAAATTTCCCACTATCAACCCCCGGTGGGAACTGTTCGACTTCCCCCAACTTCCCCAGTAGTTTGGCATACAACCCAAAGCTCTTGATTTCACCGGCCGAGTATAAATTCTCCCCACAGAGTTTATCTCCCAGCAGATCGAAGATTCCTGTTCTCATTTCTCCAAGCAGAAGCCTCCTAGGTTTTAACTCCCCAATAGAGATTTCCAGAATTTTCCTTAGTTCCCAAGAAAGTCTTGAAGGATCCTCATTCCCCGTAGAAGTTGTCAGAACCCTTGTGAACCCCCACAAATCGCCGAGGATTTTCAATCTCCAGCAGTGGTCCCAGGATTTCTCATTTCTCAAACAATCAGAGATTCTTTAACCCCCAAGCAGTCAGCAAGAGTTCCTCATCTTCAACAAATATTTTTGAATCCTCAGCATCGTTCAAGGATTTACTTTCCCCGGCAGTAGTCAAGGATTCTCAATCCCCAACAGCAGTCAAGAATTTAGTCTCCTCAGCAAGACAGCTACTCAACTTACATGCATAACCATTACATTCATATATCATAAACATTGATGAAACACCGTTCATTGCATCATACATATCATGCGACATAACTTTGTGTTTTAGCTAAAATTTTACCCTTTTTTAGGATAAGATTAAAAGGCTATCATTAACAATTATTCAGATACAGTATGGATACACCCCAGACACGGCAGTCATTCTATTACTCATTCAGAACTCCAAGTCAAAATACAGTACGGATACACCCCAGACACGGCGGTCATTCTACTACTCATTCAGACTTCAGCAATCCGATACAGACTAGATACGCTCCAGACACGGCAACCATTCTATTTCTCATTCAGATTCAACTACAAGTTCAGATACGCTCCAAACACGGATGCCATTCTGGCCCTTTTCACCAACAGTTTGATTCTCTCCAGTGCAGTCGCCACGGAAATCATTCTGTCACTTATTCAGATCCTAGTTACAGTTACAGATACACTCCAGACACGAAAGTCATTCTGCTACTCATACAGATCTCAGCTTCAGATACAGTCCAGATACGCTCCAGACACGGTTTCCATTCTGTCACTCATTCAGAACTTATCCCCAACACATAGTTGCTCCATACACAGATGTTTCTCTGTTACCCATTCACAATACAGATACACTCCAGACACGGCAGTCATTCTGATATTCAAAAGTCCAAATATAGTTACATCTCAGATATGCTCCTTACACGGACGCCATTCTTTTGCTCATACAGACTCAGTCTCCAGATACAGTTCAAATGCATTCCAGACACGGATACCATTTTGATGCTCATTCTTCTGACCTACCATATTGCAATTCAACAAACATTCTTGGATGGCATCTTTAAGCCCATCTCCAGCAAGATTCTACCATCTCCAAATGGCATCTTTAAGCCCATTCCCTCATCTATGTTGTGACGAGTGCAAATTTACGGGCACTCTAGTGTCCAATCCTCTTTTACCTTCGAGTCGCGAAAGGCAAACTTGCCAATCTAACTCTTCAGGTTCAAGAAGATTGAACAGGGGAAACTGTTGTAACCCAAAATTTTCCCTCTCATTTTATCAACATTTCTCATCACAAGACTCTTGGAACTCAAGATGAAGCTAGGGTTTGCTCTGCTCAAGACACCTCCTTGCACTGTTGACCTAAGTTAGGGTTTGAGTTTGCACGGGGATGTTTTGATCCACAATGCCCAAAATGACTTTCATACTTCATGTTGGACTCACAAGTTTGTCCATACCAAGTTTCAAGCCTTGATTCAAATTTTTTCCCAGTCAATTGGATAGTTGACCTAGAAATCAGCTGTATTGGGGAAAAAGTCAATTGTGGCCAATTGACAGTCAAACCTCATGAATTTTGACCCACATCAACATAATGAACTCATATGAACCATTTGATCAAGTATGGATCACAATTCCACAAGAAATTTGATCAGATCACCAAAAGGGCAAAATGGTCATTTTTAGGGTTTTGACTGTACAAGGGCAATTTTTTACTGTTTGACCTAGCCAGTGGCAAATCAAGTTCAACCATGGACACAAGGACTCAATTACATTGTCTTTACCCACTCAACAAGTTCAAAAGATCCCAAATGCATAGGATTGACAAATGAATTTTTCAGTCAACTGATCAAAATTTGACTATATACTGAAAAGTCAAACTTTGACTTTTTGGTCAAAATCAAGTGCCAAGGGTCATTTTTCACCAAGACATGTCAAATTGTGAAACTTGTACATCCAAAAACCCAAAAATGCAAATTAGGGTTTAAAATGGAAAATTTTCATAACTTAGAAATTTTCTAAGTTATGAAATTTTCTTATTTTTTCCTAAATTTGTCCCATTTTTTCACCAAGATGCAAATGGATTCAAACAAAACTTATAACATCAAAGTTTTAGTACATCACAAAGTATACAACTATTATTCACAAAGTTTTCTCAAAAGATGCTTGGGTCTCAAGTTATAATTTTTGGAACAAGGGTACCTAAAACTTTTAACTTAGAGAAATTTTGCCCTAGTTTATGCAGGATTTTGACCCATCTTCTTGGCCATTTTTCACATAGTTCCACTTAGAGTCTTAAGTTGAATTTGAAAGGTGGATTGCAGTACATGTTGCAAGCTTTCCAAATTGTCCAAGAACTCCTCAAACACCTTTGTGGTTAGGGAGAATCGAATGCTTGAAGTTGGGAAAAACTCACTTTGTAACCATGGCCAATACATGTTCATACCAAGTTGCAAATCTGACCAAGCTAGCTTTGTGCACAATTACAGGCCTCTAAACCAATTCACACTCCATAATTTAATGCAAATCCACTGAGCTAATGCTTTATCTTGGCCATTTGGACATTACACACAAAACTAATCCTTAATTAGAAAAAGGTATATTGCCATTTTTGAAAAAGATATGCTTTATGTCAAACCATGATCTTTGAAGCATGGGGCCATATCTCTGAAGCAAAATCAAATCCACAAATTGCAAGTATCAAGGAGATTGTATGCAGCATAATACATGACTAGTGCAGGCCTGTGAGAGATAGTTACACATTCTTGCTTCACAAAGAAGAAATTTGTCCAAATACTCCCAACTCAAAAACCAGCCATAGTCAGCTTACACAAACAATGCAAACAAGTTTTGCATATCCTCACAAGTCAGAAGCACGAGCCTTTCACCCCTAAAGCACCCTCATACTCCATAACCCCATTTTCTTGAAAAACAGGGTCAGTTCTGCATTTTGCAAGCCATTATCAAATTCCATCGTGCGTTTTGTCCAAAACTACTTCAAACACATTCCAATCAACATACCTGAGCTATCCAGATCACTCACAAGTTGTTGTAACTCCATTAACACACATTGCCATTTTTGTTTGGAAGCTTTGCAGATTGAGTTCTGTAGCACGATTCAGGCTACTTCAAAACAAACCAAGCATTGGGAAAGCTTCAGTGGACATCAGGCAAGCTCAAAAGAATCTCAAGCACCATTGAAAGTTGCTACATTGTCCAGCTCGAACTCAACTGAAACAGGTATTTCATGAACTTCTATCTCTCTATTTAGGAATAGTTAGACTTAGGTTTGTGAATGAAAGATGTTGTATTCATAGCCCTGAAACCATACATGTGCTTAGTTTTCATTTATATTAATCGTGCTAGGAGAATTTCATCCATGAACTTTTTGAAAAAACTAGGTTAGAAATTAGGGCCAGAGAAATTCTCTCTGGTCTTTGAGAGTTAGCTTAAGTTTTTTATATGGTTAGATTCGTTGTTTGATGCTCTACAAGTTTCATGTTTTGAGTTTTATCAAAAAAGCAAGGAATTGGGAGATAGCAGTTTGTACATAGAACGCGTGTTTTGGTGTTTGAACAGAGGAAGAAGATGAAGTCCTTGGGTTGGGCCTGGTTATTTTTGCTTCTAACACTTGTTTTTTCAGCTTCACACCCCCCTGGCCCATTTCTTGTATTTTTGTCATTTTTGCATTTTTATTTTATTTCTGACTTTGATATTTTATTTTCTAACATAAAAAATATTTAAAAAATATTTTTATAAATTTTTATATTTATTTGATATTTATTTCAATTTTTTCTAACTTAAAAATGTTTAAATACTTATATTATTTTTGTTTAAACTTAAAAATAATACAAATAATACTTTTATTTTCATTTTATTATTTTTATACACATTTGAAAATATTTTCTTGAAATATATACATTTTGTAAATAATTTATTTTTATACTCACTTAATATATTTAATATATATATATATATATATATATATATATATATATATATATATATATATATATATATATATATATATATATATATATATATATATATATATATATATATATATATATATATATATATATACATATATACTATATTTTATTAAATAATTAGAACAAAAAACACAAACATAATACATTTTTATTTTTATTAATATTTTAATACTAAAAATACCCTTTTTTTATATACTTTTATTCTTTGTACAAATTGATGCATTATTGTATATAAATAATAAATAATACAATTTATTTAAGAAATTAGGTTTTTTGCCCTAAAAAAATAAATAATTAAAAGTGACTTTTTTTATTTATTTCTTTACATTTCACATTAAAAATACTTTTTTTTACATACATAAAACTTTTTTTGCATAATACATTTTATTTAATATTTATTTATGGTATTTATTTAAATATTGTACATTTAATTGTTATGCCTTACACATTCAATTTGGTTGTAATAATTTAGGGTTTAATTTCTTGTCTAAATAATCCCCTATTCAAATTTGTACCCCCCTCCCTATATCATGTTGTAATAGTGTAGAATTTAAATTTTCGCACCTTTAAATGCTTTCAATTATGCCATGATTAGACTTAGGGTTTGTATGCAAAATCAAAATCAACAAATAGCTTGACCTAATCAAAGACAAAAATTGCATGAAAAACAAACACAATACACACTTGCACCCCTAGGGTTTCAATCCACTTGTTACCTTCATAAATGGGCCATGGTATGCATGTCAAGTACTTTGGCAAAACAAAAACAAAACAAAAGATCATAGTCCCTCGATGACGCTATCTGAGTTGCCTAAACAAAAATGATCAAGTCCCTCAAGAAAATTGCCAAAAATACTTGACACTATTGCTATCATGGTCTATACGATGACCCGCGCCTGTCCCGTTTAACATCCTAACACAAGGTTGTTCACCAAACACAATGGTGAAACAACACTGTTAAAAGGGTTAAAAACATAAGAAAGATCTTTGAGTAAAATAGGGTAGACAACTCTTAGTTACTTGATCAAAACTTGCAAAAACATCCTTGCTATCTTCAAAACACACTTCACAACACAATTTCAAAACCCTACTTTCAAACATTGGAAACTTTTCAAAAGACAAAAACACCTTTGTATACATTCAAACAAGAATCATTACAAAGGTTGCCACAACGATGGCCTCTTTTCAAAACATCTTTCAAAATCACACACAAAGCACCATTTCAAATAATTGAAGAGCACCATTTCAAACAATTGAAAAGCAAAGCAAGTGATCTAAGCAAGTAACTAAGAACTCATGGATAACCATGGATAGAAAGGGTGCTAATACCTTCCCTTTCTATAATATACTCCCTAAACCCAAGAAAATATCTCAAAGGTATTTCCTGTGCTTTTTGACCTTTCCTTAGGATAAAATAAAAAGTCGGTGGCGACTCTTGCTAAACCGAAACATTTGCGAACACAAACGCAAAATACCAAGTCAGTTCTCCCACCGTATCACACATACAGTCAAACATTTCCTGGCAAAGCCATAAACACTCGCTACTAGGGGCAGCGACAAATCTCCCCAAAATCCTTCTCATAAGAGGACTCCCAACCAGAGTTTCAATCTTTGATAACCTCTTCCCAACTAAGTCGACCTCAAGAACCCCCGAGGATTTTTCCCCATTGAAGTCGCCAAAATTTTCACTATCCCCAGCGGAAAGGAAGAATTCAACTCTTTTCTCCAGCACCAATTCAGGATTTATTTTCCCCAGCGAGAGATCATCTTGAAAACATTACATATCCGTACATCAGGACATCATACAATGCAGTCTCATTTATTTTGAGAACATCATTGTTTGATATATGTCATGCAACTAACCTTTACCTTTCAGGAAAGATGCAATCAAATTCTCACAAAATTCAAGCTATGAAGCCTGGACCACGACCAGATAGTAGTTCATTCAAATTTCCTCTTTAACAGAGAGGATCCCTCAGTAGAATAACGGACGACTGAAGTTCCCGAAATTCAACAGAGATGATTCCTCAGTAGAATAACGGACGACCAAAGTTCCCAAAATTCAACAGAGAGGATTCCTCAGTAGAATAACGAACGACCAAAGTTCCCAAAATTCAACAGAGATGATTCCTCAGTAGAATAACGGACAACCAAAGTTCCCAAATTTCCACAGAGATGATTCCTCAGAAGAATAACGGACGACCGAAGTTCCCAAAATTCAACAGAGATGATTCCTCAGTAGAATAACGGACGACCGAAGTCACCAAAATTCAACAGAGAGGATTCCTCAGTAGAATAACGGACGACCGAAGTTCCCAAAATTCAACAGAGATGATTCCTCAGTAGAATAACGGACGACCGAAGTTCCCAAAATTCCACAAAGATGATTCCTCAGAAGAATAACGGACGACCAAAGTTCCCAAAATTCAAGAAAGATTGATTCCTCAGAAGAATAACGGACGACCGAAGTTCCCAAATTTCAACAGAGATGATTCCTCAGTAGAATAACGGACGAGCGAATTTCCCAAAATTCCATAGAGATGACCTCAGAAGAATAACGGACGACCGAAGTTCCCAAAATTCCACATAGATGATTCCTCAGAAGAATAACGGACGACCGAAGTTCCTAAAATTCAACAGAGATGGTACCCCAGTAGAATAACGGACAACTGAAGCTCCTAAAATTCTATTTCTCTCAAGACAAAGATCAACATTTCCCAACGGAGTCCTCCTCAAACAACGAAACAGGAATCCCCAGTGGAAACATTCTAAGCAAAGTTTGAAGACACACATACTCTTCAACAGCAGTCCAGGATTTAACGGTTCCCCGACATCTATTGAAGATATTCCAAGACTTTCGTCTGGTTCAATTAAATCGATTCTAAGATTTTTCTGATTCTTATCCAGTCAAAGTTAATTCAAGACCTTCTCTGGTTCAGTTAGATCGAAACTAAGATCTCCCTGATTCTTATTCCAGTTGAAGATATTCCAAGACTTTCGTCTGGTTCAGTTAAATTGATTCTAAGATTTTTCTGATTCTTATCCAGTCAAAGTTAATACAAGACCTTCTCTGGTTCAGTCAGATCGACACTAAGATCTCCCTGATTCTTATTCCAGTTGAAGATATTCCAAGACTTTCGTCTGGTTCAGTTAAATCAATTCTAAGATTTTTCTGATTCTTATCCAGTCAAAGTTAATTCAAGACCTTCTCTGGTTCAGTCAGATCGACACTAAGATCTCCCTGATTCTTATTCCAGTTGAAGATATTGCAAGATTTTTGTTGTTTCAGATAAATCTCTCAACGATTTATTCTGATTCATTTCCATATTTTTATTGTTTCAGATAAATCTCTCAATGATTTATTCTGATTCATTTCCAGATTTTTACTGTTTCAGATAAATCTCTCAACGATTTATTCTGATTCATTTCCGGACTTTTGTTGTTTCAGATAAATCTCCCAATGGTTTATTCTGATTCATTCTCTGTTCAGATCCAGTTCAAACTTTCCGTCAACAATCACCTTTGGATGGCATCTTTAAGCCCATTTCCTTACACAATCAAATCAGCACGTCATTAAGATCCCCATCAGAGCCAAAACATTGAACTACAGATCCCCAGCGGAGATGAGGCTACCAACTATCAATCCCCATCAGAGCTGAAACTTTCAACCCACGGAGGAAATCATCCAGTTTCTCCAGGTTCCTCCAACAAGTTGTCTTGAAGCCTGAAAATCGACCAGATAACAGTTAACTTTTACTTCTCCCCAACCTAGGTTAACTCCCCAGTAGATTGGCATACAATCCAAACTCCTGAACTCCCCAGCGGAATAAGCTTTTCCCCACAGAGTTTTCATTACCGGATAAACTTTTTCCCCACAGAGTTTTTATTGCTTCTCGATAGAACAAACACTCCCGTCGATAATCCTCAGTAGAAGTCATTAAAATTCTCTGGATTCCCCAAGCAGATTCCTCAAGAAGTATATGGAATTACTCTCACAACAGAATCCTCAGCAGCAGTCAAGGATTTATTTTCCTCAGCAATACAGCAATACAACAAATCAGCTTACATGCGCATACATTACATTCATATATCATAAACATGAATAAAACACATTCATTGCATCATACATTTCATGCAACATAACTTTGTGTTTCAGCTAACATTTTACCCTTTTCAGGATAAGATTAACAGCTATCTTTAACAAATATTCAAAGATTTCAGATACAGTACAGATACACTCCAAACACGGAAGTCGTTCTATTACTCATTCGGATTTCAATTCCAGATACACTCTAGACACGGAAGTCATTCTGTCGCTCATTCAGACTTAATTTCAAGATACAGTTCAAATACAGTTCAGATACGCTCCAGACATGGAAGTCATTTTGTCGCTCATTCAGACATAATTTCAAGATACAGTTGGAATACAGTTCATATACGCTCCAGACACGGAAGCCATTCTGTCACTTATTCAAATTCAAGGACAAATACAGTTCAGATACGTTCCTAATACGGACACCATTCTGATGCTTATTCTGTCGATTTACAACCAAACATTCTTAAATGGCATCTACAAGCCCATCTCCAACAAGATTCTAACAGCTCTCCAAATGACATCTTTAAGCCCATTCTCCCAATTACACTTTTGTCGAGCGCAAATTTATGGGCACTCTAGTGTCCAATCATCTTTTACCTTCGAGTCACGAACGATAAAACTCGCCGATCTAACTCTTCAGGTTCAAGAAGATTGAATAGGGGTAGCTGTTGTACCCAAAAATTTTCCCTCCCATTTTTCATAGAAAGCACAACCCTAGGGTTTCTCAGATATTCAAGTTGGCTCAGGAATCGATCAGACAGATTTTCTCCTTTGGCAGTAAACCAGCAATCAGGGTTTTTCTTGCAATTCTCAAAAAGGAATGAATTCTCAAAGATCCAATTGGCTTTCACGGATTTTCATGGTTTCTCAAGTTTACTGAAAAGACAGTGTTTGTTCTCAAGGTTAACCAGATGATTTGCGTCTTTTAAAACATTTTCTTGTTTAGGAAATGGAATGGACAGTACATGTTTTGATTGGAATGCAGTTGCGAGATTACAAAATTATTGGATTACTTGGAGTTTAAGTTATCAGATGGGAGCATTTTGTTTCAATTA
Organism: Vicia faba; assembly: GCA_948472305.1. Lineage (NCBI taxonomy): Eukaryota > Viridiplantae > Streptophyta > Magnoliopsida > Fabales > Fabaceae > Vicia > Vicia faba. The sequence goes on from OX451735.1 coordinate 779,326,428, forward strand.
TCTTAATTAGGAAACTTTAAGAATCAGTGAAGATGAAAAGAGAAGATTACAAGTTATTGTTGATCAAATATTTCAATGGACACCAGAATATCTCATAAGACTTTCTCCATTTATTTCAAAAGTTGTTACAAAAACAATTTATTATTTAAATACTTTAGGTTTTACAACTTATCGTATTTGAAAATAAATTAGTACAACTATTGGTTACTATACAAGAATGTTTCTCTAAATTACAAAGAAAAGGAAATGAATCTAGGCCTAAGGTTGACTGAGGTTCCTTTGTTGCCATGCTTGCCACAGAGTCTCTTGCTTCCATGCTTTGCCCTCTCCATGTGCTCACATGAAAATGAAAGAAGAAAAAGTTAGTACAAATTAATTGGACATAAGCAAGAATTTTCAAAAGGAAAAAGTGTTCATTATTAAAGTTTGCAATTTGGAGTCAGAAGGCTTTTTTTTAATTCATCACATTTTTTATTTTTCTCTATTTGCAAATCACAAGAGAATTATTCCTCTTGGTTCACAAAAAGAATAAATAGGAAATGTAAACAAGCTATCCAAACAAGAGAAATGTTAGCAGGCTATCCAAACAAGAGAAATGCAGCAAGGCTGTCCAAACAAACAGAAGGCGCAAAACAGAGCAAAACAAGCAGCAAAATGGCAAGTAACTAGACAACAACACATCACCAAAAAAACAAGCAGCAAATTGGACAAAATACAAACAGCATAAGTAGGCAGCAAAGAAAGTATATCAGTATGGTAAACCAAGTCAACAAGCAAGAGGCTTGTCCAATAAGCCATTTTCATCATTTCCCATTTATTTGCAAACTTTTCAGAAAAAGCAATTTTCTTTTTATCATTGAGAGAGGAGAGAGGAAAGAAATCACCTAGGTTATTGGAATTACACAAAAGGTGCAACCTTGCTGCCCTGCCCACAGCCTGTCACAAGTTGCATAGAGTATGCTAAAAAACAAAACTGCAACAAAGAGAGCAAAAGAACAAGATGCCAAAGTATTCAAAATATGATGGTTTTCCCCCCTTTTTGAATAAGCTCTCAAACCAAAGCAACTAATATAACAGTATACAATTCTCAAGCAGAGGAGATAGAGAGAACATTTTTATCAAACTAAAAAAAAACTGAAAACAGGTCTCAAGCATCAAAACTGTCAAAACATAACCAAAAGCCAAAAACTCACAGCATCTTCCATCAAACCCATAACCAAAACCTATTAACAAATATACCAAACCAACCTTCAAACTGCCATCAACAAAACCCCAAACCTGCATAACCAAAAACCTCCAAAACCAAAGGCAAACAAAAATTGTCAAGACTTCCAAAGCATCAACCCAAAACAACAAACTCAGAAACAGGGCCAAACCAACAACAACATACAAAATCCAAAACCATCAACCTAACCTGCAAATTGTAACAACAAAACAATAACAAATCCACGAAACCAAATTCCAACAACACCAAACCTGCAAACTATAATAACAAACTCAAAGCCTCATCCATCAAACCATTTTTAAAACTCAAAAAGTCCAAAACTGTCAAGGTCCAAAACTAATAAACCTCAAGTTTCCCAAACTGTCGACAAGTCAAAAAACCAGAAAACCAAATCATATCCAAAAAACCTGTAACAGAATCACCATCTCTAAATCTTAAACACAACATCCAACAATCAAAGGCACGGTAACATCATCCAAGATAAAAACCATCATCACAAAACCAAATTCCAGAACAAAGTTTCAAACTAATAGAACAACATATCCAATCACAAAATCCAACAACAAGCATCACCATCATTCAACAAAGAAGATAAAAAGAAAAGGTTACTAGAAGCACGCATTCAATCATCATCTCTTCCTCTTCGCGAATTCCGCCACCAGGGAGTGCCTCCCTCAGTCTCACTACCCCTTTTTCATTTCACAGAAAATTACAAAGGTATGGATTCTTCATATTCCTCATAAATCATTTCCTACATCTCAATAGACAATAAGCTTGATTAACATAAAAAACGTAACAAGACAAGAAATAACAAAATCGTTCAAAGCTTCAACTTACAGAACCGTACCGTTTCCAAGAAAACCATTGAAAATCGTTTAAGGAGGTGAGGTTGAGAGGCGCTCCGGCAACGGAAACTTGGGGGGGGGGGGGGGAGATCAAAATAAGCATAATCAAGCATCTTAGGCATAAATCATAACCTAGGGTTTCCAGAAGAATGCAAATCAGAATGAGTTAGAGAGGCCAAGATTGATTTCATTTGCAAAGAGGGATAGAGACGTTAATGATAAGTTTAGGGATAAGTTAGGATGAACAAAATATGAACGATTTGAACAAGGAGAACGAAAGAGGCGAAATGGCGCCGCTGTGAGCAAAAGGGGTCAAGCCCTAATTTCGTTTTTGCATCCCTAATCAAACACGTTAAACTGATTAAGAACTTTGGGCCTTTTGTTCAAATAACCCTGAAGCCCAAGCGTTTTTGCTAACCCACCCCCCTTATGCCTGTTTTAGTTAACAGCAAAAAAACCATGTTTCTTTGGGCCTAATATCCCTAAATCTCCTAAGCCCATTTCTTATTTTTAATTTGTTTCTATTTGTTTTAAAAATGCTAATAAAACCTAAAACCTTTTTTATTAAATTAGTTTAGATTTTAGTGTTTAATTTTTTACCATTTTTTCTTTTTTATATAACTTATTTTTATTGTTATTTTTTACATTTAATAAAAACACCAAAAATATTAATTTAGTTAGTTTTATTTCCTTATTTATAATTAATAAGAATACAAAAAATAATAATAAAGATTTTAACTTAAATCAATTTCTTTTTAGAATAGATTTTATTTTTCTCTTTTCAAGTAAATACATACATTTCATACTTTGTTGGTTTTATTTTCGTAAATTGTCATAGCTTTATATTAAATCACACAAAAATTCGATTTGGTTGTATTGCTTGATATTTGGACATTTCTATTTCATTTGATTCATCCCCATTCATAACAATTGTACCCCAATCCAGAACATTCTGTAATAGCTTAGAATTTCAATTCCCGCAATTTATTGCTTTCTATATATTGTATAGTAACTAGGCATGTATGGCAAGATTCAAAAATCAATCGCTAGATGACCTAATCAAAGAATAAAATAACTTGAAACCAACACACTTTCTCACACGTGCACCTCTAGGGTAACCTCGCTCGTTGCCTCAGAAATACAATCATGTCTCTCGAATATGGGATGCTTTAGCAAATGACCCTTCAACAAATAAAGATCGTAGTCCCTCGATGACCCTCGATGTTGCTTTCGATTAAAATGATCTCGTCCCTTACAAAAATTGCTAAAGCATCTCACAAGTTTCCTTCAATGATTGTAAAATTGACTCGCGCTTGTCCCTTCACATCCGATGGTGGGGCTTCTTACCAAATCAATGGTAAGATAGCACCATTAAAAGGAAGAAAAGAACAACTTAAGACATTTCGAGTAGATAGATTCGCTCTTAGTTACTCGCTTGCTCACGACAAAAACTTTTAGACCTAAACTCTCATTTCAAAACACTTTCAAAAGATAAAATGTTTTGTATACGTTCTTATAGAGACGAGAACCATTGAAAAACCTCTTTTCAAAACACTTTTCGAAACACGATTCACAAACACATCTTTGAACCCTTTTTCGAAACAAAACTTTGTATACGTTCTTATAGAGACAAGAACCATTACAAAGAAATTTTCCAAAATACTTTCAAAACCCACACCACAAGAACACAATCAAACAAAAGCAAGTGATCTAAACGAGTAACTAAGAGCCCATGGAAAACCATGGATGAAAAGGGTGCTAATACCTTCCCTTTTCATAATCTACCCCCCGAACCCGAGAAAATTCTCGAAAGGTCTTTCCTGTGATTTTTTACCTTTCCTTTTGGATAAAAGAAAAGTCGGTGGCGACTCTTGCTAACCGAACAAGTGCGAATGAAACGCAAAACTTCTAGTCAGTTCTCCCACCGCATCACACATATCATGGTGATATTTATCATTTTGCAGTTTAAGTTTCTGTATGTGTTTAACTTGATGAATCTGTTCAGGATGTTGTATCAGATGTTATAACATTTATCATGACGTTGTGCTGATGTTGGAATTTTAGTATCTTCATGTGTTGCCTGCACCGGAAGATTCTTTGTAGGTGCTGCCCCTATTTAATTATCCTTAACTAGATAGAAAGGTAATTAAATACATAAAGAACTAAATTTTGTCCCTTCGATAACAATGAAATGCAATGTAATGCATTGACTCTTTTTTGACATATTTTTTTGTATATGATATGATATGAAAGACTGACAATTTGGGAATCAATGAAGAAAAGGCAAAGTAATTCCATTGGGAAAAATTGTTAGGGAAAGGAAATGGAACCACCAAGTCATTCTCAACTAATATGTTGATAAAGGAAAACAAAGGATGACCGATATCAGCTAGTGTACTAATGATGGATGCAAAACAATGACAAACATCAGCTAATGTACTAATGAAAGAGGTAAAGTTACCTACATCAGCTAACATACTGATGAAGGAAAGATAAACATACCTATATCAGCTAATGTACTGATGAGGGTGAGAAAACAGACCCACATCAGCTAATGTATTAATGATGGAAGGAAAAATCGACCTACATCAACTAATGTACTGATGAAGGAAAGAAAACAAATCTATATCAACTAATATACTGATGAGGGAAGGAAAAATTGGCCTACATCAGCTAATGTACTGATGAGGGAAAGCAAAATGACCTACATTAACTAGTGTACTTATGAGGGAGAGAAAACAGACCTACATCAGCTAATGTACTGATGAGGGAGAGCAAATAGACCTACATCAATTAATGTACTGATGAGGGAAGAGCAAAAGGACCTACATCAAATAATGTATTGATGAGGAAAGGAATCACGACATCCAAGAATACCATGGAATGAGGTGAGAAACACTCTACTTGGGAATATGACATCCAATTATTGGCTTTGGATGGAAACACAAAATCATGGTATCCAATTACTAGCTTTGGATGATAAGAAAAGAAGAAAAACCATGGCATCCAATTACTGGCTTTGGATGACAAAAAGAAATATTACGATACCTAATTACTGGCTTTGGATAAAGAACTATGACATCCAATTACTGGTTTTGGATGAAAGAATCACAATATCTAGTCATTGGCTTTAGATGAAGGAAGAAGAATATGACTTCCAATTACTGGCTTTGGATGACAGAAGACTACAACATCTAATTTATGGCTTTAGATAAAAGGAAAAAAGGTTACGACATCCAATTACTAGCTTTATTTGAATGAAGACAACGACATCCAATTATTGGATTTGGATGAAGGAAGACCACGACATCCAATTACTGGCTTTAGATGAAGGGAAAAGGAAATATGACACCCAATTACTGGCTTTGGATGAAAAGTACCATGTCATCCAATTACTGGCTTTGAATGGAGGGAAAATGAAACATGACACCCAATTACTGGCTTTGGATGAAAAAGACCACGTCATTTAGCTACTGGTTTTGAATGAAGGGAAAAATAAATATGATACCCAAGTACTGGCTTTGGATGAAAAAAACCACATCATTTAATTACTGGCTTTGAATGAAGGAAAAAGGAAATATGACACCCAATTACTGGCTTTGGATGAAAAAGACCATGTCATTCAATTATTGGCTTTGAATGAAGGGAAAAGGAAATATGACACTCAATTACTGGCTTTGGATGAAAAAGACCATGTCATTTAATTGCTGACTTTGAATGAAGTAAAAAGGAAATATGACACCCAATTATTGGCTTTGGATGAAAAAGACCACGACATATAATTACTAGGTTTAGATGAAGGGAAAAAGAAAATGACATCCAATTACTAGCTTTGGATGAAAGAAAGATCACGATATCCAATTATTGGCTTTGAATAAAGTGAGAAATAGGGCTTTTAGAAATGGCACTGAAAGTAACGGTAAATCACTACATCCAGGAATGGAACTGAATGAAAAGATAAACATTTAGGAATGATACTGTCCAAAAAAATCTGTTGGGAATAACATGACTTAGAGGAATAGCACTGGGGAGAAATAAGAGGAATAAGGTATCCAGGAATGGCACTGGTGAGAAAAAGAGATAAACATCCAAGAATTGCACTGGAGTGAAAAGACATGTATTTGTTTAGGTAGGTGCCAAGTAAGTTGGACTTTGACCATAAGGTAAGATGTTGATAGCAACAAAACCTCAGGAAATGAAAATGAGGATGAAACACTCTTGCAATGCATTATATATGAATTTTCCTATGCATAATATGTGAATTATCTATGCATGTAATATGATGATATATGCATGTAATGTTGACGTTTACGACAATAGAGTTTGACTCTTTTGTGGAGGTAAGATTGGAACTTTCATTCATCAACACATGGAATATTGTCAACTCTAATTGGGAAAAAAATTTGATTACATCTCTGTCACACTGGTGAACTACATTAAATTGATGATCCTTTGAGGAAGAACATGGAGAGCGGCTTGTGGATTTCCCCAAATTAGCTGATTGCTGAGAATAAACTAGTCATGGATTCAGATTAACTAATTGCTGAAGATAAACTGATCATGGCTTCAGTCTGGCTATTTCTGGGAATAAACTGATCAAGGCTTCAATTCTTGAAATGACTGTTGGAAAGGCTTTCCCCAGTATGAGTCTTGAAAGAGATCTCCTGGTTAACCAATTTTGAGAATAACTTGCATTGAGTAACAAATCTTGAACTATTTGAACTTCCTAGATGTGGAAAGCTTGTTTGCAAGCAAAAAATCTTCATTAAAACATGATAATTTAAATGCAAAGTTCATGCAAAAGTTTTGAAATCAAAAATCATTTTTGGAATGATGTTATTTATGTATAGCAAATGAATCAATGGTCAAAACACGATGATTTAGACATTTAAAGTGAAAGAGAAAGAAAAGGTATGATACCAAGACAAATGATTTGTAAAAATATTAGGAGTCAGTTTATACAACCTTGTTGTAGTATATTTTCAAAAGAAACTTGGATTCAATTATGTCTTTTGAGGGTTGTAACGTGGTTTGGTTCACGATTTATGAAACAAAGGATAGAGGCTCACAGGTTATTTGTACCCAACACATTATTTGTGATGATCTTCAGTCCTACGTCTAATTAATTTAGATTATGTATTCAAGTTATAAGAGATTTTGGAATTGTACTGATGATAGTGATGATGATGGCTCAAAAACCGAGTGATTCTTGAGATGGTAGTCACTTCTCCTTTACAACATTTTTTTTGTTTTTGTTGAGGACTTTGGTCAACTCTTGTGGGGAATTTTGAGGATTTTTGTGACCTTTTTTATTTAATTTTTTTATCCCTAACTTTTGCTTGAACTGTTTCATTTGAGATTAAAGTTAGCAGGTTACCCCAATTTTTGCCTAAGTCTCCTTCATAGGTTTTTGACTTAGCGGGCTTTTCTTTGACTTTTTCATTTCATTATTTTTTGGAAAGATAGTGACTGCCTGGCTTAATGATTATGGAAAACCATCATTGTCACTTTTGATTTTGAAGACATCTTCGACACTTCTTTGATATGTGCGAAGGAAACTTGTAGTTTCAACATTTATTGAAAGGTGTATTAAACGATTTTCCTGTATTTGAATGCATAGTCAAATCAACTGAGAACTACTCTACCCCAGGTTAAGATTATGGGTTTTTCTGTGTAGTAAGAAACTCCAACTTATAGGCTCAAAGGAATTTACTTTCTTATTTCTCCAGTATTTTGGAATTGAAACAATGCATGTACATCATCAATAAAGTTTTATTTGAAATCATACCAACAATATTTATGGGTATTTCATTTTCATCATCCCCCTCCAATATTTGCATAAATAAAAGCTTGATAAAGAAAATAAACAAGATATATATATATATATATATATATATATATATATATATATATATATATATATATATATATATATATATATATATATATATATATATATATATATATATATATATATATATATATATATATATATATATATATATATATATATATATATATATATATATATATATATGAATTGAATCAAAACATTTCAATGCTCATTTCATTAAAATGAACATGAAATTACAAACAAAGCTTGAAAGTAAAAGTCAATACAATTAAAGGAAAATGAAAATAAAAATAAACATGGCCTAGTGGCTAATCAACAACAAGGATGGGCTGCCCTGTCTGAAACACTAGCTTTAGGTAGATAGGCGAGCTCTGACTGAAGTTTCACTTGTCATGCCCTGGAAAAGGATTGATGACAACATTTGGATTAATAGCTTCTAAATTTATTATATTTCCTCTGACCAAGTCTTGCATTCTAGCCTTCAGTGCATAATAATTTTTAAAATTATGACCTGCAGCTCCCTGATGGAACTTACTGTGGAGGTCAGACCTGAATCTAGCTAGCAGAGGATTTGGAGGATTCAGATTCCTAGTAGTAATCAAACCCTTCTGCACCATAGCATGATACAATTCAGTATATGACATAGGAATAGGATCAAATTGACCCATATTCCCTACATTACGGTTGTGATTTTGTCCAACAGTCTGACGTTAGGGAATTTGAACTGGTTGAGCACTAACCACAGGAGAAACATCAGCTACTTGTGGTTGATCATAGTATTGAAGCCTATAGAAAGGTCTTCTTCTCTCATCGAAGATAGAATTGGTTTCTGAAGGTATAGAAAAACACAAGAAAGAGAGGTTTGAATTGGGTTTTCAAAACCTTTCCCTTTAGAAAAACCATTTGATCAAATGATTGAAAGAAAATAGAATGCCAAAAAGATAAATAGACACATTCTTTATCCAAGTACACCTTCAACAAGGCTATATCTTTTCCACCCGTCAAGGTGATATTTCCTTAAACAAGAACTTAATCCAATAATATTAAGAGATTACAACTACACAGGCTACCCGCCAGTGACTAATAACCCAATGATCATACATTTAGTGATCCCTTAAGAATTATGAGCTACCCAGTCCCCTAAGAGATATAACTATCATTGGCCCCTCAAGGATTCTGACCTACCTAGTACCTTAGAAAAGATTTCATCTACAATGACCAGCTGTCAAAGTCTTCACAAGTATACAGATCTTCACTCGATCACTTGAGACATCACCAATTCTAGAAAGAATTGTTTATCGAGATTACAAGAATTCTTATTCACAAGAAGATTAGTCCTAGTTTAGGTACATGATAAAACACAAATGTTTTTAGCAAGATATGAGCAACAACTCCTTTCTTTTACATAATTCTACAAAGATGAATATAATCTAAGTTTGAGTGCAGCATCTTGTAGAGTTCTTCATCATCATCATCTTCTTCTTCTTCTTCTTTCTGTTTATATTTTCATTTTATCTATCTCTCATTGTAGTTATTTTCAATATGAATAACAACTTTGGACTTCGTTGATTTTCTTATATAGCCATCAAAAAAGTCATTGTAAGGATAGAAAAGTCCTTTTCCTTCCAACGGTTGATTCCAATGGATATATTCAAGAGAGGTTTAGAATAGTATGAAATGTCACTTTCCTTAGTCTGCTTCTTGCAGTTGTTAGTAAAGATCGTGGGAGACAACTTTTGTGAATAGTACAACCAATATTACCATAGTGGAATTTATGGTGTACTGTTTGTACATTATTATTCTTGACTAAGTTTAATGATCTTTTATCTTCTAATGATGTACTTCTGATTCTTAAGTATTAAGCTTGGAAGATATCAATTACTTTGTCTTTGTTCTTCTTATGAATAGCTGATGAATAGTTCAAAAGCTACTTTGTTGTTGTAGCATAGGAACATCAGAGTTATCAGAACCATGACTTGTCTTCAGAAATAACAGCAATAGCTTTTCTGAAACACGAAGCTTGACTTCTGATCTTAGAACTAGTCTTGAAGGTGTATATCTTATCTGACCTGAGAGATGGAGATTAAGTGAGAAGATTTTTCATTTAAGAATCTTTCATTAGTGGATTCTTGTCTTCAAATATATAAGTAATAGCTTATACGAGAAATAAGTTTTTTCATTGTAGGCGAAAGCTTTTCTAAAGTTGATATCAAAAGCTTTTCTGATGTTTGGATCTTGAAATCAAATATTATGGCAACAACCTTTCTGATTCTCAAGTCTTCGAATTCTGAGCTTTGATTATTTTCTTCTTGCTGGATTGATTCTGATTGAAGAATGATAGTGATCCAGACTATGCTTCTTTGTTGTAGAGTTAGAGTCTTTTAGATATTTGAACAATGTCTTCAGATATACAAGCAACAACTAATCTCAGGAACAACTTCTTTGTTTGTGAATGAAAGATTTTCTGATCCACTATGTCTTGATCTGATCTTGATTTTTTATTATCAGCTTTTCTGAGTTGCATGTTTGATGTCTGATATTTGAAGCAAAAGCTTATACCAGTACATCTAATTTTTTGGTTAATTCATCTTGATCTGATCTTTGATTTTTGATGATAGCTTTTCTGAGTTGCATATCTGATGTCTGATTTCTCAAGCAAAAGTTTATATCAGTATATCTTATTTTGATGTTGAATCATTTCTTTCTTATCTCTTGAATTGTGATCTTTGAATTAAGTTGAAAGAAAAAGCTTATGTCAGATACATCTTGGTTTATGATCTTGAATTCTTTCCTTTCTGATCTCTTGAATTCTGATCTTTGGATTGAGTTGGAAGCAATAGCTTATGTCAGCTACATCTTAGTTTCTGATCATGAATTCTTTCTTTCTGATATATGAGATCTTAATTTCTGATATCTTGAGATCTTTAATTCTAAGCTATGAGTTCTGATATCTTTATTTTTGAGCATCATCATTTATGATATCTTCATTTTGTATATCGAGCTGTAAGCAAAACCTTTTATCAATTACTTCTTTGATTTTTGTGATATTTTGACTTCATAGCTCTAGATTTTGATCTTGATTCTGATGTTGAGTTGATCTTTGAATTTTGACTTCTTTGATTTATGATATTTAAAGCGCAAACTCTTAGAAACTCGCGGAGATTCTTTTCTCAGCAAACATTCAGCATTCAACAAAACTACTGATGTTTCATTAGAAATGAACACAATGGTTATTCTTCTGAGAGATAAAGTGATTTTAATGATATCTTGATTAAGACTATCTAGAATTCTAATATCTGCACACTCAATGAAACCATTAGAACTAAAATTGTTCTACATGAAATTTATGCATTATTATCATCAAAACTTAGAGATTTAAATATAGATCCATCTCTTGTTCTAACAATCTCCCCCCTTTTTGATGCTGACAAAACCATGTATTTTATTAGAATAATTTTACAAGGTTAAATCATAAACAAAGCAATATAAGAGTTTAGAAAACTTCCCTGAGATGAACAACTCCCCCTGGGATAAACAATCTCCCCCTGAATCATAAACTTATGATCTTTCAGAGCTTTAGGAGCATTGTTATCTTTTCTGAATATGATCAACATCATTGATTTAACCTTTAAGCTTATCATATTATCCATGCTTTCTTAGAACATTTGAAACATTGGTTGATCTATATCTAAACTTGATTTATCATAGTGAATGCAATGTTTCATTCAAATATTAGATTATCCATTTGTTTCACCCCAAAATTTACCCTCTTTATTTAGGCTTATGTTTCATCATAATCATCATATTACATTTCATTCATTTCTTTGTGATGGGATCAAAGTTATTTTGTTTCTCAAGTTCTCTACAAGCTATGGGATTTGGTTGTATTTCCAATCAGCCCAAGATGGATTTCATCTCCTCATTATTTTGATCATTCAGGCTTCCAGGCTCATGCCTCATGACATCTCGTTGATTCTTTGTTTCATCTGAGAATTGAGAACTGCAAGTATTTTGATCTTGAATCATGTTTCTCCCATCTATTATCTCTTATGCCAGGGTTGTTGATTATTGAATCTGTGACGTCTTTCTTGACAAAATTCGAAAGCATTACCATCCTGAGTTTTATCTCAGTGCACGCTCAATCACCAACTGAGGTTCATTAGATTTTCTCTTCTCTGATTCCAATTTTATCGTTTTCAAGGTTTCTTCCAAGGCAAGATATCATTGTTTAACTCAGTGTGAGAAGTTTCCAGATGGATTTCCATTAGAAGAGATTTTATCTGTTTTTATGATTAAGTGATTTCTTTTGGACTACTTGTTGGACTATTCATTTTGAGGATGGAAATTGAAGTATATCATGCAATAGTTGTTGAAGTTCTTGGGATTTTAGAGTGCATCATTGATGGGCACGTGAGAATTCAAGTTTTCAAGTTTTCTATTCATTCCTTTTCAAGAGTTCTATTAAGGAAGAGATTGATGTTACTTCATTTTATTCTAAAAATTTCTTTCATTATTGGAATTTTAAAGAGAAATAAATATGATTCAAACTTTGATTCATTCAAGTTTCACTCAAGAAGTTTCCATTGAAATTTAATCTTGTAAATTGGCAAGTTGTTGTTACAAAGTTGGTTTTCAAGATACAAACATGATTCAAGTCTCTATGGCTTAGATTCCCAGTTTTGTCATTGGAAATTCAAGAATGCCCAAGTTTCTTTTTGTTTAAGTCATCACATTCTTATTGTTCTAAACAAGGTAGAACTCTCGGATTTGCTTTCAACGTCATGGTTACCAATTCAACATTCAAGAGGTTTAAAAGTTACAATGTAGAATTGAAGTTATAAAGGCTAAGTAATTCATTAATTCACAAGAAGAATACAAGTTTCATGCTCAAGGATTATAAGTTATGCAAAGCTTATTTGCTATTCAAGTTTACAAGTACAAGTTTGGATACACTTGTCTCTAGTTTCACTACCAATTACAAGCAATTATCAAAGTTCAAATTACAAACTTTTTACAAAACAAACCAAAAGAAGAAGCTAAATCCTAAATTTATTCTATTAGTGTGTATTGGACGAAACTTCAAAGAAATTCTCATATTATTCAAATATCCCTTTCAAGCTTCATACTAAGCGCCAAGGACACCTTCTCTCCATGCTCCAAGCCTTTGCCAATCCTCATTGCACATGAAATAAAAATAAGAAAATGTTTAGCAAATAATAAACACTTGAACATAAACAAGAATTTTCAAAGAAGTTTCTTTTCAAGTTCATCATTAGGGTTATGAAAAGAATCATAATTCTAGGGATTAATTCAATCATTGTGCAGCCCAACAACAACCAAAGCCTCATACAAGTTGTTTCACAACAAATTCATAATTGCATTTCAAGTCATAGGCATATCTCCTCTATTGCAAATCACAAAAGCCCATTTTGGTTCACATAAAGAGGTTCAAAAATACAAATGTAAGTCGCATTTCCATCCCAACAAAGCATCACAGAATGGAAAGAAGCAGAATTGCAAAACCAGTCCAGCATCACGGTTATGCACAAACAGTAAAAATCACAAGTACAAAATTCTAAGCCCAACAATAGAAATTGCAGTTCACACCCCAGTAAACAAAGCAACAAGTCAGAAATTGCAAAAGTCTAGCCCAACAAAAATCACATTCAGTTTCACAGCAAACAAGCCCAAAACCAGAGGCACAAAATGCAAAATTATCTCAGCAAGAGAAGCATATCAGAAATCAGAAAAAATCAAAGTAGTACAAAAATCGCATCTCAGGCCCAACATAACAAAATTTGCAGTAACATATCAGAAGAATTTCACAGCTCAGATAATCAGAAATGATTTTCAAGCCCAATAGTAAAATGAGTTTAACAAAGGCCTGTCAACAAACATCAGAGTCCAGCTATTAAGCAGCAACCCTGATCAATCTCACTATAAAGGCATTGAATACACTAAAATCAGGGGGAAATTCACTGTTCACAAATCAGAGAAAAGATGCGCAAAACCCTAGATCTAAATTATCATCATATTTGTTTCACAGAAGACCCCTCAAGCGAGATCATCATTCTCACAAAAAGGAAAATTTGTTCACAAATATAACAAAATCATAGCAAGCTATCAAGCCCCAAAGCCTTAAAATTCACTAATTATCTTCCTAATCATCAAACCCTTCGGAATATAGAGAAAGACAAAGAGAAAAAGAGTATTCGTAAGAAATCAGAGCAATCTCACCCGAAAGCAACGAAGGAACTCGTGATCTAAGCGTTACGGTTCCGAAACCCCCCTTCAATATTTACGCTAAATCATTCACATCCTGCAAAATCAGATTTTAGATTAGTGTTCAGGAGAAGAAGACGAAGCAAAATATGCAAGAAAATTAAAGATCGGGGCAATATCACACATTGTCTCCGTCTCCGCCGCTGCGAGGCGATTTCCGGTGCAACGGCCTCTTCATCGTCTTCGGTGAACTATTAAGAGAGAGGAGAGAGAAGAAGTTAGAGAACAAAGGATTAAGAAAAACATATTAATCTCTTTTTTTTCAATTTTTAGTTTTGTATAAATCTCATTTTTTATTAATTTTTTGGGATTAAACACTAATCTGGCGGTGACATTTGTCACCACCGTTGTGGCTACTTTCTGATTTTATGCATGTACCTCGCAGTAGATACCATGCTCCTTTAATCACCACCATCTAATATCATCAAATATAGATCCCATGGCCTAAAGCGCATCACCACAGTAGACCCTCAAAAGTTTCCACCATCAGATACAAATCTCACGCACGCATGCTCAATAACCTTGTGATGCACCTGCACAGTCTCAACCACCAGATCACTCCTGATCAACAGCCAACGCTCTAGAAGCGCTTCCCTATGGTACAACCTCCTGAAACAGCTGCACCAGAATGTTGGACCCCTCTACTTGGGCCTGTGCTCGTTTTTCCATGCACCACCCCCCAGATTGCTGCATTTACAGGCCCATAAATCTTTTCTTTTCTATATTTTTTGTATTGTTTTGTTAAATATTATTTTTATCAATACAAAATACAAAATACAATTGTTTTAAATAATCAATTAAATTGAGAAATATTGTTTAATATTATTAATTAATTTATTAATTAATTATATTAAATAGGATGATTTAATTTAATTAGTTATTTAAATTAATTTTGATTGGTTTGTATAGTTTGTTTATTTAGACTATTAATCATATTGTCGATTCGATACATCTCCATTCGTAAACTTGTACCCCCATTCCCATGTGGTTTTGTAATATCTTAGAATTTTATTTTCTTTGTTATTTTTTTAATATGTTTTAATTCTTTCTATTATGCATAATCGTTCAATTAGAACACTTGGCCTCCTCTTGGGCTCATCATCGATGAAAAGGTATCCACCTACAAATGCACACTTGCACACATTCATGGTTTGGTCCTGGGATTTTCTACAGTGACAACTATTCGATCGATTATTCCAATTGGTCGTTTAGAATACTAGCGCCACGTTAGTGCCACTTTTTAGGTGCACGCATATGGCCACCTTATATGTGCTTTTGATTTCTATCTCATGCATTGAAGCAACTTCTCTCTATTTCTTCTTGGTCCATATACTAAGCTTCTCTTAAAGGGTCTCATAGTTGTGTTTGGGCATGGCCATTCTCACAAGGTTATTCAATTTTTCCCTTGGTTAACCATAACCTGAATCAACCACTTTGGTCCATATACGAAGTGTTTCCATGCACCAAATGGGTCTCATAGCTGAGTTTGGGCATGGCCATTGTCACGAGATTACTCAAGCTTTGCCCTTGATTAATCATAACCTGAATCAATCACTCTGGTCCATATACCAAGTTGTTGTACCCCAAAATTTTCCCTCTCATTTCTCAAGAAATATCTCATAAGATCTCCATTGATTCAAGACTACACAAGGTTTGATCAACTCAAGACACCTCTCCAAACACGGACAACTCAAAATTAGGGTTTGATTTTTCACAAGGACAATTGGACTTTCAAGGCCTCAAATGACTTTCATGGATCATTAGGAACCCTCAATATTTCTCATGTCAAGTTTCATGTCTTGGATCACATTTTTGCTCAGTCATTTGATCAAATGACCTAAAATCAATTGTATTGGATAAAAAGTCAATTGTGGTCAATTTACAGTCAAACTTCATAGTTTTTTATCCAAATCAATATAATGAACTCATATATTTCAATTGATCAAGTTTGGATCACAATTCCTCAAAGAAATTTGATCAGAACACCAAAAGGGCAAAATGGTCAAAATTAGGGTTTTGATTGTGAAGGCACAGTTCTTGACTTTTTACCAAGAAAATGACTTACTGGTTTAAGACATGATTTCAAGGATTCAAATGCACTATCTTGACCTAATTGCATAGTTCAAATCACCTCTCAAGATCATTTGATTGACAGATGAATTTCAGTCAACTGATGAAAAGTCAATTGTATACTGAAAAGTCAAACTTTGACTTTTTGATTAAAATCAAGTTTCAAAAATCATATTTCATCAAGACCTGTCAAAATATGAAGTTTGTTCATCAATAAATTGAAAAGTCAAAGTTATCTTTGAAAAGTCAAAATTCTAGGACTTAGAAAATTTTTCTAAGTGTTGGAAAGTTAACATTTTTTCATAACTTTGTGCCAAATTTCCACCATGATGCAAGATGATTCAAGGAAAACTTCAAACATGAAAGTTGTAGATATCAATGAGATCTAAAACATTGTATGGAAGAACTTTTTCTAGAAATTCTTGGATTTCAAGTTATGAATTTATGAAGACATCTCCATGATACTAAAAATACTTAGTGAAATTTTGAGTATTTTAGTCAGGATTTTGACCTAAATTCATGACAACTTTTCACCTAGTTCCAAATTGAATCTTCAAAAATATCTAAGATAAAAGTTGTAGAGGATGTTCCAAGCTTTTCAAAGTGTCCAAGAACTTGAAGAGATCATTTTTTATCTAGGGGATTCGAAGACTTGAAGTTGGCATGATAAACTTGAATTATGAGTCATTTTTGTGATGAACTCATAATCAAATCTCATAACCTTATCATTCAATCTCACGTTTCAGGCCATGTTGCTTCTAAATCTCTCCATAATTAAGTAATTAAACAGACCCTAAGTTTATTACACGAGGATTTGATGTTTTATCCAAGTCTTGATACCATTTATGGTTGAAATTGCAAAAAGTAACATATTTATTCTTGTAAAGCAAGCTTTTTCACAATGTCAACCCTTCTTAAGCCTCTCAATGGCTCCATCTACACACACTCAACCTAGAAACTCAGAAGAAGCATGTTTAAACTGATTCAACCACTCTACATAGCTTGTACCACACATTGGGATTTTAGTTTTCCACTTTGCTTCAAAAACAAGCAAAAATGCCATAACATGTGATCTTGGTAATATGACCATCTCAAGTCTCCAAACCTTTTCCTATATATCAAGACACTCTTATACAACTAAAGACACGATTTTACAAGCCCTTAAACCCTCTTATACACTCTCAAACCCGAATTGGTAAAAAATCACCATTTTTAAGCTTTTGAAACCTTAACTTTGAAACTCATCACTCTTGCAACTATTGTCCAAAAAAATCCTCTAAACACTTCATATATATCATATAGAAACTATCCATACCCCTGTTTCCTTACTGTAACATCATTTTAATCATCCACCATTGCAACTTGACTTGAGTAAACCAATACAGACACTTTCAAGGCAAAGTAAAAGTTGAAACACACTCACCAAGGTCCCAGGAAGCTAAAGCAATCATCATATTGCTTATGGAAGTCGTGTAGAGGACATTGAATTTTTGCATCAAGAGGCAAGTTTTTCCAACTTTAAAATCTTGATACAAGCATCATTTTCACTTAATTTCAAAATATAAAATGTAGATATCATGTCTATGAAGCTAACCATATCCTTAAATTTCATTTTAATTTACTGTGGGATGAGTATTTTGAAACTGAATTTTTTGGACATTTAGGTTTTCAGTTTGGTATAGGTAGAAATTCGTGAGTTATAGTGAGAATAAATAAAAACTAATTACATATTTGAAATCCTTGCGAAATTCTAAGCAAATTTCATTTTTACATTTTTGAATTTTGTTGAGAAATGAGGAAGTTAGCGTGCAGGAGGAAGAAGAAGGAGGGCTTGGCCATTTTCAAATTTTTACATCTAAGTTAATTTTATATTTAATGATTGTTGTTTCACTAATGGATGTAATAGCCACCCTAGTGGCAAGCAGCGCGCATTTCATGTCACTTCTTATCTTAAGGGCGCAAGTTCGAACCATAGTGAACCCCCCTTTTGTATATTTTGTGTTATTTTTGTGATTTTTGTGATTTCAGGAAACAATCTTCTCATATAATATCATGCAAGCACATGGTTGACAAGAAAACACACCTAACCTAGTGGTATTCTTTCGAGTCAGCAACCTGAATATCTTGAGTTCAAGCCTTGGCAGGACCAAAACCTTAATTTTATCACTTGACTCATTTTACATTTTTAACAAACTTCAACAATTTATTTAACCCATCAAGTTAACTCCTTTTGAAATAGTTTTTTTCACAATACTATTTTATTAGGTCTATTTTGTGAATATATAAAAATCTCACCAAAAATATTTTCATTTTCATTATTCGTGGTTTATTCAAAGTAGCATCTTTTAGGTTTTTTTTCTTTATTAAAAACTATAAAAAAACATTTTTCTTAACAAAATTCTTTTCTTGATTAAATTAATTTTTAACTTAGTTTTTGCTTTGAATTTCTTTTCTAATTAAATAAAATTATAATTTAGGGATTTTAATTAATTAAATTCTTTCCTTTTATTATTTTAATTAAATCAAGACTTTTCATAAACAAAAAAACAATTTTCTTTTCCTTTCACATTGCTTTTATATTCTTGCATATTTTATCTTGCAATATTCAATATGGTTCTAATAGTATAATTAGAACTTTATTGCTTTCATCCCTCATTTGTAAATTGTGTTCCCATCCCCAAATGATGTAATAGCGTAGTAAATTTACTTTCCGCAATTTATTGCTTTCATATAAATGCTAGTAATTAGGGTTTGTATGAAAAGATAAAATCAATGCTTAGAGAACCCTAATTCAAGATAAAACAAGCATGAAAAACAAACACTTGCACACTTGCACCCCTAAGATTAATTCCACTTGTTGCCTTATAAAATGGTCACGTTATGCATGTGGGATGTCTTAGCAAAATAACAATTACAAACACAAGATCATAGTCCCTCGATGATGCTGCAAATGTTGCCTTTCAAATGATCTTAGTCCCTTAAAGAGAAATGATAAGATATCTCACAACATTGCTATCATGACTATATAATGACCCACGCCCGTCCCTTTACATCCAATGGTAAGATAGAAATATCAAAGGAAAGGAGGAAATGAACAAAAGACTTTAGAGTAGGTAGAAACGTTCTTAGTTGCTTGCTTACTTTTAAAACAAACATCCTTGCTCACTTTCAAAACAAACACTTTCTAAACAAACAAACACTTTCCAAACATGAAATATTTTCAAAAGTCCAACACTTTGTATACGTTCTTACAAAACAAGAACCATTACAAAGTTTGCCTAAACGAAGGCGCCTTTTTCAGAAATACTTTCAAAACCACCACAAAGCACATTTTCAAACAAAAGCAAGTGATCTAGAAAGCAACTAAGAGCCCATAGATAACTATGGATGAAAAGGGTGCTAACACCTTCCCTTTTCATAATCTACTCCCCGAACTCAAGAAATAATCTCAAAGGTCTTTCCTGTTCTTTTCCATCTTTCCTTTAGGATAAAAGAAAAGTAGTTGGCGACTCTTGCTAACCGCAACAATTGCAATCAAACGCAAAATATCCCAAGTCAGTTCTCCCACCGTATTACAAAAGTGGCGGCTCTGCTGGGGAAAACTTAAAAGTGGGGTTACCTTAGGGATAAATCACTTTTATTTGCTTTCATTGTTTCACTTGATTGCTTTACATTTTGGTTCCTTTTTGGGCTTGTTTTGATCCTCTACCCGGATCTGGGATACCTTATTGGTAAGTAGCAATACATTGTGGAAACTATGCGGGATATACCGACATGGTCTAAGCAATAGCTACGTTAGTGTGACACATTTGTTGGTACAGGTAGCCCTTGAGTAGTCAAGGAGAATACAGGGCCGCTGTGTGGTTTCATGAAGCACTAACTGACTTTAGAACCTTTACTTGACCAACTTGGCCATTAGGAAGTAGTGATATAGCCGAATTTGGTACTGTCTGAAGTTTATTGATACTCGATACTACGCTCATTGAGATCAGACTTCTCGGGATATTTTGGTCGCCATTAAAGAGGCTTGCGCTGAAACAATGCCTGACAAGAAAGATCAGTGATATTGAGATCCCTTAGGATCCAGTTACTATTACTAGGACAGGTTGAGCCAATTAAACTTCAAGAGGGTACTTACCTACAATCTCCATGCAAGCCTAAACCTAAGGACTTGTCTGCTTTTGTGTGTATATGACTATTTGTACATAACAACTTGCTCACTTTGCATACTTGTACATAACATCATGACATCATACCATAGCCTTTTCAATAACCATTTCAAAGATATCAAGGGCCTATGATGCAGGGTCATGTTCAGCCAGGCACCTATCAAGGGGCAAAAGGATTCATTCTTTAATCAAACACCGTCAAAGGTCAACATATAAATTGAGCCAAAGGCTATGACCATGGTGAGCTCGATTCTCGTGGAAGGACATCCACCGATACAAAGTTTTCCAATCAAAGTTGTTGATCAACGTTAAAAATCTAACATCTTTTTGTGTTTACCCTGCAAGATCCTTGAAAACATTGCATCCACGTATCATGCATGTTATCATAACAGGTTTTCCCGTACAAGCTTTCTCATTTGCTTACTATTTATTTCAGTAAGAGATGGCTCTAGAGCAAATAGTTAAAGATCTCCAAGATAAAATAGCTCAGCTCCAGCAAGCACTCATGAAGTTGGCCAAGGGGCAGGAATATCTGAAAACACTCTTCACCAAAGAGAGAAAGAAGAAGAAAAAGTTTGTCATCCTCAACGTGAGAAGAAGGTCCAAGGGGCATACCCAGCTCACTCAAAGAGAAGATGCTTATTTTAAAGACACTCAAGAAGAGGAATCTGGAAGAATTAGAGCTAATATAGCTACTGATGACGAAGACTCTTCTGAGGAGCAGTATCCACCAGCGGATGAAAAATACAAACAGCTTGAAGACAGACTAAAAGCTGTGGAGATCCAAGTTGTGCCTGGTTTGGATTTAGGAGACATGGGCTTGGTTTCTGGAGTGGTCATCCCACCAAAGTTCAAAATCCCTACCTTTTCCCCGTATGATGGAGTCTCTTGTCCTAAGATGCATCTAAAGTCTTATGTCCACAAGATTCAACCACACACAACTGATCAGAAGCTTTAGATCCAATTCATCCAAGAGAGTTTAGTTGGGATGCAACTTAAGTGGTTCTATCAATTGGAGAGTTACCACATCCACACTTGGGAAGATCTATCCTCTGCTTTTTACAAGCAATACCAATACAACGTTGATCTTACACTAACTCGTGTGCAGTTGCAGAACATGACCATGCGTTCTAATGAGGGCTTCAAAGAATATGCCCAAAAGTGGAGAGATCTGCCTGGTAGGGAGCAGCCCCATTAACTGACAGGGAGCTGATTGACATCTTCATGGTAAATTTGATAAGACCTTTATTCAATCACCTAATCGGAAGCTCATCAGTCGGGTTCACTGAGAGATACTGACTGGCGAAAGGATCAAAGCTGGCATCAAAAGCGGAAAGATCCAAGGGGCTACACCATCTGATGCTCAGAAAAAGCCATACAATGGGAAGAAATAGTCCAATGATGTGTATGGTCAAAAGAGTCTTAACAAGAGAAATCATGACCAACATGTGGGGGCAGTCCTGATCTCTGGTCCTGCGTCACAACGGCAACAACAAAGGGGAAATCAACGAAGGCCTGGCGAGCCCAAAAGAAGTTTACCAACATCAAGATGCCGATGTCTCAAGCACTACAACACTTGTTGAGGATGAACCTCATTACGTTGATAGAACCTCGTCCAAACCCCAAAACTTCTTCTCCTAACTACAACCCTAATGCAACATGTGCTTATCATTCCGGCAGTCCTGGGCATGATACTAACGATTGTTGGGCGCTGAAATACAAGATTTAAAACATGATTGATGCCAAGGAGATCGAGTTTGATCCTCCAGAGACTCCCAACATGATCAACACTCCCATGCTAAATCATTGAGTGTTCCAGTTCATTTTTGAATTTTCAATTGTAATTTCTTTTGTTATTTAAACAATTATCTATTAATGTTAAACTATGTTTCATTAATTCCTTGCATATGTTTGTCTTGATTTCATCCATTCGTTTTCACTATATTTAAACTATGCTTTTTACTCTCAACTCTTGATAAAAGTTACAAGCCTTTAGAGGGAGGATGACGAAAACAATGGCTTAATCCCATACAGTATGCTTTTGGACAGACCTTGTTGACGATGTACAAGTGTTCTTTCAAACCCTAAACACTGGAGTTATAAGGAAGATAATCCCTAGTCAACCCCTTTGATCCAAAGAAGTAGAAGTTTTATTTTTCACACAAATTGAAACCTTTAATCAAAACCCGGGGCAAGGTAGTCTCTCAGTTATTTCAAATGCGCGTTCAGTCGCAAACTTTCACTTTGTAATACAACGAATGACGTCAAAAACATTCCTCTGGAATCAAAAGACAGTGATGGTTCCCTATCATATAGGCAGTCATTGTCTCTCAAAAAAGAAAAGCCCGCTAAGTCAAAACCTATGAAGGAGACTTAAGAAAAAAACTGGGGCATCCCGCTGACTGTAATCTCAAAACAAGAATAGTCAGGAAAAATCAGGGATAATAAATCAAAAAGAGGTCACTACAAATCCTAAACAACATGAAAAATGTTGCAAAAAATGTCTGCCTTCTGTGATACGGTGGCAGAACCGACTGTTTGACGCTGGTTTACGTTTTGTGTTTTTTGTTCGCAAAATGTCGCGGTAAGCAAGAGTCGCCACCGACTTTTATTTCATCCAACCGGAAAGGAAAAAAGTACAGAAAAAAATCTTTTTTTGAGATATTATGAGTACGGAGGGTAGATTATAGAAAGGGAAGGTGTTAACACCCTTTCTATCCATTGTTTTCCATGGGCTCTCAGGTACTTGCTCATTTTAAATTGCTTGTGTTTGTGTGCTTTGTTTTGGAAATGTTTTACTTCGTGATAACCCTTATATCAGTCCTCAAAGGTGTGACAAAGTTGTTTTGAAAGTTTGATGGAAAAGTGTAAGTGTGAAAAGTTTTGATTTGAGCAAATACCTACTAGCATCTACCTACTCGAAAAAAGATCGTTTCTATTCTTGTTTCCTTTAGACAACGCTATCCTACTATTTGAGAAATAGGTAGCACCGTCGTTGGAGTTTGTAAGGGTCAATTCGAAAGGGACGTACGATCACTAAAGCAATATTAGGACACCTTAGTAATAACCCTAGAGTCTTAAGATCATATTCGAGGCAACATTTCTGAGGCAACATTTCTGAGGCAACATTCAAATGGGACATTTAATCTTTTTAGACGGGAGGACAACCACTAAGACACCCTATGCTTAATGATCGTCTACCGAAGGCAACCAAAGTGAGAGTATACCCTAAGAGTGAATATGTGCGAGTGATTTATTTTCAGTTTATTATCTTTTCACATTAGGGTTTTCTAACCGTATTAATTTGTCATGCATTCTTGTCATACAATCCTATTAGCATACATTTAGACAGTTAAATATTTGCAGAAATTAAAAATGCGAGAAAGTAAATCTACGCTATTACAAGGCTTCGGGGAAGGGGATTAATTACATAGCCAAAAAACCCGGGGAATTAAATAGTAAATAAAACCCTAAATTAAACTATTACAAACCATGAACAGTTACAAAAATATTGGCAAAAATAATTAACAAGTGCGCGATGAATTAAATACGAAATGACTAGGGTTTTGACCCTTGACTAAACCTATTTGCGATTGATTAAAAAGAAACAATCTTAGGAAGAAAGGAAGATCCAATCAGAACAAGAGCCAGCTTCAGAAACTCTGAAGAATCCCTCATGGGACTTGTTTCTCTGATTGAACCTTCTTCAATTGATGAAGCACTTATGGACAACGACTGGATTCTAGCAATGCAAGAAAAGCTGAATCAATTCACCAGAAATGACGTGTGGGATCTAGTTCCCAGACCAAAAGGATTCAACGTCATTGGAACAAAATGGGTGTTCAGAAACAAACTGAACGAACAAGGTGAAGTCATCAGAAACAAAGCACGACTGGTAGCACAAGGTTATAGTCAGCAAGAGGGGATAGACTATACAGAAACCTTTGCTCCAGCCGCCAGGTTAGAATCTATCAGACTTTTAATTTCTTTTGCTGTTAATAAAGGCATCACTTTATATCAGATGGATGTCAAGAGTGCATTCTTAAATGCCTATATAGAAGAAGAGGTTTATGTGCACCAACCCCCTGGTTTTGAAAGTACAAAAAATCCAGAATATGTTTTCAAACTAAAGAAGTCACTGTATGGTCTGAAACAAGCTCCCAGAGCTTGGTATGAAAGACTAAGTAAATTTCTGTTAGAAAAAGAATTCACCAGAGGGAAAGTGGACACAACCTTATTCTGTAAGACAGTTAAGAATGACATCTTAGTGTGTCAGATTTATGTTGACGATATTATATTTGGATCTACTAATCCTTCTCTTGGAAGAAAATTTTCTAAGTGTATGCAGGCAGAATTTGAGATGAGCCTCATGGGGGAACTAAAATTCTTTCTGGGAATTCAGATCAATCAGACTCCAGAGGGAACTTACATCCATCAGAGCAAATATGTCAGAGAACTTCTGAAGAAATTTGATCTCTCAGAATGTAAGTCATCAAAGATTCCAATGCATCCCACGTGCATTCTGGAAAGAGAAAAGGTAAGCAAAAAGGTAGAACAGAAGGTCTACAGAGGTATGATTGGTTCTCTTCTTTATCTGACGGCTTCAAGGCCTAATATTCTATTCAGTGTATGCATTTGTGCAAGATTCCAATCAGATCCTAGAGAATCTCACTTAACAGTTGTTAAGCGAATTTTCAAGTATCTGAAAGGTACTACTAATCTGGGTTTATTTTATAGAAAATCTAGTGATTACAGCTTAGTAGGTTACTGTGATGCTGACTTTGTTGGAGACAGAGTAGAGCGTAAAAGTACTTCTGGAAGCTGCCAGTTTTTGGGAGAAAATCTGATCTCTTAGTCCAGCAAAAGGCAATCCACAATTGCGCTATCAACAGCAGAAGCTGAATACATAGCAGCAGCAGGATGCAGCACACAAATGCTCTGGATGAAAAGTCAGCTTGAAGACTTCCAAATATTTGAGAGTAACATTCTTATACTCTGTGACAACACTTCTGCCATTTGCTTAAGTAAAAATCCAATTTTGCATTCTAGGGCTAAGCATATAGAAATAAAACATCATTTCATTAGGGACTATATTCAGAAAGGCATTTTAAACTTAAAATTTATTGATACAGACCATCAATGGGCTGATATTTTCAAAAAACCACTTTCTGAAGATAGGTTCAATTTCATTCTGAAACATCTCAGCATGAAGCTCTGCCCAGAGTGAAAATGTTTTAATTTTATATATTAACCTTCAGAATTTGTTTTATTCTACTGTGAACTTCTGATCAATCTTCTTTCAGAAATTTAGACATGCAGATTGTATCAGAGTCTATCCATAAAGATCTGAGCGTTTCATTTCAAGGATAGATGTGTTGTTCACTAAATTAAACAAGTGTCATCCACTCATCAGCTAATTCCTGAAGCAGAACACGCGTGCACGCTTCTGAGAAGGCAAAACGCTGATTGAATGCATTGAGACACATGTCATGGGTAACCGTTCCAAATATCTTTCTAAATCCCCCAAAATCAGCCAACATTAAATGCGATTAATCATGATTTAATTCTCTCTCTTAAAACGTTTATGTTTTCAAAACATTTTTTGAAACCTATTTAAACGCCTTAAACATCATTCATTCATTTTTACCGTTACTTACATCTTCAAAATATTTCTGTGTTCTTACTGTGTGTTCATCTTTTCTCAAAGAAACCATTTTCAATCTTTTTCTCTCAAACCCTTGTGTGAACATGGCATCCTCTAGCACTCCATCTGCAGGTTCCCAGCAAGATGCTTCTTCTGAACAGTATCAGATTCCTTTCAGAACACTCCTCACTCCAGTCAAGAACTTGGAAGTTCTGTCAGAATTGATAGTAGATTTCAACAGTTTGAAGGAAAATGGCTTTGATTTGTCTGAAGAAATTAAGGCACAAGGTTGGGAAAGGTACTTTGATAGGTTGGTGGGTCCAACGTTCCCCATCTTGGTTAAAGAATTCTGGATACATGCGT
Source organism: Vicia faba (assembly GCA_948472305.1). NCBI lineage: Eukaryota > Viridiplantae > Streptophyta > Magnoliopsida > Fabales > Fabaceae > Vicia > Vicia faba. Next base: position 779,352,880 of record OX451735.1, read on the forward strand.
CTTCCTCAACTCATCAGGTTACTTCGTACATCATGGGAAAGAAGATAGTGATTACTGAAGATCACATTGCAAGGCTGATTGGATACACTGGTGGTGGTATCCGCTGTATTGACATGGCAGATAGATGTGCAAACTCTGCCCTAATTGCAAGAGAGATTTTCACACATGGGGTTCCCTCTAGCAAAATCAGAGACTTGAAAGATCAGCACAGAATTTGGGCAAAGATTATTCTGGGCTGCTTCAACCACAGGAAGCCTACAAGCTCTCCTGGATATATAAACATAGATCAGCAATTTCTGATTTATTTTATTGCAAAGAAGTCCAAGATCAACCTAGCTCACCTTCTGTTCAATCATCTAAAGACAAGCGTCAAGGAAACGAGAGAAGAAGAAAGGACTAAAAGGGATTGGATACCCTTCGGCAGATTGATATCAGATATTCTAACGGAGAATAGGCTGATTGAACACCTGACAGAGGCACAGGAAATAAGCTCTCTAGAACCTTCTGTTGGCAAGCAGCTGAATGCCAAGAATCTGAAGAAGATGACGCTGATAGAGAATATAAGGAAGGAGCCCAGTTTCACTCCTCATGCTGAAATCACCAGCAGAAGAGTCCCTCTGGACAACTTTCCTATGTTCTTTGAGATTGGCTCTAAACCAATCATTGTTCTCAGATACTTGGATGCGTGTAAAGCTGATGGCACAGATCCTGATCTGAATATTAAAGATCTGCACCAGCAAACACCAGAGGTTACTCTGAAGAAGACTAAGAAGAGAAAGGATGTATCAGAAGGATCGTCTCAGCAGACCCCAAAGAAGAGAGGTAATCTGTCTTCTGTTAATGTTCTAAATTCATCTGCTGTTCCAACATTTATTCCAACCCCAGCTTCATTTGAAATCCCAATTCCCATTCCCACCATTGATGATACTGAACCTGAGTTTGACCCTTCTGAGTCATTAACCCTCATAAGATCCCGCGCCAAATCTCACAATCCAAAACCTACAACCACAACAGAACCAAAACTTGAAAATGTTCTTTCAGAAATAGATCAACACTCTTCCGCTCCCCATACAGAAAATCCAAATCTTCAACCAGAAACTCCCCACTCACCTCAACCAGAAACTACACTCTCACCAATACCAGAAGATCCACATTCACCACAACCAGAAATTCCACAACCTCCATCTCCACAACCAGAACTTAATCCACCCTCACCTCAACACGAATCATCTCAACAACCTGAGTTTCAACACTCTGAGGCTCAAACCCCTGAACCTCAATCATCTGAATCCTCTGAACCACAACCCTTAGCCATATAATTTCCTGGTGGTACCACTGTTAATATCCCTCAACTACCATCCTCACCAGAAATTACTCCACCTAATACCCCATCCAGTCCAATAATCATTCCTGATTCTCCTACTCCCTCACCCAAGCAAAATCCAGATGACCACAGCAAGACTTTCATTGATCTAACAGTCCTTGACCGCCTTGATTCCCTTTAAAATAAAACCGCCATTCCCAAACCCAAACAACCAGATGTTTGTTCTAGCATCTTGAATTTTGAAACACACATGCAGAAGTGGATTTCTTCTCTAAAACAGGCTAGTCCGGGAGTGATTGATCATGTTGTTTCAAACCAACTCTGGACACAATTCAGAGGATGGGTATGCGCTGAAACCTTTAAGCTGCAAGACCTAAGCTATGAACAGGCTCAACAGAACTTCAGCAATCTGCTGAAAGAAATTGAAGGTCCAGTTTTGAGTCAGCTGCTGAAGGAGGAAGTGCTTCATCTGGACAGTGAGCCTTGGTCTGAAAAGCGTCCAGCTTCAACTATTCAACCAGCAGAAGAACAGACGATTCCAGATGAAGATTTAAGTCAAGAAGAAGTTATTGCAGAAAGATCTCAGAAGCATCCTGATTCTGACACCTCTCAAGCTGCATTGGACAGACAGACTCTTGAAGAGCTGAAGCAAAATGATCTTCGACTGCAGGAGAGAATGGATGAGAATGATCAACGAATGAAGGAAAGGATGGATGTTCAGGATACTAAGATTGACTCAGTAGTCAGCATGGTGCATCAGCAGAAGGAAACCACTGATCAGATTAAGAACATGCTAGAAGCTCTATTCACACGCCTTCCTCCGCATTCTTAGATTTTGATTCTTGTTGTTTTCACTGTTTTCTTTACATGTTATCTCTAATATTTTCTGAGCTCTGAACTGAATACAATCGTTTTTCTGCACTGATCGTTTTTATCTTCAATTATTTGCACTTTTTGATTGCTGACAAAAAGGGGGAGAAAGAATGATATTTTTCAATAACGGATTACTGAGACAAAAGTCTCAAACATTCTAACACTCTGATACTTGAATGTTTCTTTGTTCTGCATAAGCTTACAGGTACAAGAATTTAATTATCTCTGATACACTGAAGCTCTGCTCTAGTAAAGGAAAGATCTGATGCTCAAAGAAAGTTCAATAAAGATCTGATGCTAAAGGACTCATGGGATTAAAATGGAAGTAATAAACTCAGGGGGAGTTTTTCTGATCATAACTCTGATACCTTCTGTTTATCGCTGATACAAATTTATTATTTGGTTATCTCTAATATTTTTTCTTTAAATTTCAATTGAAAATATCTTGTTTTTGTCATACTCAAAAAGGGGGAGATTGTTAGAACAAAGTTTGAATCTAGTACCCAAAGTTAAAGTTTTGATGATAACAAAATGCTAGATTAAATAAATTGTATAATTCATATAAGACATATATGCTACCTAAAAATTATATTGTGCATTTATAGAAACTCTGATGGATATCAGCATAAGAATGTTAACATCAGCATCAGAAGATGAAATATCATATGCCAGCATCAGAAGATGAAATATCATATGCCAGCATCAAAAGATGAAATATCATATGCCAGCATCAAAAGATCAAAGCATGTGCTTACGCTGAAGCTTGATGAACAGATCTGCGCGTAACATACTCTAAACTCTGATCAAGACCAAAACAATATCATCAGCACCTAGAAGCGTCAGAATAAGCCAAAGCCAATAACACGCTTAATTGACAACGGTACTGTGCATTCAAGACACTTTATTACCAATGGTTGTATTCCAAGACAAAGATCTTCTCAATATGGAAAGAACGTAATGGGCATTGAAATGGAATAATTGACTACAACGTATCTTTTCCAAGGCTATATAAACAAGTCAGTGAGAAATGAATTGGCTAATGCTCTACAACTCTTTACACGCCTAAAGCAACTCATATTCATCCTCACTCATACAGCTTGCTATATCTCTCAAATTTCTTACTCTATAGTTATAGCATCCTAGTTTCACATAAGCTTAATTTGTGTATTATCACAGTTGTGATATAAATATTTTGTAGAAAACATTCAACACACATAGTATTCATTTATCTGTAAGAAAGAATTTCCTTGAGAATCCGGTCTGTGGTTTAGACTCAAGAAGGCTTTAGCAGTTGTTAAAGCAGTTGTAATATTCAGTTGAATATAGTGGATTAAGACCTCGTTGGAGAGAGGCGAAATCACCTTGACGGGTGGACTGGAGTAGTTTGAGATCAAACGAACCAGGATAAAAATATCGTGTTGTCTGCATTTGATTTCAAGTTTTACAATTCAACCCCCCTTCTTGTGTTTTTCACTTCTTCAATTGGTATCAGAGCGCCTGGTTTTGAGCTAAAACACTTAACCGTGTCAGTACAAGATCCAGCGTCAGAAAAACACAATGGCAGGAACATATCAATGCACCAGCCATGACAACAATGAGGATAGAGACAGATTCAGCGGCAAACCTCCATTCTTTGATGGAGAGAATTTTGATTACTGGAAAGACAGAATAGAAAGCTTCTTTCTGGCACATGATGCTGATCTGTGGGACATGGTGACAGATGGATACACGCACCCAGTAAATGCAAGTGGTCAAAAGATTGACAGGAAGGCAATGTCTGATCAACAAAAGCGTGACTTCAAAAATAACCACAAGGCCAAAACTATTCTTCTCAGCGCCATCTCTTACGCTGAATATGAAAAGATATCTAACAGAGACACTGCAAAGAGTATGTTTGACTCGCTCAGAATGACGCATGAAGGCAACATTCAGGTCAAAGAAACTAAAGCTCTTGCGCTCATTCAGAAGTATGAGGCATTCAAAATAGAAGAAAGTGAATCAATTGAAACGATGTTCTCAAGATTCCAAATTCCGGTGGCTGGTCTCAAAGTTCTGGACAAAGGGTATTCTACTGCTGATCATGTCAAGAAGATCATCAGAAGCTTGCCAAAACAGTGGAGGCTAATGGTTACAGCGCTGAAGCTAGCTAAAGATCTAAACAAAATCTCTCTGGAGGAACTTATCAGCTCCCTTAGAAGTCACGAGATAGAGCTAGAAGCTGATGAACCTCAGAAGCAAGGTAAGCCTTTAGCCTTAAAATCTAACAGAAAATCTAACTCCAAAGTTTTGCAGGCTGTTGAAGAAACCTCTGATGGGTCCTCATCAGAAGAAGACGAACTTTCCCTCCTCTCTAGAAGAGTGAATCAACTATGGAAGCAGAGGCAAAGAAAGTTCAGGAATACCAGAAGATCCGATCAGAATGAGTCCTCCTCCAGATACAGAAGGTTAGACTCCTCCTCTGGATACAGGAAATCTGAAGGCTCTTCAGGAAGCAGAAAGCCAAACACCAAGGACATCATCTGCTATGAATGCAACGAGCAAGGACACTACAAGAGTGACTGTCCAAAGCTTCAGAGGGAAAATCCCAAAAAGAAGTTTGGAAGGGAAAAGAAGAAGAGTCTCATGGCTACATGGGATGACTCTGACTCGTCTGAAGCTGACTCAGAATCAGATGATGAGAGAGAAAACATAGCTCTCATGGCTAACATATCAGAAGACAGTGAAGCTTCTGAATTAGACTCTGAATCAGACACCGAAGAGGTAATCCCTGACTTTGCAATTAATTTTACTAAGGCTGAACTTGCTGAAAGCCTTAACAAAATTCTGGAAAGATATCACCAAATCAGAGTTAAATTCAGAAACCTAAAAAGGAATCTTGATTCTGACTCTGATAAAACTGAGAGTCTTAAATTGGAAAATTCTGAGCTGAAAAATAAAATTTCAAAATTAGAAAATCTTTTACAAAACTCTCAGAAGGAAACAATTTCTGAAACTCCCAGCAGCGCTGATGAGATCATCAAGGAGTATGATCAAAGCTTTCAGAAGTTCCTTTCTAAAAGCATAGATAGAAGCAAAATGGCTTCAATGATATATGGAGTTAGCAGAAACGGAAGAAAGGGAATAGGATACCAAGGTAAGGTACCTACACCAAAGAATGCCATGGATCTAGTTATTAAACGCACTCCTCTAATTCACACTTTGTGTATGGTCACACACATGACATTAAATATACTAGTAATAATTATTCTATGAAACCAAAATTCAACCAGAGTTTTGGTAAAGCTAACAAATCAGGACCCAAGAAAATATGGGTACCTAAGGATAAAATAATACATGTTGCAGATATCTTTAGCAGCAAATCAGAAACACCAGTCATGGTACCTAGACTCTGGCTGCTCACGACACATGACGGGAAGAAGGCATATGTTCCAAAGCCTGGAACTTAAGCCTGGAGGCCACGTAGGCTTTGGAGGCAATCAGAGGGGAAAGATCATTGGCTCTGGAACAGTAGGTAATGGAAATCTTCCCTCTATAAATAATGTTCTATTAGTAGATGGATTAATGCATAATCTGTTATCCATAAGTCAATTAAGTGATAACGGTTATGATATAATCTTTAATCAAAAATCATGTAAAGCTGTTAGTCAGAAAGATGGGACTATCCTATTTAATGGAAAGAGGAAAAACAACATTTATAAAATCAAACTTTCTGAACTGAAAAGTCAGAATGTAAAGTGTCTTCTGTCTGTTAACAACGAGCAATGGATCTGGCACAGAAGATTGGGGCATGTTAGTATGAGAAGAATATCTCAGATTAACAAACTCAATCTGGTCAGAGGACTTCCTAATCTGAAGTTCAATTCAGAAGCTCTGTGTGAAGCATGTCAGAAAGGCAAGTTTGCAAAACCTGCTTTCAAATCTAAAAACGTTATTTCCACCTATAAGCCATTAGAACTTCTGCATATTGACTTATTTGGACCAGTTAAAACTGCTTCAGTCAGTGGCAAGAAGTACGGGTTAGTAATCGTATAGGACTATAGCAGATGGACATGGGTAAAGTTCTTAAGACACAAGGACGAGTCACACTCTATGTTTGTCACCTTCTGTAACCAAGTTCAGAATGAAAAGGGTCTTAGAATCGTTAAAGTCAGAAGTGATCATGGTGGAGAATTTGAAAACAAAGATTTTGAGTCATTCTTTAATGACAGAGGCATTCTGCATGATTTCTCTTGTTCTAGAACTCCCCAGCAAAATGGAGTTGTAGAACGAAAGAACAGAACATTGCAAGAAATGGCCAGAACCATGATCAATGAGACAAACGTTGCTAAGATCTTCTGGGCAGAGGCAATAAACACAGCGTGCTACATTCAGAATAGAATCTCCATAAGACCTATTCTGGAAAAGACTCCATATGAATTGTGGAAGAACAGAAAGCCCAACATTTCATATTTTCATCCATTTGGATGTACTTGTTTTATGTTAAACACAAAAAATTATTTGAACAAGTTTGACTCTAAAGCACAGAAGTGTATTATGTTAGGATACTCTGAACGCTCAAGAGGGTACAGAGTATACAATACAGAAACACAGATTGTGGAAGAATCAATCAGTGTTTGTTTTGATGATAAGCTTGACTCTGAAAAGTCAAAGTAGAATGAAGTCTTTGCAGGTATGGAAGTTGAATTTATAGGTTCTGAGGACAAGTCATCAGAAGCTCTCAACAAAGTCACTCCTTCAACATCAAAAAGAGGCATTGCGAGCAATCCAGCAACATCTGTTGATCAACCTCAGAAAAGACTACCCAGAAGCAGCTTGGATCACCCAGAAGAAACAATCTTAGGAAGAAAGGAAGATCCAATCAAAACAAGAGCCAGCTTCAGAAACTCTGAAGAATCCCTCATGGGACTTGTTTCTCTGATTGAACCTTCTTCAATTGATGAAGCACTTCTAGACAACGACTGGATTCTAGCAATGCAAGAAGAGCTGAATCAATTCACCAGAAATGATGTGTAGGATCTAGTTCCCAGACCAAAAGGATTCAACGTCATTGGAAAAAAATGGGTGTTCAGAAAAAAACTGAACGAACAAGGTGAAGTCATCAGAAACAAAGCACGACTGGTAGCACAAGGTTATAGTCAGCAAGAGGGGATAGACTATACAGAAACCTTTGCTCCAGCCGCCAGGTTAGTATCTATCAGACTTTTAATTTCTTTTGCTGTTAATAAAGGCATCACTTTATATCAGATGGATGTCAAGAGTGCATTCTTAAATGCCTATATAGAAGAAGAGGTTTATGTGCACCAACCCCCTGGTTTTGAAAGTACAAAAAATCCAGAATATGTTTTCAAACTAAAGAAGTCACTATATGGTCTGAAACAAGCTCCCAGAGCTTGGTATGAAAGACTAAGTAAATTTCTGTTAGAAAAAGAATTCACCAGAGGGAAAGTGGACACAACCTTATTCTGTAAGACAGTTAAGAATGACATCTTAGTGTGTCAGATTTATGTTGACGATATTATATTTGGATCTACTAATCCTTCTCTTGGAAGAAAATTTGCTAAGTGTATGCAGGCAGAATTTGAGATGAGCCTCATGGGGGAACTGAAATTCTTTCGGGGAACTGAAATTCTTTCTGGGAATTCAGATCAATCAAACTCCAGAGGGAACTTACATTCATCAGAGCAAATATGTCAGAGAACTTCTGAAGAAATTTGATCTCTCAGAATGTAAGTCATCAAAGATTCTAATGCATCCCACGTGCATTCTGGAAAGAGAATAGGTAAGCAAAAAGGTAGAACAGAAGGTCTACAGAGGTATGATTGGTTCTCTTCTTTATCTGACAGCTTCAAGGCCTGATATTCTATTCAGTGTATGCATTTGTGCAAGATTCCAATCAGATCCTAGAGAATCTCACTTAACAGTTGTTAAGCAAATTTTCAAGTATCTGAAAGGTACTACTAATCTGGGTTTATTTTATAGAAAATCTAGTGATTACAGCTTAGTAGGTTACTGTGATGCTGACTTTGCTGGAGACAGAGTAGAGCGTAAAAGTACTTTTGGAAGCTGCCAGTTTTTGGGAGAAAATCTGATCTCTTGGTCCAGCAAAAGGTAATCCACAATTGCGCTATCAACAACAGAAGCTGAATACATAGCAGCAGCAGGATGCAGCACACAAATGCTCTAGATGAAAAGTCAGCTTGAAGACTTCCAGATATTTGAGAGTAACATTCCTATACTCTGTGACAACACTTCTGCCATTTGCTTAAGTAAAAATCCAATTTTGCATTCTAGGGCTAAGCATATAGAAATAAAACATCATTTCATTAGGGACTATATTCAGAAAGGCATTTTAAACTTAAAATTTATTGATACAGACCATCAATGGGCTGATATTTTCACAAAACCACTTTCTGAAGATAGGTTCAATTTCATTCTGAAACATCTCAGCATGAAGCTCTGCCCAGAGTGAAAATGTTTTAATTTTATATATTAACCTTCAGAATTTGTTTTATTCTACTGTGAACTTCTGATCAATCTTCTTTCAGAAATTTAGACATGCAGATTGTATCAGAGTCTATCCATAAAGATCTGAGCGTTTCATTTCAAGGATAGATGTGTTGTTCACTAAATCAAACAAGTGTCATCCAGTCATCATCTAATTCCTGAAGCAGAACACGCGTGCACGCTTCTGAGAAGGCAAAATGCTGATTGGATGCATTGAGACACATGTCACGGGTAACCGTTCCAAATATCTTTCTAAATTCCCCAAAATCAGCCAACATTAAATGCGAGTAATCATGATTTAATTCTCTCTCTTAAAACGTTTATTTTTTCAAAACATTTTTTGAAACCTATTTAAACGCCTTAAACATCATTCATTCATTTTTACCGTCACTTACATCTTCAAAATATTTATGTGTTCTTACTGTGTGTTCATCTTTTCTCAAAGAAACCATTTTCAATATTTTTCTCTCAAACCCTTGTGTGAACATGGCATCCTCTAGCACTCCATCTGCAGGTTCCCAGCAAGATGCTTCTTCTGAACAGTATCAGATTCCTTTCAGAACGCTCCTCACTCCGGTCAAGAACTTGGAAGTTCTGTCAGAATTGATAGTAGATTTCAACAGTTTGAAGGAAAATGGCTTTGATTTGTCTGAAGAAATTAAGGCACAAGGTTGGGAAATGTACTTTGATAGGTTGGTGGGTCCAATGTTCCCCATCTTGGTTAAATAATTATGGATACATGCGTCTTCCTCAACTCATCAGGTTACTTCGTACATCATGGGAAAGAAGATAGTGATTACTGAAGATCACATTGCAAGGCTGATTGGATACACTGGTGGTGGTTTCCGCTGTATTGACATGGCAGATAGATGTGCAAACTCTGCCCTAATTGCAAGAGAGATTTTCACACATGGGGTTCCCTCTAGCAAAATCAGAGACTTGAAAGATCAGCACATAATTTGGGCAAAGATTATTCTGGGCTGCTTCAACCACAGGAAGCCTACAAGCTCTCCTGACTATATAAACATAGATCAGCAATTTCTGATTTATTTTATTACAAAGAAGTCCAAGACCAACCTAGCTCACCTTCTGTTCAATCATCTGAAGACAAGCGTCAAGGAAATGAGAGAAGAAGAAAGGACTAAAAGGGATTGGATACCATTCGGCAGATTGATATCAGATATTCTAATGGAGAATAGGTTGATTGAACGCCTGACAGAGGCACATGAAATAAGCTCTCTAGAACCTTCTGTTGGCAAGCAGCTGAATGCCAAGAATCTGAAGAAGATGAAGCTGATAGAGAATATAAGGAAGGAGCCCAGCGTCACTCCTCATGCTGAAATCACCAGTAGAAGAGTCCCTCTGGACAACTTTCCTATGTTCTCTGAGATTGACTCTAAACCCGTCATTGTTCTCAGATACTTGGATGCGTGTAAAGCTGATGGAACAGATCCTGATCTGAACATTAAAGATCTGCACCAGCAAACACCAGAGGTTACTCTGAAGAAGACTAAGAAGAGAAAGGCTGTATCAGAAGGATCATCTCAGCAGACCCCAAAGAAGAGAGGTAATTTGTCTTCTGTTAATGTTTTAAATTCATCTGTTGTTCCAACATTTATTCCAACCCCAGCTTCATTTGAAATCCCAATTCCCATTCCCACCATTGATGATACTGAAACTGAGTTTGACCGTTCTGAGTCATTAACCCTCAGAAGATCCCGCGCCAAATCTCACAATCCAAAACCTACAACCACAACAGAACTAGAACTTGAAAAAGTTCTTTCAGAAATAGGTCAACACTCTTCCGCTCCCCATACAGAAAATCCAAATCTTCAACCAGAAACTCCCCACTCACCTCAACCAGAAACTACACTCTCACCAATACCAGAAGATCCACATTCACCACAACCAGAAATTCCACAACCTCCATCTCCACAACCAGAACTTAATCCACCCTCACCTCAACACAAATCATCTCAACAACCTGAGTTTCAACACTCTGAGGCTCAAACCCCTGAACCTCAATCATCTGAATCCTCTGAACCACAACCCTTAGCCATACAATTTCCTGGTGGTACCACTGTTAATATCCCTCAACTACCATACTCACCAGAAATTACTCCACCTAATACCCCATCCAGTCCAATAATCATTCCTGATTCTCCTACTCCCTCACCCAAGCAAAATCCAGATGACCACAGCAAGACCTTCATTGATCTAACAGTCCTTGACCGCCTTGCTGCCCTTAAAAATAAAACTGCCATTCCCAAACCCAAACAACCAGATGTTTGTTCTAGCATCTTGAATTTTGAAACAGACATGCAGAAGTGGATTTCTTCTCTAAAATAGGCTAGTCCGGGAGTGATTGATCCTGCTGTTTCAGACCAACTCTGGACACAATTCAGAGGATGGGTATGCGCTGAAACCTTTAAGCTGCAAGACCTAAGCTATGAACAGGCTCAACAGAACATCAGCAATCTGCTGAAAGAAATTGAAGGTCCAGTTTTGAGTTAGCTGCTGAAGGAGGAAGTGAAGTGGTGAAAAACACAAGAAGGGGGGGTTGAATTGTAAAACTGAAATCTAAAGCAATGAACACGGTATTTTTATCCTGGTTCGTTTGATCTCAAACTACTCCAGTCCACCCGTCAAGGTGATTTCGCCTCTCTCCAACGAGGTCTTAATCCACTATATTCAACTGAATATTACAGACTGCTTTAACAACTGCTAAAGCCTTCTTGATCCAAACCACAACCCGGTTTATCAAGGAAACACTTTCTTACAGAGAAATAGACTAAGTGTGTGAATGTTTTCTACAAAACTGTATCACAACTGTGATGTATACACAATTTAAAGCTTAGAAACTAGATTGCTAAACAATGATGGGATATCAGAATGTGTAGTGTTTAGCAAAACTAAGAGAAGGAAGATTTTGATCAGTTTTTATGCGTGTAGAGATTTTGAGAGCATTAGCCAATTCAATCTTCAAAGTCTTGTTTATATAGCACTGAGATGTTGAACGTTGGATGCAATATCCTTGATTCAATGCTATTAACAAACTTTCCTTATCAAGAAGATCTTGTCTGGAATGAGGCCGTTGATATTAATTTGCTTTCAATGCACAGTACCGTTGCTTACTTAATGCAAGTTCTGGCTTGGCTCATTCTGATTCTGCTTAGCTGCTGATGAACGATTGTGTTTCTTTATCAGAGTGTTGAGCGCAGTCTTGTTCATCAGACTTCAGCGTGTACGATTTGATAATCTGGTTCTGTCATTCTGATATGGCAACTTCTGATGCTGGTGTCAAGAACCAAATTCTGGTGCTGGTTAGATGTGATCTTGCTTATACCAATCAGAGTATCTGCAAGTCAGGACATACTAATTTTAGGCAGCAGATATTTCATACATGAATCTTATAAATAATATATTTTTTCACTTTGTTATCATCAAAACTTAATTATAGGGTAGTAGATTCAAACTTTGTTCTAACAATCTCCCTCTTTTTGATGATGACAAAAACTGGATATTTTTAAATGAAAATAACGTGAAAAGGTATCAGAGAGATGCATCAGAGTGGGAGGTAAAAAGATAAGGAGTAAGATATCAGAGTTGAGAGATGCTCCCCCTGAGTTTATTACTTCCCTTTGATTACAAGTGTTCTTCAGGTTCAGATCTTTTTGCCTTTCTTTGAACATCAGAGTATCAGAGTCTTTGAATATCAGAAGCTTTGGATCAGCGTGTCAGAGCAGAGCTTCAGAGCTTTTCTTGTCAGAGCTTTGCTATGGATCAGTGTATCAGAGCAGATCAGAGCTTCATAATGATCAGAGCTTCTAGTCTTCAGAGTGTCCAGGAGCTTCCTTGTACCTGTAGACTTTAAGCAAAACAGAGAAAAAAAACATTTTCAAGTAATAGAGTTAGAATGTTTGAGAGTTCTTGTCTAGTTAGCCGTTATTATTTAAAATATCATTCTTGTTCTCCCCCTTTTTGTCAGCAATCAAAAAGTGTAAGTGATGTGCTAAAACAATTAAGATCAGAAAAACTTGTCACATTGAAGGGTTCAAAATCAGAGCATGAAAATAGTACAAAGCATATTCAAACAGGAAAATAGTACATCAGAAAATCAAAGAAAACATGAAAATGATATGAAAGAAAAAAAAAGAGACTAAGGTTGAGGAGGCAAGCGTGTGAACAGGTTCTCCAGCATGGCTTGGATCTTATCAGCAGTTTCATTCTGCTTATGCACCATGCTGACAACAGTGTCAATCTTGCTATCCTGCACATCCATTCTTTCTTTCATCTTCTGGTCGTTTTCATCCATTTTCTTCTGTAGGCGAATGTTATTCAGCTTTAGTTTTTCCAGAGTCTGCCTATCCAGGGAAGCTTGAGAAGCATCAGAAGCAGGGAGCTTCTGAGAGCTTTCAGCAACATCTTCTGCTTGACTTTCTTCAACCTGAATGGACTTGTCTTCTTCTGGTTGCACCTTTGAAGCTAGCTGTTTCTCAGACCAAGGTTCACTATCCAGAGGGAGCACAACTTCCTGAGGCAGCTGACTTTCAACTTTCTTCAGCAGCTTGCTAAAGTTCTGTTGTGCCTGCTCATAGTTGATATCCTGCAACTTGAGGGCTTCAGCACGTACTCAAATTCTGAATTGTGACCAGAGCTGGTCAGAGGCAGCTGGGTCAATCATTCCAGGACAGACTTGCTTCAAAGAAGCAATCCATTGCTGCACACCTGTTTCAAAATTCATAATACCAGAGCCAACATCTGGTTGTTTTAGTTTTGGGATGGCTATTTTATGTTTCATATCAGCAAGACGGTCAAGACTGGTTAAGTCTATGAAGGTCCTGCTGGGGTTTTCGGTGGTTTGTTTGGCAGCTGTTTGTTTTGGAGATGGAGTGGGAGAATCAGATATTATGATTGGACTGCTTGGTGTTTTGGGAGTATTTGGTGGTGTAGATTCTGGTGAGGATGGCAATTGGGCCATTGTGATTGTTGTTCCACATGGCAGCTGGATTGCCAGAGGTGATGGTTGAGGTGAATGAGGTTCAGATGGTTGAGGAGAGGGAGTTTCAGAGTGATGAAACTCAGGTTGAGGTGATGGAGGATTAATTTCTGGTTGAGGAGAGGGAGACGGAATTGCTGGTTGAGGAGAAGTTATTGGAATTTCTGGTTGTTCAGGGATAGGAGGTTCTTCAGGAATTGATGAGAGTGGTTGTTGTTGTTGTTCTGGTTCTTCAGCAGATTGCTGTTGTTCTGGTTGTTGAGGAGGGACAATTTGTGGTTCAGATTGTGGTTCAGAGTTTGGTTGATCAGAAGTGTGTTGATCAATATCAGACAGCACTTTGTCAATTGCTGATGTTGTTGAGATTGTTGGTTTGGGATGTTTGGTTCTGGGTCTTCTGAGTTGTAATGCCTCAGAAGGGTCATCTTCTGGTTCGGTTTCATCTATTGTTGGGATGGGAATTGAGATTCTATGAGAGGTTTGAGAAGGAAGAGATGCTGGAATAGTAGAAGAATTTAAAACAGAAGCAGCTGATAAATTACCTCTTTTCTTGGGTGTCTGCTGGGATGATCCTTCTGATGGTGCCTTCCTCTTCTTCGTCTTCTTTAGAGTCACTTCTGGTTGAGGTTTGTGCAGATCTTTGATATTCAGATTGGGATCTGTACCATCAGCTTTGCACGCGTCCAGATATCTGAGAATCACCTCTGGTTTAGATTCTATCTCAGAAAATAAAGGAAAGTCACTCAGTGGAACTCTTCTGCTGGTGATATCAGCAATAGGAGTAGCTCTGGGTTCCTTTTTGATATTCTCTATCAACTTCATTTTCTTCAAGTTCTTCGCGTTCAGAGGCTTCCCAACTGTTGGTTCAATGGTTCTTAACTCTTGAGCTTCTATCAGATGCTCTATCAGCCTATTCTCTGTCAGAATATCTGATATCAACCTTCCAAAGGGTATCCAATCCCTCTTGGTTCTTTCTTCTTCCCTGGTTTCCTTCACGCTTGTTCTGAGGTGGTTGAACAGAAAATGAGCCAGATTTATTTTTACCTTCTGATCAATAAAGTAGATCAGAAACTGCTGATCCACATTTATGTAATCAGGTGAACTGGTTGGTTTCCTATGATTGAAGCACCCCAGAATTATCTTAGCCCAAACTCTGTAATGATCCTTCAGATCTTTGATCTTGCTGCTGGGCACCCCATGGGTGAAAATCCTTTCAGCTATCACACCCACATCAGCACATCTTTCAGCCATGTCCACACAACGGACGCCACCGCCACTGTAACCAATTAGTCTAGCAATGTGATCCTCAGTGATCACAATCTTCTTCCCCATAACAAAGGAGGTGACTAGATGCGTTGAAGCATTGGCGTGAATCCGGAATTCCTTGACTAGCATAGGGAATGTTGGTCCAACCAACCTGTCAAAATACCTTTCCCACTTCTGTGCCCTAACTTCTTCAGATAGGTCAAAACCGTTCTCCTTCAAGCTTCCAAAATCAATGATTAATTCAGAAAGCACTTCAAGATTCTTCACAGGAGTGAGGAGAGTTCTGAATGGCACTTGATATTGCTCAGATGATGCTTTCTTCTGAGGACCTGCAGAAGCGCTGCTGGAGGTTGCCATGTTCACACTAAAAGGTTTTGAGAAGAAACTGAGGAAAAAGATTTTGCAAGAGATGAACACAGAAATATGCAGAGAATGCTTGAGTATTAGTGAGAAAGCGTAAAGAATGAGAATGAAGGGTTTATGTGTTTAAATAGAGTTTCAAAAATATTTTGAAAAGATAAACGTTTTTGAGAAAGAGAAAAATCATGATTGCATTTTTAAAAACATGATTACTTTTCATTAAATGCTTGCTGATTTTGGGGGATTTGAGAAAGATACTTAAAAACGGTTACCAGACATGTGTCTCAATGCACCCAATCAGCGCTTTTCCTTCTCAGAAGCGTGCATGCGTTCTGCTTCAGAGATTTGTTGATGATTGGATGACACTTGTTTGATGTAGAGATCAGCACGTCTGTCTTTGAGCTTAGACTCTCAGATCTTTAGACTTGCATCTGATACAATCTGCATGTTCTATCTTTCTGAAAGAAGATTGATCATAAGTTCACAGTAAAACAATTACATTCTGATGGTAAATATATGGAATTAAAACATTTTCACTCTGGACAAATTTTCATGCTGAGATGTTTCAGAATGAAATTAAACCTATCTTCTGAAAGGGGTTTAGTAAAGATATCAGCCCATTGATGGTCTGTATCTATAAACTTTAAGTTCAAAATACCTTTCTGAATATAGTCCCTAATGAAGTGATGTTTTATTTCTATATGCTTAGCTCTAGAATGTAAAATGAGATTCTTACTTAAGCAAATAGCAGAAGTATTATCACAAAGTATAGGAATGTTACTCTCAAAAATCTGGAAGTCTTCAAGTTGACTTTTCATCCAGAGCATTTGTGTGCTACATCCTGCTGCTGCTATGTACTCAGCTTCTGCTGTTGATAGTGCAATTGTTGATTGCCTTTTGCTGGACCAAGAGATCAGATTTTCTCCAAGAAACTGGCAGCTTCCAGAAGTACTTTTACGTTCCACTCTGTCTCCAGCAAAATCAGCATCGCAGTAGCCTACTAAGCTGTAATCACTAGATTTTCTATAAAACAAACCCAAATTAGTAGTACCTTTCAGATACTTGAAAATTCGCTTAACAGCTGTTAAGTGAGATTCTCTAGGATCTGATTGGAATCTAGCACAGATACAAACACTGAATAATATGTCAGGTCTTGAAGCAGTCAGATAGAGGAGAGAACCAATCATACCTCTGTAGACTTTCTGTTCTACATTTTTGCTTACCTCTTCTCTTTCCAGAATGCACGTGGGATGCATTGGAATCTTTGATGGCTTACATTCTGAGAGGTCAAATTTCTTCAGAAGATCTCTGATGTATTTGCTCTGATGAATGTAAGTTCCCTCTGGAGTTTGATTGATCTGAATTCCTAGAAAGAATTTCAGTTCCCCCATGAGGCTCATCTCAAATTCTGCCTGCATACACTTAGCAAATTTTCTTCCAAGAGAAGGATTAGTAGAACCAAAAATAATATCATCAACATAAATTTGACAGACTAAGATGTCATTCTTAACTGATTTACAGAATAGAGTGGTGTCCACTTTCCCTCTGGTGAATTCATTTTCTAACAGAAAGTTACTTAGCCTTTCATACCAAGCTCTGGGAGCTTGTTTCAGACCATACAGTGACTTCTTTAGTTTGAAAACATGTTCTGGATGTTTTGTATTTTCCAAACCAGGGGGTTGGTGTACATAAACTTCTTCTTTTATATAACCATTTAAGAATGCACTTTTGACATCCATCTGATACAGAGTGATGCCTCTATTAACAGCAAATGAAATTAAAAGTCTGATAGATTCTAACCTGGCGACTGGGGCAAAGGTTTCTGTATAGTCTATCCCCTCTTGCTGACTATAACCTTGTGCAACCAGTCGTGCCTTGTTTCTGATGACTTCACCTTGTTCATTTAGCTTGTTTCTGAACACCCATCTTGTTCCAATGACGTTGAATCCTTTTGGTCTGGGAACGAGATCCCATACGTCATTTCTGGTGAATTGATTCAGCTCTTCTTGCATTGCCAGAATCCAGTCATTATCCAGAAGTGCTTCATCAATAGAAGAAGGTTCAATCAGAGACACAAGTCCCATGAGAGTTTCTTCAGAGTTTCTGAAGCTTGCTCTTGTTCTGATTGGATCTTCTTTTCTTCCTAAGATGGTTTCTTCTGGGTGATCCAAGCTGCTTCTGGGTAATCTCTTCTGAGGTTGATTAGCAGCTGCAGTAGGATTGTTAGCAGTGCTCCTTTCAGACGTTGAAGGAATGTCTGTGTTGAGAGCTTCTGATGACTTGTCTTCAGAACCTGTAAATTCAATTTCTATACCTGCAAAAACTTCATTCTGCTTTGACTTTTCAGAGTCAAGCTTATCATCAAAACGAACACTGATTGATTCTTCCACAATCTGTGTTTCTGTATTGTATACTCTGTACCCTCTTGAGCGTTCAGAGTATCCTAACATAATACACTTCTGTGCTTTAGAGTCAAACTTGTTCAAATAATTCTTTGTATTTAATATAAAGCAAGTACATCCAAATGGATGAAAATATGAAATGTTGGGCTTTCTGTTCTTCCACAATTCATATGGAGTCTTTTCCAGAATAGGTCTTATTGAGATTCTATTCTGAATGTAGCACGCTGTGTTTATTGCCTCTGCCCAGAAGGTCTTAGCAATGTTTGTCTCATTGATCATGGTTCTGGCCATTTCTTGCAATGTTCTGTTCTTTCGTTCTACAACTCCATTTTGTTGGGGAGTTCTAGGACAAGAGAAATCATGCAGAATGCCTCTGTCATTAAAGAATGACTCAAAATCTTTGTTTTCAAATTCTCCACCATGATCACTTCTGACTTTAACGATTCTAAGATCCTTTTCATTCTGAACTTGGTTACAGAAGGTAACAAACACAGAGTGTGACTCGTCCTTGTGTCTTAAGAACTTTACCCATGTCCATCTGCTATAGTCATCTACGATTACTAATCCATACTTCTTGCCACTGACTGAAGCAGTTTTAACTGGTCCAAATAAGTCAATGTGCAGAAGTTCTAATGGCTTAGAGGTAGAACCAACATTTTTGGATTTAAAAGAAGGTTTTGCAAACTTGCCTTTCTGACATGCCTCACACAGAGCATCTGAATTGAACTTCAAATTAGGAAGTCCTCTGACCAGATTGAGTTTGTTAATCTGAGATATTCTTCTCAAACTAACATGCCCCAATCTTCTGTGCCAGATCCACTGCTCGTTGTTAACAGACAAAAGGCATTTTACATTCTGACTTTTTAGTTCAGAAAGTTTGATTTTGTAAATGTTGTTTTTCCTCTTACCATTAAACAGGATAGTCCCATCTTTCTAACTAACAGCTTTACATGATTTTTGATTAAAGATTATATCATAACCGTTATCACTTAATTGACTTATGGATAACAGATTATGCATTAATCCATCTACTAGCATAACATTATTAATAGAGGGAAGATTTCCATTACCTACAGTTCCAGAGCCAATAATCTTTCCCCTCTGATTGCCTCCAAAGCCAACGTGGCCTCCAGGCTTAAGTTCCAGGCTTTGGAACATATGCCTTCTTCCCGTCATGTGTCGTGAGCAGCCAGAGTCCAGGTACCATGACTGGTGTTTCTGACTTGCTGCTAAAGATATCTGCAACATGTATTATTTTATCCTTAGGTACCCAGATTTTCTTGGGTCCTGATTTGTTAGTTTTACCAAAACTCTGGTTGAATTTTGGTTTCACAGAGTGCTTACTGCTAGTGTATTTAATATCATGTGTGTGACCATATACAAAATGTGAATTCAGAGGAGTGTGTTTAATGGTTAAGTCCATGACATTCTTTGGTGTAGGAACCTTACCTTGGTATCCTATTCCTTTCCTGCCGTTTCTGCTAACTCCATAGATCATTGAAGCCATTTTGCTTCTATCTATGCTTTTAGCTAGGAACTTCTGGAAACTGTGATCATACTCCTTGATGATCTCATCAGCGTTGCTGGGAGTTTCAGAAATTGGTTCCTTCTGAGAGTTTTGTAAAGTGTTTTCTAATTTTGAAATCTTATTTCTCAGCTCAGAATTTTCCAATTTGAGACTCTCAGTCTTATTAGAGTCAGATTCAAGATTCCTTTTCAGGTCTCTGAATTTAGCTCTAATTTGCTGATAACGTTCCAGAATCTCATTAAGGCTTTCAGCAAGTTCAGCCTTTGTAAAGTTGACAGCAAAGTTAGGAAATACCTCTTCAGTATCTGATTCTGAGTCTGGTTCAGAAGCTTCACTATCTTCTGAGATGTTAGCCATGAGAGCTATGTTTGCCCTCTCATCATCTGATTCTGAGTCAGCTTTAGATGAGTCAGAGTCATCCCATGTAGCCATGAGACTTTTCTTCTTCTCTCTTCCAAATTTCTTTTTGGGCTTTTCCCTCTGAAGCTTTGGGCAGTCACTCTTATAGTGTCCTTGCTCATTGCACTCATAGCAGATGATGTCCTTGGTGTTTGGCTTTTTGCTGCTTGAGGAGCCTTCAGATCTTCTGTATCCAGAGGAAGAATCTGTCCTTCTGTATCTGGAAGAAGACTCGTTCTGATCAGATCTTCTGGGATTCCTGAACTTCCTTTGTCTTTGCTTCCACAGTTGATTTACTCTTCTGGAAAGGAGAGAGAGTTCGTCTTCTTCTGATGAGGATCCATCAGATGTTTCTTCAACTGCCTGCAAAACTTTAGACTCATATTTTTTGTTAGATTTTAATGCTAAAGGCTTACCTTGCTTCTGAGGCTCGTCAGCTTCTAGCTCTATCTCATGACTTCTGAGGGAGCTGATAAGTTCCTCCAGAGTAATTTTGTTGAGATCTTTAGCTAGCTTCAGAGCTGTAACCATTGGTCTCCACTGCTTGGGTAAACTTCTGATGATTTTCTTGACATGGTCAGTAGTAGAGTATCCTTTGTCCAGAACCTTGAGACCAGCTACCAGAATCTGGAATCTAGAGAACATGGTTTCAATGGATTCAGATTCTTCCATTTTGAACGCCTCATACTTCTGAATGAGCGCCAAAGCTTTTGTTTCTTTGACCTGAACGTTGCCCTCATGCGTCATTCTGAGTGAGTCAAAAATATTCTTTGCTGTGTCTCTGTTGGAGATCTTTTCATACTCAGTATAGGAGATGGCGCTGAGGAGAATGGTTCTGGCCTTGTGGTGATTCTTGAAGTCACGCTTTTGTTGGTCAGACATTGTTTTTCTATCAATCTTCTGACCGCTTGCATTCACAGGGTGCGTGTATCCATCTGTCACCATATCCCACAGATCAGCATCATGTGCCAGAAAGAAGCTTTCAATTCTGTCTTTCCAGTAGTCAAAGTTTTCTCCATCAAAGACTGGAGGTTTGCCGCTGAATCTGTCTCTGTCATCATTGTTGTCATTGCTGGAGTGAGAATAGTTTCCTGCCATAGTGTTTTTCTGACGCTGGATCTTGTACTGACACAGTTAAGTGTTTTAGCTCAGAACCAGGCGCTCTGATGCCAATTGAAGTGGTGAAAAACACAAGAAGGGGGGGTTGAATTGTAAAACTGAAATCTAAAGCAATGAACACGGTATTTTTATCCTGGTTCGTTTGATCTCAAACTACTCCAGTCCACCCGTCAAGGTGATTTCGCCTCTCTCCAACGAGGTCTTAATCCACTATATTCAACTGAATATTACAGACTGCTTTAACAACTGCTAAAGCCTTCTTGATCCAAACCACAACCCGGTTTGTCAAGGAAACACTTTCTTACAGAGAAATAGACTAGGTGTGTGAATGTTTTCTACAAAACTGTATCACAACTGTGATGTATACACAATTTAAAGCTTAGAAACTAGATTGCTAAACAATGATGGGATATCAGAATGTGTAGTGTTTAGCAAAACTAAGAGAAGGAAGATTTTGATCAGCTTTTATGCGTGTAGAGATTTTGAGAGCATTAGCCAATTCAATCTTCAAAGTCTTGTTTATATAGCACTGAGATGTTGAACGTTGGATGCAATATCCTTGATTCAATGCTATTAACAAACTTTCCTTATCAAGCAGATCTTGTCTGGAATGAGGCCGTTGATATTAATTTGCTTTCAATGCACAGTACCGTTGCTTACTTAATGCAAGTTCTGGCTTGGCTCATTCTGATTCTGCTTAGCTGCTGATGAACGATTGTGTTTCTTTATCAGAGTGTTGAGCGCAGTCTTGTTCATCAGACTTCAGCGTGTACAATTTGATAATCTGGTTGTGTCATTCTGATATGGCAACTTCTGATGCTGGTGTCAAGAACCAAATTCTGATGCTGGTTAGATGTGATCTTGCTTATACCAATCAGAGTATCTGCAAGTCAGGACATACTAATTTTAGGCAGCAGATAGTTCATACATGAATCTTATAAATAATATATTTTTTCACTTTGTTATCATCAAAACTTAATTATAGGGTAGTAGATTCAAACTTTGTTCTAACAGGAAGTGCTTCATCTGGACAGTGAGCCTTGGTCTGAAAAGCGTCCAGCTTCAACTGTTCAACCAGCAGAAGAACAGACGATTCTAGCTGAAGATTTAAGTCAA
This sequence comes from Vicia faba, assembly GCA_948472305.1. Classification (NCBI taxonomy): domain Eukaryota; kingdom Viridiplantae; phylum Streptophyta; class Magnoliopsida; order Fabales; family Fabaceae; genus Vicia; species Vicia faba. The sequence continues at coordinate 779,374,770 of OX451735.1, forward strand.
GAAGAAGTTATTGCAGAAAGATCTCAGAAGCATCCTGATTCTGACACCTCTAAAGCTGCACTGGACAAACAGACTCTTGAAGAGCTGAAGCAAAATGATCTTCGACTGCAAGAGAGAATGGATGAGAATGATCAACGAATGAAGGAAAGGATGGATGTTCAGGATACTAAGATTGACTCAGTAGTCAGCATGGTGCATCAGCAGAAGGAAACCACTGATCAGATTAAGAACATGCTAGAAGCTCTGTTCACACGCCTTCCTCCGCATTCTTAGATTTTGATTCTTGTTGTTTTCACTGTTTTCTTTACATGTTATCTGTAATATTTTCTGAGCTCTGAACTGAATACAATCGTTTTTCTGCACTGATCGTTTTTAACTTCAATTATTTTCACTTTTTGATTGCTGACAAAAAGGGGGAGAAAGAATGATATTTTTTAATAACGGATTACTGAGACAAAAGTATCAAACATTCTAACACTCTGATACTTGAATGTTTCTTTGTTCTGCATAAGCTTACAGGTACAAGAATTTAATTATCGCTAATACACTGAAGCTCTGCTCTAGTATAGGAAAGATCTGATGCTCAAAGAAAGTTCAATAAAGATCTGATGCTAATGACTCATGGAATTAAAAGGGAAGTAATAAACTCAGGGGGAGTTTTTCTGATCATAACTCTGATACCTTCTATTTATCGCTGATACAAATTTATTATTTGGTTATCTCTGATATTTTTTCTTTAAATTTTAATTGAAAATATCCGGTTTTTGTCATCATCAAAAAGGGGGAGATTGTTAGAACAAAGTTTGAATCTACTACCCTAAGTTAAAGTTTTGATGATAACAAAATGCTAGATTAAATAAATTGTATAATTCATATGAGACATATATGCTACCTAAAAATTATATTGTGCATTTACAGAAACTCTGATGGATATCATCATAAGAATGTCAACATCAGCATCAGAAGATGAAATATCATATGCCAGCATCAGAAGATGAAATATCATATGCCAGCATCAAAAGATGAAATATCATATGCCAGCATCAGAAGATCAAAGCATGTGCTTACGCTGAAGCTTGATGAACAGATCTGCACGTAACATACTCTAAACTCTGATCAAGACCAAAACAATATCATCAGCACCTAGAAGCGTCAGAATAAGCCAAAGCCAATAACACGCTTAATTGACAACGGTATTGTGCATTCAAGACACTTTATTACCAACGGATCTATTCTAAGACAAAGATCTTCTCAATATGGAAAGAACGTAATGGGCATTGAAATGGAATAATTGACTACAACGTATCTTTTCCAAGGCTATATAAACAAGTCAGTGAGAAATGAATTGGCTAATTCTCTACAACTCTTTACACGCCTAAAGCAACTCATCTTCATCCTCACTCATACAGCTTGCTATATCTCTCAAATTGCTTACTCTATAGTTATAGCATCCTAGTTTCACATAAGCTTAATTTGTGTATTATCACAGTTGTGATATAAAGTTTTTGTAGAAAACATTTAACACACATAGTATTCATTTATCTGTAAGAAAGAATTTCCTTGAGAAACCGGTCTATGGTTTAGACTCAAGAAGGCTTTAGTAGTTGTTAAAGCAGTTGTAATATTCAGTTGAATATAGTGGATTAAGACCTCGTTGGAGAGAGGTGAAATCACCTTGACGGGTGGACTGGAGTAGTTTAAGATCAAACGAACCAGGATAAAAGTATCGTGTTGTCTGCATTTGATTTCAAGTTTTACAATTCAACCCTCCTTATTGTGTTTTTCACTTCTTCTAACCTTTCAAAAAAACAAATCAAATAATATCTTTGATAATTTTCATCATTTATTTGATTTAATTCACTTTTTAATTAATGAAAAATCAAAATAAATTGAAAAATGAAGAAAATAATTGGTGGATAAGTATTTGAATCGTGGACCACATTATAATTAAGGTGCAAGCATTAAAAGTTGGGCCCATTTAGCAAAAAATGCAAATTTGAGCACATTTGACTTTTGGCAATTTTGCAAAAATGGTCAACTTGGCAAATGCATAACTCTCTCAATTTTGACCCTAGAGAAGTGTTATTGGACTTTTTAGAAAGCTTAGGATGTCCTCTAAGCAACCCTTTTGGTCTCATCTCAATTGATTCTTCCATGTTCATGTATGAAGCTTTGACCCAAAAAGGTGTTTTTGTTGACTTTCCAAAATGACCTATAATGTCAAAATTCATATCTTTTTGTGAGTGCATATTTTGAACTTGGTATTCGAATATGAATTGTAGGTAACTGCATCCTATTAAAAATGAGCTTTGGATGGGTCATTTCTGATAAAGTATGAGAAAGTTATGCATGGTCAAAGTTGAGTTGACTTTTCCTACAAAACCCTAATTTAGCAACTTTTGGGTTTTGATGAATTGTGAGCAATCCTTGAGGAATCATGATCAACACTTGATCAAATGATGGATAATACTTGAAAATGAGGATGTTGACCAAAAATCTTGAAGTTTGACTGTATGTGGGCCACAGTTGACTTTGACCTAACATAGTTGATTTTCAGGCATTTGAGCAATTGATTGAGCAAACTTCTTCTGCAAGGCTTGAAACTTGACATGAATGATATTGAGAACCTATTAGGACAATGGTAAGCATTTGAGTCCTTTGTGGTTCACACATCTTGATGAAGATGGAAACCCTAATTTGAGATAGACTACCTTAGGAGAGAGTTTGTCTGGTCAACTGTTGAACTTCCTTGAGCAATTTGGGGACCTCACTTGCCATGTGTTGAGAAATATGGGAGGAAAAATTTTGGGGTACAACAGCTGCCCCTGTTCAATCTTCTTAAACCTGAGGATGTAGATTGGCTCGTCTGCCTTTCGTGATCTGAAGGTGGAAGATAATTGAACACTAGAGTGCCCAGAAATTTGCACTCGCATGAAGTGATACTTGATTTGTGATATCGGGAATGGGCTTATAGATGCCATTTGGTAGTTTCTAGAGAATTGTCGGAGATGGGCTTAAAGATACCATCCAAAGAAGTGTCGATCGCATAAGATATTCCTTTGCGAGAACCCGTATACCCATTGTTGTGGAAGACTTCGTCGGGGAATGTTGGTCTCTGTCTTGAGAGAAATAGAGTTTTAGGAGCTTCAGTTGTCCATTACTCTACTGGGTAATAATTCCGGTTTGGGAAGCGGAAGTGAACTGTGTGTTTGGTCAGGGTATATGTTGCACCGCGACTTTCTGGGGAAATGTGAAATCAATTATGTTTGATCGGGTCCCGGTCTTACAGTGCTATGGATTGTTATCTGGGGATAAGAGAGGAAGAACACGGATAGTAAGGTTATGATAAGTAACCTGGATAACAGGGTTACTTCGATATGAAAGCCTGGATAGTAGGGCTTTGAGAAGGAACCTGGATAGTAGGGTTACTTCGATATGAAAGCCTAGATAGTAGGGATGTGAGAAGGAACCTGGATAGTAGGGTTACTTCGATATGAAAGCCTGGATAGTAGGGCTATGAGAAGGAACCTGGATAGTAGGGTTACTTCGATATGAAAGCCTGGATAGTAGGGCTGTGAGAAGGAACCTGGATGGTAGGGTTACTTCAATATGAAAGTCGGGATAGTAGGGCTGTGAGAAGGAACCTGGATAGTAGGGTTACTTCGATATGAAAGCTTGGGTAGTAGGGCTGTGAGAAGGAACCTGGATAGTAGGGTTACTTCGATATGAAAGCCTGGATAGTAGGGCTGTGAGAAGGAACCTGGATAGTAGGGTTACTCCGATATGAAAGCCTGGATAGTAGGGCTGCAAGAAGGAACCTGGATAGTAGTGTTTGAGAAGGAACCTGGATAGTAGGGTTACTTCAATATGAAAGCCTGGATGGTAGGGCTGCTGAGAAGGAACCTGGATAGTAGGGTTACTTCGAGGTGAAAGCCTAGATAGTAGGGGCATGAGAAGGAACCTGGATGGTAGGGATGCTTCGAGATGAAAGCCTGGATAGTAGGGCTGCGAGAAGGAACCTGGATGGTAGTGTTACTTCTATATGAAAGTCTGGATAGTAGGGCTTGAGAAGGAAACTGGATGGTAGGGTTACTTTGATATGAAAGCCTGGGTAGTAGGGTTGTGAGAAGGAACCTGGATGGTAGGGTTACTTCGGTATGAGTTTGGGTAAAACTGCGAGAAGGAACCTGGCTAGTAGGGTTTGAGAAGGAACCTAGATAGTAAGGTTACTTCTATATAAAAGCCTGGATGGTAGGGCTGCTGAGAAGGAACCTGGATAGTAGGGTTACTTCGAGGTGAAAGCCTGGATAGTAGGGCCGCTGAGAAGGAACCTGGATAGTAGGGTTACTTCGAGGTGAAAGCCTGGATAGTGGGGCTGTGAGAAGGAACCTGGATAGTAGGGTTACTTCGATGTGAAAAGCCTGGATAGTAGGGTTGTGAGAAGGAACCTGGATAGTAGGGTTACTTCGATGTGAAAATCCTGGATAATAGGGCTGGAGAAGGAACCTAGATAGTAGGGTTACTTCGATATGAAAGCCTGAATAGTAGGGTTGTGAGAAGGAACCTGGATAGTAGGGTTACTTCGATATGAAATTCTGGGTAGTAGGGCTGTGAGAAGGAACCTGGATAGTAGGGTTACTTCGATATGAGTTTGGGTAAAACTACGAGAAGGAACCTGGATAGTAGGGTTTGAGAAGGAACGGGGATAGTAGGGTTACTTCGATATGAAAGCCTGGATGGTAGGGCTGATGAGAAGGAACTTGGATAGTAGGGTTACTTCGAGGTGAAATCCTGGATAGTAGGGCTGCTGAGAAGGAACCTGGATAGTAGGGTTACTTCGAGGTGAAAGCCTGGATAGTAGGGCCGTGAGAAGGAACCCTGATGGTAGGGTTACTTCGAGATGAAAGCCTGGATAGTAGGGCTGCGAGAAGGAACCTGGATGGTAGGGTTACTTCGATATGAAAGGCTGGATAGTAGGGCTTGAGAAGGAACCTGGATGGTAGGGTTACTTCAATATGAAAGCCTGGGTAGTAGGGCGGTGAGAAGGAACCTGGATGGTAGGGTTACTTCGATATGAGTTTGGGTAAAACTGTAGAGGGAACCTGGGTAAGGTTGCTTTTGTCGCACTGACGATTACTTTTTTTAGTTTTGAGTGTTGATCAGGGACCTGCTGGAAATTGTTAATAATAATTGTCTTTCCTGAAAGAAATACAGGGTTAGTTATGCGCGGTACATGAGATGCATTGTGATGAGGTTCTCAAAATGACTGAGACTATGTTATATGTGATGTATGCATATGTCATGATGTATGAACATGAAATGCTGACGCAATAATCTGAGTCCGGGAAAATAAATCCCTGACTGCTATTTGGAGAGTAGGAGAAATGGTGTTCTTGACTGCTGTAAAAAACCATAGTTTCTCTACTTCTGTTGGGGATGGTGAACAAAAATGACTATGTTGTGGATTTGCCCCTTGTTTACGGATATTCTGCCGAGGAGAGACTTTATTTGAGAACCACTCTACGGGAAAATAACTCTGTTGGAGAGGAGATACTTTGTTGATAGATCGGTTGATTTGGAGAAATAAACTCCACCGGGGATTAATTTCTGTTGCTGGTGATATTGAATTCTATTGGAGATTAAATTTCTGCTTGTGAGAGAAATAAACTCTGCTTGGGGAAAAATTTACCAACTCACTCACGATTGTGAACCTTAGCTGGGGAGTGTTATGTCCTGTTCGGGAAAGCTACCATTACTGTCTTTGGATACTTTTTACTCTGTGGGGAGTGTATGTACCACTGCTCATGTTCTCAAGCTGGCTCTATCCCGATACCTGATGGGCAGAGTAACTGTAAGGTTTGGGGCACTTCTTGTTTTCCCTTGTTCCTGTAATTACGTGTAATCATCTTTTGTTTCTTATGTAAATATTTATGAGCAACCATTATTTTTCAAATGCATATATTAAAAATTAATCATTGAACGTTCTTGCAAAACAAAACAGAAAAAAGAAAAAAAAATTGAAATTTCTTGTAAAGATGAATTGTATTGATTTTTGAAGTTGGCCTGTAATAGGCGTTTTGTACAAAGAGGCTGACGTCCTAGTAAGAGAACGCCGCCGAAAGATAGAAATTACAATTTGTGTTAAAGAAAGAAAAACAACTATGTGGAACGATCCCATTGGATTCCAACTCTGCTATTGCCCTTATATCTTTAAGCGTCTCATCACTTTGCTGCTTGGTCGAGGGTGGATCAGATTGATTGGCGTCGTCCGAGCTTGATAGTCGATTCTGAAGTTTGGTTGCGAGATGATCCAATGAGACATAGTGTTACGCTTTGATCCCTAATTTTTTCCTGGATCGCCCTTTCGGGTTTTCAGTCCACCGGGATACCCTTTTTTGCCCAAGTCGCCTTTTCAGGTTTTCGACTTGCTAGGTGTACAATTTTTTTTATTTTCATCCCTTACTTTTGCCCGAACCCTTTTGGTTTTCCGGGAAGCCCTTATTTTTTCCTAGGCCAGTCAACCTAGTGGGTCTTTGATTACGCGTAGTATCTTTTCACTATGTCTGCATTGACGGGGTGAGGAAGGTCGTCACCATCCATGGTGGTTAGAATCATAGCTCCTCCCGAGAAAATATTCTTAACCACAAATGGACCTTCGTATGTGGGGGTCCATTTTCCCCTGGGATCACCTTGCGGTAGTATAATGTGTTTGATCACTAGATCCCCGACTTGATATTCTTGACGTCTGACTTTCTTGTTAAAAGCCTTGATCATTCGCTTTTGATACGTCTGACCATGACAGATAGCAGTAAGTCTCTTTTCATCGATTAGGTTCAGCTGATCAAGTCGGGTTTGGATCCAGTCGTCTTTGTTCAAACCCGCATCCTTCATAATCCTGATAGTGGGTATCTGGACTTCGATGGGTAGGACTGCCTCCATGCTATATACCAGAGAATAGGGTGTTTCCCCTGTCGACGTCCGTGCTGAGGTACGGTACCCATGAAGAGCAAATGGTAACATCTCGTGCCAGTCTTTGTATGTCACCGTCATCTTCTGCACAATCTTCTTGATGTTCTTGTTAGCTGCTTCAACAACCTCATTCATCTTCGGCCGGTAGGGAGAAGAGTTATGATGCTGTATCTTGAACTGTTTACAGAGCTCGGTGATCATCGTGTTATTGAGATTTGTATCATTGTCAGTAATAATCCTCTCGGGTACACCATATTGACATATCAGATTGTGTCGGATAAACTGCGCCACGACGTTCTTGGTTACTGTAGCAAAGGAAGCTGCCTCAACCCACTCTGTAAAATAATCAATTGCTACCAGAATGAAACGATTCCCGTTAGACGCAGTAGGTCTGATCTCGCCGATCATGTCGATGCCCCACATTGCAAAGGGCCAAGGAGCTGTCAAAACATTCAGGGGAACCAGAGGTACATGCACCTTATCAGCATAGACTTGACACTTATGACAGGTTCGAGAATGCTGATAACAATCGGCTTCCATAGTGGACCAGTAATATCCTTCTCGTAGGATTTTCTTAGCCATGGTGTGCCCATTGGAATGAGTTCCAAAAGTTCCTTCATGTAGATTCGTCATGATCCTTTCCGCTTCGCTCTTGTCTACACACCGCAGTAAGGTTAAATCATGGTTATGCTTATAGAGGGTTCCATTACTAAGAAAGAACTTTGCTGCGAACCTCCTCAAGAATTTCTTATCATTAACAGATGCCCCCTCGGGGTACTCTTGAGCCTCAAGATACCTTTTTACCTCGTGAAACCAGGGTTTGTCTGCCACTTCTTCAGTGTTGATCTCACAGCAGTGTGCGGGTTCGTCCAACCTCTCAATGGTAATCTGGGGAGCTTTATTGTCCCACCTGACTTTAGACATAGAAGACATGGTAGCTAGCGCGTCCGCCAACTGGTTCTCTTCTCGTGGGATATGTTCAAAGGTTATCTCCTCAAAGGGTGGGAGCAATGTTAGTACATACTCTTTGTAAGGAATAAGATTCGGGTGTTTTGTATCCCACTCGCCTTTGATCTGACTTATTACCAGAGCAGAATTTCTGAATACACTCAAGAACTTAATCCTCAGGTCAATAGCAGCTCGAAGACCCATGATACACGCTTCATACTCCGCCATATTATTTGTGCAGTTAAAACATAATCGGGCGGTGAATGGAGTATGACAGCCCACAGGAGATATAATTACAGCGCCGATGCCATTACCCAATGCGTTCGAGGCTCCATCAAAATACATTGACCATCGGGATCCTTCCTCAAGTCCTTCATCCAGTCCAGGTTCTTCGCAGTCGGTTACCAACATGATATTCTCATCCGGGAACTCGAAATTCATGGACTGGTAGTCATCCACGGCTTGATGCGCCAAATGATCCTCCAATACACTCCCCTTGATTGCTTTTTGGGTTGTGTATTGGATGTCGTACTCGGTTAAGATCATCTGCCATCTTTCTATTCTTCTGGAGAGAGCGGGCTTCTCAAAAATATACTTGATCGGATCCATCTTTGATATCAACAAGGTAGTGTGAGTCAGCATATACTATCTCAGTCGGCGAGCAGCCCATGCCAAAGCGCAGCAAGTTTTCTTGAGCAATGAGTATCGGGTCTCACAGTCGGTAAACTTTTTGCTAAGGTAATAAATGGCGTGCTCTTTTCGACCAGACTCGTCATGCTTCCCCAGCACACACCCCATTGAATTTTCTAGCACTGTCAAGTATAATATCAAAGGTCTTCCTTCAACTGGAGGCATCAAAATTGGTGGTTCTTGAAGGTATTCCTTGATTCTTTCAAAAGCGGTCTGGCATTCATCATTCCACTTTACCACTTGATCTTTCTTCAGTAGTTTGAAGATTGGCTCACAAGTAGCAGTCAGATGTGAAATGAACCTGGCGGTGTAATTTAGACGTCCAAAGAAACCTCTAACTTCCTTCTCTGTGCGGGGAGCCGGAATCTCTTGTATGGCTTTTACCTTTGCAGGGTCCACCTGAATACCCTTATGACTGACAACAAAACCCAGAAGCTTACTAGATCTTACCCCGAAGGTACACTTGTTCGGATTCAACCTCAGCTCGTACGTCTTTAACCTGTTAAACAGTTTCTGGAGATGATCAAGGTGCTCTTCCTCAGTCTGGGACCTGGCGATCATGTCATCAACATAAACCTCGATCTCGAGGTGAATCATATCGTGGAACAAAGCGGCCATGGCACGCTGATAAGTTGCCCCAGCATTCTTTAACCCAAAAGGCATTACCTTGTAACAGAAGGTGCCCCACTGTGTAACGAAGTTTTTCTTCTCCATATCCTCAGGAGCCATCTTGATCTGGTTGTAGCCAAAAAAACCATCCATGAAATAGAATATCTTGTGTTGCACGGTGTTGTCGACTAGAACATCAATGTGAGGAAGTGGGAAGTCATCCTTGGGGCTTGCTCTGTTCAGATCTCTGTAATCCACACACATATGTACCTTACCATCCTTCTTAGGTACCAGAACGATGTTGGCAACCCACTGCGGATAGGAAGTGACAGCTAAGAATCCCGCGTCGAACTGTTTCATGACCTCTGCCTTGATTTTCTCTGACATTTCAGGGCGCATATGGCGGACCTTCTGCTTTACTGGAGGGAAATCTTCCTTAGTCGGAAGGCGATGTACCACAATATCAATGTCCAAACCAGGAATGTCTTCATAGGACCAGGCGAAGATCTCAGCATAGTCGTGTAGCATCTGTATTAACCTCTGTTTGACACTAGGCTCCAAATCCGCACCTATTTTAACCTCTTTCCTGTCTTCCTATGTACCCAAATTTACTGATTCAATTGGCTCTTCATGAGGTTGTATGGCCCTTTCTTCCTGCTGTAACAGTCTAGCAAGTTCTCCAGGCACCTCACAATCATCCTCACCTTCGTCCTCGACTTGGTTAATCGGATTTTTGAAGTCATAACTGGCAGTAGCAGAGTTGTTATCAATGGGATCCAGAGTGGATATGGATCTGCAGTATGATACGTGAGTGTGTGTAAGAGAATAGTTGTTTTAATAAAGTGAAAAAAAAAGAAAAGAAAAACAAGGAGCGCAAAAATTTGTATGCAAGAAATATCCAATGCTTTATTAATGATATATGAAATGACAAATAATAAGCTCTCACAAGCAAAGCCAAGGTGCCTCGGGCAAGGCACTGGGCCGTAAAGTTTCAAATTGTTTACTACAAATCTTAAAACAAAAGTCAATTACTGCGGAATAAAAGAAATAGGTATGAAGTCCCTAGCCGTCCAGTTATTCAGTCCATTGTTGGTTGTTGGGTAGATCCAGCTGTCGATGTATGAATATTCTTCATTATCCTCAATTGCATTAACTCCCCAATTGCTGATGTGTAGAGGAGGCCTTCCAATCCGTGCGCGCCTAACAGCCCTTTGAGCCCCTGTAGTAAAGCCCAAACCAAATTTGTCAGTTTTGTGAGTGAAATTAGGGAGCCGACCCCAGTTGGTACACCCACCTTCTTCAACCACAACCCTGGCGTCCTTGAGAGAAGCTATCTTCAATGGAGGTTTATTAGTAGTAACTTCAGTTGATGCCAAGACCTGAGGGACCTCTTCGAAATTTTGACAAGGAGTTTCTATGAATTCCCCATCCATCTCTATGTAGCAAAAGGAATTGAGGTGACTCACCATATATTCTTCTTCACCTTGCACTGTGATAATCTTCCCCTTCACTGGGTACTTCAGCATTTGATGGAGCGTGGGAGTAACTGCCCCAACCTCGTGGATCCAAGGACGACCCAGCAAGCAAGAATACGATGGCCTTATATCCATTACGTAGAAGGTGGACCCAAAGGTCTGAGAACCCACTTTGACAGGGATGTCCACCTCCCCATGCACCATTCTCTTTGATCCGTCAAAAGCCCTTACCACAATGTTACTAGGCTTTAAAGCCAAACCCTCACAGTCTAAACGGTCCAACGCTTTCTTTGGCAGAACATTCAACGAAGACCCGGTATCTACCAACACATGCGCCATACTGGTGCCCCTGCACTCAATCGAGACATGCAGAGTATCATTATGATTTCTTCTTTTCGGTGTTAGATCTGCATCTGAGAACCCCAACCCATTGTCAGCAGTCAGGCTGGCCACACAATCTTTGAACTAATCTGCTGAAGTTTCCTGCGGCACATGCGCAGTCTTGAGAAATGCAATCAAAGCCTTCGCATGGGCTTCAGAACACAACAACAGAGACAACATGGAGATCTTTGACGGGGTCTGCCCCAGCTGTTCGACCACATTATAGTCGCTTTTCTTGATAATTTTCAGTATTTCCTCTATTTCTTGTTTAGAGGCTTCCAAAACGATTTTCTTAGGTGCCTCCGTCCGGGCAGGATCACCTAAAATTTCCTTGCCCCGAGTCCCAGATGGCTCAGTAACAAGGGTGATAACTGGAGTAAGAATAGTAATAGTAGAAGGTGTAATAACTGGAGTAGGAATAGGAGAAATGTCAGGAGTGCTGGTTGGAGAAGCAGTTCGAATAACAGTAGGCTTGATGATAGTCTTCGGGGAAATCTCGGGAGAGAAGACCCTTCCACTTCGGGTAACTTTACTAGTCCCGAAAATATTACTGACATCAGTATCATCTTTTTCATTCTTCAAATCCTGCTTAATGCCATGATAATACACATCGGCACCATAATGCCATGGGACATCCTTGTCTGAGGTGTACGGGATGGGACCGGGAACAATGATTATTAGCGGAGCAATTCTTTGAACAGGTGTAATCCTAACAGGTCTTCTCGAGGAAACCTTAGAAGGATTGGAGTAAATGGTTATAATAGAGACGTCTTCGACAGGAACAACAGGGATCACAGTATTCTCGAACAAAATCTCTTTATTATCCATCAGGCGCTAAACACCCGACTTCAACAAACGGCAACCGGAAGGTAGAATTGAACACATGTGGCAACCTTCACCACAACCAAGAAATAAACCGGCCAACAGCAAATTCTTCTTAACAGTCATAAGAGGAGTGGAAATTTCTTCAACAGAGGTCACAAACAAATCAGTGTCAACAACATTAACTCCACGACCATGTTTGGGCATGGGAGCAGTTATAACATTCGGCTTTTCTGGAGCATCAAACTCTATCTCCTTGGCCTCAAGCAAATCTTGTACTTTGTTTCTTAGAGCCCAGCAATCATTTGTATCGTGGCCTGGACTCTCAAAATGGTAGGCGCACCGCGCGTTGGGATTGTATCTGGGAGAGGTATTGTTTGGATTCTTGGGAGCCTCTCTCAAGGTCGCCAAGTTGGATTTCAGCATGTTAGGTAAATCTTCAGCCAATGTCATGTTGATGCGGGTAAACTGCCGTTGTGGTCTTTCCACCCTTTGTTGATTGTTGCGTTATGGAGCAACTGCGGGTCTTGGTATCACTACAGCATTTACCGTTTGACGGTGTTCATATCTACTTTGGCCCCTTGAGATATAGACTGCACTGGATTCCTTCTTACCAGTGAAAGGCTTCTTTGATGAACTTGAGGAGGCATCCTTCTGTATTTTGCCACTCCGGATTCCAGCTTCTACTCTTTCTCCAGTTAAAATTAGCTCGGTGAAACCAGAGGATGAACTGCCGATTAAGTGATTGAAAAATGGACCAGACATCGTCCCCAGAAACATATCAACCAACTCCCTATCAGAAAAAGGGGGTTGGACCCTTCTGGCCAAGTCTCTCCAATTCTGAGCATAATCTTTAAAACCTTCACCTGCACCCATGGACATACTCTGGAGTTGAGTACGAGTGGGAGCAAGGTCAGCATTGTACTGATACTGCTTGTAGAAATCAACAGCAAGATCTTCCCAGTTTTGGACACTGGCTCCCTCCAACTGGTATAATCATTCAAGTTGAGTCCCTGATAGACTACTTTGAAATAAATGCACCCACAAATTTCTATCAGCGGTGTGGGGTTGAATCTTCGTGACATACGAGCGGATATGGAGTTTTGGGCATGACACTCCACCATACTTGGCAAAAACCGGAGCTTTGAACTTATGAGGGATGACCACTCCCGATACCAACCCCAATTCTCCGAAATCCAAACCATGTATTTTCTGAATTTCCATAGCGCTCAGACAGTCTTCTAGTTGCTTGTACCTATCTTCAGCAGGAGGATATTGCTCATCATTGTAATCAGTATCATCGTCAGAAATTGCAGGACTAGGGTCCTTTTCCCCTTCTTGGTTCTCCCCTTCCTTGGATGAAGAGGTCAGATCAGTTTGATGCTTCAACCTTTCTCCGAACCTTCTGCCCATATTCAGAATTCCAGTCTTCTTCTTCTTCTTCTCTTTCAGAATGAGGGCTTTCAGATACTCTTTCCGTTTAACCATACTTATGAACATCTGTTGGAACTTGGCATTCTGCTCCTGAAGATCTTTGATGTCTTGGTCGGAAGACATTTATGCTGAAATAAACAGCGAAGAAGATGAGAACCTGTAGTGGTACCTGTAATGATGTGTATGATAATGGGATACACATGTAATGATTTCAAAGACTTTGGGAGATTTAAATTTGCAAACCAAAAATAAACAAAACTTTATTAGCTTAACTTTGAAAGGTTCAACATGCCTTTAAGGCGTTACAAAGGAGTAAATAAAACAAATCTAAAACTAGAAAAGAAAAATCAAAAGTCCCATGGACGCTTTCTCTTTATGCTGACATAATAATTGATCACTCTTTCTTCCTCGAGCTGCCTGGTGAGATTTAAAACCTTCCTCTCTTGCTCATGGAACTTCTCCCAGTAAGTATCCCGCTCATTCCTCAGCTGAATCCAAGACCCTTGTAGCTCCCCAAGATCAGTGGGCATGTAAGGATAGAGAATCGTGCAAGGAATATCGTCTTCAGTAGTGGGCTCCACAATCAATGGTAATACGGCCACATAAGGCATCACAAGCTTCTGGGCACGAGCTCGGACCCATTGGAGGTAAGGCTACATAGGAAGGGAAGTCTTTGGTCCCAACTCTTCGGGGTCAGATCTGTTTACCATGCCCCAAGCTCGTATGAACCTCCAGTGATGCCCCTTAACATCATCCTCATAGTCGAATACAATGTCCTCTAGAAGTAACTCATGGGGACCATCTCTTCGAGCACGACCAAATTGTCACAAAGCTAGACAAGGATTGTAAGTTATACCCCCTCTTATACCAAGTAATGGGACATTAGGGTCCACCCCACATCGGTCAATAACAGCAGTGTCTTCCATAGCCCGGGAACACCAAAGAATATCCGTATGAGCGAGTGACATTATTCTGTGCGACCAACCCAAACCTTCTTCGTTCTTCAGCACAGACCTAGGGAGGTGAGAAATAAACCACCTCGATAACAACGACTGTAGCACATAAGAGTCCCTCTTCTCTTCATAGTACAAGTATGGAGAGCATGCAAGATATCTCCAAGCAAAGTAGGCACAGGGTTGTGAGAAAGGAAAATCTTGACAACATTCACATCTACAAAGGAGTCCAAATTAGGAAGAGAACTAAACCATATATAAGAAGATCCAAGACATCCTCAAAAGCCTGAAAATCCAAATCATCCCAAAATAGCTGGGCCTGGTCTATCAAAAAGTTGGCTAAAAAACCCTCGACTCCGCTTCGAGTTTCCAAATTGGATACCACATCGGCCTGTTTTAAATGCAAGGTTGAGGCAATGTCTTCTGGCCTAGGAACTTCTTCCATACCTGTGAAGGGTACCTGTTCAAGAATGGATATGCCCAATAAATGAGATAATTCTTCCAAGGAGGTTACCAATTGGTAATCTAGAAAGGTGAAGCAGTGATGCTTGGGATCGAAGAACTGAAATAGTACGCTTATCATCTGTTTATCAAGGTTTGAAGTAACCAGGCTGAGAAGTTGACCGTGTCTCTTAATGAAAGTAGAAGTTTCGGAAACTCTTGATGCTAGCTCTTTAAGTTGGGCAGGTATCTTCACAAAGTTGATTCGGATGGTATTTCTACGCAAGGAAGCCATGATCTGCAAAACAAAACAAAGATAAATTCCCTTGGTCTTTGAAATGGTTAGTGTAATGAAGCATGAATGCCATGTTATGATGCATGATGTCATGATAAACCACAGGTATAGCAAACACAAGTATTTCAAACACAGTCAAATCACATAAAGCCCTTAGGTTTAAAGCTTGCATGAGGTCAAAGGTAATACCCTCTTGAAGTTAAGTTGGTTTCAAACCTGTCCTAGAAAAGTAACCGGGTTCTAGAGGATCTCAATATCACTGACCATCCTCCATCAGTCATGGTTTCAGCTCACGCAATCTTTTCTTGCGGTCGAAATTATTCCGAGAGTATAGTCTCAATGAGTGTGGCATCGAGTATCAACCAGTTCTCATCTTTACACCGAGACCGGCTATCTCACTACTTTCTAATGGCCAAGTTGGGAGATTAAAGGTTCTAAGGTCAGTTGATGCTTAATGACACCACGCGGCAGCCCCGTATTCTCCTCGTTTCTCCATAAGGGATACCGGTACCAACCAAAGTGCCACATCAACGTAGCTACTGCTTCAACCGTATCGGTCTACGCTGTACAGTTCCCTCACAGCCTATTGCTACTTACCTAAAAGGTATTCCCCAGATCCGGGTGTAGGATCTATAGTAACCCCAAACAAAACCCTTAAAAGTAAAGAAAACAAAGCAACCAAGAGAAGTAATTATGATGACCTAGATCCTAAGGTATACCCCACTTATAATTCCCCAGAAGAGTCGCCAGTTCTGTGATATGGTGGCAGAACCGACTGTTTGACGCTGGTTTGTGTTTTGCGTTTTTTGTTTGCAAAATGTCACGGTAAGCAAGAGTCGCCACCGACTTTTATTTCATCCAACCGGAAAGGAAAAAAGTACAGAAAAAATCCATTTTTGAGATATTCTGAGTAAGGGGGGTAGATTATAGAAAGGGAAGGTGTTAGCACCCTTTCTATCCATGGTTTTCCATGGGCTCTCAGGTACTTGCTCATTTTAAATTTCTTGTGTTTGGGTGCTTTGTTTTGAAAAAGTTTTACTTTGTGATAACCCTTGTATCAGTCCTCAAAGGTGTGACGAAGTTGTTTTGAAAGTTTGTTTGAAAAGTGTAAGTACGAAAAGTTTTGATTTGAGCAAATACCTACTAGCATCTACCTACTCGAAAAAAGATCGTTTCTATTCTTGTTTCCTTTAGACAACGCTATCCTACTATTTGAGAAATAGGTAGCACCGTCGTTGGAGTTTGTAAGGGTCAATTCGAAAGGGACGTACGATCACTAAAGCAATATTAGGACACCTTAGTAATAACCATAGAGTCTTAAGATCATATTCGAGGCAACATTTCCGAGGCAACATTTCCGAGGCAACATTTCTGAGGCAACATTCGAATGGGACATTTGATCTTTTTAGACGGGAGGGCAGCCACTAAGACACCCTATGCTTAATGATCGTTTACCGAAGGCAACCGAAGTGAGAGTATACCCTAAGAGTGAATATGTGCGAGTGATTTATTTTCAATTTATTATCTTTGCACATTAGGGTTTTCTAACCGTATTAATTTGTCATGCATTCTTGTCATACAATCCTATTAGCATACATCTAGACAGTTAAATATTTGCAGAAATTAAAAATGCGAGAAAGTAAATCTACGCTATTACAAGGCTTCGGGGAGGGGGATTAATTACATAGCCAAAAAACCCGGGGATTTAAACAGTAAATAAAACCCTAAATTAAACTATTACAAACCATGAACAGTTACAAAAATATTGGCAAAAATAAATTAACAAGTGCGCGATGAATTAAATCTGAAACGACTAGGGTTTTGACCCTTGACTAAACCTATTTGCGATTGATTAAAAAAAGATGTTTTTATCATGTTTTGTTATTTAAGAATATAATGAAACAATTAAATTAAAAATAAAGCCCTAAGTCCTAATTAATTTTAAATTAAGAAAAATTAATTAATTCACTCTAAAAACCTATTTTTGTATTTTTATTTATTTGAGAAGAAATAAAAGAATTAAATCAAAAATTTAACCTAATTTCTATTTAATTTTATTTACAAAAAAAAAGTTAAAATTGCCCTAGGTTAAATTAAATTAAATTAAATTTGATAATAATAAAAAAAACTAATTCTAATTTTTTTGTGAATTTTTTATTTTATGATTTTTTTATGAAAAATAATTTTGTTAATTAAAATAATTAGAAGAAATATTAAAAGAATTATTAAAAAAAAATAAGAAAATAAAAGAGTATAGAGATGGGCCTGACAGCATTAGCAAAAAGGGGGTTTGAATCTGATTTTCTTGGCCCAAAACTCCAAGGCCTGTATTGACCACGTTGGATTAGGTGCATGTGTTGACTTGAGGCGTATGGTGGTCCTTTGCTATTTTGGCGTCAGATCTGATTAGCTAGGCATCTAGTGGCCAGGCATAGAGGGTGTATGGAAGGCGTAAGCTACTATATTGCATGGGATCCACCTGAAATAATCAAGAAAATAATAAAATGCACACGCCTGGGATCGAACCCAGGACGTGTGCATCAAAGGCCTTCTCCCCAACCATCTGAACTAGCGTGTTAACTTGCAAGTATAATAAACATAAAACATAATATTCAAAACAAGCTAATGGGGTCAGCCAAACGCGCAAATTTTTAAACGGACCAATCTCACGCTGCCACGCCTCATCTTTTTCCTCTCTCCGTCGCTTTAGCAAATCAAACTTTTAACTATAGACGTTTTTTGTAGGTATAACCTTGTCCATCTCCAAAATTGAATATGCTCAAGATAAATGACAATGGCTGGTACCAATCAACTCATCTCATCCTCACGAGCATCATGGTACCAGAATCAACGCCCAATTTTGCCTACATTGAAAACACCTAAACAAGAACACAAAACCCTAACTATGGCAATATCACGTACATGCATAAAAAATGCAATTAAATGGAATGATTAGCTTGCAAACACGATGATAAACATGAGTATAACAATCAAAAGTGCTAAATATGCGTGAATTAGTGAAATCAGAATCAAGTTTTTGGGCAAACCGTGGGAGGCGTGGAGCACGATTCTGGGCGTTTCAAGACCTGTGAGTGATTGGAATAGCTTCCTGGGATGTCTGGGAAGGGATTGGTGCTCTTGAAATGCTTTGAAACTCCTTGTAGATTGAAAACTGACTCCCGCTTTTTCTTGAATTTTTCAGTTTTGTTCTTGGCTATGCACGACCTCTAACCCTCTTTCTTGCCTTGGTTGCGTTCTCTATATGTACTAGAGTGAATTAGGGTTGTAAAAACCACTAGTATCTTTACAAATTTTGAAGATTTGATTTAGTTTTCATGGTGTATGATATCTTTCCAAATTTGGCCTAATCATGCTCTTTTTGTACCAATTGCCATTTACTCGAATTGATCTTGCAAGCTCATCATATCTTGGTTGCTAACCTGTCAAAAAAACAAATCAAATCATATCTTTGATAATTATCATCATTTATTTGATTTAATTCACTTTTTAATTAATGAAAAATCAAAATAAATTTAAAAATTAAGAAGATAATTGGTGGATAAGTATTTGAATCGTGGACCACATTATAATTGAGGTGCAAGCATAAAAAGTTGGGCCCATTTAGCAAAAAATGCAAATTTGAGCACATTTGGCTTTTGGCAATTTTGCAAAAATGGTCAACTTGGCCAATGCATAACTCTCTCAATTTTGACCCTAAAGAGGTGTTCTGGGACTTTTTAGAAAGCTTAGGATGTCTTCTAAGCAATCCTGTTGGTATCATCTCAATTGAGTACTCCATGTTCATGTATGAAGCTTTGACCCAAAAAGGTGTTTTTGTTGACTTTCCAAAATGACCTATAATGTCAAAATTCATATCTTTTTGTGAGTGCATATTTTGAACTTGGGAGATGAAGATGAATTGTAGGGAATTTCATCCTCTTCAAAATTAGCTTTGTATGGGTCATTTCTTATAAAGTATGAGAAAGTTATGCTTGGTTAAAGTTTAGTTGACTTTTCCTGCAAAACCCTAATTTAGCAACTCTTGGGTTTTGATGAATTGTGAGCAATCCTTGGGGAATCATGATCAACCCTTGATCAAATGATGGATAATACTTCAAAATGAGGATGTTGACCAAAAATCTTGAAGTTTGATTGTATGTGGGCCACAGTTGAATTTGACCTAGCACAATTGATTTTCAGGCATTTGAGCAATTGACTGAGCAAAATTCTTCTGCAAGGCTTGAAACTTGACATGAATGATCTTGAGAACCTATTAGGACAATAGTGATCATTTGAGTCCTTTTTGGTTCACACATCTTGATGAATATGGAAACCCTAATTTGAGATAGACTGCCTTAGGAGAGAGTTTGTCTGGTCAACTCTTGAACTTCCTTGAGCAATTTGGGGACCTCACTCGCCATGTGTTAAGAAATATGGGAGGGAAAATTTTAGGGTACAACACCTTCAGATAAACTAAATCTGTCTGAACCATCACCAAAACTTCATTGGAGTTCGAAGGTATAATTAACTGAGTTTATGACTGAAGAACATCACGAAGAACGGGTGGGTAAAAATAAAATTGAGCCTTTATCCTTTGTTTCTTAAACCGTGAACCAAGCCACGTTACAACCCTTCAAAAGTCCTAATTAAAGCACGGGTTAATTCGAAAGCATATTGTTACAAAAGGTATCCTGACTCCTGTAAGGCTTTACTCTAAACCTGAGTTGAATTTTCCTGCAATTTTTTTTTTATCTGCTAAAACGCATTTTCAAAAATTCAAGACAAGTATAAACTTTCCATTATTTGAATATCATTGTTTGCATATGGCTAATTGTTTGACAGTAGTGAAATTCGCACGATGAATATCCAGTGAACAAAACCCTCTCAATGAACAAAATCACTTCAAGTGGGAAGACGCTTCCCATAATAGATCTTCTATAAGAAAGGGGCACGGCATGATCATTATCTAGCACATCTGGGGCAGTCCAGTCAAGATTCTAAAAAATCTCTCAAGAAGTGTTGAGTAACTAGGAATAGGTCTATATCTGAATCACCCGGGGCATTGAACGCGAATCCCAACAAAGGATTACGTACAGTCAAACATTTCCTGGAAGTGCCATAAACACCTGCTACTAGGGGCAATGAAAAATCCCCCACAAAGTCCTTTTCATAGGGTGACCCCAGCCAGGTTTTCAATCTCTGAAAACTTCTCCCCAACTGAGTCGACCTCAAGAATCCTCAAGGATTTCTGCCAAAAGGAAACTTTTCCCCAACAGACTGGCAACAGGGTTTATTTCCCCAACAAACTACAGATTCCCCAGCTTGAGTTTGCCTCTCCGATTGCTAAAAATCAAGGGACCATAACTCCTCTTCCCCGACAAACTTTTCTACAATCCCCAGTAAGTTACTGCAAAGCCTGGACCAGACCAGATATCAGTTCAACTTCATCCTTTCTAGCAAGTTACTGCAAAGCTTGGAATCCAACCAGATAACAGTTAACTTCCTTATCCCCAGCAAGTTGTTATGAAGCTGAGAATTCAACCAGATAACAGCCTAACTTCACTCTCCCCAAGAAATTTTCTGCGAAGCCTGGAATACGACCAGATAACAGTCAACTTAATCTTCCCCAAGATAACTCGCCAATAGAGCAACAAACAACTGAGGCTCCTGAACTCTTTTCCCCCAAGCAGAAATCAACACTCTCCATAGAGCCTTCTCAAGCAAAGCCAATATTCCTCAACAGAGTTTCCCACAATCAACAAAACAGGAATCCCCAGTGGAAACATCCTAATGCAAGGTCCGAAGAGGAGATTACTCTTCATCCACAACGGCAGTCCAGGATTCAGCCTCCCAAAACTCCCCAACATTTTTCAAGGATTTATTTTCCAAGACAGAAATGCATTCCAACAACATTTCGCATTTCATGCATCATATCACATACATGACAAATGCATACGGCACAATCTCATTTACTTTGAGAACATCATTACACCATGCATTTCATACATCATGACATTGCATGCAGCTAACGCTTTGCCTTTTCAAGTAAAGGTCAATCAACAGATGGCTATCATCAAAAAATTTCAACAGGTGCAAGATTAGTTTCCAAGGCAAGACAGAGCAACTACCTACATGACCAGATGCAGCTTTACACGGGCTCATCATGAAGCAGTCTTATATGGATTTCTTCTCATCAATGAAGAAACCCTACCCAGGTTCCTTCTCATTCCTAGATGCAGTTTTACACAGACTCATCATTGAAGCATTCCTACCCAGGTTCATTCTCATTCCTAGATGCAATTTTACACGAACTCATCATGAAGCAACCCTACCCAGGTTCCTTCTCATTCCCAAATGAAGTTTTACACGAGCTCATCATGAAGCAATCTTACATGGATTCCTTCTCATCATGAAGTTACCCTACCCAGTTTCCTTCTCATACACCCAGATGAAGTTTTACATGGACTCATCATTGAAGCAACCCAGCCCATGTTCCTTCTCATTCCTAGATGCAGTTTTACACTGACTCATCATTGAAGCAACCCTACCCAGGTTCCTTCTCATTCCTAGATGCAGTTTTACACTGACTCATCATTGAAGCAACCCTACCCAGGTTCCTTCTCATTCCTAGATGCAGTTTTATACGGACTCATCATTGAAGCAACCCTACCCAGGTTCCTTCTCATTCCTAGATGCATTTTTACATGGACTCATCATGAAGAAACCCTACCCAGGTTCCTTCTTATTCCCAGATGATGTTTTACAATGACTCATCATGAAGCAACCATACCCATGTTCCTTCTCATTCCCAGATGAAGTTTTACACTAACTCATCATGAAGCAACCATACCCAGGTTCCTTCTCATTCCCAGATGAAGTTTTACACAGACTCATTATGAAGCAACCCTACCCAGGTTCCTTCTCATTTCCAAATGAAGTTTTACCCAGACTCATCATGAAGCAAACCTACTCAGGTTCCTTCTCCTTTCCAGATAAAGTTTTACACAAACTCATCATGAAGCAACCCTACCCAGGTTCCTTCTCCTTTCCAGATAAAGTTTTACACAGACTCATCATGAAGCAACCCTACCCAGGTTCCTTCTCATACATTTCCAGATATAGTTTCACATGGACTCATCATGAAACAACCCTACCCAGGTTCCTTCTCTACATTTCCAGACGCGGTTTTACACGGGCTCATCCTGAAGCAGCCCTACCCAAGCTTCCCCCTCATATGTCTCATAAAGCAGCCCTACACCAGCGACCAAAATTCCTCTTCTGGATAGATTCATTTCTTCCAGTTAATAACAGGAGAATTCAAGGCCTCTTCTGGTTATATTTATCTCTTCCATTTCAAAATAGGAAAAGGACATCTATTATTTCAGTATAAATCAACCAAAAGATTTATCCTGATACCTTCCACAGTCACTCTGGATGGCATCTATAAGCCCATCTCCAACAAATTTCCATCATCTCTCCAAATGGAATCTTTAAGCCCATTCCCTACACAATCAACCATCACATCATCGAGTGCAAATTTCTGGGCACTCTAGTGTTCAATCATCTTCAACCTTCAAGCCACGAAAGGCAATGTGCCATACTTGCTTAGTAGGTTTAAGAAGATTGAACAGGGGAAGCTGTTGTACCCCAAAATTTCCCCTCTCATTTCTCAATAAATCTCTCATAAGATCTCCATTGATTCAAGACTACACAAGGTTTGATCAGCTCAAGATACCTCCCTAAACACTGACAACTCAAAATTAGGGTTTGAGTTTTCACAAGGACAATTGGACTTTCAAGGCCTCAAATGACTTTCATGGATCATTAGGAACTGTCAAGATTGATCATGTCAAGTTTCAAGTCTTAGATCACATTTTTGCTAAGTCATTTGATCAGATGACCTAAAATCAGCTGTATTGGATAAAAAGTCAACTATGGTTAATTTACAGTCAAACTTCATAATTTTTTATCCATATCAATATTATGAACTCGTATATGTCAATTTATCCATATCCATATCAAAATTAGGGTTTTGATTGAGAAGGCTCAGTTCTTGACTTTTGACCAAGAAAATGACTTATTGGATTAATACACGATCTCAAGGATTCAAATGCACCATCTTGACCTAATTGCATAGTTCAAATCACCTCTCAAGATCATTGGATTGATAAGTGAATTTCAGTCAACTAATGAAAAGTCAAATGTATATTGAAAAGTCAAACTTTGACTTTTTGATCAAAATCAAGTTTCAAAAATCATATTTCATCAAGACATGTCAAAATATGAAGTTTGTTCATCAAGAAATTGAAAAGTCAAAGTTATCTTTGAAAAGTCAAAATTCTATGACTTAGAAAAATTTTCCAAGTGTTGGAAAGTTAACATTTTTTCATAACTTTGTGCCAAATTTCCACCATGATGCAAGATGATTCAAGGAAAACTTCCAACATGAAAGTTTTAAATCTCAATGATATCTAAAACATTATAGGGAAGAAATTTTTCTAGAAATGCTTGGATTTCAAGTTATGAATTTATGAAGACATGTCCATGATACTAAAAATACTTAGTGAAATTTTGAGTATTTTAGTCAAGATTTTGACCTAACTTCATGACAAATTTTCACCTAGTTCCAAATTGATTCTTCAAAAATGTCCAAAATAAAGGTTGCATAGGATGTTCCAAGCTTTTCAAAATGTCAAAGAACTTGTAGAGATCATTTTTGAGCTAGGAGATTCGAAGACTTGAAGTTGGCATGATAAACTTGAATTATAAGTCATTTTTGTGATAAAATCATAATAAAATCTCATAACCTTATCATTCAATATTACTTTCCACGCATGTTGCTTCTAAATCTCTCCATAATTAAGTAATTACCCAGACCCTAAGTGTATTACACAAGGATTTGGTGTTTTTTCCAAGTCTTGATACCATTTATGGTTGAAATTGCAAAAAGTAACATATCCATTCTTGTAAAGCAAGCTTTTTCACAATGTCAACGCTTTTTGAGCCTCCCAATGGCTCCATCTGCACACACTCAACCTAGTAACTCAAAAGAAGCATGCTTAAAGTGATTCAACCACTCTACATAGCTTGTACCACACATTGGGATTTTGGTTATCCACTTTGCTTCAAAAACAAGCAAAAATGCCATAACATGTGATCTTAGTAATCTGACCATCTCAAGTCTCCTAACCTTTTCCTATATATCAAGACACTCTTATGCAACTAAGGACATGATTTTACAAGCCCTTAAACCCTCTCATACACTCTCAAACCCGAATTGGCCAAAAATCACCATTTTAAGCTTTTGAAACCTTAACATTGAAACTCATCACTCTTGCAACTATTTTCCAAACAAATCATCTAAACACTTCATATATATCATATAGAAACTATCCATACCTTTGTTTCCTCACTGTAACATAATTTTCATCATCCACCATTTTCAAAATCCACCATTGCAACTTGACTTGAGTAGACCAATCCAGACACTTTCAAGGCAAAGTAAAAGTTGCAACATACTCACCAAGGTCCCAAGAATCTAAAGCAATTATCATATTCCTTCTGGAAGTCGTGTAGAGGCCATTGAATTTTTGCTTCAAGAGGTAAGTTTTTCCAAATTTGAAATCGTGATACAAGCATCATTTGCAGTTAATTTCAAAAGATAAAATGTATATATCATGTCTATGAAGCTAACCATATCCTTAAATTTCATTTTAATTGACTGTAGGATGAGAATTTTGAAACTGAATTTTTTGGACATTTAGGTTTTCAGTTTGGTACAGGTAGAAATTCGTGAGTTATAGTGGGAATAAATAAAAACTAATTACATATTTGAAATCCTTGCGAAATTCTAAGAAAGTTTTATTTTTACATTTTTGAATTTGGTTGAGAAATGAGGAAGTTAGAGTTTTTTGAAAAAAAAATGGAAAATATTGTTATTACAGTAATGGTTAGCGTGCAGGAGGAAGAAGAAGGAGGGCTTGGCCATTTTAAAAATTTTACATCTAAGTTCATTTTATATTTAATGATTGTTGTTTCAATAACGGATGTAACAGCCACCCCAGTGGCAAGCAGCACGCATTTCATGTCACTTCTTATCCTAAGGGCGTGGGTACGAACCATAGTGAACCCCCCTTTTGCATATTTTTTGTGATTTTTGTGATTTCAGGAAACAATCTTCTCATATAATATCATGCAAGAAAATGGTTGATAAGAAAACACACCTAGCCTAATGGTATTCTTTTGAGCCAGCAACCTGAATATCTTGAGTTCAAGCCTTGGCAGGACCAAAACCTTATTTTTATCACTTGACTCATTTTACATTTTTTACAAACTTCAACAATTTATTTAGCTCATCAAGTTAACTCCTTTTGAACTAATTTTTTGCACACTACTAGTTTATTAGGTCTATTTTATGAATATATAAAAATCTCACCAAAAATATTTTTATTTTCATTATTCGTGATTTATTCAAAGTAGCATCTTTTAGGTTTTTTTCTTTATAAAAAACTAAAAAAAACATTTTTCTTAACAAATTTCTTTTCTTGATTAAATTAATTTTTAACTTAGTTTTTGCTTTGAATTTCTTTTCTAATTAAATAAAATTATAATTTATGGATTTTAATTAATTAAATTCTTTCCTTTTATTAGTTTAATTAAATCAAGACTTTTCATAAACAAAAAAACAATTTTCTTTTCCTTTGACATTGCTTTTATATTCTTGCACATTTTATCTTGCAATATTCAATATAGTTGTAATAGTATAATTAGAACTTTATTTCTTTCATCCCCCATTTGTAAATTGTATCCCCATCCCTAAATGATGTAATAGCGTAGTAAATTTATGTTCCGCAATTTATCATTTTCATGTAAATGCTAGTAATTAGGGTTTGTATGGAAAGATAAAATCAATGCTTAGAGAACCCTAATTCAAGATAAACCAAGCATGAAAAATAAACACTTTCAAACTTGCACTCCTAATGTTAATTCCACTTGTTTCCTTATAAAAATGGTCATGTTATGCATGTGGGATGTCTTAGCAAAAAAACAATCAAAAACACAAGATCATAGTCCCTCGATGACGCTACAAATGTTGTCTTTCAAATGATCTTAGTACCTCAAAGATAAATGCTATGATATCTCACAACATTGCTATCATGACTATACGATGACCCACGCCCGTCTCTTTACATCCAAAGATGAGGCTTCTTACCAATCAATGGTAAGATAGCAATATCAAAGGAAATGAGGAAATGAACAAAATACTTTTGAGTAGGTAGAAATGTTCTTAGTTTCTTGCTCACTTTTAAAACAAACATCCTTGCTCACTTTCAAAATAAACACTTTCTAAACAAACAAACACTTTCCAAACATGAAATATTTTCAAAAGTCCAACACTTTGTATACGTTCTTACGAAACGAGAGCCTTTACAAAGTTTTCCTAAACGAATGCGCCTTTTTAAAAATACTTTCAAAACCACCACAAAGCACATTTTCAAACAGAAGCAAGTGATCTAGCAAGCAACTAAGATCCCATAGATAACTATGGATGAAAAGGGTGCTAACACCTTCCCTTTTCATAATCTACCCCCCGAACTCAAGAAATAATCTCAAAGGTATTTCCTATTCTTTTCCACCTTTCCTTTAGGATAAAAGAAAAGTCGGTGGCGACTCTAGCTAACTGCAAAAATTGCGATCAAACACAAAACATCCCAAGTCAGTTCTCCCACCATATTACACAAGTGCTCCATGCAAAAAGGGTCTCATGGTTGAGGGTAGGAGCACCTACTCTCACAAGATTAATCAAGTACACCCCTTGATTGATCATAACTCGATTCAACTCCCATACACCAAGCATTCCACTTATCTTGTGGACAATTGTGCTTTGATTTTATAATCGATCATTGATGCAACCCGGGTATGCCTAATTGATGGTTGATTGAGGATGTTTAAGGAGGCGCTCAGTATAGTTTTCTTATCTCATGCTCATTAAAGAGGCAACCGACCTTCTCCGTTAGGTATCATCATACCTATCTTTACTTCTCATCCCATCATATTGATGCATGATTGAAAGTATTAACTTTGTAAGCATGCTTTGATTGCTTAAATTATATCTCTTCTTCTACTTGACTACTTGCTTAGGTGTCTACCTATGTGCACGTTCTTGCTTACTTATTTGCTTATAAAAGCATGATTTCTTTAGGTATCTTATCTAAGTACCTTACATTTTGAGTAAGTCTCTACTTATCATGTGCGATGGTGATTGTCTAATCACCATCTCCTATCTGTTATCCTACTTTGATTCTTAATATCATTGTTAGGTGTGATGTTTTACCATCTCTTATTTTTCATTCTACTTTGATTTTCGATATCATTGTTAGGTGTATGTTTTGTCATATGATGTTTCGTCACCATTTCTTATCCTACTTTGATCCTCAATATCATTGTTAGGTGTTAATGTTTTATCGTTTTCTCTCTTTAAGATGTGATGTTTTGTCATCCTAACATGTATGTGCTTAATTCCTTATCTTCTATGTGTTGATGTTTTGTCATCTATTGTGTAATGTTTTACCATCTCCTCTCTTATTTATTTAGGTTTCTACCTATGTGTTCGTAATTGATGTTTTGCCATCTTTAACTGTGATGTTTTATCATTTCCTTATCTTGATGTTTTATCATCTCTTTTTCATATTATTTCTCCAGCTTCTTTGATCCTTGGTTAAGTATTTCATTACTAACCAACATGGTGACATATGAGAAGCTATATTCCATTTGTGTTTTGAGCATCACTATCTAGTGATTGTCTCACGAGCTTTCATGCCATGTCCCATGTATGTATCTTGATGTTGGCAACTACCCATAACATCTAAGAACATTGATCTTTGATTTATTTAAATCACGCTTCTTTTACGCATCAAGGGATTATACTTTAACATATATCATGACACTTGAGTATGTTATATTGTTGACATTACTCGAGTCTTTAAGTTCATGATTTATGTCTTGTGATGGTATCATCATCACCCCATGATATACAAGATGTCATTGCACTTTTACTTGATCTTTATCAATTTCATTTGATTTAAGACAAGTATTATTCATCTTAGATGATTTTGTTCATCAATTAGGTGACTTTTCTTGTGTAGGAAGTTTCATCTTCTTATTTGGTTGCTCTTGAGTCTCATCTCGAGTTAACTTACTATACAAGTCACATGTGGCATAATTCTCCAATTATGCACTCTCTTCTTTTGATCTTTACTTGTTAAATTTAATAATGTTTCTTACCTCCTTTGATCATTCCCTTTGTATGCTTTGTATGTTCCCTTTTCCCCATGTCTTGTATGTTTGTAGATGTGTTGACTTTTATTCTCGATATGTCGATGTTTTTCCATATCTTATATGTGCTCTATCCTACTTTGATCCTTGATATCATTTTTAGGTGTTGATGCTTCTCCATCTCTTTTCTATCCCTATTTAATGCTTAGGTATCTATCTTGTATGTTTACTTCTCTAATGTTTTAGCCTCTTTTCAATTTTTGTCATCCATGTCTGATGTTTTATCATCTCGGTGATGTTTTTTATCCATGCCTAATGTTTTATCATCTTTGTGATGTTTTTCCATCTCATTATTTGTATTATTATTTTATCGTCTCACCTTTGCATGATGTTTTGACCATCCATGATTAGACATTTTTTCATCGACACTTTATACATGTTTCTTGATGTTTTGCCATCTTTGTGTGTGATGTTTTGTCGTACCTATCCCTTCTTTATTAGATTCTCCTCTTGTATGCTCTCCATAGGATCTTTAGTTTACTCTTCTCTAATTTTAAACTAAATAAACCTTAGTGTGACCGGTGGAAATAGAACTGACTGTTTTTAGCTGGTTTCGCGAAATGTCGCGGAAGCAAGAGTCGCCACCGTCTTTTATGTTCTCCAACATGGAAAGGACAAAAGCACAGCAAAATTCCTTATTCGAGAATGTTTCTCGGTTCGGGAGGTAGATTTATAGAAAGGGAAGGTGTTAGCACCCTTTCTATCCGTGGTTATCCATGGGCTCTTAGGTACTTGCTCTTATGTTTTCAAAATGTTTGCTTTTCAAATGTGAGTGGGTTTGAAAAAGTTTCTTTGAAAGATTTCTGAATGAATCTTGTATCTGTCCTCAAGAGTGTTTGAAAAATTTGTTTTGAAAGCTTTTGAAAGTGTAAGGTGTGAAAAGTATTTTGTTTGTTTTTGAAAAGAGCAAGTACCCATGAGTCATCTACCTACCCTAAGGAATTAAGCTGTGTAAGTGTCCTTTAGATAGTGCTATCCCACCATTGAGAGGTAGGTAGCACCACCGTTGGAGGTGTTCGGGTCAATTCGATTTTAGGGACGGTGTGGTCACCGAAGCAATAGTTAGGACACCTTAGAAGTAACCCTAATGTCCTAGATCCTTTTTAATCCGAGGCAACCGTTTCGAGGCAACTGTTTCGAGGCAACTGGATCTTTGGACTAAGGGTGACCTATAAAACGTCCTATACTTGATGACCACATTTCGAAGGCAACGAGTGAGGCGTACCCTAGAAGTGGTGTGTGTATTGTGTGTTGTATTCAGTTAATGTTTGTCTTTGTTATTAGTGAGCTACGAGTTGTTTTTATTCACCATACATTCTTGCATGCATTTAACAGTTAAGGGGTGCAGAAAGTAAATTGCGGAAACATAAATCCTACGCTATTACAAGGCGCGGGTCTATACATCGCCAAAAATTACAAAGACCCATTTTTGGTAAATAAGTACGAGAAATAAAGCAGTAAATCTAATTAACTATTACATGTCTTGGAAGCAATTACATAATAATAAACTATGCGCGAATAAAAATTAAATCGGAATGTTCTAAGGGTGTTGACCCTTTTAAGAAAAGGAATTGATTTTTTTTTGTCTTTTTGTAATTAAATGCAATTAATTAAATAATTAAACTAATTAATTAAAAGAAAATATATTTTTGTGTTTTTTATGTTTTTTATGAAATAAAATAAAAAAAGAAACAAAATTAAGTTAACCTAATTCTAAATTATTTTAATTATTAAGAAAAGAAATTAAAATTGCCTAATTAAACTATTTTAGTTAATATTTATTTACAAAATAAAATAATAATGATAATAATGATGTTAGTTCTATTTTTTTTTTTTTTTATGAAAATATGTTAATTAAATTAATTGTTAATAATAAAAATAATTAAAAGGTTAATAATTAAAAAAATGAAAATGACAAAACAAAATAAAAAAAGAGGTAAACCAAGGGGGTGTGGGCTGGAATGGAGGGTGCATTGTTGAAATTGTGGCCCATTGAACAAGCCACGTTTGACTTCCCTGGGTTGAGTGGAGCGCTGTTGACTCCTGAGCATGGTACTCCTGCTTTCTGGGCCCTTGGATTTGCATGGAAGGACACATGGTTGCTTGGATCTGTGAGGTTTATTGTGAGTCCTCCTTGGAATGCTGCACAAGAACTCATTGAAAAAAAAGCATTGGAATTATGAGGGGACCTGGGAATCGAACCCAGGTCCCAGAGATTGCATAACACGTTCACCACCACTCCACCATCTGCGTGTGTTTGTTAATATAATGGAAAAGAAATATAATATACAAAAACGCGTTTATATGCTAGAAAAACAAAAAAGGAGCGCGCAGGATTTGAATGCACCTATGCCTTGCTGCCACGCTGTCATCTTCAAGCTTTTCCTGCAAACATCAAACATATAGAGGGGGTTTTAAACCCCCACAAAATACAAGCATTATGGAAATAGCGATTAGACGCTCATGAAGCATAAATTAGGCGCGAGGTGTGCATTTGATTCGTCTTGTCCCTCTCAATTCAACCATGGGTGTCCTGAGGGCCAATTTTTCTGTATGTGAGAAACCCCAATTTGAAAGCTTTGGAAAACCTAAATATCTCCCATGGTGATTTGCGTTTTACAGCCGTGGGGGCGTGATGAGTGATTCCTTGAGTGACTTGGCTTGTTAATGATTGCAAAAGGTTCCTGGTGATGTAAGGAACGTATTTGAATCAAAATGGAAGCTTGAATTGTATTGTAAATATGTTTTCCGTTTCTCACTTTTTTCTTTTGAATTTTGCAATTTGCTTATGCTGTTTTAGAGTGCTCTAGCTCGTGTATGTATCAGGAATGCTTGCATATCTGTTTTGTAATGTGTATCCATCCAAATAATGGACATTGAAGCCTTTGCACTTATGTTTGAGATTTTGCCATAACCTCCATTTAAACAACTTGCCATTTTTGTGAAAATTTGAATTTCTTGCTTGGAATAGGCCTTGCACGAATTTGGTAAGTACTTCATGGTGCATCAAAGCAATTCAACACAAAATATATCCCTCCATTAATTTCTTGATTTTTATTTGAATTTTAAAGATTTAAAATGAATTAAATCAAATAAAATTAAATAAAAATGGAAAAATTAATTTCTAATCTTGAAGTAAATTGTGGGACACGTGGGAGGCATGGCCAAGCTGAATCAAGTGGAAAAAGTGGGCCCCTTTTGTCAAAAATGAAACTTCAAGGATAGTTGACTTTGGCCATTTCACAAAAATTTCCCAACTTCTCCAATGCATATCTTGCTCAATGTTGAAGCTATGAACATGTTCTTGGACATTTTGGAAAGGTCTTGAAGTCCTCTAACCAATGTGTTTGGTCCCATGTCATTTTGATTTACCAATCTCAAGTTATGGTCTTTGACTTAAAGTGCCTTTTTGTTGACTTTTGAAAATGACCTATAATGTTGAAATTGATAACTTTTTGTGAGAGCATTTCTTGGACTTGGAATGTGAAGATGAGTTGTAGGAAATGTCTTCCCCTTCAAGATGAGAATTGGATGGGATTTTTCTGATGAACCATGAAAACGTTATGCCTTGGTCAAGTTACAGTTGACTTTTCAGCTGTCCAAAAATAGAAACTTTTGCATCTTGAGACTTTTTGAGCCATGCTTGTGAAATCATGGTCAAGACTTGACCAAATGATGATTGTGGCTTCAAAATAATATGTTGACCAAAAATTTTGACTTTTGACTGTCAAATGACCATTTTGCCTCTACAGTTGACTGTGGAGCAATTAGGGTTTTTGACTGTGCAATTTGATGCTGTGAGTTTTGAAACTTGACATATGGATGCTTGACAATGTATATGGGCACATGGGACTTGATTGGACCCTTGTAAATCTAAATTTATTTGCAAGAACCAAAACCCTAATTTTGACTGTGTTAGGAGGCAATTGGACTGTGTAACCCCTGAGGGATTTTGAAGCATCTGGAGATTGACCTTGACAAATCTTGAAGAATATGGGAGGGCAAATTTTGGGGTACAACACTTAGGATCTTATCCATGCATGACAACATTAGGTAGATATTTCCCTCTCTTATCCTCAACTATAGGATCAACTTTGCATGATTACTTTAGGACTATTTTGCTAGTCTTCCCTTAGACTTTTTCTTCCCTTTTTTATCTCATTAAAACTAAAATTTCTTTTAATTTCAAACTTTAAAGTACTCTAACTTCTCATATCCTTTTCTAAAGTAAAAAAAAACACCAACCAATTCACATTCTCTTGTTGTTTGTGGCTTTTCTTTTAAAACTTCTTTTTGCCGCTTGTGGCTTTTCTTTTAAAACTCTTTTCAAAGAAGGCATTCTTCTCAAAGCATTTCTATAAAAAACACAAACAAATGGAAACTATTGAGCCGAACTACGTCTGCTCTGATTCTTTAAAAGGGATACGTAGGCATATGGTCACGGGGCTCAGCCGAGCAAACTTTGTAATTATTTCCTTCTTTTTTCTGTGTTTTATATTTTGCATGCATTCCCTCTTTACATATTTCTTTTTAGCTATTAAGGTTTAGACATAGACTTTACACACACTTAGATTAGTATAAACATAAGTGGATCATGTGGAGTACCAAAGACGTGTGGGTGCTAATACCTCCCCTTCGCGTAACTAACTTCCTTACCCGATCTCTACGGTCGCAAGACCGTGATTTTACCCCTTCAGGTTTACTCGATGTTCACCTTTCCCTTTCGGTGGGTAAAAGACGTTCAGTGGTGACTTTATTGATTTTATTATCAGATAATTGTTCAACCGGTTGTTTCAGTCGGCGACTTCACTGGGGAATAATGTGAGAGACCTATTATTGGTTCATCCTTAGTAAGTCAGTCCTAGCTTGTGTTTGTTTTCTTTTCTTTGGGTGTTTGTTTATTGCTTTATCATTTCATTTGTTTATATGTTTTCATGCATTGCATTTTATTTCACTTGTTTCATATACCTTGGATATTGTTGTTGTGTTGTTTCTTTGTGGGGTTGGGATGATACTTTTTAATGTAAAAGCTCAACACCCAAGCCAGAGTTGTATACGACTTGGAACACCTAGGATTATAGTGGAGAGTCATGATGGCTGATAGGCGGATGCTCTATCAAGTCCGATCATGAGAGCCATGGTCATAGTAGGTTTTAATTGGGGGTGCTATCAGTATCACGTATGTTGTATGATGATTGTACTTTCAAGCAAACCTACGACTCTAATTCTCCCTTACCTTACCTTGACATAGACTATACCCGTAAGTGGGGAGGGTCTGATCTTACAGGTACCGATGGTGACTTTTGGTTCTATTGGTCACTTTGGTTCCAGTGGTGATTTTGTTCATATTGGTGGCTATTTGTGCTCTCGGTTTTGTTCTGGATTTCTCACCTTGTGATGGTTGTTTATTTCAGTAGCTCAGTAGTTGTCCAGTGTTTTGGAAGCCTTGATCTCGTACAACTACTAATCTACATGGTGTGATGCGGTGGCAGAACTTACTGTTTTTTAGTTACTAATGGTTTTGCGTTATTTGTTTGCAAATGTACGGTAAGAAAGAGTCGCCATCGTCTTTTATTTTATCCAACAAAGGAAAAGGGAAAAAGAACAGAAAAACCTTTTTCGAGATGTTTTTGAGTACGGGTGTAGATTATAGAAAGGGAATGTGTTAGCACCCTTTCTATCCATGGTTTTCCATGGGCTCTTAGGTACTTGCTCATTTTTAAATTTCTTTTGTGTGTTTGTGTGCTTTTAAAAAAAATTTAAATTTCCTTAGTGCGGCGATTCACTTTATGGTAAATCTTGTACCAGTCCTTAAGAGTGTGATAAAGTGTTTTTTTGAAAACTTTGGTTTGAAAAGTATGTTTGAAAGTGTATGGTGTAAAAAATTATTTTGAGCAATTACTTAAGAGTTTCTACCTACTCGAAAAAGACTGTTTGTTTCTTATTTCCTTTAGACAGTGCTATCCTACTATTAAGGACTAGGTAGCTCCACCGTTGGAGTTTGAGGGACAATCGAAAGGGACGATTACGGTCACTTAAGGCAACAGGGCAAGATCTCTTAGTAATTGTCCTAAAGTTCTAAGATCATTTTTTTACCGAGGCAACGTCGAAAGGGTCATCGAGGGACTAATGATCTTTCGAATTAGAGGACAGCCACTAAAAATTCTCACGTTTCGAGAATAGTGATCATTTTCCGAAGGAAACCAAAGTGGGGAAAAACCAATTAGAGTGAGCATGTGCAAGTGTTTGATTTAAGTTTATTTAATCTTTGCACACTTAGGGGTTTCTACTATTTTAAACATTGATCTTTTGCATACAATCCTATTATCAATCATCTAATAGTTTATAATGACGGAAAGTAAAAGTGCGAGAAGTTTAAACCTAGATATTACAAGGCCTTGGGGAGGGGATTACATAACCAAAAACTTTGGGGGAAAACGGAAAATAAAAGCAGTAATAAACCTAAGTTAAAAGCTATTACAAACTCGAAACAGATACAATAATTGAAAATAAATAAATAAATAAATGTGCGCGAGAATAAATTAAACGAGGAATTAAAGTTTAACGAATCTAATTGATTTAGAAGAAAAATATTTTTGGATTTTTGAGAAAGTAATTAATTTTGCAAAGTAACATAATTTCTAATTAATTTTAATTATGAAAAAGGAATTTAAATTATCCTAATTAACCTAATTAATTAATGAACTTAAATATTTTATGAAAAAAACATAATTCTAATGTTTTTGTGTCTTTGTGATTTTAAGATTTAATTTAAAAAAAAAAAAGATTTTTAAAACAATTAAAAATAAATAAAACAATAAAAAGGTTAAAGAAATTAAAACAAAAATTAAAATGGGCCTAATGCTGGAAGTGATTTTGGGGGGTGCAGAATTGAATTTGTCTTAGGCCTAAGATTAATGGCCCAATGACTGCATCTGATCTAGTGGGAAGCTTGCCAATAGAGTCCACCATGCGCCTGCATGCTTGAGGCGTTGGATCTGGATACAGATTGATCAAATGATGGTGATATGGAGGCGTATGGTGTATGCACATGTGATGAGACCACTGAATCTGCAAACAGAATTGAGAAAAATATTATGTAGGAGGCAAGGATCGAACCACTGACCTCATACATGTGTGCCTTGCAAACCCTTCTCCTTTCCCACTGAACCAAGCTACTCAATCGTTAATACCTACGAATAACATATATTATATAATATGCAAAAGTTTGTTTTTAAAAAATGCACAAAAATTCAAATGGGCCATTCAGGATCTGCCATGCATTCATCTTCTTCGTTGGGACTATTGTCTTAGGTAAAGACTTTTACCTACGGACGTTTGTCATAGCTATAACCTGTTCATCTCAAAAATCATATCCAGGCAGTATAAATCAAATCTAATTACATAGATCAATTGGGTTTGATCTTTTGAATGTAGTGGTATCTATCTTTGCCTTGTTTTTTCCTTAAACGAAAAGCCCTAAAAAGAAACTCTAAACCCTAACAATGGAAGGTTGTCCAATACGTATCAAAACTCACAATTAAATATGCAAAAATATTCCAAATAATGATACAAACATGAAGGTATAGTTAGAAATTGTTTATCAGGCGTAAATTGTGAAAATCAATTTCAAGAAGTAAGGCAAATTGTGGTACTCGTGTAGAGCGTTTCTGGCTGCGTTGAGGCTTGGTGATGATCCAAATAGCTCCCAAATACTTCCAAGAATGAATTGCTGGCCTTGAAACACCTTGAATCTCCTTGTAGAAGGAAATTTGATTGCCTCTTTCTTGTTCAAAATTTGAGTTTTGTGCTGCTAATTCACACAGCAAAACCCTATTCTCATGCTTTGGAAATGTTGTCTATATATCATAGAAGCAATTAGGTTAACAAAATTGTATTCAATCTTTGCAAATTGTTGAAAAAGATTTGATTTTTTTGCCTTGTATGATTTGTTTCTAAAAAAACCAAATCATTATCTTTTCCAATCAATTAGCCCTTGCACGAATTTTCCTGATTTGCTAGCTGTTCATGGACTCATAATGTACTCACAAAATCAAATCTTTGATTTTATTTGATTATTCCACTATTTAAATTGATTTATTTTGATTTAAATGAATAAAAAATCAAAATAAATAATAAAAATAATGAAATAATAGGTGGATAAGCTCAGGGGTCGTGGGCCATCTTAGGAACAAGTTTCAAACAAGAAAACATGGGCCCATTTGGGAAAAAAAGTCATTTTGATCAATGTTGACTTCATGCACATTTCCAAAAATTGGTCAACTTTAGTAATGCACATCTCTCTCATTTTTAACCCTAAGAAGGTGTTTTTGGACTTTTTAGAAATATTAGGATGTCCTCTAAACAAAAAATTTTGTTTCATCTCAATTGGATCTTCCATGTTCATGTAAGGAGCTTTGACCCAAAAGGTGTTTTTGTTGACTTTTTGAAATGACCTATAATGTAGGAACTTATATCTTTTCATGAGTGCATTTCATGAACTTGAGGGCTGAATATGAGTTGTAGGGATAGGATTCTCTTAAAAATTAGCCTTGGATGAGAAATTTCTGATAAAGTATGAGAAAGTTATGCCTGGTCAAAGTTTGGTTGACTTTTCCTATAGAAACCCTAATTTAGCAACTTTTGAGTTTTGATGAATTAGGAGCATTCCTTGAGGAATCATGATCAACCCTTTATCAAATGATGGATATCACTTCAAAATGTTGATTTTGACCCAAAATCTTGAAGTTTGACTGTATGTGGGTCACAATTGACTTTTGACCTAGTATAGTTGATTTTCAGGCATTTGAGTAGTTGACTGAGCAAACTTCTTGTGCAAGGCATGAAACTTGGCATGGATGATATTGAGGACATATTAGGGAAATAGAAACCACTTAGGACCCTTGGAACTCAAACATCTTAATGAATAGTGAAACCCTAGTTTGAGGCTCATTGTCATAGGATGAGGATTTGTCTGGTCAATCCTTAGTCAACTTGAGCAATTGAGGCCCTCTATGAGTATGTCTTGTGTGAAAATGGGAGGGAAAATTTTCGGGTGCAACAACTGCCCCTATTCAATATTCGTAAACCTGAGGATTTAGATTGGCTTGTCTGCCTTTCTTGATCTGAGGGTGGAAGATGATTGAACACTAGAGTGCCCAGAAATTTGCACTCGCATGAAGTAATAATGATGGTTGATAACATCGGGAATGGGCTTACAGATGCCATTTGGAGAAGATGACAGAATATCGTCGGAGATGGGCTTAAAGATGCCATCCAGAAAAGATATTTGTTGCATGAGAGATTCCTTTGCGAGAATTCCTGTACCTGCCGTTGGCGAGGATTCCGTCGGGGAACGTTAATTTATGTCCTGGGAAATAGAGTATAGGAGCTTCGGTTGTCCATTACTCTAATGTGGAATTAAATCCTGATTGATGAGACAAAAGTGTGATGTTATCTGGTCGATTCCGGGTTTCACGGAAGCTTACTGGGGAATATGAAATCCACCGTATTTGGTCGGGTCCAGGTTTTACAGTGTTGTAAACTGTTGTCCAGAGATAAAAGAGAGGGAACCTGTATAGGGCTTTCTCGAGATAAGTCTATGCAAAACTGTGTCAGGTAATTCATGAAAAGGAACCTGGATAATAAGGCTATAAGAAGGAATCTGGGTAGTAGGGTTACTTCGAAATGAGGCCTGGATAGTAGGGCTATGAGAAGGAACCTGGGTAGTAGGGTTACTTCAAATGAAAGCCTGGATAATAGGGCTACGAGAAGGAACCTATGTAGTAGGGTTACTTCGAAATGAAAGCTTGAATAGTAGGGCTATAAGAAGGAACCTGGGTAGTAGGGTTACTTCGAAATAAAAGCCTGGATAGTAGGGCTATGAGAAGTAACCTGGGTAGTAGGGTTACTTTGAAATGAAAGCCTGGATAGTAGGGCTATGAGAAGGAACCTGGGTAATAGGGTTACTTCAAAATGAAAGCCTGGATAGTAGGGCTATGAGAAGGAACCTGGGTAGTAGGGTTACTTCGAAATAAAAGCCTGGATAGTAGGACTATGAGAAGGAACCTGGGTAGTAGGGTTACTTCGAAATGAAAGCCTGGATAATAGGGCTATGAGAAGGAACTTGGGTAGTAGGGTTACTTCGAAATGAAAGCCTGGATAGTATGGCTATAAGAAGGAACCTGGGTAGTAGGGTTACTTCGAAATAAAAGCCTGGATAGTAGGGCTATAAGAAGGAACCCGGGTAGTAGGGTTACTTCGAAATGAAAGCCTGGATAGTAGGGCTATGAGAAGGAACCTGGATAATAGGGTTACTTCGAAATGAAATCCTGGATATTAAGGCTACTGAGAAGGAACCTGGATAGTAGGATTACTTCAAAATAAAAGCCTGGATAGTAAGGCTGCTGAGACTGAACCTGGATAGTAGGGTTACTTCGAACTGAAAGCCTGTATAGTAAGGCTGTTGAGAAGGAACCTGGATAGTAGGGTTACTTCAAAATGAAAGCCTGGACAGTAAGGCTGCTGAGAAGGAACTTGGATAGTAGGGTTACTTCGAAATGAAAGCCTGGATAGTAGGGCTGCTTCATTTGATCACGTAGATTAGTTGACCCGTTTGGTTTCGGGAACTGACTTTCCATTAGTTGTCTGCAGATATGACATGTATAGCTTCATGGATTTAATCTTGAACTGTTGGAATTATTGATGATAACCATCTTTCCTGAAAAGGTACAGGATTAATTATATGTGATGCATGAAATGCATTGCGTGATGATGTTCTCAAAATAAATGAGATTATGTTGTATGCAATATGTATGTGCACGTCATGATGTATGACCATGAAATGCTATTGTGACATATCTGAGTCTGGGAAAATAAATCCCTGACTATTGCTGGAGAGTACTGGAAATTGAATTCCTGACCGTTGTAGAAAAAGTGGTTCTTCTACTTCCGCTGGGGATGGTGAACGAAGATGACTATGCCGTGGATTTACTCCTTTCTGTTTATTAATATTCTGTCGGGGAGAGACTCTGCTTGAGAATAACTCTGCGGGGGAATAACTCTGTTTTTGAGAGGATATACTTTGCTGGAAGATTTTGCCGATTCAGAGAAATAAACTCCGCCAGGGGATGAGCTTCTGTAGCTAGAGAAATAAATCTATGTATTGAAATAAGTGTCAGGATGACATCCGTCTCTGGATCGTATCTGCACTGAACCATTTCTAGAAGATGATCTGAATAAGTATCAGGATGATATCCGTCTCTGGATCGTACCCGAACTGTTGTCAGGAGATATTCTGGACTAAGTATCACGTTGACACCCGTTCTTGGATCGTACCTGAATCGTTTCTAGATGAGAATTTGGAGTAGGTGTCAGGATGACATCCGTATTTGGATCGTACCTGAACTGTTTCTAGATGAAAATCTTCTTTATTTAGAGTGTTTCCTTTGGGGAGGGAAACTCTGTAATCCGCTTGGGGAATCCTGAGAATCTTGGCAACTTCACTGGGGAGTTTTCAATGGAGCAATAATTTGGAGATTTTGCTCTGCCGAGGGTATGAGAACAACTGACATCAATAGGTTGTAAGCTGACAATATGGTGGCGACCTTGTAGTAGAATGCCCCTGTTCTCAATACCTGTTGTAGAAAATATCAACCGGGGATTTTGTAGATGGTTTGACTATTATCCCAACTCTTGGAGTCCTTGGTGTATGCGGATCAGGGTAATAAACCTTCTACTATTTAGACAAGTGACGAGATGACGGGACGTCGTCGTACGCTTTAATCCCTAACTTTTGTCTGGACTGTCTTTTCAGATTTTCAGTCCACTGGGATACCCTTTTTTGCTCAAGCCGACTTTTCAGGTTTTCGACTTGCCGGGTGTACAAATTTTTGTTTTTATCCCTAATTTTTGCCCGAACCCTTTTGGTTTGCCGGGATGCCCTTATTTTTTCCTAGGCCAGTCAACCTAGCGGGTCTTTGTTCATGTGTAGTATTTTCCGACTATGTCCATGTTCACCGGGTATGGAGAATTGTCATTGTCCATAGTAGTAAGTGTTTCCATACTTCCAGAAGATGTTTTTTTGATCATACAGGATTCGTTGCTGAAATTCATGTCCAATGCCCCAAGTGATTCAGATGGAGATCTTCCCCTGGATATTTGGCATCTTTGAGAGATACCCTGAATCTTGACTCGACTGCCACATATGATGGACAATGCTCATGGCGTGCCCCTTGGTTGGAAGTGTTTTTCCACTTGAGGTGATCCTTTTCATTGAGAAGGTTTTTGTTCACTAGATATTCGTCATGCGAATTTCTCTACTATTGAACAAATAGTCATATGCAAACAATGGTATTTTAAGAATGCAAAGCTTATGTCTGTCTTGAAAAAAAAATTGAAAATGCAATTTTTTAGTAAAACAGATTTTGCAAGAGAGTGATATCAACTCGTGATTTATGGCAAACCTTACAGGAGTCAGGATACCTTTTGTAACAGTATTCTTTCGAACTAACTCATGCTTCAGCTAGGACTTTTAAGGGTTATAACGTGGCCTAGTTCATGTTTCAAGAAACAAAGGATAAAGGCTCAAAATTTATTTGTACCCACCCGTTCTTCGTGTTGGTCTTCAGTCCTATGCTCATTTAATTGTGCGTTCAGCTCCCAATTGAGTCTGGCATCTTGTCCTTGATGTTCCGATGATGGTTCGGATACTTAAAGTTTATTTGGAAGAGGTCGTCATTTTGTAATCCTTTTTTTTATCGAAGATTTGTAGGAACTCTTTCTTTTTGATTTTACTATCCCTGTCTTTTGCCTAAACTGTTTCTTTTTTTATTACAGTCGGCGGGATGCCCCAGTTTTTTCTTAAGTCTCCTTCATAGGTTTTGACTTGACGGGCTTTTATTTCGAGAGATAATGACTGTCTGTCTTGACGATTATACAGAACCATCATCGTCTTTTGATTTGGAAGGACGTCTTAGATGTCATTCATTGTGTACAAAGCGGAAGTGTTGTACCCCAAAATTTTCCCTCCCATTTTACTCAAAACATACTCATTGAAGTCCTCAACTTGCCCAAGGATGCCTAAGGATTGACCAGACAAATCCTCCTCCTAAGACAATGAGCCTCAAACTAGGGTTTCACTCTTAATCAAGATGTTTGAGTTCCAAGGGTCCCAAATGATTTCCATTGGCCTAATATATCCTCAAGATTATCCATGCCAAGTTTCAAGCCTTGCACAAGAAGTTTACTCAGTCAACTACTCAAATGCCTGAAAATCAAATGTGTTAGGTCAAAAGTCAACTGTGACCCACATACAGTCAAACTTCAATATTTTTGGTCAACATCAACATTTTGAAGTGATATCGATAATTTGATCAAGAGTTGATCATTATTCCTCAAGGAATGCCCCAAATTCATCAAAATTCAAAAGTTGCTAAATTAGGGTTCATATTAGGAAAAGTCAACCAAACTTTGATCAGGCATAACTTTCTCATACTTTATCATAAATTTCCCATCCAAGGCTCATTTTGAAGAGGATGCAATTCCCTACAACTCATCTTCAGACCTCAAGTTCAAGAAATGTACTCATGAAAAGATATGAATTCAGACATTATAGATCATTTCAAAAAGTCAACAAAAACACCTTTTGGGTCAAAGCTCCTTACATGAACATGGAAGACCCAATTGAAATTAAACCAAAAGGTTTGTTTAGAGGACATCCTAATCTTTCTAAAAAGTCCAATAACAC
The DNA here is from genome assembly GCA_948472305.1 of Vicia faba. Lineage (NCBI taxonomy): Eukaryota > Viridiplantae > Streptophyta > Magnoliopsida > Fabales > Fabaceae > Vicia > Vicia faba. The sequence goes on from OX451735.1 coordinate 779,416,869, forward strand.
CCTCTTAGGGTCAAAATTAAGAGAGATATGCCTTGTCAAAGTTGGCCATTTTTGGAAATTTGCACAAAGACAACAATGCCCAAAATGGTATTTTCTCCACATGGGCCTAGTTTTTCAAGATTGGAGCTTGTTCCTAACATGGTCCACGACCCATGAACCACTCCATGCCTTATTAACTTATTTATTTAATTTATTATGATTTTATTCATTTAAATTTCAAATAAAATCAAATAAAATCAAATAAATCACATAAATTGCTTTTGGAATGATTTTTGGCATTGAATGAAGATGATATATGTTGGCATATCAAGATCAAATCGTGCAAGGGGTGATTGGAGCAAGAATGGCATGATTTGGCTTATTTTGGAAACAAATGATGCAAGGAACAAATCAAATATTCTCTTCATAATTGTGCAAGATTCAACCTATTTTTGTTAACCTAATACGTTCCAATACATATACATAAGGAGGCCAGACCTAGAGAAAAAGAAAAGACTGCCTCCATAAGAAGAACAAAACTCAATTTTTTTGACAAAAAGTGTGGTTTGAATTCTGAGTTAGAGGACGATTCAAGGTGATTCAAGGCCACCAATCCACTCATGGACGTCTCCTGAGGCTAGCAGCATCATTTGCACGCATAAAAAATCCAGGAATCAACACCTTACAGTATCACGGTTTTCCACTTTTCTCAAATTTGGTTCTACAAATTTATGCATTATAAATAATTTATAAGCATGCCTTCATGTTTGTATCATCATTTAGAACGTATTTGTATGATTAATTAGGAATTTTAGCGCATGTATGGATAGTTGCCATTGTTAGGGTTTGAGGTTGTGTTTTAGGCCTTTTTTATGCAGGCAAAATCAGGGCAAAAGATGGATGCCATCATACTCATGAGATCAAAACGAGTTGATATGTATGCTTGGAATTGATTTATCTTGCCTGGTATTGACTTTTGAGATTTGCAGGGTTATAGTTACAGCTGGTGTTCATAGGTAAAAAGCTGATACCTAAAACAACAGTTCTGAGAAAGAAGATGATCACGTGGCTGACTCCCACTGGCCAGTTTGAATTACGCGCGTGTTCTAGGCATAAGGCGTGTCTTTCCCTTATATTATTCTTTTGTCATTTATGTAAATGAATAACAGGTTGGCCTGGTGGTAAGGAGGAATGTATGTGAGGTGAGAGTCATGGGTTCGATACCCAGGTCTAGAGTTTTTGCATTTTCTAACCATTTGATTTCAGATCCTATACACCTCACATTCCAAGCACCTATCATGCACCCCAGATCCATCCATTGGATCATCTCCGTCCCAGATCCAACGCCTCAAAACATGCAGGCGCATGGTGGACGCTCCAGGCACAACACACCAGATCCAGCGCTGTATTGGGCCAAATGATTGGGGCCTTGGAAGAAATTCAATTCTTTACCCCCTGTTTACTAACAGCACCAGGCCCAATTTCTTTCTTTTTTTATTTTCTTTTGTTATATTTATTTGATTAATTTCATTTTTTACAAAACAACAAAAATCATTTTTTATTTAATCATGAAAAATAAAATCACAAAAAAATATAGAATTGGGTTTTTTAATTATTTAAATTAATTTTATTGAACATAATTTAGTTTAATTAGATTAACTTAATTGTTTTTTCCTATTAATTAAAATTAACTAGAAATTAGGTTTAATTTGAAATTAAATTATTTTCTCAATAAAAAATATCCAAAAATATTTTTTTAATTAGATTTGTAGTCTTCCAATTTGTTCTCGTATTTAATTCGTTCCGCGCACATTTGTTTATTTTTTAATTCAAATTATTGTAACTGTTTCAAGTTTGTAATAGATTAATTAGGATTTTAATTTTCGCATCTTTATTTTCAGTCAAATATTTATGTATTTGCCCAAAAGCCTTGTAATAGTTAGGAATTTAATTTCTCGCACTCTTTAATTTCCGCAACTATAAAACTGCCTAGATGCATGGATATTAGGATTGTATGCGAAAGATAAATCAACGATTAAAAGGTAGATAACCCTAATTGTTCAAAGATAATTAACTGGAAAAAAAAGCAGACTTGCACATGGTCACTTCTAGGATTTGCCCCACTACGGTTGCCTTCGGTAAACGGTCAAGAAGCATAGGGAATTTTAGTGGTCGCCCTCTTGTCCCAAAAGATCAAAATGACCCATTCGAATGTTACCTCGGAAAGATCTTTAGGACTTTAGGGTAACTACTAAGGTTTCCTAACCATTGCTTTTGTGACCGTACTCGTCCCTTCGAATGTTCCTTAAAACTCCAACGATGGGGCTACCTACTCCTTAATAGTAGGATAGCGCTATCTAAAGGAAACGAGAACGAACAGTCTTTTTTCGAGTTGGTAGAAATCTTAAGTACTTGATCAAAACAATAAAAACTCTTTTACACAAACACTTTCAAAACAGTTTTCAAAAACAACTTCGTCACACTCTTGAGGACAGATACAAGGGTTATCACGAAGTTAGACAAAAACTTTTTCATCAAGCAATTTCAAAATGAGCAAGTATCTAAGAGCCCATGGAAAACCATGGATAGAAAGGGTGATAACACCTTCCCTTTCTATAATCTACCCCTGTACTCGGAAACTCTCGAAAAAAGGATTTTTCTATTCTTTTTTCCTTTCTTTTGTTGGATGAAATAAAAGTCGGTGGCGACTCTTGCTTACCGCGACATTTACGAATACAAAATGCAAACCAGTATAACAGTCAGTTCTGCCACCGTATCACAGAACTGGTTGACTCTGCTGGGGATTTAATAAGTAGGGTATACCTTAGAATCTAGGTCATTCTTAAAATTGATTTCTTAATTTGCTTTGCCTGCTTTATATTCAAGGGTTTTGTTTAGGTATTATTGAAGATCCTACACCCGGATCGGGGAACACCTTTTAGGTAAGTAGCAATAAACTATGAGGGAACTGTGGGGGTATACCGAGACGGTTGAAGCAGTAGCTACGTTGATGTGGCACTTGTGTTGGTACCGGTAACCCTTGAGTCAATCAAGGAGAGTACAGGGCCACTGCGTGGTGTCATAAAGCATCAACTGACCTTAGAACCTTTAATTGCACAACTTAGCCAGTAGGACGTAGAGAGATGGACGGCTTTGGTGTATTCCCAAGGTCGACAGATACTTGATGCTACACTAATTGAGGTTTGACTCCTGAGTTTTGTTTGGTCGTGAGTCAATCGCCTATTGAACGAAGCTTGGGGGAAAGATCAGTGATATTGAGATCCCTTAGAACCCGGTTATTATTTATAGGACAGGTTGAACCAATCCAGCTTCAAGAGGGTATGACCTTAAAACTCATGCAGGCCTTAAACCTAAGGACTTGGTGTGACTTGTTTGTTGCTTGCTATACATGTGATTTTTTTAGCGTAATCTTATTATCATAAGCATGGCATATCATACTACCCGTTTTAAGGATTTTCTAGGGCTCATCTTTGCTTTGTTTTGTAGGACATGGCATCCGCCCGCAAGAACACTATCCATATTAGCCTTGTAAAAGTGCCTCTCCAACTAAAGGATTTGGCATTAAGGATCCCTGAAAGCTCTCCTTTCACTGAAAAACATGGTCGGTTGCTCAACTTGGTCACTTCAAAACCTGATGAAGAATTGTTAAAAGTGTTATTTTAGTTCTTTGATCCTTTGCACCACTGCTTCACCTTCCCGGATTACCAGCTAGTTCCTAATATGGAGGAATTTTCTTGGTTGTTGGGGGTACCTATTCTTGGTCAGTTACCTTTCAACTGTATGGAAGAACATCCAAAGCCTGAAGAGATTGCTCGAGCTATGTCCTTACATCGGTCCGATGTAGTGACAAATTGGGAAACTAGGGGAAATGTCCAAGGAATCCCGGTGAAATTTCTATTCAAGAAGGCTTACTATTTTTGGGATACCCTGGATTTACAAGATTTTGAAGAGGTATTGGCACTCCTCATCTACGGGATGGTACTATTCCCTAATGCGGACCAACTCGTAGATGTGAATACGATTAACGTTTTTCTGTCTCATAATCTGGTGCCTACATTACTTGGGGATATTCTACACTCTCTATATTCTCGCACTCTAAAGAGATGGGGGGACATCCTGTGTTGCACCCCTCTATTGGCTAGGTGGTTTATTTCGCACCTACCCAGGTCTATCTTGAAGAATGAGCAGGGTGTGAAATGGTCTTATAAGCTGATGTCCCTTACACATTCAGACATTCATTGGTGTTCACTATCCTCGAAATATGTTATCATCATCGATCATTGTGGTGAATTCCCTAATGCCCCTCTCTTAGTCATTAGGGGAGGAATCACTTGTAACCCTTGTTTGGCAATGCGGTAGTTTGGTTATGCAAGAAGGGATAGTCCTCATGATACGCTTATCCAAGGAATCGCCTTCGACTATAATAACGATGCTCAGGGTTACCGCAAAAGGTTCATGCAAGTTTGGGGCATGATACATAAAACTAATAGCAAGACACTGGGGCACAAGAATTCCATCCCTCTTGAGCCTTATCTCCGATGGGTACGAGCCCGCACCCAAATTCTTATGATGCCTTACCCTGTTGTCCTACAAATGATTGTGGAGCCAGATGCTGAAGGAGACACTCCTTATCTTGTTCATCATCCTGACATGCCAACTGATCTTGAGGAGTTACAGAAATCCTGGATTCAACTTAAAGAGGAGTGGGATACGTTTGAAGCTCAATTCTTTGCCAGCGAGAATAAGGTCCTGGAACTTACTAGGCTACTTCATGAAGAGAGGAACATAAACGCCTACATTGCACCAAAGAGGATGCACTCCTTGGAAACCTAATTTTCTTTTTTTTTAAGTTTAGTTATGTTTAATTGTAAGCCTAAAAGGGCACTCTTTGTAACAATTCGAACTTATTAATATAACTAACATGTGTTTCTTTTGGGTAAACAAATTTGAGCTTTTAAGAGTCCTTGAAATCATTGCATACACATACCTTCCATGACATTGCATAAACAGGTACCATTACAGGTTTCTCATCTTCTTCGTTGTTTATTTCAAAAATAATGTCTTCTGAACAAAGCATCAAAGATCTTCAGGCACAAAATGCCCAATTTCAACAAATGTTCATAGCTTTGGAAAAAGGGCAGGAAGATCTGAAGGCTCTTATCCTGAAGGAAAAGAAGAAGAAGAAGAAGACCTCTGGTGTTTTGAATCTGGGAAGAAGGTTCAGGGGGCCGTTAAAGCAACCAGTTGATCTGACCTCCTCGTCCAAAGAAGGGGAGAATCAAGAGAGAGAGAGAGACAAGGGAGAAGGACCCTAGCCGTGAAGTTTTTGATAATGACACAGATTACAATGATGAGCAGTATCCTCCCACTGAGGATAGATATAAACAGTTAGAGGATCAGCTGAGCGCTATGGAGATCCAGAGAATACCCAGACTGGATTTTGAAGAGTTGGGATTGGTGTCGGGGGTAGTCATCCCTTAGAAGTTTAAAGCTCCGGTTTTCATGAAGTATGATGGGGTGTCTTGCCCCCAAGCTTCATCTCCGTTCCTATATGAGGAAGATTCAGCCTCACACTGCTGATAGGAACTTGTGGGTCCATTTCTTTCAGGACAATATGTCTGGGACTCAGCTTGAATGGTTCTATCAACTGGAGGGAACCAATGTCCATAACTGGGAGGATTTGGATGCTGCTTTTTATCAGAAGTATCAATACAATGTTGACCTTGCCCTTACTCTTACTCAACTCCAAAGTATGTCCATGGGTGCAGGTGAAGTTTTTAAGGACTATGCGCAGAAATGGAGAGATCTGGCAGGGAGAGTCCAACCCCTTTTGTCTGATAGGGAGTTGGTTGACATGTTTCTTGGGATGTTGTCTCGTCCATTCTTCAATCACCTGATTGGTAGCTCCTCAACTGGTTTCACCGAGATGATATTAACCGGAGAAAGGGTAGAAGTTGGGATCCGAAGGGGCAAAATACAGAAAGATACCTCGTCAAGCTCAGTGAAGAATCCCTTCGCGGGTAAGAAGGAAGTCAGTGCTATTTATAGCCCAAGAGGTTAGAGCAGAGTTGAACGCCGTCCAACGGTAAGTGCTGTGATGATACCTAGGCCTGCGGCTACCCCACCATGAAATAATCAGCAAAGGGTAGAAAGACCGCAAAGGCAGTTTACTCGGATTAACATGACATTGACTGAGGTCCTACCCCATCTTCTAAGATCCAACTCGGCAACCTTGAAAGAGGCTCCCAAGAATCCTAACACCACATCTCCTCAGTACAATCCAAACGCTCGGTGTGCATACCATTCTGAGAGTCTTGGCCACGATACAAATGACTGTTGGGCTCTGAGAAATAAGGTACAAGATCTAATTGTAGCCAAGGAGATTGAGTTTTATGCTCCGGAGAAGCCTAACGTCATAACTTCTCCCATGCCTAAGCACAACTGTGGAGTTAATGCCATTGATACTGACCTGTTTGTTACCTTTGTTGATGAATTTTCCACTCCTCTTATGACTGTTAATAAGAATTTGTTGTTGGCCGGTTTATTTTGGGTTGTGGTGAAGGTTTCCACATGTGTTCATCTCTGCCCTCTGGTTGCTATTTGCTGAAAGCAAGTGTTCAACGCATGATGGACAACAGAGAGATTTTGTTCGAAAAGACTTTGATTTTGACTGTTCCGTGTGAAGATATTTCCATTATAACCATTTTCGCCAATCCTTCCAAGGTCTCCTCAAAAAGACCTGTTAGCATTACATCTGCTCCAAGAATTGCTCCGTTAATAATCACTTTTCCTGGTCCTACATCGTACTACCCGGACAAAGTTGTCCCGTGGAATTATGGCGCCGACGTTTACTATCATGGCGTTAAACAGGATTTGAAGACTGAAGAGGTTGATCCCGATGTCAGTAACATTGTCGGGACCAGCAAGATTACCAGAAGTGGGAGGGTTTTCTCTCCCGAGATCTCCCCGAAGACTGTCACTAAGCCTATTGTTATTTCATCTGCTATTCCTACCGGTACTTCCGTTACTACTCTCGTTCTTACTCCAATTGTTACCCCTGCCGATGAGTCATCTGGGACTCGGGGCAAAGAAGATATAGGTGAGCCTGCCCGGACGGAGGCACCTAGAAAGACTGTTGTGGAATCCTCAAAGCAAGAAATAGAGGAAATCTTAAAAATAATCAAGAAGAGCAACTACAATGTGATCGAGCAGCTGGGGCAGACCCCTTCGAAAATATCAATGTTGTCTCTGTTGTTATGTTCTGAGGCCCATGCAAAAGCTCTGATTGCATTCCTCAAGACTGCGCATGTGCCGCAAAAAACCTCCATCGATCAATTCAAAGATTGCGTGGCCAGTTTGACTACTGACAATGGGTTGGGTTTTTCAGATGCCGACTTGACACCAAAGGGGAGGAAGCATAGTGATGCTCTGCATGTCTCGATCGAATGCAGGGGCACTACTATGGCTCATGTGCTGGTGGACACTGGATCTTCACTGAATGTTCTATCGAAGAAGGCTCTCGATCGATTAGATTGTGAAGGCTTGACCCTAAAGCGCAATAACATTGTGGTGAGGGCTTTTGACGGGTCGAAGAGAATGGTGCATGGGGAGGTGGACATCCCTATCAAAGTGGGCTCTCACACCTTTGGGTCCACCTTCTACGTGATGGACATCAGGCCATTGTACTCTTGTTTGTTGGGTCGTCCTTGAAACCATGAAGTTGGGGCTGTTACTTCTACACTGCACCAAATGCTGACATATCCGGTGAAGAGGAAAATTGTCACTGTGCATGGTGAAGAGGAGTATATGGTGAGCCACCTGAACTCCTTCAGGTATGTGGAGATGGAAGGGGAATTCATAGAGGTTCCCCAGGTTTTAGCGTCAACTGAGACTACCACCAGCACCAAACCTCCTCTGAAGATGGCTTCTCTTAAGGACGCCAGTGCAGCAGTTGAAGAAGGTGGGTGTACCAATTAGGGATAGCTCCCATTTTACTCATAAAACTGATAAATTTGGTTTGGGCTTTACTTCAGGAGCTCAAAGGGTTGTTCGACGCGCTCGGGCTGGAGGACCCCCCTATGCATCAGCAATCGTGGGGTCAATGCTATTGAAGACAGTGAGGAAGATTCTGATATTGACAGTTGGATCTACCCGACTACCAACGGTGGACCTAGTAACTGGACGGCCAGAGATTTTATACCAATTTCTTTTGTTCAATAGTAATTGTCTTACTTATTTTCCAAGTTTGTAATAAACAATATAAACTCTACGGCCTTATGTCTTACCCGAGGCACAATGGTTTTGTTTGTGAGGGTTATTATGTGCCATTTTCATATGTCATCAATAAAACATTGGACGTTTCTTGCATACAAATTTTGCGCTCTCTGTTCTTCTTTTCTTCTTTTCACTTTATCAATACAGTTATGCTCTTACACACACTAAAATATCAAATTGCAGATCCATATCCACCCTGGATCCCATTGATAACAGTTCTGCTATTGCCAGTCATGACTTCGAAAATCCGATCAACCAAGTCGAGGACAAAGGTGAGGACGGTTATGAGGTACCCAGAGAATTTGCTAGACTGTTATAGCAAGAAGAAAGGGATATACAGCCTCATGAAGAGCCCGTTGAGACGATAAACTTGGGCACAGAGGTGGACAGAAAATAAGTCAAGATTGACACAAATCTGGAGACTAATTTCAATCAGCGGTTGATACAGATGTTGTACGACTATGTTGAGATCTTCGCCTGGTCATATGAAGACATGCCTGGTTTAGACACTGATATTGTGGTACATCGTCTGCCAACAAAAGAAGATTGTCCTTCGGTTAAACAGAAGGTCTGCTGTATGCGCCCTGAAATGTCAGAGAAGATCAAAGCAGAGGTCATGAAACAGTTCAACACTGGGTTCTTAGATGTCACCTCCTATCCGCAGTGGGTTACTAACGTCATTTCGGTGCCTAAGAAGGACGGCAAGGTACGGATGTGTGTGGACTATAAAGACCTGAACAGGGCAAGCCCCAAGGATGAATTCCCGCATCCCCACATTGATGTTCTAGTTGATAACACCGCACAACACAAAATCTTCTCCTTCATGGATGGTTTCTCTGGCTACAACCAGATCAAGATGGCTCCTGAAGACATGGAGAAGACAATCTTCGTCACACAGTAGGGCACCTTCTGTTACAAGGTGATGCCTTTTGGGTTGAAGAATGCTGGGGAAACTTATCAGCGAGCCATGGTCGCCTTGTTTCATGACATGATCCACCATGAGATAGAAGTTTATGTTGATGATATGGTAGCCAGGTCTCAAACCGAAGAGGAGCACCTTGATCATCTGCAAAAGTTATTCGACGGGTTGAAGACGTACAAGCTGAGGTTGAATCCAAACAAGTGCACCTTCGGGGTAAGGTCTGGTAAGCTTTTGGGTTTCATCGTCAGTGACAAAGGTATTCAAGTAGACCCTACAAAGGTAAAGGCCATACAAGAGATGCCTGCTCCCCGTATATAGAAGGAGATTAGAGGTTTCTTGGGATGTCTAAATTATATCGCCAGGTTAATTTCACATATGACTGCTACTTGTGAGCCCATCTTCAAGCTTCTAAAGAAAGATCAAGTGGTAAAATGGAATGACGAATGCCAGATTTCTTTCGAAAGGATCAAAGAATACCTTCAAGAACCACCAATTTTGATGCCTCCGGTTGAAGGAAGACCTTTGATATTATACTTAACGGTGCTAGACAATTCAATGGGGTGTGTGTTGGGGCAGCATGACGAGTCTGGTCGAAAAGAGCACGCAATATACTACCTTAGCAAAAAGTTTACCGACTGTGAGACAAGATACTTACTACTCGAGAAAACTTGATGCGCTTTGGCATGGACTACTTGCTGACTAAGACAGTATATGCTGACCCACACTACTCTGTTGATATATAAGATGGATCCAATCAAGTACATCTTCGATAAGCCTGCTATCTCTGGGAGAATAGCAAGATGGCAGATGATCTTAACTGAATACGATATCCAATATACAACCCAGAAAGCAATTAAAGGAAGTGTATTGGCTTATCATTTGGCTCATCAGGCCCTGGATGACTACCAGTCCTTGAATTTTGAGTTCCCGGACGAGAATATTATACTGGTGACTGACTATGAAGAACCTGGACCAGATGAAGGACCTGAAGAAGGATCCCAATGGACTATGATTTTTGATGGAGCTTCGAACACGCTCGGTAATGGCATTGGCTCCGTAATCATATCTCCTGAGGGCTGTCATACTCCTTTCACTGCCCGACTATGTTTCAACTGCACTAACAACATGGCGGAGTATGAAGCCTGTATTATGGGTCTCAAAGCCTCTATCGACCTGAGGATCAAGTTCTTGGACGTTTTCAGGGATTCAGCCTTGGTGATAAGTCATATCATAGGCGAGTGGGATACGAAGCATCCGAATCTCATCCCATACAAAGAGTATGTACTGGTGTTGCTCCCACATTTTAAGGAGGTAACCTTTGAAAATTTCCCATGAGAGGAGAATCAGTTGGCGGACGCATTAGCTACCATGTCTTCTATGTTCAAAGTCAGGTGGGACAACGAAGCTCCCCGAATCACCATCGAGATATTGGATGAACCAGCGCACTGCTGTGAGATTGATACTAAAGAGGTGGAAGATAAACCCTGGTTTCACGAAGTAAAAAGGTATCTCGAGACTAAAGAGTATCCCGAGGGGGCATCTGTCAACGATAAGAAGTTTCTAAGAAGGTTCGCTGTCAAATTCTTCCTCAGTAATGGAATCCTCTACAAGAGCAATCATGACTCTACCTTATTGCGGTGTGTAGACAAGAGCGGAGCAGAGAGGATTATGACATATTTACATGACGGTGCCTTTGGAACCCATTCCAGTGGACATATCATGGCTAAGAAGATCCTATGGGCAGGATACTATTGGTCCGCTATGGAAGTAGATTGTTATCAGCACACCTGAACTTTTCATAAGTGACAAATCTATGTTGATAAGGTGCATGTGCCTCCGGTTCCTTTGAATGACTTGACGGCTCCTTGGCCCTTTGCAATGTGGGGCATTAACATAATCGGAGAAATCAGACCTACCACTTCCAATGGACATTTCTTCATCCTGGTGGTTATCGATTACTTCATAAAGTGGGTGGAAGTTGCTTCCTTTGCTATTGTGACCAAGAACGTTGTGGAACGGTTTATCAGGCATAACCTGATCTGTCGGTATGGTGTGCCGGAGAGAATCATCACTGACAATGGCACCAATCTCAATAACACGATGATCACCAAGCTCTATAAGCAATTCAAGATACATCATCATAACTCTCCTCCATACCGGACGAAGATGAATGGCGTTGTTGAAGCAGCTAACAAGAACATCAAGAAGATCATACAGAAGATGACGGTGACATACAAAGACTGGCATGAGATGTTACCATTTTCTCGTCATGGGTACCGCACCTCAGCACGGACGCCGACAGGGGAAACACCATACTCTCTGGTATATGGCATGGAGGCAGTCCTACCCATTGAGGTCCAGATCCCTTCTTTAAGGATTATGAAGGATGCAGGTTTGAACGAAGACGACTGGATCCAGACTCGACTTGACCAACTGAATTTGATCGATGAGAAGAGACTTACTTTTGTTTTTCATGGTCAAATGTATCAAAAACGGATGATCAAGGCTTTCAAAAAAAAAGTCAGACACCAAGAGCATCAAGTCGGGGATCTAGTAATCAAGCGCATCATACTATCGCAAGGTGATCCCAGGGGCAAATAGACTCCCACATACGAAGGGTCATTTGTGATTAAAAACATTTTCTCAAGTGGAGCCTTGATTCTAATCACCATGGACAGTGACGACCTTCCTCACCCTGTCAATGCGGACATAGTGAAAAGATACTATGCATGATAAAAGACCCGCTAGGTTGACTGGCCTAGGCAAAAATAAGGGCTTCCCGGTGAACCAAAAGGGTTCGGGAAAAAATAAGGGATGAAAACGAAAAAAATTTGTACACCCGGTAAGTCGAAAACCTGAAAAGGCGGCTTGGGCAAAAAGGGGTATCTCGGTGGACTGAAAACCCGAAAGGGCAGTCCAGGCAAAAGTTAGGGATGTAAAGTGCATCACTATGTCCCATTGGATCACCTTGCGACCTGACCTCAGTATCAATTGTCAAGATCGAACGGCACCGATCAATCTAATCAACTTTGTACAAGCAGCAAAGTGATGAGAAGCTCGAAGACATAGCGGAAATAGCAGAATTGGAACCCAATGGGATTGTTGCACATAGTTATTTTCTTTTTGTTGGACACAATATTGTATAGATTCCATTTTTACGCCAGCGTTCTCTTACTAGAGCATCAGCTTCCTTGTACAAAAACGTCTGTTATAGGTCAACTTCAAAATTAATACAAGTCATTTTTTACAAAATCATTTGTTTATCATTTTCTGTTTTGTTTTGCAAAAACGTCCAATGATTTATTCTTGACATATGCATTTGAATATGATTGTTGTTCACAAATGTTTCTATAAAGAACGGAAAGACAATTGCTCGTAACTTAAGAAACAGGGGCAAAAAAAAAAAAGTGTCAAACCCAACAGTTACTATGTCCAGCAGATATCGGGGCATAGATATCCTTGAAACAAAGTCCTCAGTACATACGACCTCGCAATGTCTGTACTCCCCACAAAGTAAAAGTAATCAAAGCATTGATGTCAGCTTCCCCAAAATAGGAGGTGCTTTCCCCAGCCGGTTCCCTTCAGAGAACTGATAGCTATATTCCCCCAGCCAAATTTCCTAATCGCAAGCGGGTCATAAAATTTATCTCCCAAGCAGAGTTTATTTCCCTGAATGCGGAAACTCAATCCCAGACAGAGTTTATCCCTCCAACTACGGAAGTTCACTTTCCAACAAAATTATTCCCCCGCATAGTTATCCTCAAGAAGAGTCTCTCCCTGGCTGAATGTTCACAAACATAAAGGAACAAAACCCCAGCATAGTCATCTCCGTTTACCATCCCCAGTGGAAGTAGAAGAACCACTTTTTCTACGACGGTCAGGAATTCAGTTTCTAATACTCTCCAGCAACAGTCAGGGATTTATTTTCCCAGACTCGGATATGTCACAATAGCATCTCATGTTCATACATCATGACGCGCGCATACATATTTCATACAATATAATCTCATTTATTTTGAGAACATCATCCCACCATCCATTTCATGCATCGCGTATAATTAACCCTGTTATCTTTTCAGGAAAGACAATTATCACCAACAATTCAAGCATTTATACATGTCACATATGCAGACAACTTATGGAAAATCAGTTCCCGAAACCAAACGGGTCAACTAATCTACATGATCAAATGAAGCAGCCCTACTATCCAGGCTTTTATTTCGATGTAACCCTACCATCCAGGTTCCTCCCCATAAGCCCTACTATCCAAGCTTTCATCTCGAAGTAATACTACGACCTAGGTTCCTTCTCATAGCCCTACTATCCAGGCTTTCATTTTGAGGTAACCCTACCATCCAGGTTCCTCCCCATAAGCCCTACTATCCAGGCTTTCATCTCGAAGTAACCCTGCGACCCAGGTTCCTTCTCATAGGCCTATTATCCAAGCTTTCATCTCGAAGTAACCCTATGACCCAGGTTCCTTCTCATAGCCCTACTATCCAGGCTTTCATCTCGAAGTAACCCTACGAACCAGGTTCCTTCTCATAGTCCTACTATCAAGGCTTTCATCTCAAAGTAACCCTACGACCCAAGTTCCTTATCATAGCCCTACTATCCAGGCTTTCATCTCGAAGTAACCCTACGACCCAGGTTCCTTCTCATAGCCCTACTATCCAGACTGTCATCTCGAAGTAACCCTACTATCCAGGTTCCTTCTCATAGCCCTACTATCCAGGCTTTCATTTCGAAGCAACCCTACTATCCAGGTTCCTTTTCTCTTATCTCCAGACAACAGTTTACAACACTGCAAGATTGGACCCAACCAGCTATGGTCGATTTTGCATTTCCCTAGTGAGTCACAGTGCAGCCTGGACCCTAAACAGACGTGCAGTTTACTTTCACCTTCTTAATCAAGATTTAATGCCCTAGTAGAGTAATGGACAACCGAAGCTCCTATACTCCATTTCCCAGGACATAAATCAACATTCCCCGACGAAGTCCTCCTCAACGGCAGGTACAGGAGTTCTCGTAAAGGAATCTCTTATGCACTCGATATCTTTTCTGGATGGCATCTTTAAGCCCATATCCAAATATTCTCCGTCAACTTCCAAATGGAATCTGTAATTCCATTCCCGATATCACCAATCAGTATTACTTCATGCGAGTGCAAATTTCTGGGCACTCTAGTGTTCAATCATCTTCCATATTCAGATCACGAAAGGCAGACCAGCCAATCTACATCCTCAGGTTTAAGAATATTGAACAGGGGCAGCTGTTGTACCCCAAAATTGTCCCTCCCATTTTACTCAAAACATACTCATTGAAGTCCTTAACTTTCCCAAGGATGCTTAAGGATTGACCAGACAAATCCTCCTCCTAAGACAATGAGCCTCAAACTAGGGTTTCACTCTTCATCAAGATGTTTGAGTTCCATGGGTCCCAAATGATTTTCATTGCCCTAATATGTTTTCAATATTATCCATGCCAAGTTTCAAGCCTTGCACAAGAAGTTTGCTCAGTCAACTGCTCAAATGCCTGCAAATCAATTGTGTTAGGTCAAAAGTCAACTATGACCCACATACAGTCAAACTTCAAGATTTTTGGTCAAAATCAAAATTTTGAAGTGATATCCATAATTTGATAAAGGTTTGATCATGACTCCTCAAGGAATGCCCCAAATTCATCAAAATTCAAAGGTTGCTAAGTTAGGGTTCATATAGGAAAAGTCAACCAAACTTTGACCAGGCATAACTTTCTCATATTTTATCAGAAATTTCCCATCCAAGGCTCATTTTGAAGAGGATTCAATTCCCTACAACTCATATTCAGCCCTCAAGTTCAAGAAATGTACTCATGAAAAGATATGAATACAGACATTATAGGTCATTTCAAAAAGTCAACAAAAACACCTTTTGGGTCAAAGGTCCTTACATGAACATGGAATATCCAATTGAAAAGAACCAAAAGGGTTGTTTAGAGGACATCCTAAGATTTCTAAAAAGTCCAAGAACACCCTCTTAGGGTCAAAATTGAGAGAGATGTTCCTTGTCAAATTTGGCCATTTTTGGAAATTTGCACAAAGTCAACAATGCGCAAAATGGTATTTTCTCCACATGGGCCTATTTTTTCCAGATTGGAGCTTGTTCCTAACATGGTCCACAACCCATGAACCACTCCATTCCTTATTACCTAATTTATTTAATTAATTGTGATTTTATTCATTTAAATTTCAAATAAAATCACATAAATTGCTTTTGGAATGATTTTTGGCATTGAATGAAGATGACATATGCTGGCATATCAAGATCAAATCGTGCAAGGGGTGATTGGGGAAGAATGGCATGATTTGGATTATTTTGGAAATAAATGATGCAAGGAACAAATCAAATCTTTTCTTCATAGTTGTGCAAGATTCAACCTGTTTTTGTTAACCTAATACGTTCCAATACATATACACAAGGAGACCAGACCTAGAGAAAAAGAAAAGACTTCCTCCATAAGAAGAACAAAAATCAAATTTTTTGACAAAAAGTGTGGTTCGAATTCTGAGTTAGAGGATGATTCAAGGTGATTCAAGGCAACCAATCCACTCCTGGATGTCTCCTGAGGCTAGCAGCATCGTTTGCACGCGTAAAAACTCCAAGAATCAACACCTTAAAGTATCACGGTTTGCCACTTTTCTCGAATTTGGTTCTACAAATTTATGCATTATAAATAATTTCTAAGCATGCCTTCATGTTTGTATCATCATTTAGAACGTATTGGCATGATTAATTAGGAGTTTTAGCGCATGTATGGATAGTTTCCATTGTTAGGGTTTGAGGTTGTGTTTTAGGGCTTTTTTATGCAGGTAAAATCAAGGCAAAAGATGGATGCCATCATACTCATGAGATCAAAACGAGTTGATTTGTATGCTTGGAATTGATTTATCTTGCCTGGTATTGATTTTTGAGATTTACAGGGTTATAGTTACAGTTGGTGTCCGTAGGTAAAAGGCTGATACCTAAAACAACAGTTCTGAGGAAGAAGGTGATCACGTGGATGACTCCCACTGTCCGGTTTGAATTACGCGCGTGTTCTGGGCGTAAGGCGTGTCTTTCCCTTATATTATTATTTTGTCATTTATGTAAACGAATAACAGGTTGGCCTGGTGGTAAGGAGGAATGCATGTGAGTTGAGAGTCCTGGTTCGATACCCAGGTCTGGAGTTTTTGCATTTTCTAACCATTTGATTTCAGATCCTATACACCTCACATTCTAAGCGCCTATCATGCACCCCAGATCCATCCATCGGATCATCTCCATCCCAGATCAAACGCCTCAAAACATGCAGGCTCATGGTGGACGCTCCAGGCACAACACACCAGATCCAGCGCTATATTGGGCCAAATGATTTGGGCCTTGGCAGAAATTCAATTCTTTATCCCTTGTTTACTAACACCACCAGGCCCAATTTCTTTCTTTTTCTATTTTCTTTTGTTTTATTTATTTGATTAATTTCCTTTTTTACAAAACAACAAAAATAATTTTTTATTTAATCATGAAAAATAAAATCACAAAAAAATATAGAATTAGGTTTTTTTATTATTTAAATTAATTTTATTGAACATAATTTAGTTTAATTAGATTAACTTAATTGCTTTTTTCCTATTAATTAAAATTAACTAGAAATTAGGTTTAATTTGCAATTAAATTATTTTCTCAATAAAAAATATCAAAAAATATTTTTTTAATTAGATTTGTAGTCTTCCAATTTGTTCTTGTATTTAATTCGTCTCGCGCGCATTTGTTTATTTTTAATTCAAATTATTGTAACTGTTTCAAGTTTGTAATAGATTAATTAAGATTTTAATTTTAGCATCTTTATTTTCAGTCAAATATTTATGTATTTGCCCAAAAGCTTTGTAATAGTTAGGACTTTAATTTCTCGCACTCTTTAATTTCTGCAACTATAAAACTGCCTAGATGCATGGATATTAGGATTGTATGTGAAAGATAAATCAACGATTAAAAGGTAGATAACCCTAATTGTTCAAAGATAATTAACTGAAAAAAAGTAGACTTGCACATGCTCACTCCTAGGTTTGCCCCACTTAGGTTGCCTT
This sequence comes from Vicia faba, assembly GCA_948472305.1. Taxonomy (NCBI): domain Eukaryota; kingdom Viridiplantae; phylum Streptophyta; class Magnoliopsida; order Fabales; family Fabaceae; genus Vicia; species Vicia faba. The sequence goes on from OX451735.1 coordinate 779,434,169, forward strand.
CGGTAAACAGTCATGAAGCATACGGAATTTTAGTGGTCTCTCTCTAGTCCCAAAAGATCAAAATGACCCATTCTAATGTTGCCTCGGAAAGATCTTTAGGACTTTATGGTAACTACTAAGGTTTCCTAATCATTGCTTTTGTGACCGTACTCGTCCCTTCGAATGTCCCTTAAAACTCCAACGATGGGGCTACCTACTCCTTAATAGTAGGATAGCGCTGTCTAATGGAAACAAGAACGAACAGTCTTTTTTCGAGTAGGTAGAAATCTTAAGTACTTGCTCAAAATAATAAAAACTCTTTTACACAAACACTTTCGAAACAGTTTTCAAAAACAACTTCGTCACACTCTTGAGGACAGATACAAGGGTTATCACGAAGTTAGACAAAAACTTTTTCAACACACACACAAGCAATTTCAAAATGAGCAAGTATATAAGAGCCCATGGAAAACCATGGATAGAAAGGGTGCTAACACCTTCCCTTTCTCTAATCTACCCCTCGTACTCAGAAACTCTTGAAAAAAGGTTTTTTTTGTTCTTTTTTCCTTTCCCTTTTTGGATGAAATAAAAGTCGGTGGCGACTCTTCCTTACCGCGACATTTGCGAATACAAAATGCAAACCAGTATAACAGTCGGTTCTGCCACCGTATCACATGAAGATTGCGACTGAATGCGCGTCTGAATTGACTGAGAAAATACCCTGGCCCAGGTTATGATTAAGGGTTTTAATTATTGTGAAAAGAAAAACTCCTACTTCTTTGGATCAAAGGGGTTGACTAGGGATTATCTTCATTATAACTCCACTGTTTAGGATTTGAAACAACGCCTTTATATCGTCAGTGGGGTCTGTTCAAAAGGATATTATGGAGATTGTGGTATCATTTTTGTCATCCTCCCTCTAAAGGCTTAGAGCTTTTGGTCGAGAGTTGAATATCACAAAAGGGAAGCAGTTTAAATATAGTGAATACGAATGAATTGAATTAAAACAGACATATGCAATGCATTGATAAAGTAACAGAGTTTGACATGAGTAGATGTTCGAATAATTAAAAGAAAATTACAAATTGAAAATTCTAATGAACAAAAGCCCATTTGCCTGAACTTGTCACTTCAGATGGTGTGTCTTTGAGGGATGGCAGAAGAACTCAGCCTAACCATCCTGTGTAAACTCCAGCACCCCTTCATTAATCAAGTTTTGAACTTCATATTTCAACCTCCAACAGTCGTCAGTATCATGCCCCGGTCTGTTGGAGTGGTATGCACACCTTGCATCAGAATTGTAGTTAGGGGACGAAGTCTTTAGATTCGGATGAGGTCCTATCAACGTAATCAGATTCATCCTCAACAGGTGTTGCAAAGCTTGAGATGGCGACATGTTCAGTTTGGTAAACTGCCTTTTGGGTATATCTGGCTTACTCTGATTAACCCGTTGTTTTTGGCGAGGTTTTTGTTGGACCCATGATGTGGTAGCAATTTGGAAAAGTCCACTCTTCACCAAACCAAGCTCTTGTCTTCTCGGAAGTTGATCAATGACTTGGTCCCCAACCTCGACTGTTTGCTTCATACGGCTGCAGCCGTCTTGATGAAGTTTCTTGATAATGGCTCTCAGCTCTTCTTGTCCCCGGGCTAGGCCTTGGATAAGAGCCCTCTGTCCCAGCATTTGGGTTCTCATTGTTTCAACTTCATCTTGCAGTTGTTCCAATCGTTCGTCCTTATTGTCTTCATGACTTTTCTTGGCCAGGTTCACGGCGAGGAGTGCTTTCAACTCTTCTTGTCCCTTGGATAGGTTTAGGAACATTTTCATGAACAGAGTTTCTTGAGTTTGGAGATCTCTGTTGTCTTGTTTGAGAGCCATTGCTGAAATAAACAGCGAAGAAGATGAGAAACATGTACTGGAGACTACCTGTTATGCAATGACATGCATGATATGCAAGTGTTTTCAAGGATCTCGCGGGGTAAATAAGAAAAATATTAGGCGTTGAACTTTACAGCTTTGATTGAAGCACTTCGTGTTATTGAAGGTCCTTCTACAAGAGTCAAGCTCACCATATCAAGTGGGTCATAGCCTCTAACTCAAGTTATCGTGTTTTTATCTTTTGACGATATTGGCCAAAGGAAAATAAATCCCTTTGCCCCTTGCTAGACGTCTGGTTCATCATAACCTACATCACAAGCCCTCGAGATCCTTGAAATGGTTAGTATGATATGTCGTGTTATGATGCTATGATGTGTATGCTATGCATCAAGAAAAAATGAATGGTAAGAAACCAATTTAATGGATTTATGCAAACAAGGTCCTGCATGGAATACAAATAAAACCCTTGAATGAGTTCAAATTGTTAGGAAAAGAAAGAAAACAAGTCACACAAGTAGCCTTAGGTTTAGGCTTGCATGGATTCCATAGGTAAGTACCCTCTTGAAGTTTAGTTGGATCAACCTGTCTTAGAAATAGTAACCGGGTTCTAAGGGATCTCAATATCACCGATCTTTGCCCCAAAATTTCATTCTGATAGACAATTGACTTGCCGCCAGACAAAACTCAAGAGTCAAACCTCAATGAGTGTAGCATCTGTGAGCAACACCTTCATAAATTGATTTTTGAATGATTGCAAATATATATGTGAAACACTAAATACATGTGTGCACTATAAAAATATAATATAACATGTTTAAATAAGCCAAAAATGTATTTCACTCATAATGCATCATTATGAGTCGACACAACAAGTTTTGTATCGATACATAACTTTCTGAAGTCCCTGGAATACTATTTCAAAACTATTATGCATCGATACAAAAGCTTATGCGCGATACATAACTCTTTGATGACCCAGGAATGCAAACTTAAAAACTGCATGCATCAATACATAATTTCATGCATCGACACATAACATTTTGATGCCCCTGTAATACTTGTATGCATCGACACAAAACCTCATGCATCAACACATAACACTTTGATATCTCTGTAATACATTCTTGAACTTGTATGCATCGACACAAAACCTCATGTATCGATACAAAACATTATGATGCCCCTGGAAAACATTTTTGAACTTATATGTATCGATACATAATATCATGTGTCGACTCATACTATGTTTTAAATTCAAAAATTAAATTTACAATCAGTATGTATCGACACATACGTGTTATGTGTCAACGGATATAAAAGTGTTGGTTCTGTAAAACGTTATAACATGATTTTGTATCGACTCAAAACACAACGTATCGACTCATCCTATCACACATAACTAACATGAGTCGACACATGACTAACATGCATCGGCTCACAACACTTTCTTTTTGACTAACCATTTTCTGTTATAAATATAAGCAAGCATTTTTCTCAGTTTCAACACAGCAACATATTTGAATTGTGTGCAATTAATTGTGATCAACCAGAAGCTTAAAGAAACTTCATCTTCATCATCTTCTCAACCATCTTAAATTCAACAACAACAAAGAAAATCAAACATCCTTGTTGAACTGAATCAAGCGGTTTAAGATAACGTTCATCTGTGTATTGAAGAAATCTCAGCTGAGTTGAAGGTTGAAGAGGAGGATTCAAGAAATAAACTAGAGGGTTTTTCCTTCAAGAACGGGTGTGTTCTTGAGGGTTTTGTTACCACGGTCGCATGAGTCAAATTCAGCTGTAGTGAAGGGCTTGGAAATTGGAAGGATTTTAACAAACAGGTCGTGGAAGCGGAGGATCATTCGTGGACTTTACAGGGAATCTTGATACAGCTCATATCAAGTGGTGGTTCTTACAAGAAGAAGAAGATCATAGGGATTTCTATCTTTCTGTGTAGTGTAACCTTGTTATCAAACATTCAGCAAATTGATATAAAAGTTCTCAGTTTCGATTGTGGGGAACTTCATTACCAAACTGCCTGCGTATCGTTCTTTCTTTCTTTCTCTTTATAATTTTACATATTCTATAATTTTGTAATTCAATTGGCTTTCTAAGTTTTACTGTCTAATGATAAACATAGTGGTTCAAACATTTTCACCAAACCACCACTACTAAATCATTATACAAGCATATGCCAAGTGTTTGACAAAATTCCTATCAAATTTCTAAATTCATTGGAAATACTGTTTCATGATAAGTGCATTGAAACGTTAAAGATTTCTGAGTTGTATATTCACCCATCTCATTCAATAAAAATCCAGTAAGTTTTTCACATGTCAAGTTTTGTAGTAGTCGGTTCAAAGTAGACAGAATTGATCCAGGACATTGATTTTCGCTGCTTTCAACTTGCTTTGATAAAATAATTTTAAATCCTTGAAAAAGTAAGAAGTGATCTATTCACCCTCCTCTCGATCACTTACCACACCGTCTAACAAGTGGTATCAGAGCACCGGTTAGCTGGTGCTTTGTATCTACTCGTAACGCTATGGCCTTTAAACTAAATGGGGCGTATAATAGAGCTCCTGTTTTCAATGGTGAAAACTATGGCTACTGGAAAGACTGCATGCGAGTACACATATATTCCATTGACAGGAATGTATGGACTGCCATTCACAATGGTCCCTTTCAAATCACCATGAGGAATGATGCAGGTGCAATAGTACTTAAACCTGAGGATCAATGGAATGAAATGGATGAAAAGAAATGGTCGTGCGATTGGAGAGGCAGAAATATGATGATCTCAGCACTTGGTGTTGATGAGTATTATAGGGTGTCTCACTGCACATCCGCTAAAGAAATGTGGGATGCTTTAGAAATTTCCCATGAAGGCACAACTGAAGTTAAACAATCTCGCATCAATACACTCAATCAAGAGTTCGAGCTCTTTCGCATGAAACAAGGAGAATCTGTCTCTGACATGCAGAAGAGATTCGTACATCTTGTGAGTCGTTTAAATGCACTTGGAAAACCTGTTTCCAATGAAATTGCTACTAATAAAATTCTGAGATGTCTTAGCAGGGAATGGAAACCTAAAGTAACATCTATCAAGGAAGCAAATGACCTCACTATGCTTACCATTACAACTCTGTTTGGAAAGCTGGAAGAACATCAACAAGAATTGCAAAGTCTTGAAAAATACGAAAATAAGAGTAAGAAGGAAAGGAACAAATACAAAGAGCAAGATGATAATGGCTCAACTAGTGATGAAAATTCTGATGATGAAGAAATGGGACTCTTTGTTCGGAGATACAATAGATTTATTCGAAAGAATGGAATCAAGCACTCCGATAAGAATCTCATAAGCTTTCGAAAACAATCCAAAGATCTAAGGCAAGAAGAAAATAAAAAGTAGAGAGGTAAAGGACCTTGTTACAATTGTGGTAAAGTTGGACACTACAAACCAGACTGCCCAAAGATGAAAAAGGATAAAGGAAAAACTCCACCAAAGAAGTTCAACAAGAAAAGAAGAGCTTACATTGTGTGGGGAAGCGATAGTGATTCATCAAACGATGACAGTTCAAGTGGTAGTGATGAAAGTGCAAATTTATGTCTGATGGCACATACCAAAAATCAATTCTACAACAAGAAAGACAACCACAACAAGCAAGTAAGACAAGCATATCCTAATAACTTTTCTTCTATGACCTTTTCTGAACTAAAGTTAGCTTTTGAAAAACTGCAATACAAAGCTGAAGATGCTTTTAAGAGATTATCCTTCGATAAACAAATATTTTCATTTCTGGAGAGTAAAGTCTATAAAGCTGAAAAAGACTTAAAAAGTCTAAAAGCTAGTATTGCAGAAAGTTCAAAAGATAAGGATGTTACAGGATGTATTCCCAGAAGGGAATGTAAAGTTTTCCATATTTGGCAACAAGAGGTTAGAACTCTTAATTCCAAATTAGAAAAAGCTTTACAGCCCAAAGTTACTTTTGCAGTCGATCCTAAAATTTTTAAGAAAACATTGAATCCACCATATTCAAAATACTCTCTTGTTGAAAAAATACCAAAGGATTCAATGAGCAGAAGTAAAACAATACATCATCATCATGGTTTATGCCATTATTGTTGTCGTTTTGGTCATACCATTGAAAATGTAAGTTTAGGAGGTTTCTTGTTCCTAAAGGAATTTACCAATGGAGGCCTAAAGGCAACCATGTTATCACTTACCCACATGGACCCAATAAAAATTGGGTACCTGCCTCTCTCTTTTGATATTGCAGGAAAAATGCCTTACACCCATGGATAGAAGATGGTTTCTAGACAGCGGGTGTTCAAGGCACATGACCGGTGACATATCGCTCTTCATTAACTTCAAGGCAAAGAAGAAATGATTTGTTACCTATGGAGACAATAACAAAGGAGCTATACACGGTAAAGGTAGTGTAGGTAATCCCTCTACCACTACTATTTTTTATGTCCATTTAGTAGAGGGGCTTAAACATAATTTGCTCAGTATTAGTCAATTATGTGACAAAGGTTATAAAGTTACCTTCACAAACACTTGCTGCATAATTGAAAATACTGAAAAACATATTGTGTTTAAGGGCATTAGAGTAAACAATGTCTATATGCTTGACCTTTTTGATGTATCCTTAACAAGCACTAAGTGTCTAGTCACCTTGAATGATGATTCATGGCTTTGGGATAGACGTTTAGCGCATGTTTACTTTGATTTGATTAATAAGGTTGTATCCAAGGATCTAGTAGTAGGTCTTCCAAAGATAAAATTTACAAAGGATCACCTATGTGATGCGTGCCAAATGGGAAAGCAAACAAGGGTCTCTTTCAAATCCAAAAACATGATTTCCACTTCACGACCCCTTGAGCTTCTCCATATGGACCTTTTTGGTCCCTCTAGAACAAAAAGTCTAGGAGGAAATTATTATGGTTTTGTGATTGTTGACGACTACTCCAGATTTACTTGCACTATATTCCTTCATAGCAAAAATGAAATTTTTTCTGCTTTTAAGAGTTTTGCAAGACTATCTCAAAATAGAATGGAATTGAAAATAATTGCAATTCGAAGTGATCATGGAGGTGAATTTCAAAACCATCTCTTTGATAAGTACTGTGACAAGCATGGTATTGAGCATAATTTTTCAGCACCTCGAACTCCACAGTAGAATGGAGTTGTGAAGCGCAAAAATCGCGTCTTAGAGGAGCTAGCAAGAATAATGCTCAATGAAGGTGGATTGCCAAAATATTTTTGGGCTGATGCAATTAGCACAGCCTGCTATGTTTTAAACAGAATACTAATTCGTCCAATTTTGGATAAAACACCTTATGAAATCTTAAAAGGAAGAAAGCCAAACCTGTCACATCTTCATGTATTCGGTTGCAAATGTTTTGTTTTAAATAATGGAAAAGAAAATCTTGGAAAATTTGATGCAAAAGAAGATGAAGGTATCTTTCTCGGATACTCGCAATCAAGCAAAACATATAGGGTATATAATAAACGTCTACTTACAGTTGAGGAGTCAGTTCATGTCTCTTTTGATGAATCTTATCCGAAACATGTCGGAAAAGGTATTTCTCTTGATGGTGCAGGTGTATCTACTGAGAATATACTCAAAGAAACTGTTGAAGAAACTGTTCAATCCAAAACAATTGATGATAAGGAAGAAAAATATACAAGCCCTTCAAAAGATGAGGAAGAAGAGCAAATGGAAGAAAATGATCTTCCACTAGCTTAGAAGTCCTCTAAAGACCATCCCATTGACAACATATTGGGAGACATCTCAAAAGGAGTAATGACTCGCTCCAAGATAAGTAATTTTTGTTATCATTTTGCTTTCGTTTCATAAGTAGAACCTAAGAATGCTAAAGAGGCCTTGATTGATGAATTTTGGCTAATGGCCATGCAAGAAGAGATAAATCAGTTTAAAAGAAATGACGTTTGGGAACTTGTCCCTCATCCGCGAGACAATCATATCATAGGCACTAAATGGGTTTTTAGAAATAAACTTGATGAAAACGGAGTGATAACCCGCAATAAAGCACGCTTGGTAGCATAAGGGTATAACCAAGAGGAGGGCATTGATTATGAGGAGACTTATGCTCCAGTTGCTCGCCTTGAGGCTATACGTCTTTTGCTCGCTTATGCGTGTGCAAAAGATTTTAAGCTTTATCAAATGGACGTAAAGAGTGCCTTTCTGAACAGAGTCATAAATGAAGAAGTGTATGTCTCACAACCTCCTGGTTTTGAAAATAACGAATATCCAGATCATGTCTTTAAATTAAAACGAGCTTTATACGGTCTTAAACAAGCTCCTCGGGTCTGGCATAAGAGACTTAGTAAATTTCTACTTGATCATGGTTATTTAAGAGGTCAAGTGGACACCACTCTTTTCATTAAACGTAAAGGAAAACACATCCTTTTAGTTCAAATATACGTAGATGACATTATTTTTTGTTTAAATAATCTACACTTGGTCGAGGAATTTTCCAAAGTCATGCAGGGTGAATTTGAGATGAGTCTCATGGGGGAATTAAACTACTTTCTTGGTCTCCAAATAAAGCAGCTCAATGAAGGCACAATTATATGTCAAACAAAATATTACCAAGAGTTGCTTATACGATTTGGGATGAACAACTCTAAACCAATTGACACTCCTATGCCTACCAAAGGAAATTTAGACAAGGATGAACATGGTAAGAGTGTTGATGTCAAGAAATATAGAGGTATGATCAGATCACTCTTGTATCATACAGCATCTAGGCCTGACATCATGTTTAGTGTTTGCATGTGTGCACGATATCAATCGGATCCTAAGGAATCCCACTTGAAAGCTGTCAAGCGTATACTTAGGTATCTCAATAATACACCTAAGTATGGGCTATGGTATTCCAAGGGAAGCGATTGCATTTTAGTAGGTTACTCCAATTCTGATTTTGCAGGCTGCAAATCAGATAGGAAAAGCACTAGTGGAACATGTCACTTGTTTTCAAACTCTCTAATAAGTTGGCATAGCAAAAAGCAAGTTTATGTCGCTTTGTCAACTGCTGAAGCTGAATACGTTGCATCCGGTAGTTGTTGTGCTCAGATCTTATGGATGAAGCAACAATTACAAGACTATGATATTCAATTAAAACGTATTCCAATAAAATGTGACAACACAAGTGCTATAAATCTCACTAAGAATCCAGTTTTACACTCACGCACTAAACACATAGAGATTAGACATCACTTTCTCCGCGATCATGTTGAAAAGGAGGATGTTACGTTTGAGCATGTTGATACTAAAAATCAACTTGCTGACATCTTTACAAAACCACTTGCAACGGACCTCTTCTTTAACATCCGCCGTGAGCTAGGGATTTTAGATCTCTCTTACGTGATGTCATAAGCATATATGTAATTGAAATATATCTATCTCTCACCATACTGTTGAGATGTGCTTTTCAGCTTTAGTACATGTGTCCACTTATCTAATCAAACGAGGTAAAATCCTTCCTATCTTCACCCTCAATCACCTATAAGTTGATCTAAATGTTCCACTGATAATGTCTTCGTATATCTCTTTTAAACATTTTATCGTGCTTATGTAATCTAACTTTTATCTTACAATTCATTACTTTTAACGTGATTACTTTATGTTTACTTTACTATTGACTCACTTATTGATAACTTTATGCCTCACATTCTGTGTGAATGCCAAGTCAATTATTTGCTGAAATTGTATACCAATTTTCTTATGTGCTACGATTCCTGAAAATATTGCTTATTCTCTTTTTGATGTGGTCAAAGGGGGAGAAGAAGAGTGTGTTAGTGAATATTGTGTTAGGAAGAAGATGCACAAACTCAAGGGGAGCAAGCTTATTTCATCCACACTATATCACCATACATCATCAGATATTTGCCATCATAAAAAAGGGGGAGTTTGTGAGCAGCACCTTCATAAATTGATTTTTGAATGATTGCAAATATATATGTGAAACACTAAATACATGTATGCACTATAAAAATATAAAATAACATGTTTAAATAAGCTAAAAATGTATTTCACTCATAATACATCATTATGAGTCGACACAACAAGTTTTGCATCGATACATAACTTTCTGAAGTCCCTGGAATACTATTTCAAAACTATTATGCATCGATACAAAATTTTATGGGTCGATACATAACTCTTTGATGACCCTGGAATGCAAACTTAAAAACTGCATGCATCGATACATAATTTCATGCATCGACACATAACATTTTTATGCCCCTGTAATACTTGTATGCATCGACACAAAACCTCATGCATCGACACATAACACTTTGATGTCTCTGTAATACATTCTTGAACTTGTATGCATCGACACAAAATCTCATGTATCGATACAAAACATTCTGATGCCCCTGGACAACATTTTTGAACTTATATGTATCGATACATAATATCATGTGTCGACTCATACTATGTTTTAAATTCAAAAATTAAATTTACAATCAGTATGTATCGACACATACGTGTTATGTGTCGATGGATATAAAAGTGTTAGTTCTGTAAAACGTTATAACATGATTTTGTATCGAATCAAAACATAATGTATCGACTCATCCTGTCACACATAACTAACATGAGTCGACACATGACCAACATGCATCGACTCATAACACTTTCTTTTTTACTAACCGTTTTCTATTATAAATATAAGCTTGCATTTTTCTCAGTTTCAACACAGCAACATATTTGAATTGTGTGCAAACAATTGTGAGAAACCAGAAGCTTAAAGAAACTTCATCTTCATCATCTTCTCAACCATCTTAAATTCAACAACAACAAAGAAAATCAAACATCCTTGTTGAACTGAATCAAGCGGTTTGAGATAACGTTCATCTGTGTATTGAAGAAATCTCAGCTGAGTTGAAGGTTGAAGAGGAGGCTTCAAGAAATAAACCAAAGGGTTTGTCCTTCAAGAACGGGTGTGTTCTTGAGGGTTTTGTTAGCCACGGTCGCACGAGTATGATTCAGCAGTAGCGAGGGGTTTGGAAATCGGAAGGATTTTAACAAACAGGTCGTGGAAGCGGAGGATCGTTCGTGGACTTTGCAGGGAATATTGATACAACTCATATCAAGTGGTGGTTCTTACAAGAAGAAGAAGATTATAGGGATTTCTATTTTTCTGTGTAGTGTAACCTTGTCATCAAACATTCAGCCAATTGATATAAAAGTTCTCAGTTTTGATTATGAAATTGAGAGGGAGACGTACCCACACGCGAGGACGACGGTGGGGAACTTCCTTACCAAACTGCCTGCATATCATTCATTCTTTCTTTCTCTTTATAAATTTACATATTCTATAATTTTGTAATTCAATTGGCTTGCTATGTTTTACTGTCTAATGATAAACATAGTGGTTCAAACATTTTCACCAAACCACCACTACTAAATCATTATACAAGCATATGCCAAGTGTTTGACAAAATTCCTATCAAATTTCTAAATTCATTAGAAATACTTTTTTATGATAAGTGCATTGAAACGTTAAAGATTTCTGAATTGTATATTCATCCATCTCATTCAATAAAAATCCAGCAAGTTTTTCACATGTCAAGTTTTCTAGTAGTCGATTTAAAGTAGATAGAATTGATTCAGGACATTGATTTTCGCTGCTTTCAACTCGCTTTGATAAAATAATTTTAAATCCTTGAAAAAGTAAGAAGTGATCTATTCACCCCCTTCTCGATCACTTGCCACACCGTTTATCAGCATCGAGTATAAACCGACTTTGGGTTTACACCAAAGACGGCTATCTCACTACGTCCTAAAAAGCCAAGTTGGTCAATTAAGGTGCTAAGGTCAGTTGACTCTTTATGATACCACGCAACAGCCCCGTATTCTCCTTGATTACTCAAGGGCTACCGGTACACACCAAAGTATTACATCAACATAGCTACTGTTTCAACAGTGTCGGTATACCTCGCATACCTCCCTCACAATTTATTGTTACTTACTTTAAAGGAATTCCCCGATCATGGATTAGGATCCAAACAACCCAAACAGATACCCTTAAAAGTAAATCAAACAAGACAAACCAAAGAAGCAATTAAAGTGGCCAAGATCCTAAGGTAAACCCTACTTTATTAATGTTCCCCAGCAGAGTCGCCAGTTCTGTGATACGATGGCAGAACTGGTTGTTTTTGAGTTACTACTAGTTTTGTGTTTTTTGTTCGCAAATGTACGGTAAGCAAGAGTCGCCACCGTCTTTTATTTTATCCAACAAAGGAAAAGGAAAAAAGAACAGAAAAACCTTTTTCGAGATGTTTTTGAGTACGGGGGTAGATTATAGAAAGGGAAGGTGTTAGCACCCTTTCTATCCATGGTTTTCAATGGACTCTTAGGTACTTGTTCATTTTTAAATTGCTTTTGTGTGTTTGTATGCTTTTAAAAAGTTTTGAAATTGCCTTAGTGCGGCGATTCACTTTATGGTAACTCTTGTATCAATCCTCAACAGTGTGATAAAGTGTTTTTTTTGAAAACTTTTGTTTGAAAAGTATGTTTGAAAGTGTATGGTGTAAACAATTATTTTGAGCAAGTACTTAATAGTTTCTATCTACTCGAAAAATATTGTTCGTTTTCTTATTTCCTTTAGACAAAGCTATCCTACTATTAAGGAGTAGGTAGCTCCATCGTTGGAGTTTCAGGGACAATCGAATGGGACGATTATGGTCACTTAAGGCAACAGGGAAAGATCTCTTAGTAACTATCCTAAAGTTCTAAGATCACTTTTTTACCGAGGCAACGTCGAAAGGGTCATCGACGGACTAGTGATATTTCGAATTAGAGGATTGCCACTAAAAATTCTCACGTTTCGAGAATAGTGATCGTTTTCCGAAGGCAACCGAAGTGGGGAAAAACCCTAGGAGTGAGCATGTGCAAGTGTTTGATTTCAGTTTATTTAGTCTTTTCACATTTAGGGTTTTTTACTATTTTAAACATTGATCTTTTGCATACAATCCTATTATCAATAATCTAACAGTTTATAATGATGGAAAGTAAAAGTGCGAGAAGTTTAAACCTAGCTATTACAAAGCCTTGGGGAGGGGATTTAACCAAAAACTTTGGGGAAAAGCGGAAAATAAAAGCAATAATAAACCTAAGTTAAAAGCTATTACAAACTAGAAACAAATACAATAATTGGAAATAAATAAATAAATAAATAAATAAATAAATGCGCGCGAGAATAAATTAAACGAGGAATTAAAGTTATAGAATCTAATTGATTTAGAAGAAAAATATTTTTGGATTTTTGGGAAAGTAATTAATTTTGCAAATTAATCTAATTTCTAATTAATTTTAATTATGAAAAAGGAATTTAAATTATCCTAATTAACCTAATTAATTAATGAAATTAAATATTTTATGAAAAAAACCTAATTCTAATGTTTTTGTGTCTTTATGATTTTAAGATTTAATTAAAAAAAAGATTTTTAAAACAATTAAAAATAAATAAAACAATAAAAAGGTTAAAGAAATTAAAACAAAACTTAAAATGGGAATGATGCTGGAAGTGATTTTGGGGGGTGCATAATTGAATTTGTGTTAGGCCCAAGATTGCAGGCCCAATCACTACGTCTGATCCAGTGGGAAGCTTGCCAAGAGAGTTCACCATGTGCCTGCATCCTTGAGGTGTTGGATCTGGATACAGATTGATCCAATGATGATGGTATGGAGGCGTATGGTGTATGCACATGTGATGAGACCACTGAATTTGCAAACAGATATTGAGAAAAATATTATGTAGGAGGCAAGGATCGAACCCCTGACCCCTTACACGCGCGCCTTGTAAACCCTTCTCCTTTGCTGCTGAACTAAGCTACTCAATCGTTAATACCCACGCATAACATATATTATATAATATGCAAAAGTCAGTTTTTAAAAAAACGTGCAAAAAATCAAATGGGCCATTCAGGATATGCCACGCCTTTATCTTCTTCGCTGGGACGGTTGTCTTAGGTAAAGACTTTTACCTACGAACATTTTCCATAGCTATAACCTGTGCATCTCAAAAATCATATTCAGGCAATATAAATCAAATCTAATTACACAAATCAATTGGGTTTGATCTCTTGAATGCAGTGCTATCTATCTTTGGCCCTGATTTTTCCTGAAACGAAAAGCCCTAAAAAGAAAATCTAAACCCTGACAATGGCAGGTTGTCCAATACGCATCAAAACTCACAATTAAATATGCAAACATATTACAAATAATGATACAAACATGAAGGTATAGTTAGAAATCGTTTATCAGGCGTAAATTGCGAAAATTAATTACAAGAAGGAAGGCAAACCATGGTACTCGTGTAGAGCATTTCTGGGCACGTTGAGGCTTGGTGATGATCCAAATAGCTCCCAAATACTTCCAGAAATGAATTGCTGGCCTTGAAACACATTGAATCTCCTTGTAGAAGGAAATCTGATTGCCTCTTTCTTGTTCAAAACTTGAGTTTTGTGCTGCTAATTCACACGGCAAAACCATGTTCTCATGCTTTGGAAATGTTGTCTATATATCATAGAAGCAATTAGGTTAACAAAATTGTATTCAATCTTTGCAAATTGTTGACAAAGATTTGATTTTTTGCCTTGTATGATATTTTTCTAAAACAAACCAAATCATGATATTTTTCAATCAATTAGCCCTTGCACGAATTTGCCCGATTTGCTAGCTGTTCATGGACTCATAATGTGCTTACAAAATCAAATCTTTGATTTTATTTGATCATTCCATTATTTAAATTGATTTATTTTGATTTAAATGAATAAAAAATCAAAATAAATCAGTTTAAATAATTAAATAATAGGTGGATAAGCTCAGGGGTTGTGGGCCATCTTAGGAACAAGTTTCAAACAAGAAAACATGGGCCCATTTGGAAAAAAAAGTCGTTTTGATCAATGTTGACTTCATGCACATTTCCAAAAATTGGTCAACTTTAGTGTTGTACCCCAAAATTTTCCCTCTCATTTCATCAACATTTTCTCATCACAAGACTCTTGGAGCTCAAGATCAAGTTAGGGTTTGCTCTGCTCAAGGCCCCTCCTTGCACTGTTGACCCAAATTAGGGTTTGAGTTTGCACAGGTATGTTTTGAACTAAAATGCCCAAGGTGACTTTCATGCTTCATGTTGGACTTACAAGTTTATCCATACCAAGTTTCAAGCCTTGATTCCAATCTTTGCCCAGTCAATTGGACAGTTGACATGAAAATCAATTGTATTGGGGAAAAAGTCAACTATGGCCAATTGACAGTCAAACTTCATGATATTTGACCCACATCAACATAATGAACTCATATGAACCATTTGATCAAGTTTGGATCACAATTCCACAAGAAATTTGATCAGATCATCAAAAGGGCAAAATGGTCATTTTTAGGGTTTTGACTGCACAAAGGTAATTTTTTACTGTTTGACCTAACCCATGGCAAACCAAGCTCACATATGGGCTCAAGTACTCAATGGCATTGTCTTGACCCATTCAACAAATTCAAAAGATCTCAAATGCACAGGATTGACAGATGAATTTTCCAGTCAACTGATCAAAATTTGATTGTATACTGAAAAGTCAAAATTTGACTTTTTGGTCAAAATCAAGTGCCAAGATTCATTTTTCATCAAGACATGTCAAATTATGAAACTTGTTCATCAAGAAATCCAAAATTGCAAATTAGGGTTTAAAATGAAGAAATTTCATAACTTAGAAATTTTCTAAGTTATGAAATTCCCTTATTTTTCCCTAACTTTGTCCCATTTTTTCATCAAGATACAAATGGATTAAAACAAAACTCAAAACATGAAAGTTGTAGTCCATTGCAAAATATACAACTTTGATTCACAAAGTTTTCTCAAAGGAAGCTTGTAGCTCAAGTTATGATTTTTGGAATAAGGGTGCAAAACATTTTTAACTTAGAAAAATTTTGACCTATTCTAGGCAGGATTTTTGTCCAACTTCTTGGCCATTTTTCACATGCTTCAACTTGGAGTTTCAATTTTCATTACAAAGATGGATTATATTACACATTCCAAGCTTTCCAAATTGTCAAGGAACTTCTCAAACACCCTTGTGGTTAGGGAGATTCGAATTTGCAAAGTTGGGCAAAAGTCACTTTTGTTCATAACCAAATGCATGTTCATACAAGTTCCATTTTGAAATCAGCATGCTTGGTACTTGCTTGCAGGCCTCTAAACCAAGTTTGCACTCCATAATTAAATGCCTAAGCTTTATGTTCAAGCATTGTTTTGTGCATTTAGTCATTACACAAAGAACTAATCCATAATTAGAAAAAGCAACTTTGCCATTTTTGAAAAGTAATGCTTTATGTCAAATTCTGAATCTTTGAAGTACAAGCCAAATCTTTGAGGCAAGAGTTTATAAGCAAATCCCACTGATCAAGAACAAAGGGTGCAGCATAGATAGAGAGGTTATACAGGCCTGCAGAAGGACTTGAACTTACTTACTTCAAAAACAAGCAAGTTTGCAAAAGATATACAACACTCACTTCCTGCAAGCATAAGCCTAAGCAAACTTTGCAAACATCTTTCATACATCCAAGCAAGCCTAAAGCACGACTAAACCACCCTTCATCCCTCCTCATACAGAAAATCACAATTTTTCCACAAAACAGGGCATCTGTTGCAGTTTGACTTCCACAATCCATTCCACTCGTTCACTTTGGCTAAAACCAGTTCAAATACATTCTATATCATCAATTGGAACTATCCCAAGCTCTAGATACAAACTGTAACACCCCTAACATCACTTGCCATTTTCACATTTCAGTTTTGCAGGTGAACTTCCATAGCACGATTCAGAGAGTATCAAAGCAAGCTAGGTGTTGGAGAAGCATCCTTGGACTTCAGGCAAGTTGTACAAAAGCTCAAACTCCATTGAAGTTGGCTACATTGTTGTACACGACTCAAGCTGAAACAGGTAAAACATGAACTTCTATCTCTCAATCTAGGAAGAGTTAGGCTTAGGTTTGTGAATGAAACATGCTCTACTCATAGCCCTGAAGCCATCCATGTATTTACTTTTCATTTATATTGAGTATGCTGTGAGAATTTTGGCCATGAACATTGAAGAAAAATTAGGTCAGAAATTGGGGATGAAGAAATTCTCCTTCGTTTCTTAGAATTAGGTCAAGTGTTTTATATGTCTGAATTCGTCTCTTGATGCTCTACATTATTTGTGTTGTGAGTTTTTGCTAAAAGTCAAGGAATCAGGATTTGTGTTGGACAAGAAGAAGCGCGCGTTTTGTTTCAAACAGGTTGCTGGAGGTTGAAGACAAAGTTGACTTGGACTGGGCCTGAGTCAACTTGCTGTTCACACCCCCTTTTCCAATTTACACCCCCCTGGCCCATTGTGTGATATATTTATCATTTTTGATTTTTTCTTTTTGATTCTGACTTATTATTTTTTGCTCAAATATAAAAAAATATCAAAAATATTTTTCCATACATTTTTGCATTTATTTGGTATTTATTTGTTTTATTTAGCATATACATGTAAATAAATATATTTTCTTTTTATTCAAAACACTAGAAAATAATACAAAAATATATATTTTTTAGTTATTATTTATTATTTACATTTTGAAAACATTTTCTAGAATATACTTCTTTTTGTAAATAATTAATATTTTATTAGTATATTTAATATATAATATAAATACTTGTATATTTTATTAAGATATTTAGGACAAAAATATAGAAATAATACATTTTTATTTTTATTAATATATGACATTAAAAAATAATTTTTTTACAATATACTTCCTGTTGTACCCCAAAATTTGCCCTCCCATATTCTTCAAGAAATTGCCAAGTCAAGCTTCAAAATTCCCCAAGGGTTGCACAGTTCAAAGGTCTCCTATACAGTCAAGATTAGGGTTTTGGTTCTGATCAAGAAGATGAAGTTTCCAATGGTCCAATCAAGTCCCACATGCCTACAAATATGGTCAAGTATCCTCATATCAAGTTTCAAGACTTTCAGCACAAAATTGCACAGTCAAAACCCTAATTGCACCACAGTCAACTGTAGGGGCAAAATGGTCATTTGACAGTCAAAAGTTCAAATTATTGGTCAACATCTCACTTTGAAGCCACAAACATAATTTGATCAATGCTTGATCATGATTCTCAAAGCTTGGCTCAAAAATCATCAAGATGTAAAAGTTTCCTTATTTGGACAGCTGAAAAAGTCAACTGTAAATTGACCAGGGCATAACTTTCACATAGATTATCAGAAAAATTCCATCCAAAGCTCATTTTGAAGAGAAAGACATTTCCTACAACTCATCTTCATACTTCAAGTCCAAGAAATGCTCTCACAAAAAGTTATCAATTTCAACATTATAGGTCATTTTCAAAAGTCAACAAAAAGGGACTTTAAGTCAAAGGCCATAACATGAGATTGGTAAATCAAAATGACATGGGACCAAAGGCATTGGTTATAGGACTCAAAGACATTTCCAAAATGTCCAAGAACATGAGCAAAGCTTAAAAATTGAGCAAGTTATGCCTTGTGGAAGTTGGGAAATTTTTGGATATTTTGAAAAGTCAACATTGATTCAAATGGTCTAAAATTGCTAATGGGCCCATTTTTCTTCCACAATTCATCATCCCAAGCATGTGCACGACCACTTGGCCCAAAGGGAAGTATTTCTTCATTTTTTATTTATTTATTTGAATTTTTATTTATATTAATTCATTTAAATCAAATTAAATACATGGAAAATATTTAACCTAAGTATCAAATCTTTTTGCACATGTAATCTACTCAATAATTCGTGCATAATTCAATATGGAAAGATTTGGATTGATTGGATCATGATTGGTACAAAATTGCACGAGAAAGATTGAAAAAAAATATGATTGAAAATCAAATCTCAAAACCATGAATGCAATTGATATGTTTTGTTTTTTCTTGACCTAATTGATTCATTACATAAGCATGAACGAAAACCTAATGCCAAGGACCATTGAAGCTGCGCAGAAACCAATTGCCAAACTTGAAAATTTTGCAAAAGAACTGAATTCTGAAAACATCTTTGCAGGGCGATTCAAGGCACGATTTTTGTTTCATTAGCTTGCTGAAGGTTCACTGAACGTTTCCCAATCAAAAACATCAAACATAACCTCTTGAATCGTTGTACAGAAGCTAACCTTTCTCACTTTTTTTTCATAATCGTGCATTCCAATTCATGCGCATTTAGCCTTTTTTAATGTTTGATTCATGTTCCTTGTATGATTCTAAAGCTAACCATGTGATTTGATTGAATTATTATGCATTATATACGATTCTACCATTGTCAATTTCTAGGGTTTACAGGACCTTGGATTAGGGCTTTTCAAATAAGGAAAAATTGAGACTTGGGACCTTGACCATTAAAACGAGCGCGTCTGGACGAAGAGAATCCATGTGTCGCGCCCAATTTATGAGCGTTCCATGCCTAATCGCTATTTTCTTGTATGGTGTCTTAGGCAACGCGTGAAAACCGTTGCCAATGTTTTATTATATTTTTCAGGAAAAACAAACATGAAGAAGATGATGCAGTGTCAAGGCGTGAGTGGTTCGTTCAAATCTTCGCGCGCGTTTGAGGCCCCTGACTTTCATTTCTTTTATAATGTTTATTAATTATTATATATCAAACGCGTTTGAAGTGGCTCAGTGGCGCACGTGTTGGCTGGTAATGTTAATGACCTGGGTTCGATCCCAGGTCTTCACCCTTTCCATTTGATTTTTTCCAATTAACATTCATGTGTAGCGCCCACGCTGAAGACTATCATGCATCCTCAAAAATCAATGTCCACGTGTCCCAGAGCGTCAGATCAAAGGCCATAAATTGAAGACTATGATGAACCCTAGTCCACGCATCACACGCGTCCAGCAAAAGTCAACAAGGCCATGCTAAATGGGCCAGAATTCTTGGATTATACCTCCATGTTGGGGTCTGAACCCCCTAGGTTTGCCAATTTATTTTCTTTCTTTTTATTTTTTTATTATTTATACTTTCTTCTAATTATTATTTATTAATTAAATTAATTATTTTCATAAATATAAAAATACACATAAAAAATCAGAAAGAAGGAAAAAATATAATAAGTATTTTATTTTAGTATTTTTATAAATAAATGTGCATGTAATTAATTAGTTTTAAATTAGGGTTAATTTAATATTTTCATAACAAAAATCTAAAAAACATAGAATTAGGTTTGATCAATTTTCATCTTTTTATTTTTCTTTCATGATAATCAAATATTTAATATTATTTATTTTATTTATTTTTATAATTAAATTTGTATATAAAAATTAGGGTTAATTTAGGTTAAAATTCAATGTTTTCTTAATAAATTAAAAGCCACTAGAATTAGGGTTAGTATGTATTTCAATTAATTCTTTTTTTATATTAAATCCTAAAAATACAAAAAAATACCAAAAACATCTCCTTTTTCTTTTTTAATTAATTCATTAATTTAATTTTGCAAAAAGGGTCCAACGCCCTCGTTTCGATTTAATTCTTATTCGCATATTTATTTTATTTCTTTATAATATTTATGTATCTCTCCCAAGGCCATGTAACCTTTTAATTTTCTCGCACTTTTCTTTACTTCATTTATTTACTTTCCGTCAAATCGGGTCCTGGTTTAATTTTGGCGATGTGGACCCGCGCCTTTTGTAATAGCTTAGAATTTACTTTTCTCGCAATATTTTAACTGTTAACAAATGGCATGAAAGAATGTATGGACAAAAATAAAAACAAACGTTAGATCACCAATAACATGACAAGATAAATGAAAATGAAAACGACACACGAATCGCACAAACCACCCCTAGGGTACGCCTCACTGTTGCCTTGCCTCGAAAGGTGATCGTCGAGTAGAGGACATTTTAGTAAGTCCTCATGATCCAGGAACCTGGCATGAGGGTAGCTTCTAAGGTATCTTCTCATTACTCTGGTGATCACACTGTTGCCTTGTCCCTCGAAACGTGGCCGTCGACTATAGGACGTCTTAGTGAGTCCTTGTGTCCATTGATCTAGTTGCCTAAAACAAGTTGCTTCGGAATGGTTGCCTCGGAATAAAATATCAATGGCATAAGGGTAGCTCCTAAAGTGTCTTACCTTTGCTCGGTGACCACAATGTCCCTAAAACTCGAATTGACCCGAACACCTCCAACGGTGGTGCTACCTACCTCTCAATGGTGGGATGGCACTACTTTAGAGGACATTTACACAGACGAATTCCTTAGGGTAGGTAGACGACTCTAGATACTTGCTCTAAATTTAAAAACAAAACAAAATACTTTTCACACCAACACATTTTCAAAAAGCTTTCGAAAGCAATTTTTCAAACACTCTTGAGGACTGATACAAGAGTCGAACTGGAATTTTCAAAGAAACTTTTTAAACCCACAGTTGAAAAGCAAACAAACCATTTTTGAAAACACAATGAGCAAGTATCTAAGAGCCCATGGATAACCATGGATAGAAAGGGTGCTAACACCTTCCCTTTCTATAATCTACCTCCCGAACCGAGAGCAATCTCTTTAAGGAATTTTTCTGTGCTTTTGTCCTTTCCATTTGGAGAAAATAAAAGACGGTGGCGACTCTTGCTTCCGCGACATTTCGCGAACCAGCGTTAAACAGTCAGTTCCAGATCCATCGATCACAGAACTGGCGACTCTGCTGGGGATAATCTTAAAGTGAGGTGTACCTTAGGGCTAGTTCATAACTATGTTTTCAATTGTTTTCCTTGTCTGCTTTAACTTTGTGGGTTGCATCGGAGTTACATAGATCCTAACCCGGATCTGGGGATACCCTGTTTAGGTAGCATAAGCTGTGAGGGACCTGTCCGGCGTATACCGACATGGGTGAAGCAGTGGCTACGTTGGTGTGGCGCCTTGGTCTGTACCGATATCCCTCGTGTTGAAACGGGGAGAATATGGGTCTTCCAAGGAGTCATTAAGCACCAACAACCTTAGAACCTTAAATGACACAACTTGGCCTTTAGAATTGTAGCAGTATGCTACGCCCATTGAGGCTAAACTCTCGTGATGGTTCTGGCCGCAAGAAAAGATTGCGATGCTGGAGTTATGACCGATTGAGGGTAGTCAATGATATTGGGATCCTCTAAGAACCCGGTTACTTTGATAGGACAGGTATGAACCAACAAGCTGAAAGAGGGTAGTACCTAGACCTCATGCTGGCCTAAACTCTAAGGGTTTCTCTTGTGTGACTTGTGTGCCTTCTTACTTGACTACTTGCATGCTTGTTATCTGACACATGAACTACTCACAGGTTTTGTTTATAGTCCTTAATTGGGGCTCATAACAGGGTTATTAAGTCTTGCAGGTTTTGTTTGTAGTCCTTAATTAGGGCTCATAACAGGGTTTACTAAGTCTCTTGCAGGTTTTGTTTGTAGTCCTTAATTGGGACTCATAACAAAGTATACTGAATTTCTTGCAGGGTTTATTTATAGTCCTTAATGGGGACTCATAACTAGGGTTTACCTATATCACCTCATGCATAGCATGACATCATACCATTGCATACATCCTAACCCATTTCAAGGATCTCA
Source organism: Vicia faba (assembly GCA_948472305.1). Taxonomy (NCBI): domain Eukaryota; kingdom Viridiplantae; phylum Streptophyta; class Magnoliopsida; order Fabales; family Fabaceae; genus Vicia; species Vicia faba. The sequence continues at coordinate 779,456,652 of OX451735.1, forward strand.
AAGGCTTGTGATGCAGGTCATGATGAATCAAACATCTAGCAAGGGGCAAAAAGGATTTATTTTCCTCTAGCCGAAGTAGTCAGGGGCTATGACCCACTTGATATGGTGAGCCTTTGACCCTTGGAAGAAAGACTCTCAACAAATACGAAGTTCTTTCAATCAAGCTACCGGATCCCAGCTCTAACAATTTTCTTGTTTACCCCGCGAGGTCCTTGAAAACATTACATGCATGTCATACATCTCATTGCATTGCAGGTACCCCTTTGACAGGTTGCTTACCCTCTTCGCTGTTTATTTCAGCCGATCGTCATGAATCCTGACTCATCATCAACCGAGATGTCTATCAAGGCCCTCCAGGCCCAGAATGCCCAGTTCCAGGAGTTGATTGTGAACCTAGCTCAGGGTCAAAAGGAATTGAAGACTCTGATTCAAAAGAAGAAGAAGAGGACTGTGCTGTTCAGCCCTAGGCGCAGATCTGGGAATACACTGCAGATTGAAACTGAGAGGACAACTCCGTCTGTGAGGGAAGGCAGTCACCATGAGAGAGGGGTGCCTAGTCCAGTGGTCTCCGACAACGAGACCGATTTCAACGACGAACAATACCCTCCTGTGGAAGACAAGTACAAGCAGTTGGAAGACAGGTTGAATGCTATGGAGATACAACAGGTACCTGGGCTGGATTTCGGAGATTTGGGGTTTGTCTACTGGTGTGATCATTCCACGCAAGTTCAAAGCACCATCTTTCACTAAGTACGACGGGGCGTCTTGCCCCAAGTTACATCTCAGGTCCTATGTTCGGAAGATTCAACCGTATACTGTGGAGAAGAACTTGTGGATCCACTTCTTCCAGGAGAGTCTTTCAGGGACTCATCTCGAATGGTTCTATCATCTGGACGGAACCAAGATTCGTAACTGGGAGGAGTTGGCTACTGCTTTTTACAAGCAGTATCAGTACAATGCCGAACTCGCTCCTACGCGTACCCAACTCCAGGGTATGTCGTTAGGATCGGGAGAAGGTTTTAAAGAATATGCGCAGACGTGGAGAGACCTGGCCGGTAGGGTACAACCACCGCTGACTGACCGCGAGCTCGTCGACATGTTCTTAGGGACCCTGTCTGGTCCATTCTTCAACCATCTGATTGGGAACTCTTCTGCTGGGTTTACAGATCTGATCTTGACTGGGGAGAGGATCGAAGCTGGTATCAAGGCTGGGAAGATACAGAAGGATGCTTCATCGAGCACCGATAAAAAACCTTTTAAGAAGGAATCCAATGCCGTCTATGGTTCAGGGAAACGGAATAGACCAGAACGCCGCCAAGTTGTCAATGCAGTGGTGATCTCAAAACCTGCTGGTGCTCTTCAACATCACAACCAACAAAAGAGCGAGAGAAGGCAGTTCACCCGGCTCAGCATAACCTCATCCCAGATATTGCCACAATTGCTAGAGACCAAGCTGGTAACTCTAAAAGAAGCTCCGAAGAATCAAAATACAACGTCACCAAAGTATAACCCCAACGCCCGCTACGCTTATCACTCTGACAGCCCGGGGCATACTACCGATGATTGTTGGAGCTTGAAAAATAAGATCCAAGATTTGATTGATGCAAAGGAGGTTGAGTTCGAGGCGCCCGAGGCTCCCAACGTGATCACTGCTCCCATGCCAAAACATGGCTAGGATAGAAAGCACTTTTTGTTCATTTGAATTCAAGTTGTAATTTTCTTTTGTTCAAACATTTACTCATGTTAAACATTGTTATTTCATTAATGCATCGCATATGTCTGTTTTGAATCAATATATTCGCATTCGCTATATTTAAAATTGCTTTCATTTTTTGTGATGTTCAACTCTCAATTAACAATTCTAAGCCTCTTGAGGGAGGATGACGAAAACGATACCACGATCTTTACAGTATGCTTTTGAACAGACCCCGCTGATGAGGTACATGCATTGTTTCAATCCCTAAACACTGGAGTTATAAGGATGATAATCCCTCGTCAACCCATCTGAGCCAAAGAAGTAGGAGTTTTTCTTTTCGAAATTTAAAACCCTTTATCATAACCTGGGGCAGGGTAGTCTCTCAGTTGATCCAAGTGCATAACAAATGGCACCAAAGAGGTCCTTACAAAATAAAGGAAGACAGTGATGGTTCCGAATAATCAATAAAGAAAGGCAGTCATTATCTCAAAAAATAAAGAACCCGTTAAGTCAGAACCCATGAAGGAGACTTACAAAACTGGGGCATCCCGCTGACTGTGATTCCAAAAAAGGGAACAGTTCAGGCAAAAAAAGAAAGGGATAACAAAAATCAAAAAGAAAGAGGTCATACAAACCCTCAAACTCAATAAAAAGGAAATGACTGCCTATTCGAAATAAACTGTCAATATCCGAACCATCACTGGAACATCAGGACAAAAACTCAAATAAGGTCTAATGCACGATCAGCTGAGTTTAGGATTGAAGAACATCACGAAGAGCGGGGGGGTACAAATAAAATTTGAGCCTTTATCCTTTGTTTCTTAAACCGTGAACCAGGCCACGTTATAACCCTTAAAAGTCCTAGCTGAAGCATGGGTTAGTTCGAAAGCATACTGTTACGAAAGGTATCCTGACTCCTTAAGGCTCACGGTAAAATACGGAGTTGACATCACGTTTTACAAACACTCGTTTGTTTTATGAAAAAGAATGCATTTTCAAAATCTTCAAGATAGACATATGCTTTGCATTTTTAACATAACTTTGTTTGCATATGACTTTTTGTTTGAACAGCATAGAAGTTCGCACGACGAATGCCTAATGAGCAGAAGTATCTCCAATCAAGGGGCAGACATGACCATGGTCCATTATCTGGGGCAATTAAGCCAAGGTTCGGAGAATATCTCAAAGACCAAATAGCCTGGGGCAAATCTCCGCCTGAGTCACTCGGGGCATTCCAACAACGAATCTTGCCGGATCAAACATCTTCTGGTAATATGGCAACACAAGCAGCCAGGGGCACCTCCCTGCATTCTAAGAGCGTGGACATAGTCGAAAAAATACTACGCAAAATCAAAGACCCGCTAGGTTGACACACCTAGGCAAAAATAAGGGCTTCCCGGCGAACCAAAAGGGTTCGGGCAAAATGAAGGGATGAAATGAAAAATCTGTACACCCGGCAAGTCGAAAACCTGAAAAGGCGGCTTGAGCAAAAATGGGTATCCCGGTGGACTGAAAACCCGAAAGGGCGGTCCAGGCAAAAGTTAGGGATCAAAGCGTACGACTATGTCCTGGCATCTCGTCACTTGCCTACCAGAAGAGGAGTTGTCAATCGGCAGTCATCAAGCACCTCACAGGTCTTCCTCTCCCACCTCAGAAACAGGGGCAGTATGAGTTGTTTAAAGCAATCTAACTGTTCTATCCTCCAAGGTATCGAGGTAGGTTCAGCTAAAGAACATAACCGGTACGTCCCAATTCCCCAGAGAGTAAGTCAGCAAGTCAGTACACTCTCTTCAAGCAGAGCTAACCTTCTAGCAACCTAAAGAAGTTGGGTATCCTCCAGGAGATCTCAACATTCCCCAGCAGCATATATGCACTCTTCACAAGCATCCCCGGCAGTCTTGGTCTAAAGATTGTTCCCCAGCGGCATACCAACATTCAAAGAGAAGTCACTTCCAAAACAGTTCAATACTTCCCCAAGAGAGTCCAATCCGGTTTCCCCAAGAAAAGTTGGAATCCATCTCCCCAAGCAGTAAGCTTATCCCCAGTAGATTCTGGAAGCTTATCCTCGCAAAGCACGAACGCGTCTCCCGGCTTTATTCAAAGAGTTATTTCCTTACCAGGATATAACTGGGTTATCCTCAACCAAAGCCACGGAAAGAGCGTCCTCGACGCATTCTTCTTATCCCCAGCGAAGTCTATCAACACTTCCAACACCGCAAAGATATCCTCAGCAAATTACCATCAACAATTCTGCAAAGCATCTTTCTCCCCACAGAGTATTGCTTCCCAGCAAGATCGTTAGAGTAATTTTCTCCCCGCAGAGTTATTCCATTCGCCAGGTTTATTCCCCAACGGAGTTACTTTCTCCTATCGGCATTCTTGCAGTTATCATCCCCAGCGGAAGTAAAAGCTTATTCTTCAATATCAGCCCAGGATATGACTTCCCGGCATCCGTCAAGGATTTATTTTCCTAGACGAAAAATACATTCTTAAACATCACATACATCATTATAGCATGCATATATGCATCATATCTTACAAATCTCATTTATGTTGAGAACATCATTGCTTGATCCATATCATGCATTGCATATGACTGACCTTTACCTTTCAGGAAAGATCCAGTTAAGTTCTCAAGCAATATTTCAAGCCTTCTCTGGTTCAGTCAGATCGACCCTAAGATCTCCCTGATTCTTATCCAGTTGAAGACATTTCAAGACCTTGTCTGGTTCAGTTAAATCGACTCCAAAGATTTTCCTGGTTATTATCCAGTCAAAACCGTTCTCTGGTCTAGTTAAACCAACTCCTAAAGGTTTTTCTTTTGAAGACTCAGTTGAAGACTCCAAAGACCTTGTCTGGTTCAATTAAATCGACTCCAAAGATTTTCCTGGTTATTATCCAGTCAAAGGCGTTCTCTGGTCTAGTTAAACCAACTCCTAAAGGTTTTTCTTTTGAAGACTCAGTTGAAGACTCCAAAGACCTTGTCTGGTTCAGTTAAATCGACTCCAAAGATTTTCCTGGTTATTATCCGGTCAAAGGCGTTCTCTGGTCTAGTTAAACCAACTCCTAAAGGTTTTTCTTTTGAAGACTCAGTTGAAGACTCCAAAGACCTTGTTTGGTTCAGTTAAATCGACTCCAAAGATTTTCCTGGTTATTATCCAGTCAAAGGCGTTCTCTGGTCTAGTTAAACCAACTCCTAAAGGTTTTTCTTTTGAAGACTCAGTTGAAGACTCCAAAGACCTTGTCCGGTTCAGTTAATCGACTCCAAAGATTCCCTATCCAGTCCAAGGCCTTCTCTAGTCCAGCTAAATCGACTCCCAACAGATTTTTCTGATAAAGACTCAGTAGAAGTTATCCCAGGATTTTCTCAGACGTTCGCTTTTGAGATTATAATTTCCTATGGTTCTCTCCCCGACGGTGCGTGAGATGATAATTCCATTCCAGGTTTTTCTCAGACGTTCGCTTTTGAGATTATAATTTCCTATTGGTTCTCTCCCCGATGGTGCGTGAGATGATAATTCCATTCCAGATTTTTCTCAGACGTTCGCTTTTGAGATTATAATTTCCTATGGTTCTCTCCCCAACGGTGCGTGAGATAATAATTCCATTCCAGGTTTTTCTCAAACGTCCGCTTTTGAGATTATAATTGCCTATTGGTTCTCTTCCCGATACTGCGAAGATGGTAATTCCCACCAAGATTTTCTCAACGAGCGTTGTTGAAGTTAAAGTCACCCAAGGTTCTCTCACTGTTCATGCTGAGGTAGTAACCCCACTGGTTCATTCATCACCGTTTGAAGCTCCAGACTCAACTCCTGTAACCAGTCAGGACACATCTATACCAAGCATCTGAAAGCCAGCTCCTGCAACATGTCAGGTACTCATTTTTCTTTTGCAGGTATGCAGGTTCTCGCTAAGGAATCTCGTATGCGATTAACATCCAGATGGCATCTATAAGCCCATCATCCTATTCATCAACCTCTAAATGGCATCTGTAAGCCCATTTCCATCATCACCGCTATTATGTGAGCGCAAATTTCTGGGCACTCTAGTGTTCAATCATCTTCTACCCTCGGATTACGAAAGGCACGACAGCCAATCTGCATCCTCAGGTCTAAGAAGATTGAACAGGGGCAACTATTGTACCCCAAAATTTGCCCTCCTATATTCTTCAAGAAATTGCCAAGCCAAGCTTCAAAATTCCCCAAGGGTTGCACAGTTCAAAGGTCTCCTATACAGTCAAGATTAGGGTTTTGGTTCTGATCAAGAAGATGAAGTTTCCAAGGGTCCAATCAAGTCCCACATGCCTACAAATATGGTCAAGTATCCTCATATCAAGTTTCAAGACTTTCAGCACAAAATTGCACAGTCAAAACCCTAATTGCACCACAGTCAACTGTAGCGGCAAAATGGTCATTTGACAATCAAAAGTTCAAATTATTGGTCAACATCTCACTTTGAAGCCACAAACATCATTTGATCAATGCTTGATCATGATTCTCAAAGCTTGGCTCAAAAATCATCAAGATGCAAAAGTTTCCTTATTTGGAAAGCTGAAAAAGTCAACTGTAAATTGACCAGGGCATAACTTTCACATAGATTATCAGAAAAATTCCATCCAAAGCTCATTTTGAAGAGAAAGACATCTCCTACAACTCATCTTCATACTTCAAGTCCAAGAAATGCTCTCACAAAAAGTTATCAATTTCAACATTATAGGTCATTTTCAAAAGTCAACAAAAAGGGACTTTAATTCAAAGGCCATAACATGAGATTGGTAAATCAAAATGACATGGGACCAAAGGCATTGGTTAGAGGACTCAAAGAAATTTCCAAAATGTCCAAGAACATGAGCAAAGCTTAAAAATTGAGCAAGTTATGCCTTGTGGAAGTTGGGAAATTTTTGGATATTTTGAAAAGTCAACATTGATTCAAATGGTCTAAAATTGCTAATGGGCCCATTTTTCTTCCACAATTCATCATCCCAAGCATGTGAACGACCACTTGGCCCAAAGGGAAGTATTTCTTCATTTTTTATTTATTTATTTGAATTTTTATTTATATTAATTCATTTAAATCAAATTAAATACATGGAAAATATTTAACCTAAGTATCAAATCTTTTTGCACATGTAATCTACTCAATAATTCGTTCATAATTCAATATGGAAAGATTTGGATTGATTGGATCATGATTGGTACAAAATTGCACGAGAAAGATTGAAAAAAAATATGATTGAAAATCAAATCTCAAAACCATGAATGCAATTGATTTGTTTTGTTTTTTCTTGACCTAATTGATTCATTACATAAGCATGAACGAAAACCTAATGCCAAGGACCATTGAAGCTGCGCAGAAACCAATTGCCAAACTTGAAAATTTTGCAAAAGAACTGAATTCTGAAAACATCTTTGCAGGGCGATTCAAGGCACGATTTTTGTTTCATTAGCTTGCTGAAGGTTCACTGAACGTTTCCCAATCAAAAACATCAAACATAACCTCTTGAATCGTTGTACAGAAGCTAACCTTTCTCACTTTTTTTTCATAATCGTGCATTCCAATTCATGCGCATTTAGCCTTTTTTTAATGTTTGATTCATGTTCCTTGTATGATTCTAAAGCTAACCATGTGATTTGATTGAATTATTATGCATTATATACGATTCTACCATTGTCAATTTCTAGGGTTTACAGGACCTTGGATTAGGGCTTTTCAAATAAGGAAAAATTGAGACTTGGGACCTTGACCATTAAAACGAGCGCGTCTGGACGAAGAGAATCCATGTGTCGCGCCCAATTTATGAGCGTTCCATGCCTAATCGCTATTTTCTTGTATGGTGTCTTAGGCAACGCGTGAAAACCGTTGCCAATGTTTTATTATATTTTTCAGGAAAAACAAACATGAAGAAGATGATGCAGTGTCAAGGCGTGAGTGGTTCGTTCAAATCTTCGCGCGCGTTTGAGGCCCCTGACTTTCGTTTCTTTTATAATGTTTATTAATTATTATATATCAAACGCGTTTGAAGTGGCTCAGTGGCGCACGTGTTAGCTGGTAATGTTAATGACCTGGGTTCGATCCCAGGTCTTCACCCTTTCCATTTGATTTTTTCCAATTAACGTTCATGTGTAGCGCCCACGCTGAAGACTATCATGCATCCTCAAAAATCAATGTCCACGTGTCCCAGAGCGTCAGATCAAAGGCCATAAATTGAAGACTATGATGAACCCTAGTCCACGCATCACACGCATCCAGCAAAAGTCAACAAGGCCATGCTAAATGGGCCAGAATTCTTGGATTATACCTCCATGTTGGGGTCTGAACCCCCTAGGTTTGCCAATTTATTTTCTTTCTTTTTATTTTTTTATTATTTATACTTTCTTCTAATTATTATTTATTAATTAAATTAATTATTTTCATAAATATAAAAATACACATAAAAAATCAGAAAGAAGGAAAAAATATAATAAGTATTTTATTTTAGTATTTTTATAAATAAATGTGCATGTAATTAATTAGTTTTAAATTAGGGTTAATTTAATATTTTCATAACAAAAATCTAAAAAACATAGAATTAGGTTTGATCAATTTTCATCTTTTTATTTTTCTTTCATGATAATCAAATATTTAATATTATTTATTTTATTTATTTTTATAATTAAATTTGTATATAAAAATTAGGGTTAATTTAGGTTAAAATTCAATGTTTTCTTAATAAATTAAAAGCCACTAGAATTAGGGTTAGTATGTATTTCAATTAATTCTTTTTTTATATTAAATCCTAAAAATACAAAAAAATACCAAAAACATCTCCTTTTTCTTTTTTAATTAATTCATTAATTTAATTTTGCAAAAAGGGTCCAACGCCCTCGTTTCGATTTAATTCTTATTCGCATATTTATTTTATTTCTTTATAATATTTATGTATCTCTCCCAAGGCCATGTAACCTTTTAATTTTCTCGCACTTTTCTTTACTTCATTTATTTACTTTCCGTCAAATCGGGTCCTGGTTTAATTTTGGCGATGTGGACCCGCGCCTTTTGTAATAGCTTAGAATTTACTTTTCTCGCAATATTTTAACTGTTAACAAATGGCATGAAAGAATGTATGGACAAAAATAAAAACAAACGTTAGATCACCAATAACATGACAAGATAAATGCAAATGAAAACGACACACGAATCGCACACACCACCCCTAGGGTACGCCTCACTGTTGCCTTGCCTCGAAAGGTGATCGTCGAGTAGAGGACGTTTTAGTAAGTCGTCATGATCCAGGAACCTGGCATGAGGGTAGCTTCTAAGGTATCTTCTCATTACTCTGGTGATCACACTGTTGCCTTGTCCCTCGAAACGTGGCCGTCGACTATAGGACGTCTTAGTGAGTCCTTGTGTCCATTGATCTAGTTGCCTAAAACAAGTTGCTTCGGAATGGTTGCCTCGGAATAAAAGATCAATGGCATAAGGGTAGCTCCTAAAGTGTCTTACCTTTGCTCGGTGACCACAATGTCCCTAAAACTCGAATTGACCCGAACACCTCCAACGGTGGTGCTACCTACCTCTCAATGGTGGGATGGCACTACTTTAGAGGACATTTACACAGACGAATTCCTTAGGGTAGGTAGACGACTCTAGATACTTGCTCTAAATTTCAAAACAAAACCAAATACTTTTCACACCAACACATTTTCAAAAAGCTTTCGAAAGCAATTTTTCAAACACTCTTGAGGACTGATACAAGAGTCGAACTGGAATTTTCAAAGAAACTTTTTAAACCCACAGTTGAAAAGCAAACAAACCATTTTTGAAAACACAATGAGCAAGTATCTAAGAGCCCATGGATAACCATGGATAGAAAGGGTGCTAACACCTTCCCTTTCTATAATCTACCTCCCGAACCGAGAGCAATCTCTTTAAGGAATTTTTCTGTGCTTTTGTCCTTTCCATTTGGAGAAAATAAAAGACGGTGGCGACTCTTGCTTCCGCGACATTTCGCGAACCAGCGTTAAACAGTCAGTTCCAGATCCACCGATCACAGAACTGGCGACTCTGTTGGGGATAATCTTAAAGTGAGGTGTACCTTAGGGCTAGTTCATAACTATGTTTTCAATTGTTTTCCTTGTCTGCTTTAACTTTGTGGGTTGCATCGGAGTTACATAGATCCTAACCCGGATCTGGGGATACCCTGTTTAGGTAGCATAAGCTGTGAGGGACCTGTCCGGCGTATACCGACATGGGTGAAGCAGTGGCTACGTTGGTGTGGCGCCTTGGTCTGTACCGATATCCCTCGTGTTGAAACGGGGAGAATATGGGTCTTCCAAGGAGTCATTAAGCACCAACAACCTTAGAACCTTAAATGACACAACTTGGCCTTTAGAATTGTAGCAGTATGCTACGCCCATTGAGGCTAAACTCTCGTGATGGTTCTGGCCGCAAGAAAAGATTGCGATGCTGGAGTTATGACCGATTGAGGGTAGTCAATGATATTGGGATCCTCTAAGAACCCGGTTACTTTGATAGGACAGGTATGAACCAACAAGCTGAAAGAGGGTAGTACCTAGACCTCATGCTGGCCTAAACTCTAAGGGTTTCTCTTGTGTGACTTGTGTGCCTTCTTACTTGACTACTTGCATGCTTGTTATCTGACACATGAACTACTCGCAGGTTTTGTTTATAGTCCTTAATTGGGGCTCATAACAGGGTTATTAAGTCTTGCAGGTTTTGTTTGTAGTCCTTAATTAGGGCTCATAACAGGGTTTACTAAGTCTCTTGCAGGTTTTGTTTGTAGTCCTTAATTGGGACTCATAACAAAGTATACTGAATTTCTTGCAGGGTTTATTTATAGTCCTTAATGGGGACTCATAACTAGGGTTTACCTATATCACCTCATGCATAGCATGACATCATACCATTGCATACATCCTAACCCATTTCAAGGATCTCAAAGGCTTGTGATGCAGGTCATGATGAATCAAACATCTAGCAAGGGGCAAAAAGGATTTATTTTCCTCTAGCCGAAGTAGTCAGGGGCTATGACCCACTTGATATGGTGAGCCTTTGACCCTTGGAAGAAAGACTCTCAACAAATACGAAGTTCTTTCAATCAAGCTACCGGATCCCAGCTCTAACAATTTTCTTGTTTACCCCGCGAGGTCCTTGAAAACATTACATGCATGTCATACATCTCATTGCATTGCAGGTACCCCTTTGACAGGTTGCTTACCCTCTTCGCTGTTTATTTCAGCCGATCGTCATGAATCCTGACTCATCATCAACCGAGATGTCTATCAAGGCCCTCCAGGCCCAGAATGCCCAGTTCCAGGAGTTGATTGTGAACCTAGCTCAGGGTCAAAAGGAATTGAAGACTCTGATTCAAAAGAAGAAGAAGAGGACTGTGCTGTTCAGCCCTAGGCGCAGATCTGGGAATACACTGCAGATTGAAACTGAGAGGACAACTCCGTCTGTGAGGGAAGGCAGTCACCATGAGAGAGGGGTGCCTAGTCCAGTGGTCTCCGACAACGAGACCGATTTCAACGACGAACAATACCCTCCTGTGGAAGACAAGTACAAGCAGTTGGAAGACAGGTTGAATGCTATGGAGATACAACAGGTACCTGGGCTGGATTTCGGAGATTTGGGGTTTGTCTACTGGTGTGATCATTCCACGCAAGTTCAAAGCACCATCTTTCACTAAGTACGACGGGGCGTCTTGCCCCAAGTTACATCTCAGGTCCTATGTTCGGAAGATTCAACCGTATACTGTGGAGAAGAACTTGTGGATCCACTTCTTCCAGGAGAGTCTTTCAGGGACTCATCTCGAATGGTTCTATCATCTGGACGGAACCAAGATTCGTAACTGGGAGGAGTTGGCTACTGCTTTTTACAAGCAGTATCAGTACAATGCCGACCTCGCTCCTACGCGTACCCAACTCCAGGGTATGTCGTTAGGATCGGGAGAAGGTTTTAAAGAATATGCGCAGACGTGGAGAGACCTGGCCGGTAGGGTACAACCACCGCTGACTGACCGCGAGCTCGTCGACATGTTCTTAGGGACCCTGTCTGGTCCATTCTTCAACCATCTGATTGGGAACTCTTCTGCTGGGTTTACAGATCTGATCTTGACTGGGGAGAGGATCGAAGCTGGTATCAAGGCTGGGAAGATACAGAAGGATGCTTCATCGAGCACCGATAAAAAACCTTTTAAGAAGGAATCCAATGCCGTCTATGGTTCAGGGAAACGGAATAGACCAGAACGCCGCCAAGTTGTCAATGCAGTGGTGATCTCAAAACCTGCTGGTGCTCTTCAACATCACAACCAACAAAAGAGCGAGAGAAGGCAGTTCACCCGGCTCAGCATGACCTCATCCCAGATATTGCCACAATTGCTGGAGACCAGGCTGGTAACTCTAAAAGAAGCTCCGAAGAATCAAAATACAACGTCACCAAAGTATAACCCCAACGCCCGCTGCGCTTATCACTCTGACAGCCCGGGGCATACTACCGATGATTGTTGGAGCTTGAAAAATAAGATCCAAGATTTGATTGATGCAAAGGAGGTTGAGTTCGAGGCGCCCGAGGCTCCCAACGTGATCACTGCTCCCATGCCAAAACATGGCTAGGATAGAAAGCACTTTTTGTTCATTTGAATTCAAGTTGTAATTTTCTTTTGTTCAAACATTTACTCATGTTAAACATTGTTATTTCATTAATGCATCGCATATGTCTGTTTTGAATCAATATATTCGCATTCGCTATATTTAAAATTGCTTTCATTTTTTGTGATGTTCAACTCTCAATTAACAATTCTAAGCCTCTTGAGGGAGGATGACGAAAACGATACCACGATCTTTACAGTATGCTTTTGAACAGGCCCCGCTGATGAGGTACAGGCATTGTTTCAATCCCTAAACACTGGAGTTATAAGGATGATAATCCCTCGTCAACCCATCTGAGCCAAAGAAGTAGGAGTTTTTCTTTTCGAAATTTAAAACCCTTTATCATAACCTGGGGCAGGGTAGTCTCTCAGTTGATCCAAGTGCATAACAAATGGCACCAAAGAGGTCCTTACAAAATAAAGGAAGACAGTGATGGTTCCGAATAATCAATAAAGAAAGGCAGTCATTATCTCAAAAAATAAAGAACCCGTTAAGTCAGAACCCATGAAGGAGACTTACAAAACTGGGGCATCCCGCTGACTGTGATTCCAAAAAAGGGAACAGTTCAGGCAAAAAAAGAAAGGGATAACAAAACTCAAAAAGAAAGAGGTCATACAAACCCTCAAACTCAATAAAAAGGAAATGACTGCCTATTCGAAATAAACTGTCAATATCCGAACCATCACTGGAACATCAGGACAAAAACTCAAATAAGGTCTAATGCACGATCAGCTGAGTTTAGGATTGAAGAACATCACGAAGAGCGGGGGGGTACAAATAAAATTTGAGCCTTTATCCTTTGTTTCTTAAACCGTGAACCAGGCCACGTTATAACCCTTAAAAGTCCTAGCTGAAGCATGGGTTAGTTCGAAAGCATACTGTTACGAAAGGTATCCTGACTCCTTAAGGCTCACGGTAAAATACGGAGTTGACATCACGTTTTACAAACACTCGTTTGTTTTATGAAAAAGAATGCATTTTCAAAATCTTCAAGATAGACATATGCTTTGCATTTTTAACATAACTTTGTTTGCATATGACTTTTTGTTTGAACAGCATAGAAGTTCGCACGACGAATGCCTAATGAGCAGAAGTATCTCCAATCAAGGGGCAGACATGACCATGGTCTATTATCTGGGGCAATTAAGCCAAGGTTCGGAGAATATCTCAAAGACCAAATAGCCTGGGGCAAATCTCCGCCTGAGTCACTCGGGGCATTCCAACAACGAATCTTGCCGGATCAAACATCTTCTGGTAATATGGCAACACAAGCAGCCAGGGGCACCTCCCTGCATTCTAAGAGCGTGGACATAGTCGAAAAAATACTACGCAAAATCAAAGACCCGCTAGGTTGACACACCTAGGCAAAAATAAGGGCTTCCCGGCGAACCAAAAGGGTTCGGGCAAAATGAAGGGATGAAATGAAAAATCTGTACACCCGGCAAGTCGAAAACCTGAAAAGGCGGCTTGAGCAAAAATGGGTATCCCGGTGGACTGAAAACCCGAAAGGGCGGTCCAGGCAAAAGTTAGGGATCAAAGCGTACGACTATGTCCTGGCATCTCGTCACTTGCCTACCAGAAGAGGAGTTGTCAATCGGCAGTCATCAAGCACCTCACAGGTCTTCCTCTCCCACCTCAGAAACAGGGGCAGTATGAGTTGTTTAAAGCAATCTAACTGTTCTATCCTCCAAGGTATCGAGGTAGGTTCAGCTAAAGAACATAACCGGTACGTCCCAATTCCCCAGAGAGTAAGTCAGCAAGTCAGTACACTCTCTTCAAGCAGAGCTAACCTTCTAGCAACCTAAAGAAGTTGGGTATCCTCCAGGAGATCTCAACATTCCCCAGCAGCATATATGCACTCTTCACAAGCATCCCCGGCAGTCTTGGTCTAAAGATTGTTCCCCAGCGGCATACCAACATTCAAAGAGAAGTCACTTCCAAAACAGTTCAATACTTCCCCAAGAGAGTCCAATCCGGTTTCCCCAAGAAAAGTTGGAATCCATCTCCCCAAGCAGTAAGCTTATCCCCAGTAGATTCTGGAAGCTTATCCTCGCAAAGCACGAACGCGTCTCCCGGCTTTATTCAAAGAGTTATTTCCTTACCAGGATATAACTAGGTTATCCTCAACCAAAGCCACGGAAAGAGCGTCCTCGACGCATTCTTCTTATCCCCAGCGAAGTCTATCAACACTTCCAACACCGCAAAGATATCCTCAGCAAATTACCATCAACAATTCTGCAAAGCATCTTTCTCCCCACAGAGTATTGCTTCCCAGCAAGATCGTTAGAGTAATTTTCTCCCCGCAGAGTTATTCCATTCGCCAGGTTTATTCCCCAACGGAGTTACTTTCTCCTATCGGCATTCTTGCAGTTATCATCCCCAGCGGAAGTAAAAGCTTATTCTTCAATATCAGCCCAGGATATGACTTCCCGGCATCCGTCAAGGATTTATTTTCCTAGACGAAAAATACATTCTTAAACATCACATACATCATTATAGCATGCATATATGCATCATATCTTACAAATCTCATTTATGTTGAGAACATCATTGCTTGATCCATATCATGCATTGCATATGACTGACCTTTACCTTTCAGGAAAGATCCAGTTAAGTTCTCAAGCAATATTTCAAGCCTTCTCTGGTTCAGTCAGATCGACCCTAAGATCTCCCTGATTCTTATCCAGTTGAAGACATTTCAAGACCTTGTCTGGTTCAGTTAAATCGACTCCAAAGATTTTCCTGGTTATTATCCAGTCAAAAGCGTTCTCTGGTCTAGTTAAACCAACTCCTAAAGGTTTTTCTTTTGAAGACTCAGTTGAAGACTCCAAAGACCTTGTCTGGTTCAGTTAAATCGACTCCAAAGATTTTCCTGGTTATTATCCAGTCAAAGGCGTTCTCTGGTCTAGTTAAACCAACTCCTAAAGGTTTTTCTTTTGAAGACTCAGTTGAAGACTCCAAAGACCTTGTCTGGTTCAGTTAAATCGACTCCAAAGATTTTCCTGGTTATTATCCGGTCAAAGGCGTTCTCTGGTCTAGTTAAACCAACTCCTAAAGGTTTTTCTTTTGAAGACTCAGTTGAAGACTCCAAAGACCTTGTTTGGTTCAGTTAAATCGACTCCAAAGATTTTCCTGGTTATTATCCAGTCAAAGGCGTTCTCTGGTCTAGTTAAACCAACTCCTAAAGGTTTTTCTTTTGAAGACTCAGTTGAAGACTCCAAAGACCTTGTCCGGTTCAGTTAATCGACTCCAAAGATTCCCTATCCAGTCCAAGGCCTTCTCTAGTCCAGCTAAATCGACTCCCAATAGATTTTTCTGATAAAGACTCAGTAGAAGTTATCCCAGGATTTTCTCAGACGTTCGCTTTTGAGATTATAATTTCCTATGGTTCTCTCCCCGATGGTGCGTGAGATGATAATTCCATTCCAGGTTTTTCTCAGACGTTCGCTTTTGAGATTATAATTTCCTATTGGTTCTCTCCCCGACGGTGCGTGAGATGATAATTCCATTCCAGGTTTTTCTCAGACGTTCGCTTTTGAGATTATAATTTCCTATGGTTCTCTCCCCGACGGTGCGTGAGATAATAATTCCATTCCAGGTTTTTCTCAAACGTCCGCTTTTGAGATTATAATTGCCTATTGGTTCTCTTCCCGATACTGCGAAGATGGTAATTCCCACCAAGATTTTCTCAACGAGCGTTGTTGAAGTTAAAGTCACCCAAGGTTCTCTCACTGTTCATGCTGAGGTAGTAACCCCACTGGTTCATTCATCACCGTTTGAAGCTCCAGACTCAACTCCTGTAACCAGTCAGGACACATCTATACCAAGCATCTGAAAGCCAGCTCCTGCAACATGTCAGGTACTCATTTTTCTTTTGCAGGTATGCAGGTTCTCGCTAAGGAATCTCTTATGCGATTAACATCCAGATGGCATCTATAAGCCCATCATCCTATTCATCAACCTCTAAATGGCATCTGTAAGCCCATTTCCATCATCACCGCTATTATGTGAGCGCAAATTTCTGGGCACTCTAGTGTTCAATCATCTTCTACCCTCGGATTACGAAAGGCACGACAGCCAATCTGCATCCTCAGGTTAAGAAGATTGAACAGGGGCAACTATTGTACCCCAAAATTTGCCCTCCTATATTCTTCAAGAAATTGCCAAGCCAAGCTTCAAAATTCCCCAAGGGTTGCACAGTTCAAAGGTCTCCTATACAGTCAAGATTAGGGTTTTGGTTCTGATCAAGAAGATGAAGTTTCCAAGGGTCCAATCAAGTCCCACATGCCTACAAATATGGTCAAGTATCCTCATATCAAGTTTCAAGACTTTCAGCACAAAATTGCACAGTCAAAACCCTAATTGCACCACAGTCAACTGTAGCGGCAAAATGGTCATTTGACAATCAAAAGTTCAAATTATTGGTCAACATCTCACTTTGAAGCCACAAACATCATTTGATCAATGCTTGATCATGATTCTCAAAGCTTGGCTCAAAAATCATCAAGATGCAAAAGTTTCCTTATTTGGAAAGCTGAAAAAGTCAACTGTAAATTGACCAGGGCATAACTTTCACATAGATTATCAGAAAAATTCCATCCAAAGCTCATTTTGAAGAGAAAGACATTTCCTACAACTCATCTTCATACTTCAAGTCCAAGAAATGCTCTCACAAAAAGTTATCAATTTCAACATTATAGGTCATTTTCAAAAGTCAACAAAAAGGGACTTTAAGTCAAAGGCCATAACTTGAGATTGGTAAATCAAAATGACATGGGACCAAAGGCATTGGTTAGAGGACTCAAAGGCCTTTCCAAAATGTCCAAGAACATGAGCAAAGCTTAAAAATTGAGCAAGTTATGCCTTGTGGAAGTTGGGAAATATTTGGATATTTTGAAAAGTCAACATTGATTCAAATGGTCTAAAATTGCTAATGGGCCCATTTTTCTTCCACAATTCATCATCCCAAGCATGTGCACGACCACTTGGCCCAAAGGGAAGTATTTCTTCATTTTTTATTTATTTATTTGAATTTTTATTTATATTAATTCATTTAAATCAAATTAAATACATGGAAAATATTTAACCTAAGTATCAAATCTTTTTGCACATGTAATCTACTCAATAATTCGTGCATAATTCAATATGGAAAGATTTGGATTGATTGGATCATGATTGGTACAAAATTGCACGAGAAAGATTGAAAAATAATATGATTGAAAATCAAATCTCAAAACCATGAATGCAATTGATTTGTTTTGTTTTTTCTTGACCTAATTGATTCATTACATAAGCATGAACGAAAACCTAATGCCAAGGACCATTGAAGCTGCGCAGAAACCAATTGCCAAACTTGAAAATTTTGCAAAAGAACTGAATTCTGAAAACATCTTTGCAGGGCGATTCAAGGCACGATTTTTGTTTCATTAGCTTGCTGAAGGTTCACTGAACGTTTCCCAATCAAAAACATCAAACATAACCTCTTGAATCGTTGTACAGAAGCTAACCTTTCTCACTTTTTTTTCATAATCGTGCATTCCAATTCATGCGCATTTAGCCTTTTTTAATGTTTGATTCATGTTCCTTGTATGATTCTAAAGCTAACCATGTGATTTGATTGAATTATTATGCATTATATACGATTCTACCATTGTCAATTTCTAGGGTTTACAGGACCTTGGATTAGGGCTTTTCAAATAAGGAAAAATTGAGACTTGGGACCTTGACCATTAAAACGAGCGCGTCTGGACGAAGAGAATCCATGTGTCGCGCCCAATTTATGAGCGTTCCATGCCTAATCGCTATTTTCTTGTATGGTGTCTTAGGCAACGCGTGAAAACTGTTGCCAATGTTTTATTATATTTTTCAGGAAAAACAAACATGAAGAAGATGATGCAGTGTCAAGGCGTGAGTGGTTCGTTCAAATCTTCGCGCGCGTTTGAGGCCCCTGACTTTCGTTTCTTTTATAATGTTTATTAATTATTATATATCAAACGCGTTTGAAGTGGCTCAGTGGCGCACGTGTTAGCTGGTAATGTTAATGACCTGGGTTCGATCCCAGGTCTTCACCCTTTCCATTTGATTTTTTCCAATTAACGTTCATGTGTAGCGCCCACGCTGAAGACTATCATGCATCCTCAAAAATCAATGTCCACGTGTCCCAGAGCGTCAGATCAAAGGCCATAAATTGAAGACTATGATGAACCCTAGTCCACGCATCACACGCGTCCAGCAAAAGTCAACAAGGCCATGCTAAATGGGCCAGAATTCTTGGATTATACCTCCATGTTGGGGTCTGAACCCCCTAGGTTTGCCAATTTATTTTCTTTCTTTTTATTTTTTTATTATTTATACTTTCTTCTAATTATTATTTATTAATTAAATTAATTATTTTCATAAATATAAAAATACACATAAAAAATCAGAAAGAAGGAAAAAATATAATAAGTATTTTATTTTAGTATTTTTATAAATAAATGTGCATGTAATTAATTAGTTTTAAATTAGGGTTAATTTAATATTTTCATAACAAAAATCTAAAAAACATAGAATTAGGTTTGATCAATTTTCATCTTTTTATTTTTCTTTCATGATAATCAAATATTTAATATTATTTATTTTATTTATTTTTATAATTAAATTTGTATATAAAAATTAGGGTTAATTTAGGTTAAAATTCAATGTTTTCTTAATAAATTAAAAGCCACTAGAATTAGGGTTAGTATGTATTTCAATTAATTCTTTTTTTATATTAAATCCTAAAAATACAAAAAAATACCAAAAACATCTCCTTTTTCTTTTTTAATTAATTCATTAATTTAATTTTGCAAAAAGGGTCCAACGCCCTCGTTTCGATTTAATTCTTATTCGCATATTTATTTTATTTCTTTATAATATTTATGTATCTCTCCCAAGGCCATGTAACCTTTTAATTTTCTCGCACTTTTCTTTACTTCATTTATTTACTTTCCGTCAAATCGGGTCCTGGTTTAATTTTGGCGATGTGGACCCGCGCCTTTTGTAATAGCTTAGAATTTACTTTTCTCGCAATATTTTAACTGTTAACAAATGGCATGAAAGAATGTATGGACAAAAATAAAAACAAACGTTAGATCACCAATAACATGACAAGATAAATGCAAATGAAAACGACACACGAATCGCACACACCACCCCTAGGGTACGCCTCACTGTTGCCTTGCCTCGAAAGGTGATCGTCGAGTAGAGGACGTTTTAGTAAGTCCTCATGATCCAAGAACCTGGCATGAGGGTAGCTTCTAAGGTATCTTCCCATTACTCTGGTGATCACACTGTTGCCTTGTCCCTCGAAACGTGGCCGTCGACTATAGGACGTCTTAGTGAGCCCTGTGCCCATTGATCTAGTTGCCTAAAACAAGTTGCTTCGGAATGGTTGCCTCGGAATAAAAGATCAATGGCATAAGGGTAGCTCCTAAAGTGTCTTACCTTTGCTCGGTGACCACAATGTCCCTAAAACTCGAATTGACCCGAACACCTCCAACGGTGGTGCTACCTACCTCTCAATGGTGGGATGGCACTACTTTAGAGGACATTTACACAGACGAATTCCTTAGGGTAGGTAGACGACTCTAGATACTTGCTCTAAATTTCAAAACAAAACAAAATACTTTTCACACCAACACATTTTCAAAAAGCTTTCGAAAGAAATTTTTCAAACACTCTTGAGGACTGATACAAGAGTCGAACTGGAATTTTCAAAGAAACTTTTTAAACCCACAGTTGAAAAGCAAACAAACCATTTTTGAAAACACAATAAGCAAGTATCTAAGAGCCCATGGATAACCATGGATAGAAAGGGTGCTAACACCTTCCCTTTCTATAATCTACCTCCCGAACCGAGAGCAATCTCTTTAAGGAATTTTTCTGTGCTTTTGTCCTTTCCATTTGGAGAAAATAAAAGACGGTGGCGACTCTTGCTTCCGCGACATTTCGCGAACCAGCGTTAAACAGTCAGTTCCAGATCCACCGATCACACTTCCTTTTTTTATTTTTTTATAAATTAATATATAAATATTGTATATAATTAATAAATAAATACTATTTATTTAAAAAAATTAGGGTTTTGCCCTAAATAACCAAAATATTCAAAATTTGACCTTTTTTTTTATTTTTTGTTCATATTTCACATGAAAAATACTTTCACATACATAAAAAATCTTTTGTGCATAATATATTTGTGGTACGGTGGGAGAACTGACTGTGGTTTTGCGTTCGTATTCGCACTTGTGCGGTTGAGCAAGAGTCGCCACCGACTTTTTATTTTATCCTAAAGGAAAGGTTGAAAAAGCACAGCAAAAACCTTTTGAGATATTTCGTGGGTTCGGGGGGTAGATTATGAAAAGGGAAGGTATTAGCACCCTTTTCATCCATGGTTATCCATGGGCTCTTAGTTACTTGGTTTTTTAGATCACTTGCCTTGTTTTTCGATTGCTTGAAATTGTGGTGTGTGTGTGTGTGTGTTTTGAAAATGTTTTTGAAGAGATGCCTTGTCTTAGGCGACCAATGTATTTGACTCATGTTTGAGTGTTTTTACAAAAGTGTGTATCTTTTCGAAAAGATGTTTCAAATGTTTTTGAGAGTTTGTTTGAAAGTGTTGTGGATTGTGGTTTTTTTTTAAAAAGAAGGCAAGTGTTTTTGCAAGTTGATCTCAAGTAACTAAGAGTTTTGTCTACCCTATTGTACTCAAAGGTTTTTGTTATGTTTTCAACCCTTTTTAACAATTTTGTTCCACCATTGAATTTGGTGGACAATCTTGCGTTTAGGAAGTTTATTCGGGGCGGGCGCGGGTCATCGTATGGACCATGAATGCAATGGTGCCAAGTGTCTTTGGCAATTTGCTTTGAAGGGACTATGATCATTCCGTTTTAGGCAACATTCGAAAGCGTCATCGAGGGACTTATGATCATTTGATTTTGTTTTGCCAAAGAAACTCGACGTGCAAGCATGGCCCATTTTGGAAGGCAACATGTGGGATTACCCTAGAGGGTGCAAGTGTGATTGTGTATTGATTTCATGTATTTGTCTTTGTATTAGGTTATCTATCGTTTGATTTTATGTACATGCAAACCCTAGGTCTAACCATGGTATAATTGAAAGCGGTAAATTGCGAAAATGTAAAATCTACGCTATTACAAAATAAATATCCGGGAGTGGGGGTACAATATTCACAAATGGGGATGAGACCTATAGTATCCAATAAGTTACAACCAAATCGAATTTGCGATCAAATGTAAATAATGAATATCAATGTATAAGCAAATGTGTATAGGGGCAATGTGAATGTATTGTGTAAGTATGAGATGTATTGTGTAAGTGATTATGTGCGACAATATGAATTTAAGAAGGTATTGTTAGGTATTTGTTTTGACCTAAAGAAAAAATTAAACGTCTATTTAATTAATTAGTCTTGTAATCTTGTATTTTGATATGTATAAAAAGAAAGGTTTAATGAAAAGAAAATGTTTTCAATTATATTATGTATCAAAATGTATTTTTCATTTGTTATGTACAAAAAGTATATTTTTATTAAAAGAAAAGGAAAAAATGCTTTCAATCTTAATTTTATTGTGTAATAAAAAAGATATATTTTTATGTATTTGTGTTTTAATATGTATTCAAAAAAATGTTTTAAATTAATTGAATTAAGTATATAGAAAAGAAAGTTTAAATTAGATATTTTAAATAAAATGGTTTTATGTATTAGTATTAATGTGATATTGTAAAGAATAAATTAAAAAAAAGAATATATTGTTTATATAAAAAAGAAAGAGTTAGTGTTAATAAAATGTTTGTTAAAAAGGGGTAAGCATTTTAATGGGCTTTAGGTATGCAGAACGGGCAAGGCCCACGTTCAGGCTCAAGCCATTTTAGGGTTTCACTTGTGTTTTCATTTGGGAACAAATTCTAGGGTTTGTGTACAGCGGCGCTCATGGAGGTTTCGTTCATCTTCATCTTCCTCGTTTGCTTCTGAGTTCTCAGCGTGAATCTTTTGCCTCAGCCACCAGCACTACCTCGTCCTCCTCCTCACGTTCGCTTAGGCAACGGTGAACCAAGGTAACGACATGTCTCAAATTCGTTAAACATTTAGATTTGCATGTTAAGGTTCTCTGATTTGTTGAGTCTGATTCTATGTTTTAATGCGTTTTTGCTTGTCTTGTGTGAGGTATGAAAGGAAAGGAGAAAACGAAAACTACCTTGACAGAGGGGAGGAGTAAAATGGAAGTGCTCAGGAGGCTTGACGAGCGGAGGGTGTTGATGTTTACGCTTTGAGCTCCCTGGTATTTCTGTACTACCTCTTTTGCCTAGGGTTTCATGATGATTGAACTGAAAACTCTATTTCTTGATGTTCACCTCTTTCTTCTTCTTCTTTGTCATTGTATGCTTGTTGTCTTTGATGCTTCTGTACGCTTTCTTCTGTTGCCTATCTTAACATGTTTCTTCCTTGACTGTCTCTTCGTTGCCTGTGTTGTTCTGCTTGCTTATGTTGCTTATTTGATTGCCCAATGATGCTATCTTCCTGAGGGCTCGTGGGGTTTGGATGTTTTGAAAGGTTTGATGCAATAGGAAAGGTTTTAGGCTCTGATAGGGTTTATACAGTTGGTTTCAGATTTGGCCTTGAACAGGTTTTTGATGTTTAGGCCAAGATTTTGGTGATGCTTTGGTAGGCTGTGGCAATGCAAACAGTAAGTTTTTAAACTCTTTGCAGGTTTGTATGTTGGTTTAGGTTAATGCAGGTATGAGGTTTAGACAATTTTGAGTTTTAGGCCATATTGTTTTTGACAGTAGTAATGGTATTGGACTTGGTTTATGTTTTGGCTGTTGAGTGGCTTGACAGTAGGGTGGTGTGCTTCAGCAGGTTTGGCATATGCAGGTTTCAGGTTTAGACAGGGTAATGGTTTGGTTTATCAGTTTGTGCTTAGGCCGGTTGTCTTAGTGCAGATGGCTGGTTTTTTTATGTTATAGTTTTGAACTTGGTTCTATTTGTTTTTGTTTCAAAGCTTCAGGCAGGTATGATCTTTTGCTTTTTGCTTTTTTTTGACTTGGTTAAGGCCTCCTGATATATGTTTTCTGTTGGAGTTTTTTTTGGTTATAACTGGTAGGCTGTCTTGTATAGCCTTTTTTACCTCCTTGCCTTATCCACTGTGTTTTGTTTTTGTCTTTCTGTCTTCCTGCCTAAAAGCCTAAAAAACCTACTTACTTTCCTCTTCTTTTTCTCTCTCTGTACAGTTAAATATTAATATGTTTTATACTGTACTTTTAGTTCTGAAAGTGGCCATTTGTTGGGAAATGATGAAAAGAAAGTGTCTTGCTTGTTTAACAAATTTCCTCTGCATATTGTATCTTTTCTTTTGACAGCTTTTGTACTTTTCTCCTTTTGATATCTTTGCCCAAATCCTCTTTTCTTTGACAGCTTGGGTAACCCTTGGCATTTTGACAGCAAGTTTGTACTTTTTGGATTTTGACAGAAAGTGGGAATTTGGATTTTTAGTTGGGTTTGAACTGTGCAGTTTGACATTTTGAACTTATGCATTTTTGACACTTTGCATTTTTTTCTCAACTTTGCATAAAATTCTTCCCTCTTTGTGAACCGGGAGAAATCCCGTGATTTGCAGAGAGGGTTAACTGATCCCAATCAGTGGCCCTTAATGATGATTGCAATTTTATCTGTCTTTATTTATTTATCAGTCACTGACTTTTCTTCTTTTGCAGATAAAAATGGATGGAGGGGTACTAAATGAAGACTGAAGAATTAGAAAAAATAGGATAGTTTTCTTTTTATTTAATATTTAAATTAATGTAAACCATTGTTTGTAATTAAATTATAAACAATAATTGTACAAATAATTCAAATATCAATAAAAGTCTTTATTATCCAACCAATTCTATTTCCTCTTTCTTTATTGTTTATCTATTATTTAAAACTCTTTGAATTAAAATAATTGAAAAAATAAATTTCAATCACTTAATTTAGAATAATAAATAATTTAAATAAACAATACTTTAGCACATTGATCAGTTAAACCTGGTATCTCCAAAGCGAATCAATAGTTAATCAAAACATTGATCAGGCGCATTCCTTTTTTCCCTGATTTTCAACAAACACTGTAAATCCAAACTGCGTATATCTTTTGACTGGTGAATTCGAACCAACTGCCTTCTTTTACTGATTAAATCAAAACAATGCGAATTTAACCCGAATCTCGGAATAACCTGCAAAGTGCTGTGGAATTTAAATCCTTCTGAGAATATGCCCACAAAAACCTTAATTCCTGATTAAATGCCAAATAATGTTCGCCTGATCAAAATTGAGTCAAAGTCAACCAAAACCCTGAGCCAACTGTGTGAAACAAATCCAGAGCCTTGAAAAATCAATAAAACCCTAATTTTTGCTTGACTGACGAGAAAAGTCCGTTTGTCCGATTCTTGAGCCAGTTTGAAAGATCATGGAAAGCCTGAAGTTGTTATTTCTTGTGGAAAAATGCGAGGGCAAATTTTGGGGTACAACAGTTGCCCCTGTTCAATTTTCTTGAACCTGAAGAGTTAGATTGGCAAGTTTGCCTTTCACGACTTGAAGGTAAAAGAAGATTGGACACTAAAGTGCCCAGAAAATTTGCACTCGGCGATATGATGGTAGAGGTGAATGGGCTTAAAGATGCCATTTGGTGATGGGCTTAAAGATGCCATCTGGTGCGATAGAATCTTGTCGGGGAATGGGCTTAGAGATGCCATCTGATAATGGACTTAAAGATACCCTCTAGTGACCGCTGGTAGGAGGATGGGCTTATAGATGCCATCTGGACATGTTGAACTGTATGTCAATGGTGAGTGGACAAGTATCAGAAAGGCACCCATGTTTTGGAACATCTCTGAGTTGGGGGTCCGAATAAGCAACAGATTGATGTCCATGTCTGGAGAATCTGTAAACTATTTTCAGGAGTTGAGATTGAATAAGCAATAGAGCAGCATCCGTTGTTGGGAAGCGTCCGTAAACTATTCTCAGAAGTTGAGAAGAGCCTGAATCAAGTTGGTAGATTGACATCCGTTGTAGGGGAAGAATCCGTAAACTGTTTTCAGGCGTCTTGAAGAGGAATCTGAACAAGTTGGTAGATTGACATCCGTTGTTGGGAAGAATCCGTAAACTGTTTTCAGGCGTCTTGAGGAGGTACCGGTGTAGGGTTTCCTGAGGGTGAGCTTGTGTAAAACTGCATCTGAATGAATCTGGAATAAGTATCAGAATGTCGCCGTGTCCGGGTCACATCTGAACTGTTTCTGGATGAATCTCGGAAGATGATCTGTGTTTGTTGACTGATCTTACCTGAAAAGGTAAAGGGTTAGTTGTATGCAATGTTTATGATGCACGATGCAATGTATGTGACGCCAATGTTTATGACATGAATGTGATGAATACGCATGTAAGCTGATGAGCTATCTTGCTGAGGATAAATGAATCCTGGATGGCTGCAGATAAAAGCATCTCGACTGCTGCCGGGGAAAAATAATTCCTTTGCTGCTGCTGTGGAGGGCAAGAATCTTCTGATTGTTGGAAAATGAGAAGTCTTGGGACCACTGTTGGGAGAATCAGAAGCTTGGGTTGTATGCCAAACTACTGGGGTCTTCCTGTTTTGAGGAGATCTGTGTAGGATTTCCTGATGATGAGTCTGTGTAAAACTGCATCGGGTCTTTTGAACACTTTTGACATTCGAATGCCCCAAGTGGTGATGTAGATAATTTTCTGGCTTGTTACAGGTGTTGGTCTACAATCGTTCGTCCACAGATATTTCCTGGCTTGTTACAGGTGTTGATCTGGAACTCTTCAGACGTACCCTGGCTAGATACAGGAATCGAGTCTGGAAATGTGATAGTTAATAGATATGCCCTGGCTGGATACAGGAGTCGAACCTTCGAACTCTTCAGACGTGCCCTGGCTAGATACAGGAATCGAGTCTGGAATTGTGATAGTTGATAGATATGCCCCGGCTGGATACAGGAATCGAATCTTCAAACTCTTCAGACGTGCCCTGGCTAGATACAGGAATCGAGTCTGGAAATGTGGTCAACAGATATGCCCTGGCTGGATACAGGAGTCGAATCTGGAACTCTTCAGACGTGCCCTGGCTAGATACAGGAATCGAGTCTGGAATTGTGATAGTTGATAGATATGCCCTGGCTGGATACAAGAATCGAATCTTCAAACTCTTCAGACGTGCCCTGGCTAGATACAGGAATCGAGTCTGGAAATGTGGTCAACAGATATGCCCTGGCTGGATACAGGAGTCGAATCTGGAACTCTTCAGACGTGCCCTGGCTAGATACAGGAATCGAGTCTGGAATTGTGATAGTTGATAGATATGCCCTGGCTGGATACAGGAATCGAATCTTCAAACTCTTCAGACGTGCCCTGGCTAGATACACGAATCGAGTCTGGAAATGTGGTCAACAGATATGCCCTGGCTGGATACAGGAGTCGAATCTGGAACTCTTCAGACGTTCCCTGGCTAGATATAGGAATCGAGTTTGGAATTGTGATAGTTGATAGATATGCCCTGGCTGGATACAGGAATCGAATCTTCAAACTCTTCAGACGTGCCCTGGCTAGATACAGGAATCGAGTCTGGAAATGTGGTCAACAGATATGCCCTGGCTGGATACAGGAGTCGAATCTGGAATTGTAATAGTTGATTTGTTGAACACTTTTGACATTCGAATTCCCCAAGTGGTGATGAAGGAGTCTTGAATCAGATTACTCTGCATATTGAGAGATTTCTTGAAATCTTGACTGGACTGCCCCAGGTTAACTGAACTTTGAAAGATCTGTTGGACCTTGACTGGACTGCCCCAGGTTAATCGAATTGTGACATGTCATGCCCCTTGCGGATAGGAGATTTGATGGAAGTGTTATCCTGCTCATTGAGAGAGTTTTCGTTCCTCCGAACATCCGCTGTATGAATTTCTTCGCTGTCAAACAAAAAGCCAAATGCAGACAGTGATATTCAAATAATGCAAAGTTTATGTTTGTCTCGAAGTTTTTTTTTTCATTTTGAAAAATGCGTTTTTAGCAGAAAACCTTTCATAAGACAAGTCAACACAAGATTTAGAGTAAAGCCCTACAGGAGTCAGGATACCTTTTGTAACAGTATGCTTTCGAACTAACCCATGCTTCAATTAGGACTTTTGAAGGGTTGTAACGCGGCCTGGTTCACGGTTTAAGAAACAAAGGATAAAGGCTCAAAGTATATTTGTACCCACCCGCTCTTCGTGATGTTCTTCAACCTAAGCTCAGTTAATTGTGCGTCACACTCTGTTTTGAGTTTGGGACGACCTTTGGGTGATGGTTCACCAGTTGAATTTTGGGAGACAGTCATCATCTCCTTTTTCTTTTTCAACATTTTTCATGTTGTTGAGGATTTTGTAATGACCTCACTATTTTAATTTTTATTTGTTATCCCTAACTTTTGCCTGACTGTTCCCATTTTCGAGATTACTGTCAGCGGGATGCCCCAGCTTTCTTAAGCCTCCTTTATAGGTTTTGGCTCAGTGGGCTTTTTCTCTTTTGAGAGATTGACTGTCTATGTGATAGGGAACCACCCTCGTCTTTTGATTCCAAAGGAATGCTTTCCCTTTTTTTTTGACATTGTTCGTTGTATTACGAACTGAGAGTTTGCGACTTCAATGCGCGTTTTCTCTTGAATTAACTGAGATACTACCCTGCCCCAGGTTTATATCAAAGGTTTTGATCATTTAGAACAGAAGACTCCTACTTCTTTGGCTCGAAGGGGTTGACTAGGGATTAACTTCCTTATAACTCCAGTGTTTGGGAATTGAAAGAAATGCCTGTACATCATCAGCGAGGTCCGTTCAAAAGCATACTGTATAAGATCATGGTATTGTTTCGTCATCCTCCCTCTAAAGGCTTATAGATTTTTATCAAGAGTCAAATGTCATAAAGAAAAGCATAAGAGTAGTGAAACGAATGGATGAATTCAAGACAAACATATGCAATGCATTAATGAAAACAGAGTTTTAACATCAACAGATAATTGTTTGATAGCAAAAGAAATTACAACTTTGAAAATTCAAAAAGAAGCAAAAGTCTTTCAGCTTGAGCTTCATCACTTCAGGTGGAGAACCCTTTAACGGAAGATTTTCATCTCACCGTCTGGCATGAATTCCAGCACCCCAATGTCGATCAGATCTTGAATCTTGTTCTTCAAGGCCCAACAGTCGTTGGTGTCGTGTCCCGGGCTGTAGGAGTGGTAAACACAAAATTCGTCGGGATGATAGTTAGGGGAGGAGGTATTGAGCTTCTGAGGAGGGTCCTTTACGGTGAGCAAATTGACCTCCAACAGACGCTTCAATATGAAAAATGATGGTATTTCAGTCTCCGTGAACTATCTTCCCGACGTTTCTTGCTTACGCCGATTACCCCGTTGACACTGGCGAGGTTGTTGATGGGCTTGTGACCCTGAAGCAAGCAAAGGAGCTTTCCCTTTGTCTTCTTGAGTGGATGGAGGCTGAGCGGTGACTTGCCCTTCAACCTCATATGTTTGCCCCAGTTGGTTGTTTGGAAGCAGTTGGCAGACAAGAACTCTGAGTTCCTCTTGTCTTTGGGATAGGTCTTGGATGAGAGCCATCTGGCCCACCAACTGTCCCATCACTTGGGTCCTCAGTGTTGTCAGATCAAACTGCAGCTCCGCAAG
The DNA here is from genome assembly GCA_948472305.1 of Vicia faba. Taxonomy (NCBI): domain Eukaryota; kingdom Viridiplantae; phylum Streptophyta; class Magnoliopsida; order Fabales; family Fabaceae; genus Vicia; species Vicia faba. The sequence continues at coordinate 779,485,733 of OX451735.1, forward strand.
CTGATCACTCCTGGCATTGTTGGAAGTCTCCAAGCTCTTTGTGAGGAGAGCTTTCATCTCTTCTTGCCCCAAAGACAAGTTCAGGAACATCTCCTGCAGCTGAGCAGTCTGGTCTTGGATGTCTTTGACAGACCTTTCTAGAGCCATCTCTTGCAGAAATAAACAGCAGGAGAGTAAGGAAACCTGAAAAAGGAAAGATCGTCAAAATGCAATGCATGGTATGTAGATGCATGCTTTCAAGGATCTCTTGGGGTAAACACAAGAAAATGTTAGAGGTTGAACTCTGCTCTTGGATTGGAGGACTTTGCACCGGCGGATGTCTTTCCACTAGAATCAAGCTCACCATGTCGAGTGGGTCATAGCCACTGATTCAAGTTGTTTCACTTGAACTTTGATTTGGAGAACTTTTGTATCGGGGATGTCTTTCCACGAGAATCAAGCTCACCATGTCAAGTGGGTCATAGCCACTGATTCAAGTTGTTGCACTTGATCTTTGATTGCATTGGTTAGAGGAGAAACCTCTTGCCCCTTGATAGACGTCTGGTTCAATGTAACCCTGCATCAACAGAACCCTCGAGATCCTTGAAATGGTTATTGAAAATGCTATGGTATGATGTCATGATGTTATGTACATGTATACACAAGCAAGTAATTGCATATACGGGCAAACATATTCACACAAAGCAAACAAGTCCTTAGGTTTAGGCTTGCATGGGGTTCAGGTACTACCCTCTTTCAGTTTCGTTGGTTAAAACCTGTCCTATCAAAAGTAACCGGGTTCTAGAGGATCTCATATCATTGACTACCCTCAATCGGTCATAACTCCAGCATCGCAATCTTTTCTCGCGGCCAGAACCATCTCGAGAGTTTAGCCTCAATGAGTGTAGCATACTGCTACTGTCCTAATGGCCAAGTTTGGTCAATTTAGGGTTCTAAGGTCGGTTGGTGCTTAATGACTCCTTGGAAGACCCATATTCTCCCCGTTTCAACACGAGGGATATCGGTACAGACCAAGGCGCCACACCAACGTAGCCACTGCTTCACCCATGTCGGTATACGCCGGACAGGTCCCTCACAGATTATGCTACCTAAAAGGGTATCCCCTAGATCTGGGTTAGGATCTATGAAACTCCGATACAAAGCCCACAAATGTAAAAGCAAACAAAGCAATCAATTGAAAACAAAGGTGATCTAGACCCTAAGGTAACCCCACTTTAGAATTTTCCCCAGCAGAGTCTCCAGTTCTGTGGTACGGTGGGAGAACTGACTGTGGTTTTGCGTTCGTATTCGCACTTGTGCGGTTGAGCAAGAGTCGCCACCGACTTTTTATTTTATCCTAAAGGAAAGGTTGAAAAAGCACAGCAAAAACCTTTTGAGATATTTCGTGGGTTCGGGGGGTAGATTATGAAAAGGGAAGGTATTAGCACCCTTTTCATCCATGGTTATCCATGGGCTCTTAGTTACTTGGTTTTTTAGATCACTTTCCTTGTTTTTCGATTGCTTGAAATTGTGGTGTGTGTGTGTGTTTTGAAAATGTTTTTGAAGAGATGCCTTGTCTTAGGCGACCAATGTATTTGACTCATGTTTGAGTGTTTTTACAAAAGTGTGTATCTTTTCGAAAAGATGTTTCAAATGTTTTTGAGAGTTTGTTTGAAAGTGTTGTGGATTGTGGTTTTTTTTTAAAAAGAAGGCAAGTGTTTTTGCAAGTTGATCTCAAGTAACTAAGAGTTTTGTCTACCCTATTGTACTCAAAGGTTTTTGTTATGTTTTCAACCCTTTTTAACAATTTTGTTCCACCATTGAATTTGGTGGACAATCTTGCGTTTAGGAAGTTTATTCGGGACAGGCGCGGGTCATCGTATGGACCATGAATGCAATGGTGCCAAGTGTCTTTGGCAATTTGCTTTGAAGGGACTATGATCATTCCGTTTTAGGCAACATTCGAAAGCGTCATCGAGGGACTTATGATCATTTGATTTTGTTTTGCCAAAGAAACTCGACGTGCAAGCATGGCCCATTTTGGAAGGCAACATGTGGGATTACCCTAGAGGGTGCAAGTGTGATTGTGTATTGATTTCATGTATTTGTCTTTGTATTAGGTTATCTATCGTTTGATTTTATGTACATGCAAACCCTAGGTCTAACCATGGTATAATTGAAAGCGGTAAATTGCGAAAATGTAAAATCTACGCTATTACAAAATAAATATCCGGGAGTGGGGGTATAATATTCACAAATGGGGATGAGACCTATAGTATCCAATAAGTTACAACCAAATCGAATTTGCGATCAAATGTAAATAATGAATATCAATGTATAAGCAAATGTGTATAGGGGCAACGTGAATGTATTGTGTAAGTATGAGATGTATTGTGTAAGTGATTATGTGCGACAATATGAATTTAAGAAGGTATTGTTAGGTATTTGTTTTGACCTAAAGAAAATATTAAACGTCTATTTAATTAATTAGTCTTGTAATCTTGTCTTTTGATATGTATAAAAAGAAAGGTTTAATGAAAAGAAAATGTTTTCAATTATATTATGTATCAAAATGTATTTTTCATTTGTTATGTACAAAAAGTATATTTTTATTAAAAGAAAAGGAAAAAATGCTTTCAATCTTAATTATATTGTGTAATAAAAAAGATATATTTTTATGTATTTGTGTTTTAATATGTATTCAAAAAAATGTTTTAAATTAATTGAATTAAGTATATAGAAAAGAAAGTTTAAATTAGATATTTTAAATAAAATGGTTTTATGTATTAGTATTAATGTGATATTGTAAAGAATAAATTAAAAAAAAGAATATATTGTTTATATAAAAAAGAAAGAGTTAGTGTTAATAAAATGTTTGTTAAAAATGGGTAAGCATTTTAATGGGCTTTAGGTATGCAGAACGGGCAAGGCCCACGTTCAGGCTCAAGCCATTTTAGGGTTTCACTTGTGTTTTCATTTGGGAACAAATTCTAGGGTTTGTGTACAGCGGCGCTCATGGAGGTTTCGTTCATCTTCATCTTCCTCGTTTGCTTCTGAGTGCTCAGCGTGAATCTTTTGCCTCAGCCACCAGCACTACCTCGTCCTCCTCCTCACGTTCGCTTAGGCAACGGTGAACCAAGGTAACGGCATGTCTCAAATTCGTTAAACATTTAGATTTGCATGTTAAGGTTCTCTGATTTGTTGAGTCCGATTCTATGTTTTAATGCGTTTTTGCTTGTCTTGTGTGAGGTATGAAAGGAAAGGAGAAAACGAAAACTACCTTGACAGAGGGGAGGAGGAAAATGGAAGTGCTCAGGAGGCTTGACGAGCGGAGGGTGTTGATGTTTACGCTTTGAGCTCCCTGGTATTTCTGTACTACCTCTTTTGCCTAGGGTTTCATGATGATTGAACTGAAAACTCTATTTCTTGATGTTCACCTCTTTCTTCTTCTTCTTTGTCACTGTATGCTTGTTGTCTTTGATGCTTCTGTATGCTTTCTTCTGTTGCCTATCTTGACATGTTTCTTCCTTGACTGTCTCTTCGTTACCTGTGTTGTTCTGCTTGCTTATGTTGCTTATCTGATTGCCCAATGATGCTATCTTCCTGAGGGCTCGTGGGGTTTGGATGTTTTGAAAGGTTTGATGCAATAGGAAAGGTTTTAGGCTCTGATAGGGTTTATACAGTTGGTTTCAGATTTGGCCGTGAACAGGTTTTTGATGTTTAGGCCAAGATTTTGGTGATGCTTTGGTAGGCTGTGGCAATGCAAACAGTAAGTTTTTAAACTCTTTGCAGGTTTGTATGTTGGTTTAGGTTAATGCAGGTATGAGGTTTAGACAGTTTTGAGTTTTAGGCCATATTGTTTTTGACAGTAGTAATGGTATTGGACTTGGTTTATGTTTTGGCTGTTGAGTGGCTTGACAGTAGGGTGGTGTGCTTCAGCAGGTTTGGCATATGCAGGTTTCAGGTTTAGACAGGGTAATGGTTTGGTTTATCAGTTTGTGCTTAGGCCGGTTGTCTTAGTGCAGATGGCTGGTTTTTTTATGTTATAGTTTTGAACTTGGTTCTAGTTGTTTTTGTTTTAAAGCTTCAGGCAGGTATGATCTTTTGCTTTTTGCTTTTTTTTTTACTTGGTTAAGGCCTCCTGATATATGTTTTCTGTTGGAGTTTTTTTTGGTTATAACTGGTAGGCTGTCTTGTATAGCCTTTTTTACCTCCTTGCCTTATCCACTGTGTTTTGTTTTTGTCTTTCTGTCTTCCTGCCTAAAAGCCTAAAAAACCTGCTTACTTTCCTCTTCTTTTTCTCTCTCTGTACAGTTAAATATTTAATATGTTTTATACTGTACTTTTAGTTCTGAAAGTGGCCATTTGTTGGGAAATGATGAAAAGAAAGTGTCTTGCTTGTTTAACAAATTTCCTCTGCATATTGTATCTTTTCTTTTGACAGCTTTTGTACTTTTCTCCTTTTGATATCTTTGCCCAAATCCTCTTTTCTTTGACAGCTTGGGTAACCCTTGGCATTTTGACAGCAAGTTTGTACTTTTTGGATTTTGACAGAAAGTGGGAATTTGGATTTTTAGTTGGGTTTGAACTGTGCAGTTTGACATTTTGAACTTATGCATTTTTGACACTTTGCATTTTTTTCTCAACTTTGCATAAAATTCTTCCCTCTTTGTGAACCGGGAGAAATCCCGTGATTTGCAGAGAGGGTTAACTGATCCCAATCAGTGGCCCTTAATGATGATTGCAATTTTATCTGTCTTTATTTATTTATCAGTCACTGACTTTTCTTCTTTTGCAGATAAAAATGGATGGAGGGGTACTAAATGAAGACTGAAGAATTAGAAAAAATAGGATAGTTTTCTTTTTATTTAATATTTAAATTAATGTAAACCATTGTTTGTAATTAAATTATAAACAATAATTGTACAAATAATTCAAATATCAATAAAAGTCTTTATTATCCAACCAATTCTATTTCCTCTTTCTTTATTGTTTATCTATTATTTAAAACTCTTTGAATTAAAATAATTGAAAAAATAAATTTCAATCACTTAATTTAGAATAATAAATAATTTAAATAAACAATACTTTAGCACATTGATCAGTTAAACCTGGTATCTCCAAAGCGAATCAATAGTTAATCAAAACATTGATCAGGCGCATTCCTTTTTTCCCTCATTTTCAACAAACACTGTAAATCCAAACTGCGTATATCTTTTGACTGGTGAATTCGAACCAACTGCCTTCTTTTACTGATTAAATCAAAACAATGCGAATTTAACCCGAATCTCGGAATAACCTGCAAAGTGCTGTGGAATTTAAATCCTTCTGAGAATATGCCCACAAAAACCTTAATTCCTGATTAAATGCCAAATAACGTTCGCCTGATCAAAATTGAGTTAAAGTCAACCAAAACCCTGAGCCAACTGTGTGAAACAAATCCAGAGCCTTGAAAAATCAATAAAACCCTAATTTTTGCTTGACTGACGAGAAAAGTCCGTTTGTCCGATTCTTGAGCCAGTTTGAAAGATCATGGAAAGCCTGAAGTTGTTATTTCTTGTGGAAAAATGCGAGGGCAAATTTTGGGATACAACAATATTTTGCATATTTATTGTATTTATTTTTATATTGTATAATTAAATATTAGTATATTCGATATGGATGTAATAGCTTAGATTTAATTTCTTGTCAAATATCCCCCCATTCAAACATTTGTACCCCATCCCCATAATCATGTTGTAATAATTTAGGACTTTAAATTTCCGCATTTAAAAGCTTTCAAATTATGCTATGATAGACCTAGGGTTTGTATGCAAATCAAATAACAAATAGCTTGACTAATACAAAAGACAAAAAAAGCATGAAAATGGACAACACAATGCACACTTGCACCCTTAGGGTTACTCCACTTGTTGCCTTCAAAAATGGGCCATGTTGCATGTTGAGTGTCTTTAGCAAAACAAAACAAATCAAATGATCATAGTCCCTCGATGACGCTTTCTCAAGTTGCCTAAAAAATGATCAAGTCCCTTAAAGAAAATTGCCAAAGACACTTGGCACTATTGCATTCATGGTTTAAACGATGACTCACGCCCGTCCCGTTAACATCCTAACACAAGGTTGTTCACCAAATACAATGGTGAAACAACACTGTTAAAAGGGTTAAAACATAAGGAAAGATCTTTGAGTAAATTTAGGGATAGACAACTCTTAGTTACTTGATCAAACTTGCAAAACACACTTGCCCATTTTTCAAAACACACTTCACAAACACAACTTCCAAAACAACTTTCAAAAACATTGAAACATCTTCTCAAAAAGACAAACACCTTTGTAAAACATTCGAGTAAAGAATTGTTACAATGGTTGCCTAGACAAGGCATCTTTTTCAAAACATTTTCAAAACCACATACACAAAGCACCATTTCAAACAATTGAAAAGCAAAGGCAAGTGATCTAAGCAAGTAACTAAGAGCCCATGGATAACCATGGATAGAAAGGGTGCTAATACCTTCCCTTTCTATAATCTACTCCCCGAACCCAAGAAAACATCTCAAAGGTTTTTCCTGTGCTTTTTAACCTTTCCTTAGGATAAAATAAAAAGTCGGTGGCGACTCTTGCTCAACCGAAACATTTGCGAAAACAAACGCAAAACTCAAGTCAGTTCTCCCACCGTATCACAAAACTGGCGACTCTGCTGGGGAGATGATTTAAAAGTGGAGTAACCTTAGGACCTAGAGCACCCTTTTGCATGACTAATTGTTTGCTTTGATTGCTTTACATTTTGGTTCTCTTGTTTGGGCTTGAGATCCTACACCCGGATTTGGGAAACATTCATAGATAGCAATACGTTGTGGAAACTGTACGGGGTATACCGACACGGTTGAAGCAATAGCTATATTAGTGCGATATATTTGTGAGTACCGGTAACCCTTGAGTTCAATCAAGGAGAGTACAGGGCCGCTGAGTGATGTCACTAAGCACTAATGACCTAGAACCTTACTTGACCATCTTGGCCTTTTATTAGGGGTAGTGAGATGACCGGCTTTGGTGCAGTCCGAAGTTGGTAGATACTCGATACTACACTCATGGAGGTTTGTTTTCTTGGAATATTTTGGTCGCTAGTTAAGTGGCTAAACCAAAACAATGAACATGGAAAACAATCCAATGATATTGAGCTCCTTAGACCCCGGTTACTATTCATAGGACAGGTTTTAAGCCAACTAAACTCAAGAGGGTACTTACCTATGAAACCCCATGCAAGCCTGAAACTAGGGTTTTGTGTGACTTGCTTGTACATAGGTTTGTGCATACATCCTGAACATCATAAAGCATCATATGCATCCACTAACCATTTCAAGGGTTTGGATCTTCATCTTTGTTCTTGTTTTATAGGTCATGGAAATTCTTCGCAGGAAAACTATCCAAGTCAACCTTTTGAGAATCCCTCCTCAACTCAAGGAGCTTACATCCAAAATTCCAGAAAGCTCTCTCTTTAGTGAAAGACATGGTAGACTTCTCAACCTAGTCAACACCAGCATTGAAGAAGACATGGTGAAAGTGTTGTTCCAGTTCTTTGACCCCCTTCACCACTGTTTCACATTCCCCGACTATCAATTGGTGCCTACTTTGGAGGAATTTTCTCAACTCCTGAGAATTCCTATTCTTAATCAACTACCCTACAATGGTACGGAAAAAGAACCAAAGCCTTAAGATGTTGCTCAAGCACTACACTTGCAACCATCTGACATCAAGGGGCATTGGGAAACTAGAAGTGGTGTCAAAGGCTTCTTGGCAAAATTCTTGTTTGAGAAAGCACAAGAGTGTTGGAATTCCTTGGATCTACAAGCCTTTGAAGAGATTGTGGCACTCCACATTTATGGGTTGGTTTTGTTCCCAAATGCTGACCAACTTATAGATGTCAATGCTGTCAAGATTTTCCTATCCAGGAATCCCATACCTACATTGCTTGGGGACATCCTCCACTCATTTTACACACGAACAATGAGGAAGAGAGGTGTTATCATGTGTTGTACTCGTCTCCTTGCAAGGTGGTTTATTTCGCACCTTCCGTAATCTGTGTTGAAGAATGAACAAGGCTTAAGGTGGTCACAACGATTGATGACCCTCACACATTCTGATGTACATTGGTGTTCTCGGTCCAGAGAAAATGTCATCATCATCGATCGCTGTGGTGAGTACCCTAATGTTCCCTTACTTGGCATTAGGGGAGGCATTACCTATAACCCTTGTCTAGCTTTGAGACAATTTGGATATGCACGGAGGGATGGCCCTCATGTCATGTTGATTCCTGACCTAGTTTTTGACTTCGAAAACGATGCGCAAGGACTTCGCCAAGGATTCATCAGAGCTTGGAGGATTCCTAACAAGGTAGATAGCAAGACACTGGGGCACAAGAACTCCATCCCTCTTGAGCCTTATCTCAAGTGGGTACGAACCCGCGCCCAGAGCCTTATGATGCCTTACCCTCACATTCTCCCTTTGATTAAAGAGCCTCTTAAGGAAGGAGAGGTTCCTTACACCATCCTACATCCGGACATGCCTACATCATGGGAGGAAATGTAGAAGAGTTGGATCCAACTCAAGGAAGAAAGGGATACTTTTGAAGCCAGCTTCTACGCCAGTGAGAAGAAGGTTTTGGAGCTTACCCGCCGACTTCACGAGGAGGAGACCCTCAACACTTACATCGCACCAAAGAGGATGTGCAACGTCTTTTTACCTTAAGAAATTTTTGTAATATTTGGCCCATGGGGCATTTATGTACTGACAAAATTTCTTCTTATTAATATGACGTGTGTTCTTTTTGTCTGCAACAATTTTGAATTTCTAAATCCTTGAATGCATTGCATGAATAAACATATCATTCATCATATGCATAAGCAGGTCTTCACACCAGGTTTCCTTATCTTTCTGTTGTTTATTTCAGTAAGATGGATTTTGAACAGACGGTCAAGGATCTACAGTCACAAAACTCGCAGTTTCAACAGCTCCTTATGACCTTGGCAAAGGGTCAGGAGGATCTTAAAGCACTGTTAGGGAACAAAGAGCAAGAAAAAGGAAAAAAGAATAAGAAAAGAGTTGGGGTAGCTACACTAGGAAGAAGATTTGAGAATGAAGCTAGGAGAGTTCTTGAATTTCCCTCCACATCTGATGAGGGAACCGGTAAAGGAAAAGGAGTTGCATTACCTTCTGAGTCCGAGGATGAAGAGGAAGAGGTTGAGGAAGATGAAGACTATTCAGAGCAGCAATACCCGTCAGCGGACGACAAATACAAAAACCTGGAGGATAGACTGGCAGCTATGGAGCTACAAAGGGTTCATGGGTTAGATTTTGAAGAATTGGGATTGATTGCTGGGATTGTGATCCCTCCAAAGTTTAAGGTGCCAATTTTTGCAAAATATGACGGGCTGTCTTGCCCGAAGATGCACCTGAGGTCATATGTCATAAGAATTCAACCTCATACATCCGACAGAAATCTTTGGGTACACTTCTTTCAGGACAGCTTGTCCGGTACACAGCTAGACTGGTTTTACCAGCTTAAGAGGTCAGAAGTGCATAACTGGGAAGACTTGGAAGCTGCCTTTTATCGCCAGTATCAATATAACGCTGACTTGGTGCCAACCCGTATTCAGCTACAGAGTATGGGGATGGCCTCAAATGAGGGATTCAAAGAATACGCCCAGAAATGGCGCGACTTGGACGGAAGAGTGCAGCCACCTCTTTCAGATAGGGAACTAGTTGATATGTTCTTGGGGACCCTATTTGGCCCGTTCTTCAACCATTTAATCGGGAGCTCTTCCGCAGGGTTTACCGAATTGATTCTGACTGGCGAACGGGTGGAAGCTGGTATTAAGAGTGGGAAGATTCAAAGGGATGCCTCTGCATCCACAACTGTTAAGAAGTCATTTCCGGCCAAGAAGGAAGCAGTTGTTGTGTACTCTCAGAAAGGATCGGGAAGAACTGAGCGCCGGCCGACTGTAGGGGTCGTGATGATTCAAAATTCGTCAAATGATCAGCCTCGTAACAATCAGTCCAGACCTAAACAGCAATGGGGAGAACGGACACAACGGCAGTTCACCCGCATCAATATGACGCCCGCATAAGTTCCTCCCCATTTGTTGAAGCTAAATCTTACCACTATCAAAGAGGCACCAAAAAATGTGAATACAACTTCCCCACATTATCATCCCAATGCTAAATGTGCCTATCATTCTGACAGCGTCGGGCATGACACCAACGATTGCTGGGCACTTAGGCATAAAATTCAAGATTTAATAGATGCAAAAGAGGTTGAGGTCGACGCCCCAGAGAAGCCGAATGTAATATCCGCTCTGATGCCAAAGCATGGTCGCAATGTCCATGTTGTTGAAGAAGATCTGTTTGTTTCTACTGTTGATGATCTGATGACCCCACTGTTGACAATCAAGTTGAATCTGTTGAAGGCTAGGATTTTCCCAGGATGTAAAGAAGATTGCTACTTTTGTTCCTCCCTACCGATTGACTGTCCATTGCTAAAGATAGGCATCCAAGGCCTAATGGACAGCCAACAAATTCTTTTCGAAAAGATTCCTGTTACTCCAACTCCTATCAATGAAGTTTCAATAATCACCATTTCCACCAATCTTTCCAAGGCCCCCAAAAGGCCTGTTAAGATTACATCAGTTCCGAAGATTGCACCTCTGAAAATAACCATGCCTGGGCCAGTCCCCTACAAATCTGACAAATCAATACCATGGAATTATGGTGGAGAAATCTACTACCATGGTGTTAAACAAATTGAGATAACTGAAGAAAGCTCTGATGAAGAAAATGCCGACATTGGAAACATTGCCGGTACGAGCAAGATTACCCGAAGTGGGAGAATTTTCTCTCCAGAGATTGCCCCTCTAAAGGCAATCTTTGGACCCGCAGCTGCTGCCAAGGTTACTCCTGCACCGATAAAACTTTCTGCAAGAACTCCGTTGATTGAAGAAGTTGTTACTCATGTGGTTGTCCCTCCTACTTCTGCTGATAAGGGGAAAGGGATCCAAGATGAGCTCGTCAGGACGAGGGCTTAACCATTGGTCATCCCCGAAACCTCTAAGAAAGAAATGGAGGAGATTCTGAAAATAATAAAGAAAAGTGATTATGACGTTGTAGAGCAATTGGGGCAAACCCCCTCGAAGATCTCCATGATAGCTTTGCTGCTTTGTTCGGAGGCTCATGCCAAAGCTTTGATAAGGTTTTTGAAGACAGCCCATGTACCCCAAGAAACCTCAGCCGATCAATTCCAGGATTGTGTAGCCAGCCTTACCGCCGACAACGGCCTGGGTTTCTCTGATGCTGACCTGACTCCGAAGGGAAGAAAGCACAATGACACATTGCATGTGTCAGTTGAATGTCGAGGAACTACTCTTGCCCATGTCTTGGTCGACACTGGTTCTTCTCTAAATGTGCTGCCTAAGAAAGCTCTGGATCGATTAGATTGTGAAGGCTTGGAGCTGAAACCAAGTAATATCATTGTCAGGGCCTTTGACGGGTCTAAAAGAATGGTGCATGGGGAGGTCGACATTCCCATCAAGGTAGGCACTGAAGTGTTCCACTCAACTTTCTATGTGATGGACATCCGCCCATCATACTCTTGCTTGCTAGGAAGACCATGGATACATAATGCTGGCGCAGTCACTTCCTCCCTACATTAGATGCTGAAATACCCTGTCAATGGTAAGATCATAACCGTACACGGTGAAGAGGAGTACATGATCAGTCATCTAAACTCCTTTAGGTATGTGGAAGTGGAGGGCGAATTCATCGAAACACTGTTCCAACACTTCGAGGAAATTTATCCCGAGGTTGCAGTAGTAAAGGTTGTAGCTGAGGTACCCAAGCAGGTGGCCAGGATGGCATCTCTGAAAGACACAAAGGCTGCAATGAAGGAGGGAAAGAGCTCAACACGGGGTCAGTTTCCTGACTTTCCCCACAAGACAGACAAGTTTGGGTTGGGATTTACCGCTGCGAGGCAAAAAGCTATGCGTCGCTCAAAAATTGAAAGAACACCCATCAAGATTTCTCCTCATGGAATCAATGCTTTGGAAGACGAAGACGAAGAGGGTAAAATTGAAGATTGGATTTTCCCAACCATCGAAGGGGGACTACACAACTGGGAGGCGAAAGACTTCGTCCCCATTACTTTCATTAATCAGTAACTTATCTTTCGAACATTTCCTGTTGGTCTGTAATAATTACTTTTAAACACTCTGCACACTATTTTTCACCTCATGCCTTGCCCGAGTATGTAGGTCCATTTGTAAGGGCTTGATTTTCCTTCATAATCATATGCCATGTTTAATGAATCATTGGATGTTTTTCACTTATACACTGCTGTGTTCATTTTCTTTCCTTTTGCATTTTTGTTTGTTTAAGGATGGATCTCCCTTACACACACCCACACTCACAAATGCAGGTACCCATCCACTCTGGATTCTATGGGTGACTACTCTGTTGTATCCTTCAATAACTCTAAAGATTTGGTCAATCAGGCTGAGTATGAAGATGACGAAGATTGTGAAGTACCAGGAGAGCTAGCCAGACTTCTACAACAATAAGAGAGGGCCATCTTGCCTCATGAAGAGTTGTTGGAAACAGTCAACTTAGGAACAGAGAAAGACAGGAAAGAAGTACAAGTGGGTGCCAATCTGGAACCAAGTGTCAAGGGGCTCTTAATACAGTTGTTGAATGAAAACGTTGAAATCTTCGCCTGGTCTTATGAAGACATGCCAGGTTTAGACACAGATATCGTGGTTCACCGTATCCCCACAAGAGAGGATTGTCCACTGATCAAGCAAAAAGTCCGCCGAATGAGGCCCGACATGTCTGAGAAGATTAAAGTTGAAGTAATGAAGCAGTTCAACGCTGGCTTTCTGGCTGTTACATCCTATCCACAATGGGTTGCTAACAATGTGCCAGTACCTAAAAAAGACGACAAGGTCAGAATGTGTGTGGACTACCGGGATTTGAACAAGGCTAGCCCTAAAGATGATTTTTCGCTACCGCATATCGACATTTTGATTGACAACACAGCTCAGCACAAGGTGTTTTCCTTCATGGACGGATTCTCGGGCTACAACCAGATTAAAATGTCCCCCGAGGACATGGAGAAAACAACCTTTGTTACACAATGGGGTACCTTCTGTTACAAGGTGATGCCGTTCAGACTGAAGAACGCATGAGCAACTTATCACCGCGCCATGGTGGCTTTGTTTCATGATATGATACATCATGAGATCGAAGTTTACGTAGACGACATGATAGCTCGATCACAAACAGAGGAGTAACACCTTGAACATCTGCAAAAGCTGTTTGCCAGGTTGAAGGAGTACAAACTCAGGCTGAATCCAAGTAAGTTCACTTTTGGAGTTAGGTCCAGTAAACTTCTAGGATTTATTGTCAGCAACAAAGGCATCGAGGTTGATCCAGCAAAAGTGAAGGCTATACAAGAAATGCCTGCCCCCCGTACTAAAAAGGAGGTTAGAGGGTTCTTGGGGTGCTTGAACTATATTGCCAGATTCATCTCTCATCTGACGTCTACCTGTGAGCCAATTTTCAAACTATTGAAGAAAGATCAGGTAGTTGAGTGGAACGACGATTGCCAAGCTGCTTTTGATAAAATCAAGGAGTATTTGCTAGAACCTCCTATTCTGATGCCACCCGTCGAAGGAAGGCCGCTGATCATGTATCTGACCGTTTTGGATAACTCAATGGGGTGCGTACTGGGCCAGCATGACGAGTCTGGTCGAAAAGAGCATGCCATTTATTACCTTAGCAAAAAGTTTACCAACTGTGAGACTCGCTACTCACTGCTTGAGAAAAATTTCTGCGCTTTGGTATGGGCTGCTCGCCGACTAAGGCAGTATATGTTGACTCATACCACTTTGCTGATTTCCAAAATGGATCCTATCAAGTATATCTTCGAGAAGCCTGCTTTATCTGGAAGAATCGCTAGATGGAAAATGATCCTGACTGAGTATGACATCCAGTATACTACCCAAAAAGCTATAAAAGGGAGTGTACTAGCTGACCATCTAGATCATCAAGCTATCGAAGATTATCAGTCCATGAGATTCGACTTCCCAGACGAGGACATCATGACTTTGGACAACATTGAAGGTAACGGGCCGTATGATGGACCTAAAGATGGATCCCGATGGACCCTGTACTTTGATGGTGCTTCAAATGCACTTGGAAACGGTATCAGTGCGGTACTCATTTCCCCGGAAGGTTGCCATACACCTTTCACGGCCCGACTTTGCTTCAGTTGTACCAACAACATGGCTGAATATGAAGCTTTCATCTTTAGTCTCAAGGCTGCTATAGACTTGGGGATCAAATCTTTGATCGTATTTTGGGACTCGGCTTTAGTTATCAGTCAAATCAAAGGAGAGTGGGATACCAAACATCCTAATCTTATCCCATACAAAGAACATGTCCTGACATTGTTGCCTCATTTCGAGCAAATCACCTTCGAGCATTTCCCGCGAGAAGAAAATCAGCTAGCAGATGCTCTGGCTACAATGTCTTCCATGTTTAAACTCAACTGGAATAACGAGGCTCCCCAAATCACCATCGAGCGAACGGATGAACCTGCGCATTGTCATGAGATTAATACCGAAGAAGTAGTGGAACAACCCTGGTTTCACGAAATCAAAAGGTATCTCCAGACTAGAGAATATCCCGAAGGAGCTTCCGTAAATGACAAGAAGTTCCTAAGGAGATTTGCTGCCAAGTTCTTCCTGAGCAACGACATCCTCTATAAATGCAGCCATGATTGTGTTTTACTCCGATGTGTAGACAAAGCTGAAGCAGAGTTGATCATGACTGAGATACACAGTGGCACATTTGGCACCCACTTGAGCGGGCATACGATGGCTAAGAAGATTCTAAGGGCAGGCTATTACTGGTCTACCATGGAAGCTGATTGCCATCAACATTCCCGTACTTGCCACAAATGTCAAGTCTACGCCGACAAGATTCATATTCCTCCTGTTCCTCTCAACGTGCTGACAGCTCCTTGGCCATTCGCAATGTGGGGCATTGACATGATTGGAGAGATTAAGCCCACGGCATCCATTGGACATCGCTTCATCTTGGTCGCTATTGACTATTTCACCAAGTGGGTTGAAGCAGCTTCCTTTGCCTCTGTTACAAAAAATGTGGTGGCCCGCTTCATCAAGCAGAACCTCATATGTCGGTATGGTGTCCCCGACAGGATCATCACAGACAACGGAACCAATCTGAACAATACTATGATCACCGCTCTATGCGAACAGTTCAAGATTTATCATCACAATTCATCTCCCTATCGGCCGAAGATGAACGGTGTTGTTGAAGCTGCGAACAAAAATATCAAGAAGATCATTCATAAAATGACAGTTACCTACAAGGACTGGCATGAGATGTTACCGTTTACTCTGCATGGATATCGTACCACGGCACGAACTTCAACAGGGGCAACCCCATTTTCTTTAGTATATGGCATGGAAGCTGTCCTACCCATGGAAGTTCAGATTCCTTCTTTAAGGATTATGAAGGACGCTGGTTTGAATGAAGACGATTGGATTCAGACCCGACTTGATCAACTCAATTTGATCGATGAGAAGGGACTCACTGATGTTTGCCATGGTTAGACGTACCAAAAACGGATGATCAAGGCTTTCAACAAGAAAGTCAGACGTCAAGTATATCAAGTCGGAGATCTTGTAATCAAGCGGATTATCTTGCCGCAAAGTGATCCCAGGGGAAAATGGACTCCTACTTACGAAGGACCATTTGTGATCAAGAGCATATTTTCTGGTGGTGCAATGATTCTGACCACCATGGACGGCGACGATTTGCCACACCCTGCGAACGCAGACATAGTCAAAAAATACTACGCATAAAATAACCCGACAAGTCTAAAACCCGAAAGGGCGACTTGGGCAAAAATGGGCATCCCGGTGAACCGAAAACCCGAAAGGGCGGTTCAGGAAAAAATTAGGGATAAAACAAAAAAATCTGTACACCCGGCAAGTCGAAAACCAGAAAGGGCGGCTTGGGCAAAAAAGGGTTTCCCGGTGGATTGAAAACCCGAGAGGGCGGTCCAGGAAAAAGTTAGGGAATTAAAGCGTATGACTATGTCTCTTCGGATCACTTTAAAGAACAATCCCTTCATCAACAAGCTCCGAACTTCTGATCAATCCAGTCATCGGCGGACGAAGCATCGAATGGACAAGATATTCAGAGTTGTGAAGGCTATAACAGAATGGAATCCCATGGAATTGTTGCACATAGCCATCTTTCTTTTGTATAAAATTTTCAATTTTTACGACAATATCCTCTTACTAGGATGTCTGTCTCCTTTGTACAAAGATACTCATAAAAAGTTAATACAAATACTTTTCCAGATACATAAATTTTCTTTGTCTTCCTTTTGCTTTTTTTTACACTTATGTTTTATTTGAGAAACGTCCAATGTTTTGTTAAATAGGCATATGCATTTGAACATAATCATTTCCTTACAAATCAAGAAAGATGATTGCTGATAGGTTGAAGGTACGGATAAATATTTTGATGCCCTTTAAGAAGGAATCCCCAGCAGAATTAAACTCCAAATTCCCCAAACAGAGTTAGACTTCAGGATCCTCAGCAGAGCAAAAGCTTTCTCAAAACTAACTTCCCCAGCTAGGAGAGCCTTCCGGAACTTAATTTCCCTCAGAGTTAAATTTCAGTATCCCTAGTGGAGCCTTAAAAATCTGAAAATCCTATCCCCAGTTGAAGTCAAAACTATCAATCCCCATCGGAGCTAAAACTTCCAATTATCAATCCCTAGCGGAACCAGACTAGTGAGCCTTCTCACCACAGAGATACTTCCCATCAGATTGAAGATTCTCATTTTTTACTTCTCCAACTTAAGTCTACCAGGTTCTGGACTCCCCAGTAGAGATCATCAGAATTCTCGTTCCCTACAAGTCACCAAGGAGTTCCAATCCTCAGCAGTGGTCCTAAGATCCCTCAAAAATTGAAGATCTTGTTCCCCAAGCAGTCAGCAGTCAACAAGGATGTCTCATCCTCAGCAATCAAAGATTCTTACACTCCCCTGCAGCAGCAAGGATTCACTTTCCCTGGCAGCAGTCAAGATTCTATTATCTCCGGCTATCCAGGATTCCTCTATCCACAACAAGACAGCTCATCAGTTTACATGTGCATTCATTAAATTCATATCATAAACATTGATATAACACGTATTGCATCATACATTTCATACAACATAACTTAGTGTTTCAGCTAATATTTTACCCTTTTCAGGATAAGATTAATAAGCTTCAATTTCCAGACTTTTGAAAACAGTTTACGAACGCTTCCCAACATGGATGCTGCTCTATTGCTTATTCAATTTCAAGACTTCTGAAAACAGTTTACGGGTTTTCCAGACACGGATGTTAACCTATCGCTTGTTCAGACTCTTCAACTTCTAAAAACAGTTTACGGATTCTCCAAACACGGATGTTAATCTATCGCTTGTTCAGACTCAACTTTTGAAAACAGTTTATGGACGCTTCCCAACATGGATGTTGCTCTATTGCTTATTCAATTTCAAGACTTCTGAAAACAGTTTACGGGTTCTCCAGACACGGATGTTAACCTATCGCTTGTTCAGACTCTTCAACTTCTGAAAACAGTTTACGGATTCTCCAAACACGGATGTTAATCTATCGCTTGTTCAGACTCAACTTTTGAAAACAGTTTACGGACGCTTCCCAACATGGATGTTGCTCTATTGCTTATTCAATTTCAAGACTTCTGAAAACAGTTTACGGGTTCTCCAGACACGGATGTTAATCTATCGCTTGTTCAAACTCTTCAACTTCTGAAAACAGTTTACGGATTCTCTAAACACGGATGTTAATCTATCGCTTGTTCAGACTCAACTTTTGAAAACAGTTTACGGACGCTTCCCAACATGGATGCTGCTCTATTGCTTATTCAATTTCAAGACTTCTGAAAACAGTTTACGGGTTCTCCAGACACGGATGTTAACCTATCGCTTGTTCAGATACCAAGACTTCTGAAAACAGTTTACGGGTTCTCCAGACACGGATGTTAACCTATCGCTTGTTCAGATTCCAAGACTTCTGAAAACAGTTTACGGTTCTCCAACCACAGATGTTAACATATCGCTTGTTCAGACTCTTCAACTTCTAAAAACAGTTTACGGATTCTCCAAACACGGATGTTAATCTATCGCTTGTTTAGACTCAACTTTTGAAAACAGTTTACGGACGCTTCCCAACATGGATGTTGCTCTATTGCTTATTCAATTTCAAGCCTTCTGAAAACAGTTTACGGGTTCTCCAGACACGGATGTTAACCTATCGCTTGTTCAGATTCTTCAACTTCTGAAAACAGTTTACGGATTCTCCAAACACGGATGTCAATCCATTGCTTATTCAAGATCCCCGGTTCAGAGATGCTCCAAACATGGATACCTTTCTGATACTCGCTCACTCATCAACGACATACAGTTCAACAAGCATTCCAGATGGCATCTTTAAGCCCATCCCCGACAAGATTCTGTCACCCCTCCAGATGGCATCTTTAATGCCATCCCCAAATGGCATCTTTAAGCCCATTCCCGCTCCTATGTTTTGACGAGTGCAAATTTAAGGGCACTCTAGTGTCCAATCTCCTTTTACCTTCGAGACGCGAAAGGCAAGCTTGCCAATCTAACTCTTCAGGTTCAAGAAGATTGAACAGGGGCAACAGTTGTACCCCAAAATTTTCCCTCTCATTTCATCAACATTTTCTCATCACAAGACTGTTGGAGCTCAAGATCAAGTTAGGGTTTGCTCTGCTCAAGGCCCCTCCTTGCACTGTTGACCCAAATTAGGGTTTGAGTTTGCACAGGGATGTTTTGACCTAAAATGCCCAAGGTGACTTTCATGCTTCATGTTGGACTTACAAGTTTATCCATACCAAGTTTCAAGCCTTGATTCCAATCTTTGCCCAGTCAATTGGACAGTTGACCTGAAAATCAGCTGTATTGGGGAAAAAGTCAACTATGGCCAATTGACAGTCAAACTTCATGATATTTGACCCACATCAACATAATGAACTCATATGAACAATTTTATCAAGTTTGGATCACAATTCCACAAGAAATTTCATCAGATCATCAAAAGGGCAAAATGGTCATTTTTAGGGTTTTGACTGCACAAAGGTAATTTTTTACTGTTTGACCTAACCAATGGCAAACCAAGCTCACATATGGACTCAAGGACTCAATGGCATTGTCTTGACCCATTCAACAAATTCAAAAGATCTCAAATGCACAGGATTGACAGATGAATTTTCCAGTCAACTGATCAAAATTTGACTATATACTGAAAAGTCAAACTTTGACTTTTTGGTCAAAATCAAGTGCCAAGATTCATTTTTCATCAAGACGTGTAAAATTATGAAACTTGTTCATCAAGAAATCCAAAATTGCAAATTAGGGTTTAAAATGAAGAAATTTCATAACTTAGAAATTTTCTAAGTTATGAAATTCCCTTATTTTTCCCTAACTTTGTCCCATTTTTCATCAAGATACAAATGGATTCAAACAAAAATCAAAACATTAAAGTTGTATTCCATTGCAAAGTCTACAACTTTGATTCACAAAGTTTTCTCAAAGGAAGCTTGTAGCTCAAGTTATGATTTTTGGAATAAGGGTGCAAAACATTTTTAACTTAGAAAAATCTTGACCTATTCTAGGCAGGATTTTTGTCCAACTTCTTGGCCATTTTCCACATGCTTCCACTTGGAGTTTCAATTTGAATTACAAATATGGATTGTAGTACACATTCCAAGCTTTCCAAATTGTCCAAGAACTTCTCAAACACCCTTGTGGTTAGGGAGATTCGAATTTGCAAAGTTGGGCAAAAGTCACTTTTGTTCATAACCAAATGCATGTTCATACAAGTTCCATTTTGAAATCAGCATGCTTGGTACTTGCTTGCAGGCCTCTAAACCAAGTTTGCACTCCATAATTAAATGCCTAACCTTTGTGTTCAAGCATTGTTTTGTGCATTTAGTCATTACACAAAGAACTAATCCATAATTAGAAAAAGCAACTTTGCCATTTTTGAAAAGTAATGCTTTATGTCAAATTCTGAATCTTTGAAGTACAAGCCAAATCTTTGAGGCAAGAGTTTGTAAGCAAATCCCACTGATCAAGAACAAAGGGTGCAGCATAGATAGAGAGGTTATACAGGCCTGCAGAAGGACTTGAACTTACTTACTTCCAAAACAAGCAAGTTTGCAAAAGATATACAACACTCACTTCCTGCAAGCATAAGCCTAAGCAAACTTTGCAAACATCTTTCATACATCCAAGCAAGCCTAAAGCACGACTAAACCATCCTTCATCCCTCCTCATACAGAAAATCACAGTTTTTCTGCAAAACAGGGCATCTGTTGCTGTTTGACTTCCACAATCCATTCCACTCGTGCACTTTGGCTAAAACCAGTTCAAATACATTCTATATCATCCATTGGAACTATCCCAAGCCCTAGATACAAACTGTAACACCCCTAACATCACTTGCCATTTTCACTTTTCAGTTTTGCAGGTGAACTTCCATAGCACGATTCAGAGAGTATCAAAGCAAGCTAGGTGTTGGAGAAGCGTCCTTGGACTTCAGGCAAGCTGTACAAAAGCTCAAACTTCATTGAAGTTGGCTACATTGCTGTACACGACTCAAGCTGAAACAGGTAAAAACATGAACTTCTATCTCTCAATCTAGGAAGAGTTAGGCTTAGGTTTGTGAATGAAACATGCTCTACTCATAGCCCTGAAGCCATCCATGTATTTACTTTTCATTTATATTGAGTATGCTGCGAGAATTTTGGCCATGAACATTGAAGAAAAATTAGGTCAGAAATTGGGGATGAAGAAATTCTCCTTCGTTTCTTAGAATTAGGTCAAGTGTTTTATATGTCTGAATTCGTCTCTTGATGCTCTACATTATTTGTGTTGTGAGTTTTTGCTAAAAGTCAAGGAATCAGGATTTGTGTTGGACAAGAAGAAGCGCGTGTTTTGTTTCAAACAGGTTGCTGGAGGTTGAATACAAAGTTGACTTGGACTGGGCCTGAGTCAACTTGCTGTTCACACCCCCTTTTCCAATTTACACCCCCCTGGCCCATTGTGTGATATATTTATCATTTTTGATTTTTTCTTTTTGATTCTGACTTATTATTTTTTGCTCAAATATAAAAAAATATCAAAAATATTTTTCCATACATTTTTGCATTTATTTGGTATTTATTTGTTTTATTTAGCATATACATGTAAATAAATATATTTTCTTTTTATTCAAAACACTAGAAAATAATACAAAAATATATATTTTTTAGTTATTATTTATTATTTACATTTTGAAAACATTTTCTAGAATATACTTCTTTTTGTAAATAATTAATATTTTATTAGTATATTTAATATATAATATAAATACTTGTATATTTTATTAAGATATTTAGGACAAAAATATAGAAATAATACATTTTTATTTTTATTAATATATGACATTAAAAAATACTTTTTTTACAATATACTTCCTTTTTTTATTTTTTTATAAATTAATATATAAATATTGTATATAATTAATAAATAAATACTATTTATTTAAAAAAAATAGGGTTTTGCCCTAAATAACCAAAATATTCAAAATTTGACCTTTTTTTTATTTTTTGTTCATATTTCACATGAAAAATACTTTCACATACATAAAAAATCTTTTGTGCATAATATATTTTGCATATTTATTGTATTTATTTTTATATTGTACAATTAAATATTAGTATATTCGATATGGATGTAATAGCTTAGATTTAATTTCTTGTCAAATATCCCCCCATTCAAACATTTGTACCCCCATCCCCATAATCATGTTGTAATAATTTAGGACTTTAAATTTCCGCATTTAAAAGCTTTCAAATTATGCTATGATAGACCTAGGGTTTGTATGCAAATCATATAACAAATAGCTTGACTAATACAAAAGACAAAAAAAGCATGAAAATGGACAACACAATGCACACTTGCACCCTTAGGGTTACTCCACTTGTTGCCTTCAAAAATGGGCCATGTTGCATGTTGAGTGTCTTTGGCAAAACAAAACAAATCAAATGATCATAGTCCCTCGATGACGCTTTCTCAAGTTGCCTAAAAAATGATCAAGTCCCTTAAAGAAAATTGCCAAAGACACTTGGCACTATTGCATTCATGGTTTAAACGATGACTCACGCCCGTCCCGTTAACATCCTAACACAAGGTTGTTCACCAAATACAATGGTGAAACAACACTGTTAAAAGGGTTAAAACATAAGGAAAGATCTTTGAGTAAATTTAGGGATAGACAACTCTTAGTTACTTGATCAAACTTGCAAAACACACTTGCCCATTTTTCAAAACACACTTCACAAACACAACTTCCAAAACAACTTTCAAAAACATTGAAACATCTTTTCAAAAAGACAAACACCTTTGTAAAACATTCGAGTAAAGAATTGTTACAATGGTTGCCTAGACAAGGCATCTTTTTCAAAACATTTTCAAAACCACACACACAAAGCACCATTTCAAACAATTGAAAAGCAAAGGCAAGTGATCTAAGCAAGTAACTAAGAGCCCATGGATAACCATGGATAGAAAGGGTGCTAATACCTTCCCTTTCTATAATCTACTCCCCGAACCCAAGAAAACATCTCAAAGGTTTTTCCTGTGCTTTTTAACCTTTCCTTAGGATAAAATAAAAAGTCGGTGGCGACTCTTGCTCAACCGAAACATTTGCGAAAACAAATGCAAAACTCAAGTCAGTTCTCCCACCGTATCACATTTAATAATGCACATCTCTCTCATTTTTAACCCAAAAAGGTGTTCTTAGACTTTTTAGAAATATTTGGATGTCCTCTAAACAACCCTTTTGGTTTTATCTCAATTGGATCTTCCATGTTCATGTAAGGATCTTTGACCCAAAAGGTGTTTTTGTTGACTTTTTGAAATGACCTATAATGTAGGAACATATATCTTTTCATGAGTGCATTTCTTGAACTTGAGGGATGATTATGAGTTATAGGTAATTGGATTATCTTAAAAATGAGCCTTGGATGAGAAATTTCTGATAAAGTATGAGAAAGTTATGCCTGGTCAAAGTTTGGTTGACTTTTCCTATAGAAACCCTAATTTAGCAACTTTTGAGTTTTGATGAATTAGGAGCATTCCTTGAGTAATCATGATCAACCCTTGATCAAATTATGTATATCACTTCAAAATGTTGATGTTGACCCAGAATCTTGAAGTTTCACTGTATGTGGGTCACAGTTGACTTTTGACCTAGTACAGTTGATTTTCAGGCATTTGAGTAGTTGATTGAGCAAACTTCTTGTGCAAGGCATGAAACTTGGCATGGATGATCTTGAGGACATATTAGGGCAATAGAAACCACTTAGGACCCTTGGAACTTAAACATCTTAATGAAGAGTGAAACCCTAGTTTGAGGCTCATTGTCATAGGAGGAGGATTTATCTGGTCAATCCTTAGTCAAGTTGAGCAATTGAGGACCTCTAGGAGTATGTCTTGTGTGAAAATGGGAGGGCAAATTTTCGGGTGCAATAGCTGCCCCTGTTCAATCTTCTTAAACCTGAGGATTTAGATTGGCTTGTCTGCCTTTTGTGATCTGAGGGTGGAAGATGATTAAACACTAGAGTGCCTAGAAATTTGCACTCGCATAAAGTAATACTGATGGTTGATAACGTCAGGAATGGGCTTACAGATGCCATTTGGAGAAGATGATGGAATATCATCGGATATGGGCTTAAAGATGCCTTCCAGAAAATATATCGGTTGTATAAGAGATTCCTTTGTGAGAATTCATGTACCTTCCGTTGGGGAGGACTCCGTCGGGGAACGTTGATTTATGTCCTGGGAAATAGAGTATAGGAGCTTCGGTTGTCCATTACTCTACTGGGGAATTAACTCCTGATTGATGAGAAAAAAGTGCGCTATTATCTGGTCGATTCCGGGTTTCACGACGGCTTACTGGGGAATATGAAATCGACCGCATCTGGTCGGGTCCAGGTTTTACAGTGTTGTAAACTGTTATCCAGAGATAAAATAAAGGGAACCTGTATAGGGATTTCTCGAGATAAGTCCATGCAAAACTGCGTCATGTAATTCATGAAAAGGAACCTGGATAGTAGGGCTATGAGAATGAACCTGGGTAGTAGGGTTACTTCGGAATGAGGCCTGGATAGTAGGGCTATGAGAAGGAACTTGGGTAGTAGGGTTACTTATAAATGAAAGCCTGGATAGTAGAGCTATGAGAAGGAACCTGGGTAGTAGGTTTACTTGGAAATGAAAGCCTGGATAGTAGGGCTATGAAAAAGAACCTAGGTAGTAGGGTTACTTAGAAATGAAAGCTTGGATAGTAGGGCTATCAGAAGGAACTTGGGTAGTAGGGTTACTTCGAAATGAAAGCCTGGATAGTAGGGCTATGAGAAGGAACCTGGGTAGTAGGGTTACTTCAAAATGAAAGCATGGATAGTAGGGCTATGAGAAGGAACCTGGGTAGTAGGGTTACTTCAAAATAAAAGCCTGGATAGTAGGGCTATGAGAAGGAACCTGGGTAGTAGGGTTACTTAGAAATAAAAGCCTGGATAATAGGGCTATGAGAAGGAACTTGGGTAGTAGGGTTACTTTGAAATGAAAGCCTGGATAGTATGGCTATGAGAAGGAACCTGGGTAGTAGGGTTACTTCGAAATAAAAGTCTGGATAGTAGGGCTATGAGAAGGAACCTGGGTAGTAGGGTTACTTAGAAATGAAAGCCTGGATAGTAGGGCTATGAGAAGGAACCTGGATAGTAGGGTTACTTCGAAATGAAATCCTGAATAGTAAGGCTGCTGAGAAGGAACCTGGATAGTAGGGTTACTTCGAAATGAAAGCCTGGATAGTAAGGCTGTTGATAAGGAACCTGGATAGTAGGGTTACTTCGAAATGAATGCCTAGATAGTAGGGCTGCCTCATTTGATCACATAGATTAGTTGACCCGTTTGGTTTCGGGAACTGATTTTCCATTAGTTGTATGCAGATATGACATGTATAGCTTCATGGATTTAATCTTGAACTGTTGGAATTGTTGATGATAACCATCTTTCCTGAAAAGGTACAGGGTTAATCATATGCGATGCATGAATTGCATTGTGTGATGATGTTCTCAAAATAAATGAGATTATGTTGTATGCAATATGTATGCGCATGTCATGATGTATGAACATAAAATGCTATTGTGACATATCCGAGTCTGGGAAAATAAATCCCTGACTGCTGTTGGAGAGTACTGGAAATTGAATTCTTGAACTTTGTAGAAAAAGTGGTTCTTCTACTTCCGTTGGGGATGGTAAACGGAGATGACTATGCCGTTGATTTACTCCTTTTTGTTTGTGAATATTCTGTCGAGGAGAGACTCTGCTTGAGAATAACTCTGCGGGGAATAACTCTGTTACAGAGAGGATATACTTTGCTAGAAGATTTTACCAATTCAGAGTAATAAACTCTGCTAGAGGATGAGCTTCAGTAGCTAGAGAAATAAATTCGGTTGGGGATTGAGCTTCTGTATTCATAGAAATAAACTCTGCTCGGGGAAAACTTTATGAACCACTTGCGATTATAAAATTCGATTGGGGAATATAGATGTCGTCTCTCTGAAGGAACTTTGCTGGAGAAAGTAACTCATGTTTGGGGAAGCAGAGATCAAAAAATTTGTTGCCTCTACTCTATGGGGAGAGTATATGTCACGGGGACATATGTTGAGGACGTAGCGGTGACTTCGTATCAAGACGTTTCTGCCCCTGTATCTGTGGGAGAAAATACCTGCGGAGGCTTTGTGGATGGATCTATGTGTTGAAATAAGTGTCAGGATGACATCCGTCTCTGGATCGTATCTGTGTTGAACCATTTCTAGAAGATGATCTGAATAAGTATCAGGATGATATCCGTCTCTGGATCGTACCTAAATTGTTGCTAGAAGATAGTCTAGACTAAGTATCAGGATGACAGTCATTCTTGGATCGTATCTGAACCATTTCTAGATGAGAATCCGGAGTAAATGTCAGGATGACATCCGTATTTGGATCGTACCTGAACTGTTTCTAGATGAAAATCTTCTTTATTTAGAGTGTTTCCTTTGGGGAAGGGAAACTTCGTAATCCACTTGGGGAATCCTAAGAAGCTTGGCGACTTCACTGGGGAGTTTTCAATGGAGCAATAATTTGGAGATTTTTCTCTTCCGAGGGTATGAGAACAACTGACGTCAATAGGTTAGAAGCTGAGAATATGGCAGTGACCTTGTAGTAGAATTCCCATGTTCTCGATACCTGTTGTAGAAAATATCAATCGGGGATTTTAAAGATGGTTTGACTATTATACCAACTCTTGGAGTCCTTGGTGTGTGCAGGTCAGGGTAATAAACCTTCTACTGTTTAGACAAGTGACGAGATGACGGGACGTAGTCGTACGCTTTAATCCCTAACTTTTGTCTGGACTGTCTTTTCAGATTTTCAGTCCACTGGGATACCCTTTTTTGCTCAAGCCTCCTTTTCAGGTTTTCGACTTGCTGGATGTACAAATTTTTTGTTTTTATCCCTAATTTTTTCCCGAACCCTTTTGATTCGCCAGGATGCCCTTATTTTTGCCTAGGCCAGTCAACCTAGCGGGTCTTTTTTCATGCGTAGTATTTTCCGACTATGTCCATGTTCACCGGGTACGGAGAATTGTCACTGTCCATAGTAGTAAGTGTTTCCATACTGCCAGAAGATGTTTGTTTGATCATACAAGATTCGTTGCTGGAATTCATGTCCAATTCCCCAAGTGATTCAGATGGAGATCTGCTTCTGGCTATTTAGCCTCTTTGAGAGATTCCATGAATCTTGACTCGACTGTCCCAGATGATGGACAATGTTCATGCCGTACCCCTTGGTTGGAAGTGTTTTTCCACTTGAGGTGATCCTTTTCATTGAGAAGGTTTTTGTTCACTAGATATTCTTCATGCGAATTTCTCTGTTGTTGAACAAATAGTCATATGCAAACAATGGTATTTTAAGAATGCAAAGCTTATGTCTGTCTTGAAGAAAAAAATTGAAAAAGCAATTTTTTAGTAAAGTAGATTTTTTAAGAGAGTGATATCAACTCGTGATTTATGGAAAACCTTATATGAGTCAGGATACCTTTTGTAACAGTATGCTTTCGAACTAACCCATGCTTCAGCTAGGACTTTTAAGGGTTATAACGTGGCCTGGTTCATGGTTCAAGAAACAAAGGATAAAGGCTCAAAATTTATTTGTACCCACCCGCTCTTCGTGTTGCTCTTCAGTCCTATGCTCAGTTAATTATGCGTTCAGCTCCCAATTGAGTCTGGCATCTTGTCCTTGATGTTCCGATGATGGTTCGGATACTGAAAGTTTATTTGGAAGAGGCAGTCATTTTATAATCCTTTTTTTTGTCGAGGATTTGAGGACCTCTTTCTTTTTTATTTTACTATCCCAGTCTTTTTCCTGAACTTTTTTTTTGTGATTATAGTCAGCGGGATGCCCCAGTTTTTTCTTAAGTCTCCTTCATAGGTTTTGCCTTAAAGGGCTTTTATTTCGAGAGATAATGACTGTTTGTCTTGACGATTATACGGAACCATCACCGTCTTTTGATTTGGAAGGACGTCTTCGATGCCATTCATTGCGTATGAAGCGGAAGATTGCGACTGAATGCGTGTCTGAATTGACTGAGAAACTACCCTGCCCCAGGTTATGAATAAGGGTTTTAATTAGTGTGAAAAGAAAAACTCCTACTTCTTTGGCTCAAAGGGGTTGACTAGGGATTATCTTCCTTATAACTCCACTATTTGGAATTTGAAACAACGCCTGTACATCTTCAGCGGGGTCTCTTCAAAAGCATATTGTGGAGATTGTGGTATCATTTTCGTCATCCTCCCTCTAAAGGCTTAGAGCTTTTGGTCGAGAGTTGAATATCACAAAAAGGGAAGCAGTTTAAATATAGTGAATACGAATGAATTGATTCAAAACAGACATATGCAATGCATTGATAAAGTAACAGAGTTTGACATGAATAGATGTTCGAACAATCAAAATAAAATTACAAATTGAAAATTCTAATGAACAAAATCCCTTTTTCCTGAACTTGTCACTTCATATGGTGTGTCATTGAGGGATGGAAGAAGAACTTAGCCTGACCATCTTGTGTAAACTCCAGCACCCAGTCACCAATCAAGTTTTGAACTTCATATTTCAACCTCCAACAGTCGTCAGTATCATGCCTCGGGTTGTTGGAGTGGTATGCACACCTTGCATCAGGATTGTAGTTAGGGGACAAAGTCTTGGGATTCGGATAAGGTCCTATCAACGTAATCAGATACATCCTCAACAGGTGTTGTAAAGATTGAGACAACGACATGGTAAGTTAGGTAAACTGCCTTTTGGGTATATATGGCTTACTCTGGTTAACCCGTTATTTTTGGCGAGGTTGTTGTTGGACCTGTGATGTGGTAGCAATTTGGAAAAGTCCACTCTTCACCAAATTAGCCTCTTGTCTTCTCGGAAGTTGATCAATGACTTGGTCCCTAACCTCGACTGTTTGCTTCATACGGTTGTAGCCGTCTTGATGAAGTTTCTTGATAATGGCTCTCAGCTCTTCTTGTCCCTGGGCTAGGCCTTGGATAAGAGCCCTCTGCCCCAGCAGCTGGGTTCTCATTGTTTCAACTTCAGCTTGCAGTTGTTCCAACTGTTTGTCCTTATTGTCTTCATGACTTTTCTTGGCCAGGTTCACGGCGAGGAGTGCCTTCAACTCTTCCTTCCCCATATTCTTGCACACATATCATTTTAACATCACTTTAACATAGATGTTCATTCCATTTCCAAAGAACCGTGCTTGTAAGCCTTGTGCAATGATTTTCTATCCCTTACTTGCTTAGAATCAAATTTAAAAGCATGAAGATTCCTTAGAAATGATCGAACATGGCACGGCATACACTCATTCACCTCACGCATATTCATGCATTCATAACAGGTACTTAAAGTTGGAGATTCTTATTTCACACCTGGTATTCTCATCAGAGTTTCAGACTTGGATTCTTGCCGTCACATGTTCAAATATTAGTATGGAATAACTTTGTGCGATATTGATCGAGATGAAGATTCAGATGTGGTTGTTTGCGGTATACATGCAAGCTATGGCCCATGGTTAGGAACTCTTCAAGAAGGAAGATAATTAGTTGAAGACTCAGTTGATTCGAGTTATGGAAGTTATGATGATAATGTCAGCAATCCTACACCCATTGTTGCAACAATTATTCTCTTCTCCTCATATTTTGAGATTTTCTTCAAACCATGGAGTGCTCTGTGGGTCCCCTCCTATGTTGAGTTCTTGGTGCATCTTATCAGCAGATGGTTCCCATTCACCAGTTGAATTCAAGAGATTTGTTTTATCAACAGGGATAGAAGAAGCCTGGAGAACGGTTTTGATCCTATTCCAATGTTTTATTCTCATTTGTTTCCATACTTGCTTGAGCTTCAGTGGGTTAGGCTTCGTACTTCAGTACCGTCTAAAAGTTTCCTTTCTAATTATGATGCCAATGTTAGATACGGTTATCACGCTGGGGCACCTGACTATTCAATCAGGTGTACTCTCGATAGCTTTGGGCTGCCTGATATTCTCGTCAGCAGTTAGTGTTTGTCCCCCCAAGTCAATGCTTTACATCCTATTACTTCCTCATCTTTTGTAAATTCAGTTGGTCAAGCTTCGTGCTTTGGGTTTTCCTCCCACAAATCACTCTCCTGATTTCTATGCAAATGATAGATGTGTCTCCTATTCTGGGGCATTTGGCTGTGATGTTGAAGATTGCAAGAGAAGATGGACTGTGTCTTTCCCATGTGGTAGAAGATACTAGGTGATTCAGGATATGCAACTTCGCTTGGTACAACATTCACCTTCTCTTTTAAGATAATCTTCTGTAAGTATATTATGGGTCACTCGACTATTAAGTTGAAGACGGTTTGTCATCCAGAGATAAAGTACAAGCTTGGATCAATTCAGAGACTGTTGTGTCCAAATCAAATGAGGAATATCTTATCCAAGTGAGCCTCGAGGTTGCTTAAGATCGTTTGAAGCAATCTGTCCATACGGAGTCTTGTCTCCTCAACATGGAACCTTTCAAATTTCATTGCATTTTCATTTGCAATCTTAATTATTTTGTTCAGTACTTTCTTGTATGCAAACTTTTTCATATTTTTGAATATTAAATCATAATTCATTGAATATGTTTGTCTTGAATTAATTCATTCATTATCACTATTATTTGTTTTACTATGCTTTTGATACCCAACTTTTGTTAATAAAGCAATAACTCTGGAGGGAGGATGATGAAAATTTACCTGGAATCTCAAATGGTATGCTTTCGAGTAAAAACCTTATAGACGATGTACAGGCCTTGTTTCAATCCCTAAAAACCAGAGATATAAGGGAGATAAACCCATGTTAACCCCTCTGAGCCTTCGATGTAGGAGTTTCTTTTCTGTTTAGAAAAACCCTTATTTTTAACCTGGGGCAGGGTAGATGTTATGTTAATCTGATCGAGCATTTAAAGTTCAGAAGGAGTGTCCCATCTGAGGATCACCACACCATATCCCTCGCATTATAAGGTCTAGAAAAGATCAAAACCACAATGGTTATTCCCTTTGAAAATCCTGAGGTCGAGATTGAATTGATGCAACAATGGTTATCCGTCGCTGATCAAAAAATGAGGCAGTCACTTTCTTCCAAAAAGTCCAAAAACTTAGGGTCACATGACTTGTTCAAAAGGTAAAGTATGAATAAGAAAGAAACAAAAAAAGCCCCGCTAATTCGAAACTTGAAAACAAGTCGCTTAGACAAAAGTTAGGGCATCCCACTGGACTTCCAATTTGAAATTCAAAAGAATTTGTCCAGGAAAAAAATTTGGGAAAACAAAAATGAATTTGAAAATCCCAAAAGGAAGAAAGCGATTATCCAATAAAAATCCTCATTAAAAAAAGTCGTTGATCAAACACCCAAAAAACCAAAGGTTAAGTGACTGTCGTGTCCAAGAAATCGCAGTAGTTCCTCAACCATCATAAACTCTTTTGAGAGATGAGTGCTCGTATCGAGTTAACTGAATGTAGGACTGGAGAACATCATGGAAAATGGGTGGGAACCAAATAATTTTGAGTCTTAAAAACTATTTTTTTAACCCTTAAAAGTCCTAATTGAAGCATGGGTTAATTCGAAAGCAAAATTGTTAGAGTACGGTAACCTGACTTCTAAAATATTTGCTAAAAACTTTTTGAGTTGGTATCACTCCCTCTTTTACTTTGTATAGAATAATTTCGATGTTTAGACATCTTTTCAACCAAAGTTTTCTAAATTCAAGACAAGCATAGGATTTGCATTAGAATTATCATTCTTAGGATAAAACATTCTTTGCATATGAAAAAGTGCTTAAACGTCAAATGAGCTTGCATAATGAGTATCAGATGAAGAGTTTTATTATCCCGATGGACAAATTGCTTCAGGAATTTGTTAAAAATAATTATCTTAATTTGGGGAATGCATTCTAGCTACTCCTTTGAATTGAAGAAGGCCAGTTTGAGAGATTGATCAAGAACTATTTGATTGATGATTGTGTCGAAGTTTTGTCTGCCCACAAGTCTCTGTTGAGCAATGGTGTATTGTTTCCAGTTGGTCCCGAGGGCAAATTTTCTTCAAGCATCCTCTTAAGCACGAAGCAGTTTGAGTTGAGAAGTATGCTTATGCACTAGCTTATTTTGAAGACGCAAGTCAATTATCCTGAGGAGGTGTTATCTTCCAAACTCTGTGAACTTATCATTCCTCTGTGAGCATGAGGTGAGGAAATGATTTTCCATGATTCCGCTAATCTAGGGAACTCAAGTCAAGATCCATTGACTCTCAAAGTTTCATCAATTTGGGGCAGTTATGTCGAGATTCGAAAAATCTCTCGAAGTGTCGACTGATCAGGGCCCGTTACCCAAGATTCATTGAAGCCATTTCTAATATTGATTAGTCAAAGGTCATGTTTCAAAGTTTGTAACACTGGGCAGTTTATCTGGATGATACAGATCTCAAGAAGTCCTTTCAATGTAAGTTCTTCAACAACTTAATAGACTGGAGCAAGGAATTATGCAGGGGTATTTCCCCACTTCATAGTTGATCAGTTTAAATCTAGTTGCAAGCTGAGCAGTTTTTGAAGGTGAAGAGCATGACAAGAAGACGTGATTGTTATCCTCAACTCATCAGAATTTAAATCTTGGTATTGTTGTTCCTTCATCAGAAGTTGGGATATTTATCTCCAACTGAATTCAAGAGTGTTATCCTCAACACAAATCTCAGGAAGTTCTCTCAAGGAGAATCTCTCCCAAGGTTAGTCAACCTGAAGCAGTTACATCGAGATTCAACGAATCTCTCTATAGACATGTTGTGTTAGAGAATTATTCAGAGCTCGAATAATCTGGGGCAGATTATCTCAAGTCAAAATGTTGTCATGTTTCTAAAGGGACTATAATACGGTGGGAGAACTGACTTTTGGGTTTTGAGTTTTATCGCAAATGTTGCGAATAGCAAGAGTCACCGCCGAATTTTTTTTTATCCAATAAAGGAAAGGGTGAAAAGAACATAAAAGACATTTTTAGAATTTTCTAAGTAAGGGGGGTAGGTTATGAAAAGGGAAGGTGTTAGCACCCTTTTCATCCATAGTTATCTACAGGCTCTTAATCGTTAGCTCACTTTTAGAAATGCTTTGTGCTTGTGTATGTTTGAAAATATTTTGAAAATTCCTAAGTGTGGAAATTTTGTAATGATTCTCGCATCGTTGAGAATGTATACAAAATGTTTATTTTGAAAATATTTGTTGAAAGGAAGTGTTGTTTTTGAAAGTGTGAGGCGTGAAAATTATTTTAGTTTGTGAGCAAGCAACTACGAGCAATCCACCTACTCAAAGAAGTCTTTGTTCTTTTTCTCCTCCTTTTGATAGTGTTACCCTACCATTAGTTAGTATGAAGCCTTATCATTGGATGTGAGGGACATGCATGAGTCATTGTACAGTCATAGAAGGAAACTTTTAAGGCACTTTAGCAATTGTCATAAGGGACTAAGATCATTTACCGAAGGCAACATCAAAGGGTCATTGAGGTACTACGATCTTTTAACAGAGGGTCTTTGCTAAAGCGTCCCATGTTCGAGGGATATGACTGTTTAAATATGAGGCAACAAGTGAGGGTCACCCTAGAGGTGTGCATGTGCGAAGTGTTTTGATTTCAAGTATTTGTCTTAAGATTAGGTTTTCTAATGTTTGTTTTTTATGTCTTGTCATGCACGCCTAATTAATCTAATAGTTAAATATATACAACTGTGGAAAAATGCGGGAAATAAATCTAGGCTATTACATCGCTTTGGGGATGGGGAGTACAAACCATAAAAAATGGGGAGGAAAGCAATAAACCCTAATTATAAACCATTGACAGTTACATAATATTGGAAAATAATTAAAAAAAAGTAAATGAGCGTGTGAAGATTGAAGAGGGAAAATATATTAAGAACCCTAAAAATTTCTAAGTGTAAAAAAATATTTTTGATGTTTTTGTTTAGAAAAATATTGGAAGTGATTAATAAAAATAAAACCTAGTTCTTAGTTAATTTACAAACTAATCATTTAAAATAAAACAAGGTGATTAAATTAAATTAATTTTAATTATCAAAAATTAAATTAATCAATTAAAAACCTAAATCTAAATTTTTTATGATTTTATGATTTTTGTGATTAAATAAAAATTAATTAAGCAAATAAAAATAGTTAATTAAAAAAAGTGAATGGGCCTGCAAATAAGTCAAATGGGGGGTGAGAAAGAATAAAATGTTAGGCCCAAAATAGAGGGCCCAAGCTCCTGTGGTGATTCCCTGTGATTGACCTCAGGAGGTGTATCATAGTCATGGCTGTCTTAGATTGCTGGATCTGGAATCTTGAGATCTGGTGGTCAATATATGAGGATGCATGGTGCGCGGATATGCCTGGCTTGCACTTAATCTACAATGAAAATGTTAGAAAATAAAATGCCAGGGGCAGAGATCGAACCTCTTCCCTGGCACACCAATGTCTTACTCGCACACACGCTTACCACTAGGATGGTTGTTTCATCTGGTTATGAAATGCCCCCCAGCAAATATATTATAAAACAAGTTTGAAAAATTCGAAATGGCCATCTTCATATTCCTCGCACGCACGAACAGCAACAACACCATTTCCATTTTTGATTTTGTAAAATGCTCATTTCTCAACCAAACTGAAAACTTCCAAAACCACACCTGCTTGATTTTTTACAAGGAATGCAACCATATAAATTATAAAAGATATAGGTTACAGATGAGCGTGAATTTTGTTTGGTACCAAACTGAAAACCTAATATTTCAAAAAACTCAGTTCCAAAATTCTCATCACACAGTCAATTAAAATAAGATTTAAGGACATGGTTAGCTTCG
The DNA here is from genome assembly GCA_948472305.1 of Vicia faba. Classification (NCBI taxonomy): domain Eukaryota; kingdom Viridiplantae; phylum Streptophyta; class Magnoliopsida; order Fabales; family Fabaceae; genus Vicia; species Vicia faba. The sequence goes on from OX451735.1 coordinate 779,520,355, forward strand.
TAGGCATGATATCTACATTTTCTCTTTATAAAGTATATTCTAACGATGCTTGTATCAAGATTTAAAAATTTGAGAAAACTTACCTCTTGATGAAAAATCCAATGCCCACTACACGACTTCCAGAGGTGAAATGATGATTTGGTGAGCTTGTTTGGCCCCTGAGGGAGATGTTTGGATACTCACTTGGTGCTGAGAACCTCTGGATACCTCTGGCCAAGTCAACTTGCAAGTATGAAAAGTGAAAATGATGGATGATTAGCATGATGTTACAGTGATTAAACAGGTCTTTGGGTCACTTATACATTATGTATATGAAGTGTTTGGATAAAAGTTGCAAGAGTGATGAGTTTCAAAGTTAAGGTTTCAAAAGCTTAAAAAAGGAGGCTTTGGCCAATTCTGATTTAAGAGAGATTAAGGGTGTTTTTGAAGCTGGCAATCCTTGTTTTAGCTTGCAAATGGCCTCTCTATTTATAGGCAAAAGGTTTGGGGAAAGGGTTGATCAGGTTTGCAAGTTATAGAGTAATGGCTTGGTTGGGATGTAACTTGAAGTTTCTTGTGAAATCAAAGTTCCAATACCTAGTACCATGTCTTATAAAGTGGTTAGACACTTTAAACATGTTCCTCTGAGTTTTTAGGTTGAGTGTGTCCAGATGAAACAAGTGAGAGGCTCAAGGAGAGTTGACAATTGCATAAAGCATGCTTTATGGGAATGGAAGTTTGATCTTTTTCCCCTAAATGGAAAGTTTTCTTGAGTAAAGCCTTAATCAATTGGATAATGGACCAAAAGTTTGTGTAATCATCTAATTATAAATATATTTATAGTTTAGAGGTCTACAATGTGAGATTGTGTTGCATGGTTATGATATTTGGTTATCAGTTCATCACAAAAATGACCTATAATTCAAGAATGAAATGCCAACTTCATGTCTTTAAATCTCCTAGCTCAAGTATGATAAATTTATGCTCTTGGACATTTTGGAAAGCTTGAAATATGATCTTCAACTTTCATGTTGACCACTTTGGCTAAATAAAATGTCAACTTGGTGAAAATTTTCCAAGAAGTTTGAGATAAAAAAACTGATCAAAATTTGTTGAAAACTTTTCTAAGTGTTGGATAAAAACATCACAACTTCATGGGCTCAATTCTCTTAAATTAAGCACTTTTTGAGTATCATCCCACATTAATAAAGTTGTAGAATTCATTAATCCCTACAACTTTCTTGTTGAGAGTTTTCCCTGAATCAACATGTATCTTGAGGAAACCGACTTGTAAAGTTAGGGTTTTTAGGCATAAAACACTTGAAATTTCTAAGTGTTTAAAATTCTTTCAACTTGACTTTTGTTGAATTTCTTGATTCTTTGAAGTTCAATGTTGACCAAAAAAGTTTTGATGATTCTTGATCTTTGAAGTTTAATGTTGACCAAAAAAGTCAAAGTTTGACTTTTGTGTGACTGTTGACTTTACATCAATTGATTCAATTCCTCAACTATCAATCAATCGTATCTTTGGAGATGTCTTGAGCTATGTAATTAGGTCAAGATTTTGTATTTGCACCCTTGATATCATTCTTTAAGCCATTAGGTCCTGCACTAGGCCAAAAGTTAATGATCAGTCATCTTCAATCAAAACCCTAATTTAATTTTTGACCTTTGATGATTTTAGGGATTTCCTTGAGGAATCATGATCAACCCTTGATAAAATAATGAATATCACCTCAAAATGTTAATGTTGACAAAAAATCTTGAAGTTTGACTATATGTTGACCATAGTTGACTTTTTACCTAATGTAGTTAACTTCCAATCTTCTGAGCCATTGACTGAGTAAACATGTGATGCAAGACTTGAAACTTGACATAAGCATTATTAAGGACCTATGATGAACCATGAAAGTCATTTGAGACCCTTTCAACCCAATGTTGTTTGATAAGGACCAAACCCTAGGTTAAGACCCTTGCTTAGGAGGAGGTTTGACCAGTCAACTCTTGAGTAGCTTTGAGTATTTGAGACCTTTGTGAACATGTCTTAAACAAAATGGGATGGAAAGTTTTGGGGTACAACATCTGCCCCTGTTCAATCCTCTTAAACCTGAAGAGTTAGATTGGCATGTCCGTCATTCGTGACTTGAAGGTAGAAGATGATTGAACACCTAAGTGCCCAGAAATTCGCACTCGTCAGTGCATGAAGTAACAACGTTGGTTGATTATATTGGAAATGGGCTTAAAGATTCCATTTGGAGAGGTGATGGATATTTGTCGGGATGGGCTTATAGATGTCATCCAAAGTAACTGGTTATAGAACTTAGACTACGTCTATGCTCGGCTTCGACTGGAAAAAGTATCAGAATAAATCTACGCTCGATTTAATCTAAGTAAGAGAATGTCTACGCCTTTCTTTAACTGGGAGAAGTATCAGAATAAATCTACGCTCGATTTAATCTGATCTAAAAAATGTCTACGCCTGTCTTTAACTGGAAGAAGTGTCAGAATAAATTTATGGTTGATTTAATCTGAGCCATAAGATGTCTACTAGAAGAAGTAACAGAACAAATCTATGCTTGATTTAATCTGAGCTAGAGGATGTTTACGCCTATCTTTAACTGGGAGAAATATCAGAATAAATCTACACTCGATTTAATTTGATCCATAAAATATCTACTAGAAGAAGTATCAGAACAAATCTACGCTTGATTTAATCTGAGGTAGAAGAGGTATTTTTGTCTTTAACTGGAAGAAGTATCAGAATAAATCTATGGTTGATTTAATATGCGCCAGAAAATGTCTACTGGAAGAATTATCGGGATAAATCTATGGTTGACTTAATCTGAGCCAGAAGATATCTTTTTTGAGAATGATCCTCTGAGGAAATTGCTGAAATAGCCCTTTGTCAGATGTAGCCTTGGAGAAGATTGCCAAGTTATATAATTAGTTGATGATGTTTGTTTGTTGATTGATCTTTCCTGAAAAGGTAAAGAGTTAGATGTATGCAATGTCATGATGTATGAAATGCACTGCATAATGATGTTCTCAAAATAAATGAGACTGTGCTATATGTGCTTCGTATGCATATGCTATGATATTGATGAATGATGTATGAATGTGAAATGTTGTTGGAGGTGTATCAACAGTTTCGTATGACATCTTGCTGAGGAAAATGAATCCATGCTGGTGCTGGGGATGAAGAACATATGTAATTTTCAACCTTGTCTAGAATGCTTCCGCTGGGGATTCTTGCTTGCTGTTTGAGGAAATTTCGCTGGGGAATGTTGACTTCTATTTGGGGAGAAGATTTTAGGAACATTAGTCATTCATCTCTCTACTCGGGAGTTTAATTCTTATATACCCTGATTCGGGATAAAAGAGATGGATAACCTTCCAACTTGTCTGGGGAATTTAATTCTTATATACCATGACTGGGGATAAAAGAGATGGATAACCTTCTGACTTGTCTGGGGAATTTAATTCTAATATACCCTGACTGGGGATAAAAGAGATGGATAACCTTCCGACTCGTCTAGGGAGGATAAAGTTGACTGATATATCGTCCTGTTCCAGGTTTCTTAGTAACTCTTTGGGATAGTGGTGACTTCGCTGGCGAGAGGAATTTTGCTGGTGATTCGTAGCCATCTGAGGAATAGACTAAAGTTGGGGGGACTGTAATCTGTTGGGGAAATAAACCCTGTTGGGGAAATAAACCCTATTGACGAAGAGATACTTTGCTGAGGGAACACCCTTGCTAGGGAAATGAACTCTGCTGGAGAGCAGAAATCTGTAGTGCGTTTTACAGTTTTGGAGGAATAGACTCAGCTGAGGAAGAGAACTTCCATGAATTGTACTGATTGAAACTCCATAGGTTGGTGGTATTTCCAGGAAATAGATCATATTACTTTATCCACCAGAGAAATCTGTCGGGGAAACTGCGGGGAATGTATCTTCATTGAAGATGAATTTGTGAAGATTACTTTGTGGGGATTTGTGGATAGCTTGAATGTCATCCCGACTCCTAGAATCTTGAGTAACTTCTTATTCCTGTTCTTACACATATATTTGTTAACAGTTAATCATGTTCATATGCATATGTTCATTCAATTTTAATTATTGGACGTTTTTGCAAACAAAACAGAAAAGTTTAAAAAAAACAAAATTTGTGAATTTTAGGGTGTATTTGTATTGATAGTTTGCCTATAAAAAGGAGATTTTGTACAAAGAGACATAAATCCTAGTAAGAGGAAATTGTCATGAAATGAAAAGAGTACAAAGTGAAAACAAAACATATAGATATTTGGAAATGATCTCGTTGGGTTCTAACTCCGCTATTGCCACTATTTCTTCGAACATCTCATCCCTTGTTGTCGGAAAAAGTTGATTGAACTGATATGTACCATTTGAAATTTTGAATTTGGTACTAAAGGTTGCAATAAGTGATCCAATGGGACATAGTCGTACGCTTTTAATCCCTAACTTTTTCCTGGACCTCCCTTTCGAGTTTTCAGTCCACCAGGATACCCTTTTTTGCCCAAGCCGCCTTTTCAGGTTTTCGACTTGCCGGGAGTATAATCTTTTATATATATCCCTAATTTTTTCCCGAACCCTTTTGTTTTGTAGGGATGCCCTTATTTTTTCCTAGGCCAGTCAACCTAGCAGGTCATTTTCATGCGTAGTATCTTTTAACTATGTCCACGTTCACAGGATGCGGGAAATCTTCACCTTCCATGGTGGTTAGTATCATAGCACCGCCCGAAAATACTTTCTGAACAACAAATGGCCCTTCGTAGGTAGTAGTCCATTTTCCCCTGGGATCACCTTGTGGTAGAATGATGCACTTTATTACCAAGTCACCAACCTAATATACCTGATGCTTGATTTTCTTGTTGAATTCCTTGATCATACATTTCTGATACATATGACCGTGACAGACAACTGCAAGCCTCTTTTCGTCAATCAGATTCAACTGGTCTAGCCTGGTCTGAATCCACTCATCTTTGTCTAAGTCTGCATTTTTCATAATCCTCGGAGAAGGAATCTGAACTTCGACATGTAGGACAGCTTCAATACCATAGACCAGAGAGAATGGGGTTTCCCCAGTTGATGTTCATGCTGAAGTGCGATAGCCATGAAGAGAAAATGGTAACATTTTGTGCCAGTCTTTGTAAGTCACAACCATCTTCTGTATGATCTTCTTTATATTCTTGTTGGCAGCTTCCATTGGGCCATTCATCTTTGGTCGATATGGAGAAGAGTTGTGGTGATTGATCTTGAATTTCATGTAGATTTCAGTGATCATAGTGTTGTTAAGGTTTGTACCATTATCTGTGATGATTCTCTCGGGGATGCCATACCGACAGATGAGGTTATGCTTAATGAATCGAGCAACCACATTCTTGGCAACAGAGGGAAATTAGGCCGCTTCAACCTATTTTGTAAAGTAGTCAATGGCGACGAGAATGAAGCGATGTCCATTAGAAGCAGTAGGATTGATTTCTCCGATCATATCAATGCTCCGCATTGCGAATGGCCAAGGAGAAGTCATGACGTTCAAAGGTACTGGAGGCACATGAACTTTATCATCATAAATCTGACACTTATGACAAGCTCTCGAGTGGTGGTAACAGTTGGTTTCCATAGTTGACCAATAGTAACCCGCTCTCAGAATATATTTAGCCATGGTATGCCCACTGGAATGAGTACCAAAGATGCCTTCGTGCATATCCTCTAAAATTTTCTCTACTTTCTTCTTGTCTACAAAGCAAAGCAGAGTTGAATCATGATTACGCTTGTACAAAATTTCGTTGCTCAAGAAGAACTTAGCCGAGAACCTCCAAAGGAATTTATTGTCATTGATTAATGCCCCTTCAGGGTATTCCTGAGTTTCAAGATACATTTTCACTTCATAAAACTAAGGTTTTTCTTCTACTCCATCAGTATCAATTTTGTAGCAGTGTGTCGGTTCATCAAATCTTTCAATGGTAATTCTGGGAGTCTCATTGTCCCATTTGACCTTGAACATGGATGGAATCGTAGCTAATGCATCCGCCAACTGATTCTCTTCTCTTGGGATATGCTCAAAGGTAATCTCTTTGAAGTACGGAATCAAAGTTATCACATGTTCTTGGTAAGGGATGATATTTGGATGCTTCATATCTCATTCTCCCTTGACCTGAATGATTACCAAGGCTGAATCCCCATATATGCTCAGGAATTTGATTCTCATGTCAATAGCAGCTTTACTACCCATGATGTACGCTTCATATTCAGCCATATTATTGGTGCAGTCAAAGAAAAGTCTAAAAGTGAAGGGTGTATGACAACCCTGAGGAGAGATAATTATAACACCGATTTTGTTGCCGAGTGTGTTAGAAGCTCCATCGAAAAACATAGTCCATCGAGATCCTGGCTCAGGTCCTTCATACGGTCCAGGTTATTCACAATCCATAACTAACATAATATTCTCGTCCGGGAACTCGAAATTCATAGATTGATAGTCGTCTACAACTTGATGTGCCCAGTGATCTTCCAGTTTGATTGCTTTTTGAGTGGTGTAGTGAATGTCGTATTCTGTTAAGACCATTTGCCATCAAGATATTCTTCCGAAGAGAGATGGTTTCTCAAAGATGTATTTGATGGGATCCATTTTAGAAATCAACAAAGTAGTATGGGTCAACATATACTATCTTAGTCGGCGAGTAGCCCATGCCAAAGCGCATCAAGTTTTCTCTAGCAGTGAATATCTTGTTTCATAGTTGGTAAACTTTTTGCTTATGCAGTATATTGCATGTTCTTTTCGACCAGACTCGACACGTTTCCCCAGTACACACCCCCACTGAATTCTCTAGCATTGTTAGGTACATGATTAAAGTCCTTCTTTTGTACCCCAAAATTTTCCCTCCCTTTTTACTCAACACACGCCCATTGAGGTCCCCAACTTGCCCAAGGATGACCAAGAATTGACCAGACAAATTCTCCTCCTAAGGCAATGAATCTCTAACTAGGGTTTTAATTTTCATTAAGATGTGTGAGCTCCAAAGGTCTAAAATGTTTTCCATGGTCCTAATATGTCTTCAAGATAGTCCATGCCAGATTTCATGCTTTGCACAACAAGTTTGCTCAATCAATTGCTCAAATGCTTGAAAATTAACTACACTAGGTCAAAAGTCAATTGTGGCCTATATACAGTCAAACTTCAAGATTTTTTTGTCAAACTCAACATTTTGAAGTGATATCCATCATTTGATCAAGGGTTGATCATGATTCCTCAAGAAATTCTCCTAATTCATCAAAAGTCAAGAATTGCTAATTAGGGTTTCTATAGGAAAAGTCGACCAAACTTTGACCAGGCATAACTTTCTCATACTTTATCATAAATTTTTCCACCAAAGTTAATTTTGAAGAGAATCCAATTTCCTACGACATCACTTCAGCCCTCAAGTTCAAGAAATTCCCCAGTTAAAAGATACAAGCTTAGACATTATGGGTCCTTTCAAAAAGTCAACAAAACACCTTTTGGGTCATCCAATTGAGATGAAACCAAAATGGTTCTTTAGAGGACATCCTAAGCTCTCTAAAAAGTCCAAGAAAACCCTCATAGGGTTAAAATTGAGAGATATATGCATTGCTAAGGTTCACCAATTTTGAAGAAGTGGATGAAGAAAATATTGACCAATCTTGGTTTTCTTCCAAATGGGCCTTGGTTTTTATGATCTGAACTTATTCCTAACATGGCCCATAACTTCTAAGCTCAATTACACTCCCTCCTTTTGTTTATTTAATTTATTTTGAATTAAATCTTTAAAATTCAAATTTAATTAAAATAAAATGCAAAGATAGACTTAAAGGCGTGTGGGCTTGATATCCAAGTCTCTTAAAAGCCAATAAAACTCATGCAAGGCTGTGACATGACAAGAGAATCGTGCAAGGCCATGAAAAAGTAAAAAATATTCAAAAATAGAAAGTTTGGAAACATTTTGAAACACCATAATTCCATTGGATTTGTTCCATATTTGTTACCCTAATCTTGTCTCACATATAAGCACAAACATTCCAGCCTGCATACAGAGGCGCAACTACATCAAAACAGCACCCTAAAAGTTTCAAAAAAATTCCAAATAAGTGCAATTTGTTTCACATGATTCAGCCAGTCCTCCCTAGATATAAGCACTTTATCAGCCTCCTGGAGATCTTAGGAGTCCATTCCTATCATTATAAAAAGCTCACAGCATCCTAAATCATCGCGGTCAAATACCACTGATTAACAAGGTTTGACAAAATTAAAACTGGAAATTTATTCATTGTTGATGGTTTTAATGATTTGATTTGTGTTCGGGACATCAGTTAGGGCAGGTTGGACATTTCACATGAGAGCTTCGAGGCTTAAATCATGTGATGCCATTGTTAGGGCATCACAAACGGAAGCTTGTGAAACTCCTGATTTAGGGACCTTCAGACCAAACTAACCCTATTGTGATACGGTGGGAGAACTGACTTGGGTGTTTTGCGTTTGATCGCAAATGATGCGGTTAGAAAGAGTCGCCACCGACTTTTCTTTTATCTAAAAGGAAAGGTGAAAAAGCACAGGAAAGACCTTTGAGATTGTTTCTTGAGTTCGGGGGGTAGATTATGAAAAGGGAAGGTATTAGCACCCTTTTCATCCATGGTTTTCTGTGGGCTCTTAGTTACTTGCTAGATCACTTGCTTTTGTCTGAAATTGTGCTTTGTGTGGTTTTTTGAAAGTATTTTGAAAAGGAACCATCGTTGACGCAAAATTTGTAATGATTCTCGTTCGTAAGAATGTATACAAAGTGTTTATATTTTGAAAATGTTTTCAAGTTTGAAAGGTGTTTTTGAAAGTGTAGGTGATTATTTTTTTGAAAATAGAAAGGATGTTTGTTTTGAAATGGAGAAAGTAATTAGGAGCAATCTACCTACTCAATTGTCTTTCTTGTTCATTTTCTTTTCCTTTGACATTGTTGTCTTACCATTGACTTGGTAAGCAACCCTGTCTTTGGATGTAAGCGGGACGGGCGTGGGTCATCGTATAGCCATGATTAGCAATGTTGCAAGGTATCTTAGCATTCTTTTTTGAGGGACTAAGATCATTTGTAAGGAAACTTAGATAGCATCATCGAGGGACTATGATCTTGTATTTGCTTGTTTTTGCTAAGATACCTCACATGCGTAATATGGCCATTTATAAGGCAACCAAGTGGATTTTACCCTAGAGGTGCTTGTGTGCAAGTGTATTGATTTTCATGCTTATTTTGTCTTGTATTAGGGTTTTCTACTTGTTGATTTTATCTTGCCATACACACCCTAGTTACTAACATTTGTATTTGAAAGCGTTAAATTGCGGAAAATAAATTCCTACGCTATTACATTGTTTAGGGGGATGAGGGTACAATTTACAAATGGGGATGAAGTAAGAACTTAAATATTACAACCATATCGAATAACCATGAAGGAAACGTAAAAACAGTGAAAAAAGAAGGAAAAAAATGCATCTTGAACTATTATGTGTCGACACAAGCTCACATGCATCGACACATAACTTTCCTTGCCCCTGTGTTGCCAAATCAACTCAGTATGAATCGATACATAATGGTATATGTCGACTCATACACTGCATATGTCGACTCATACATGCTTTGTGTCGACACATACATTGTTTTTTCCTTCTATTTTGGGCCTGTAAAGCTGTATGTATCGACTCATAAGGCTATGTGTCGACTCATACTGTCATTTTTTCTACTTCAAAATTGTTTTGCTGCATACATGGGTTAGTTCTCAACACATAATGAAAAGAATGGAAGATAAACAAAAGGTTAGCTTTAAGTACAATGGTTACTACATTTTATCTTCACAAATAAACCATCAATGATGCTTGTATAAAGAGTTCAAAATCAAGAAAACTTACCTTGAAACTGAAATTTGTGCTTTGAGTTTGAGCTACTGTATGGACTGTTGTTGAGCTTGGGAAGTGATGATAGTGATGTTACAGAAGTTTTTCTTTTGTTTGAACAACTTCTATATGATGTATGTGGAGTGTTTAGATGGTTGGACAGAATTTGCAAAGTATGAGAGGTTCAAAGGTTTGGACTTTAAAACTCAAGAGTGGAAGTTTTGTGGACTGTTATGGCTTTTGTGAATATGAGATTTTGAGGGTTTACCAATAAAACTTATGGATTTTCTCTCTATTTTTTCTAACCTTTTTCCAACCTCTTTCTCTTGCAAATGCTTCTTCTATTTATAGGCAAGGGGTTTGTGCATATGATCTAATTAGGTTTATAAGACAGCATGTTATGGTTTGGTTGGATTACAAAGATCAAACTAAGTCAAGTACTCCATAGTCCCAATATGAAGTACCAAAGTTGCTGGTATTGAGGAGCTACTTCCCATGATTTAGGGTGAAGTATAATCAGCAACCAGCAAGATATGGGCTCAAGACAAACTTTGTACAAAAAGCTTGCTTTTCAAGAATAGCAATGGTGCCTTTATCCCATAAGTGGAAAGATCTTTTGGACAATGGTTTAAACACTTGGGTAATAGCTCAAGAGTGGGTGTAAGCATTAAATTATGATGAGATTTTCAAGAAAATAAGCCTGCAACATAAGATTATGCAGCAAATCATGAGAGTTTTGTTATGTGTTCTTCACTTAGAATGAATTGCAATTCAAAGATGGATGGCCAAATTCAAGCCCTTGAATCTCCTAACTCAAGTATGATAAATTTATGCTCTTGGATGTTTTGGAAAGCTTTAAACTTCCTCTATAACTTTGATGTTGGCTATTTTGACAAAATAATCTTGGAACTATGTGAAAAAATTCCAAGAAGTTGGGGTAAAATCCTGACCGAAATCTGTTGAAAATTTCTCTAAGTGTTAAATGAAAATGTCATGACTTCATGAATTTGTAACTTGAGATCCCATCATATTTAGGAGAAGCTGTGTAAAATGTTGTAGATATTATAGAGATCTACAACTTTCATGTTGAAAGTTTCTTTTGAATCATCTTGCATCATGATGAAAGAATGGCATGAAGTGATGAAATTATCATGTATAAAAACACTTAGAAAATTTGTAAGTCTTGGAAATCTTAACTTTTCATGTTGACTTTTGACTTTCTTGACTTTCTTGATGATTAAGCTTTATATTCTTGCATGTCTTGATGAAATTTGATCTTTGGAATGTAATGTTGACCAAAAAGTCAAAGATTGACTTTCTAATATGCAATTGACCATTTTTCCCTTGTGCTAATTCCAAGCCTAAATTGATGTATGAGTGCTGTAAACTTGACGTCATAGAAGATCTTGTGAGAGAATCCTTGAGAAATGAGAGGGCAAATTTTGGGGTACAACAGCTGCCCCTATTCAATCTTCTTAAACCTGAAGAGTTAGATTGGTGAGTCCGTCATTCGTGACTTGAAGGTGAAAGATGATTGAACACTAGAGTGCCCAGAAATTTGCACTTGAAGATGGATAGTGAATGGGCTTATGGATGCCATTTGGAGGAAACTCGATAAACATTAGAAGAAATATCAGCATAAATCTCCTGTTGATTTATACTAAAACTTGATGTTTTACCTGTGAGAAAAAGAGTTAGTAAAATGCAGATGCATGCATGATGTTCACCAGATGTGGTCGGGTCCAGGTTTCAGATACTTAAACTGTTATCTGGTCGAGTCCAGGTTTCAGCAACTTGAAGAAGTCAAACTATTATCTGGTTGGGTCCAGGCTTCAGTAATAACTTGAAAATTGTGCTAATGTCTGGTCGGATCTAGTCTTCATAGTATCTTTTTTTCGAAATAGTAAAGGCTTTGTTGACGGCTTTACTGGGGATCAGGGGTTGTGGCCCTATGATTTTGAAATAATCTGAAAGAAAATTCAAACTGGAGATTGTAGACTCAGTTGGGTAGGACAAACTCAACTTGGGGAGGATACGCTCAACTGAGGATGATAGACTCCATTTGGGGATAATAGCCTTGGATGGGGAAGATATGCTCAGCTTGGGGAAGATAGGCTCAGCTGGCGAACTTCGCGGTGTCTTGATTGTTGTATGCTAAGAAAATTTGGACTCGGCTGGGGAGTTTTGTGGTTCCTCGATTATTGTTGGGGAAACAAAACCTGTTGGGGATAATAAACCTTGTTGAGGAGGTGACTTTCCTTTAGGAAGAGACCCTACGAGGTTTCAATTTGTAAAAATTGACTTAGCTGGAGAGAAAGCAACCAAGAGGTTGAGACTCTGGTCGGGGATTATCCTATGCAAAGAGACTTTGTGGGCAACTTCGTTGGGGAAAGGTTTATCGTAGCCGTCCTTGTGGAGATAACGATAATGAGATAACTCTATGGGGATATTTCATATACATTAAAGAGATGCTTATTGCTGCTTATCAGGACACATGTGCCAAATAGTTTTTAATTATGTTCATATGCATATGTTCATTCAAAATTAGTCATTGGACAAATTTGCATTCAAAACAAAGATAGAAATTTTACACTTCAAAGCATATTTGTATTGATATTTTGCCCATGAATAGGCGTTTTTGTACAGAGAACGGAGATCCTAGTAAGAGTAAATCGTCGAAAGGAAAACGAAAATTTAGAATGAAAACAACTAGCCATGTGAAATGATCTCATTGCCTTCCAACTCTACTATTGCCCCAATGTCTTCGAATGTCCCTTTCCATTAATAGAAGTTGATTGGATTGATCTTTGACCGTTTGAACTTGGACCTTGGTGATAGAATTGACTGTGTTGATTCCACGGGACATAGTCATACACTTTTAATCCTTATTTTTTGCCTGGACCGCCCTTTCGGGTTTTTAGCCCACCAGGATACCCTTTTTTGCCCAAGTCGCCCTTTCGGGTTTTCAACTTGCCGGTGTATAATCTTTTCCATATATCCCTAATTTTTTCCCAAACATTTTGGCTTGTCGGGATGCCCTTACTTTTCTTAGGTGTGTCAACCTAACAGGTCTCTTATGCGTAGTATTTTTTAACTATGTCCGTGTTTATAGGATGTGGGAAATCTTCACCATCCATGGTAGTCAGCATCATGGCACCGCCAGAGAAGACTCTCTTGACAACAAATGGCCCTTCATAGGTGGGAGTCCATTTTCCTCTGGGGTCGCCTTGTGGTAAAATGATGCGCTTTATCACCAAGTCACCAACTTGATATACTCGAGGCTTGACCTTTTTGTTAAAAGTCTTGATCATCTATTTTTGATATGTCTGACCATGGAAAATAGCAGCTAATCGTTTTTCATCGATCAAGTTTTGCTGATCCAATCTCGTTTGAATCCACTCGTCCTCGCCTAAGCCTGCCTCAATCATAATCCTCAGCGAGGGAATCTTAACTTCCACTGGCAGAACAGCTTCCATGCCATAGATTAAGAAAAAGGGAGTTGCCCATGTTGATGTTCTAGCTGAAGTGCGGTAGCCATGTAGAGCAAATGGCAACATCTCATGCCAATCCTTATAGGTTACCACCATTTTCTTCATAATTTTCTTGATATTTTTGTTGGCCGCTTCGACTGCGCCATTCATTTTTGGTCTATACGGAGAAGAATTGTGATGCTTGATCTTAAACTGAGTGCAAAGCTCAGTGATCATAGCATTGTTGAGGTTAGTCCCATTATCGGTGATAATCCTTTCGGGGATACCATAACGGCATATGAGATTGTGTCTAATGAATCTGGCTACCACATTCTTGGTGACTGAGGCAAACGAGGCAGCTTCGACCCATTTGGTAAAATAGTCGATAGCAACAAGAATGAAGCGATGTCTGTTGGAAGTTGTGGGCTTGATCTCTCCAATCATGTCAATTCCCCACATTGCAAATGTCCACGGAGAGGTTATGACATTCAGAGGGATAGGAGGCACATGGACCTTGTCAGTGTAGATTTGGCATTTATGACAGGTTCTTGAATGTTGATGGCAATCAGTCTCCATCGTTGACCAATAGTAACCTGCTCTTAAGATTTTCTTAGCTATTGTATGCCCACTTGAATGAGTACCGAAGAGACCATTGTGCATGTCTTCCATAATTTCCTCTGCCTCCTTCTTATCCACACATCGGAGTAGAGTCGAATCATGGTTGCATTTGTACAATATCCCATTACTTAGGAAGAATTTGGCTGCAAATCTTCGCAAGAGCTTTCTGTCATTGATAGATTCCTCCTCTGGATACTCTTGTGCTTCAAGGTATCTCATCACCTAATGGTACCATGGCTTTTCCGCATCGGTGTCAAGCTCATAGCAATGTGCAGGTTCATCGAATCTTTCAATTGTTACCATAGGGGCTTTGTTGTCCCAACTGACCTTGAACATCGAAGACATGGTTTCCAAAGCGTCAGCCAAATGGTTTTCCTCCCTGGGGAAGTGCTCGAACATGATCTCTTCGAAGTAAGGAATTAGGGATAGCACAAGTTCCTTGTAAGGGATAAGATTAGGGTGTTTAGTGTCCCAATCTCCTTTTACTTGGCTGATCACCAAGGCAGAATCTCCAAACACATCCAAATGCTTGATCCTTAAGTCAATAGCAGCTTTCAGACCTAAGATGCATGCTTCATACTCAGCCATATTGTTTGTGCAATCGAAGCAGAGTCTGGAAGTGAAAGGAGTGTGGAAACCTTCAGGAGAGATGATCACAACACCAATTATGTTACCTAGGCATTGGAAGCCCCATCGAATACCATAGTCCATCGGGATCCTTGTTCAGGTCCGTCATACGGTCTAGGTTTTGCACAGTCGGTTACCAGCGTGATGTTCTCATCAGGGAAGTCGAAGTTCATTGACTGATAATCATCCACAGCTTGATGGGCCAAATGATCTGCTAGTACACTTCCTTTGATGTCCTTTTGAGTCGTGTATTGAATGTCGTACTCAGTCAAGATCATTTTCCATCTGGCTATCCGTCCGGAAAGGGCAGGTTTCTCGAAGATGTACTTGATTGGGTCCATCTTAGAAATCAACAAAGCGGTATGAGTCAACATATACTGTCTTAGCCGGGGAGCAGCCCATGCCAGAGCGCAGCAAGTTTTCTCGAGCAGTGAATATCTGGTTTCACAGTCGGTAAACTTTTTGCTTAGGTAATAAATAGCATGCTCTTTTCGGCCAGACTCGTCATGTTGGCACGACACACACCCCATAGAGTTCTCTAGTACAGTCAAGTACATGATCAATGGTATTCCTTCAACTGGAGGCATGAGAATAGGAGGTTCTTGTAAATATTCTTTGATTTTGTCAAAAGCAATCTGGAATTCATCATTCCATCTGACTACCTGATCTTTCTTCAAGAATTTGAAGAGTGGTTCACAAGTAGCAGTCAAGTGGGATATGAAACGGGAAATGTAATTGAGACGACCCAAGAATCCTCTGACTTCTTTTTCAGAATGAGGGACTGGCATTTCTTGGATGGCCTTTACCTTGGCAGGGTCAACTTCAATGCCTTTATTGCTGACAACAAAACCTAGAAGCTTTCCAGAGCATACTCCAAGCGCGCACTTGTTAGGGTTTAACCTCAGCTTGTACTTCTTCAGCCTCTCGAATAATTTGTGTAGGTGATCGAGATGTTCTTCTTAGGTTTGTGATATGGAAATCATATTATCCATATATACCTCTATTTCATGATGAATAGTGTCATGAAATAAATCTACCATAGCCCTTTGATATGTTTCCCCTGCATTCTTTAGTCCGAACGGCATGACCTTGTAGCAGAAGGTGCCCCATTGCGTAACAAAAGTAGTCCTTTCCATATCTTCTGGAGCCATCCTTATTTTATTGTAGCCTGAGAAGCCATCCATGAATGAGAAGAATTTATGATGAGCGGTATTATCAACTAAGACGTCAATGTGTGGTAGAGGTAAATCATCTTTTGGCTTGCCCTATTCATATCCCTATAGTCTACGCACATGTGAACTTTCCCGTATTTCTTTGACACTGGAACCACATTGGAAACCCATTGAGGATAGGATGTCACAACTAAGAACCCTGCATCAAATTGTTTCATCACTTCAGCTTTGATCTTTTCAGACATATTAGGCCTTATGTGGAGAACCTTTTGCTTGACAGACGGACAGTCTTCTTTTGTCGGAACACGATGAACTACGATGTCGATATCCAACCCAGGCATATCTTCATAAGACCAAGAAAAAACATCCACATAATCATGCAACATCTGAACCAACATGCTCTTGACACTGCTTTCCAAGTTAGCGCTGATCTTCATTTCCTTCTTATCTGACTCAGTACCCAGGTTGATAACTTCAACTGACTCTTCGTGCAGTTGAATAGCTTTTTCCTCTTGTAATAGAAGTCTGGCTAGTTCTCCCGGTATGTCACAATCTTCCTCGCTTTCGTCTTCGACTTGGTTGATAGGACATTCAAAGTTATAGTTGGCAATAGTAGAGTCATTGGCAATAGGATCTAGAGTGGATGTGGACTTGCAAGAGTGTGTGTGTGTGCATGTAATATACATGGCTATATATTTTTTTTGAAAAATGTATTTGAAAGAAAGTAAAGATATGAACACAAATATTTGAATGCAAAAGATTCCAATGTACTGAATGATCATATGATTAGATGAACATAAATAAAACCCTTGACAAATGGACCAAAATCCTCCAGGCCAGGCAAATGGCTGAAAAGTCATTGTTTGAATATTACAGACAACATGTTCTTGTATTGAAAGAAAAGCAATAACAAGTAGATTACTCCTCAATGAAGGAGATGGGCACAAATTCCTTTGTATGCCAATTCTTCAGCTCCGTAGTAGTTGGATACACCCATTCTTCAAATGCGGCTTCTTCTTTAGAGTCACCCACGGCGTTGACTCCATGGCTTCCAATGCGGAGAGGTGGATTTCCAGCACAAGCACGCCTGACTTCCTTCTGAGCTTTGCCAGTGAAGCCCAACCCAAACTTGTCTGTTTTAAAAGGGATATTGAGGAGTTTCCCCCAAGTATCACAGTTTCCTTCTTCAATTTCCGCGCGGGCATTCTTGACTGAAACCATCTTCGGCGCGGTCTTGACAGCTTTGGACTCATCAGAAGAACATTTAGTAGCAGCAATCATCGGTGGTATAACCTCAAAGGCTTGACATGGGGTTTCAATGAATTCTCCGTCCATCTCTACATACTTGAAATAGTTAAGGTGGCTCACCATAAACTCTTCTTCCCCACAGACGGTGACTATTCTACCCTTGACTGGATATTTGAGTTTCTGATGGAGGGTTGAGGTCATTGCCCCAGCTTTATGAATCCACGGGCGACCTAACAGACAAGAATAGGCAGGGCGAATATCCATAATATAGAAGGTGGAGTTGAAGATTTGGGAGCCCACTTTGATTGGAAGATCTACTTCCCCATGAACAGTCCTCTTTGATCCATCAAACGCCCTTACGATGATATCACTTGGCTTCAAGATTAAATCTTCATAGTCAAGACGGTCTAATTCCCCCTTGGGTAACACATTCAGAGAAGAACCAGTGTCGACTAGCACATGTGCTAAGGTAGTCCCTTTGCACTCGATAGAAACATGTAAAGCTTTATTGTGATTCTTCCCAAGAGATGTTAAGTCAGCATCTGAAAACCCCAAGCCATTATCAGTTGTCAGGCTAGCCACACAATTCTCAAATTGGTATGTTGTTGTCTCATGGGGGACATGAGCTTTTTCAGGAACTTTATTAATGTTCGAGCATGGGCATCGGAGCAAAGCAGCAATGACAACATTGAAATCTTAGAGGGGGTTTGCCCCAACTGTTCTACAATATTGAAGTCGCTTCTTTTTATGATCTTTAAAATCTTGTCCATCTCGCGAGTGGAGGGTTCTTCATTAGTTACGTCCTTGGAGGGTACTTCAATCACATCAGGCTCAACAACCTTCCCTTTCCCTTTTGTCTCGGTACTTGGCTTGGCGGTAGTAATGCGAATGGGCCTCTTTGTAACTACTAGAGGTGATATATTGGGTGAGAATATTCTCCCAGTTCTAGTTACTTTGCTTGAGCTAGCTATGTTGCCAACATTGTCATCTTTTTCTTCTCCGATCCAGGCATCTTGTTTAATCCCATGATAGAACACCTCATCACCGTAATTCCATGGTACCGCTTTGTTTGAAGAGTAAGGAATCAGTCTAGGATTGGTAATTATTAATGGAGCAATGGTGGGTTCATTTGAAATCCTAATAGGACCTTTGGAGGTGATCCTAATAGGTTTGTTTGAGATGGTATTAATGGAGAGGTCTTCACATTTGTTAATCAAACTCTTGGCAAATGGAGTCTTTTCAAACAGAATTTCGTGGCTATCCATCAGGCGTTGTATGCCTTTCTTCAGCCCTTCACATTCATCGAGTTGTCTTGTACAGCACACACAGTCTTTTCACAGCCAAGGAAGATCCCATCTTTCAATAGATTGTTCTTGATTATATTCAGCGGAGTAGTCAAATCTTCAATAGAGGTAACAAAAATTGTATCTTCGACAGCATTAACACCTTTGTCATGCTTCGGCATTGGAGCGGTAATTACATTCGACATTGGTGGAGGATCAAATTCAATAGTTTTGTTATCAATTAAATCCTGGATTTTGTTCTTCAAAGCCCAGCATTGGCCAGTCTCGTGCCCAGGACTGTTTGAATGGTAAGCACATTTAGCGTTTGGATTATACTTTAGTGACGAGGTGACAGGGTTGGCGGGAGGATCGCACAACGTCACTAAATTAGCCTTGAGAAAATGTTAAAGGGCTTGAGACAGTGACATGCCTAACCTCATAAATTGTCTTCTTGGAGTTTCAAAACGTTGATGATTTGCAGATGGTCTTGGAGTAGGAGTTAGACTGGAGATTTGGACAGCATTGACAGACGGACGATCATTCTTCTTGGTATGGGCCCTTGCCCCATACACAACATTAACTTCCTTCTTTGCAGCAAAAGGTTTCTTTATAGGATTGATGGTGGAGGTAGATGCCACAGAGATCTTCCCACTTTTGATGCCACTTTCAACTCTTTCACCGGTTAAGATTAATTCGGTGAAACCAGAAGAAGAGCAGCCAACCAACAGATTAAATAAAGGACCAGATAAAGTGCCCATGAACATGTCGATGTGCTCCCTATCAGTCAAGGGAGGTTGGACTCTACTATCAAGGTCTCTCCACTTTTGCACATATTCCTTAAACCCTTCATTCTTTCCCATGGTCATATCTTGTAACTGAACCCTTGTTGGCGTCAAGTCGGCATTGTATTGATACTGATGGTAGAAGGCAGTAGATAGATCCTCCCAAGTGTTGATACAAGAACCATCTAACTGATAAAACCATTCAAGTTGTGTTCCAGCCAAGCTCTCTTGGAAAAAGTGAACCCAGAGCTTCTTATCAGCAGTGTGCGGCTGTATCTTGCGTACATAAGATTTCAAATGGAGTTTGGGACAAGAAACCCCATCGTACTTTGCAAAGATTGGTACTTTAAATTTGTGGGGAATGACTACCCCAGAGATCAAACCCAAATCATCAAAATCTAAACCGGGGACGGCTTGTATTTCAACAGCTTTCAATATGTCTTCTAACTACTTGTATTTGATATCAGCGGATGGATACTGCTCGTTAAAATAATCATCATCAGATTCTTGATCATTAGCACATTCAGCCTGAGTCCCCTTAACCTCACCAACCTGGTTCCCGTCCTCTTCAGATGAGTCTCCTCCTACTGGGATTTGACAGATTGTTTCCTCGAACCTTCTACCCATGTTGAGCAAAGCTTTTTTCTTTGGCTTCTTCTTAACAGCCAGCAAAGCCATCATATCTTGCTGCCCCTTGTCTAGGGCTAGTAAAGCTTCCTGAAACTGAGAATTCTGGGCTTGGAGTTTCGTCACAGTTTTCTCTAGATCCATCTTGCTGAAATAAACAGCAAAAAGATAAGGAAACCTGTTATGCGAAAACCTGTCATGTTATGATGCATGGAATATGTACATGCAAATGATTTCAAGGATTAATGAAATTTAAATTTGTATAGACAAGAGAATGTTAATTTTCATTAAAAAAACAAGAAAGATTACATCATGCCTCTTGGGCTTACAAAATAACTTTCTAAGATAAAAAGACTGAATGCATCCTCTTTGGCGCGAGATAAGCGTTCATACTTTGCTCTTCTTGTAGATGCTTCGTAAGCTCCAAGACCCTTTTTTCACTAGCATAGAACTAAGCCTCGAAAGTATCTCGTTCTTCCTTCAGCTGGATCCAACCCTTTTGTAAGTCTTCGAGAGAGGTAGGAATGTCGAGATGGAGGATGGTGTAGGGAACATCTCATTCAACCACAGGCTCCATGATGACTGGTAGGATAGAGGGATAAGGCATCACAAGTTTCTGAGCACGAGCTCGTACCCATTTAAGGTAAGGCTCGAGGGGAATGGAATTCTTGTGTCCTAGTGTCTTGCTATCCACCTTGTTCAACATCCTCCAAGCTCGGATAAACCTCTGACGGTAACCTTGACCATCAATCTCATAGTCAAATAACACTCCTTGAATAAGCATCTCATAGGGACCATCCCTTCGGGCGTAACCAAATTGTCTTAAGGATAAGCAAGGGTTGTAAGTGATACCCCCTCTAATGCCAAGTAAATGGACATTAGGGAATTCTCCACAACGATCAATGATGGTAACAATCTCCAAAGAGCGGGAACACCAATGAATATCTGAATGTCTGAGTGCCATCAATCTCTGTGACCACCTTGAACCTTGCTCATTCTTCAACACAGATTGGGGAAGATGCAAAATAAACCATCTTGCCAAAAGAGGAGTACAACACATAAGGATGCCCCTTTTCCTCAAAGTGCGAGTGTGAAAGGAATGTAGGATGTCCCCTAGCAAAGTAGGCATCGGGTTACGAGACATGAAGATTTTGACGGCGTTCACATCTATGAGTTGGTCAGGATTTGGAAACAAAACCATCCCATAGATGAGGAGAACCACAATTTCCTCAAAGGCTTGTAAATCCAAAGAGTTCCAACAGTTTTGGGCTTTCTCAAACAAGAACCTTGCTAGAAATCCTTTAACACCGCTCCTTGTTTCCCAATTAGTTGTGATATCAGATGGTTGCAAGTGCGGAGCTTGAGCAA
This sequence comes from Vicia faba, assembly GCA_948472305.1. Lineage (NCBI taxonomy): Eukaryota > Viridiplantae > Streptophyta > Magnoliopsida > Fabales > Fabaceae > Vicia > Vicia faba. The sequence continues at coordinate 779,541,439 of OX451735.1, forward strand.
TCTCTTCTGGCTTTGGATCTCTTTCGTACCGTTGAAAGGTAGTTGATTGAGAATGGGAATCCTCAAGAGTTGGGAGAATTCTTCCAAAGTTGGCACAAGTTGATAATCGGGAAATGTGAAGCAATGGTGTAAAGGATCAAAGAACTGAAAGAGCACCTTCATCATGTCTTCATCAGTGTTGGAGGTAACCAAGTTTAGTAGGCGACCATGTCTTTCGGTAAATGGAGAATTTTTAGGAATCCTTGATGCTAGATCTTTAAGTTGAGGAGGGATCCTTACGAGATTAACTTGAATGGTTTTCCTGCGAATATAATCCATGTCCTACAAAACAGAACAAAGATAAATCCCAAAACATCCTTGAAATGGTCATTGAGTATGAGTATGATGTTATGATGTTCGTGATGTTATGTACAAGTAAATATATACAAACAAAGCAAACAAGTCCTTAGGTTTAGGCTTGCATGGAGTCTCATAGGTAAGTACCCTCTTGGAGTTTAGTTGGCTCAAACTTGTCTGTGATACGGTGGGAGAACTGACTTGAAGTTTTGCGTTTCGTTCGCACTTGTGCGGTTAGCAAGAGTCACCATCGACTTTTCTTTTATCCAAAAGGAAAGGATAAAAAAGCACAGGAAAGACCTTTCGAGAATTTTCTCGGGTTCGGGGGGTAGATTATGAAAAGGGAAGGTATTAGCACCCTTTTCATCCATGGTTTTCCATGGGCTCTTAGTTACTCGTTTAGATCACTTGCTTTTATTTGATTGTGTGCTTGTTGTGTAGGCTTTGAAAGTATTTTGAAAAATCTCTTTGTAATGGTTTTCGTCTCTATAAGAACGTATACAAAGTTTTGTTTCAAAAAGTGGTTCAAAGATGTGTTTGTGAATCGTGTTTCGAAAAGTGTTTTGAAAAGAGGTTTGTGATGGTTCTCGTCTCTATAAGAACGTATACAAAAAGGTTTTGTCTTTTTGAAATTGTTTTTGAAATGAGAGTGTAGGTGTAAAAAGTTTTTGTCGTGAGCAAGCGAGTAACTAAGAGTGAATCTATCTACTTGAAAGGTCTTAAGTTGTTCTTTTCTTCCTCCTTTTAATGGTGTTATCTTACCATTGATTTGGTAAGAAGCCCCACCATTGGATGTGAAGGGACAGGCGCGGGTCAATTTTACAATCATTGAAGGCAACTTGTGAGATACTTTAGCAATTTTTTGTAAGGGACGAGATCATTTTAATCGAAGGCAACATCGAGGGTCATCGAGGGACTATGATCTTTTTTATCGAAGGGTCATTGCTAGAGTGTCTCATATTCGAGGGACATGATTGTATTTCTGAGACAACGAGCGAGGTTACCCTAGAGGTGCGCGTGTGAAAAAGTGTGGTGGTTTCAAGTTATTTCATTCTTTGATTAGGTCATCTAGCGATTGATTTTTTTGAATCTTGTCATACATGCCTAGTTACTATACAGTATATGGAAAACAGTAAATTGCGGGAATTGAAATTCTACGCTATTACAAAAGTATTCGGGAATGGGGGTATAATTGTTACAAATGGGGATGAATCAAATGAGATAGCAAAACCCATATAGCAAGCAATACAACCAAATCGAATGTTTGTGTGATTTAATATAAAGCTATGACAATTTACGAAATAAAGTCAACAAAATATGAAATGAAATGTATTTACTTGAAAAGAGAAAAATAAAACTTATTCTAAAAAATTGATTAAATTAAAAATCTTTATTATTATTATTTTTTGTATTTTTATTAATTATGTAAATAAATTTAAAGAGAGAAAACAAGCTAAGTTAATGTTTTTGATGTTTTTGTTAAGTGTAAAAAAATTAATCAAAACAAGTTTATATAAAAAAAAAGAAAATGATAAAAATTAATCACAAAAAATTAAATCAAATGTATAAAAAGGTATTCTATGTTTTAATTAGTAGTTTTATTATCAAAAAAAAAAAGAAACAAATTAAAAAGAAAAGTAACAAATGGGCTTATGGAAGTTCAAGGTTGTTAGGCCCAAAGAAAAAGGGTGTTTTACTGTTAACAAAAATGAGCCAAGGGGGGTGTAAAACGTGAAGCAGATAGGCTTAAGGAGTTTGTAAACGAAACAGGCCCAATGTTTAAACTGTATTAGTTGTTGATTACGGGAATGCAAACGAAATTAGGGTTTGTGGACCCTTTCGCTCACAGCAGCGCCGCTCTGTCTCTTTCGGTCATCCCTTCATCTTTTCATCTCTGTTACTATCTCACCCCTCGCCTCTTCCTAATTTCATGAACGAAACAACTCTTGGCCTCTTTGTCTCACCCCGATTTACGTTTTTTTTGGAAACCCTGAGTTCTGATTTATGCCTAAAATGTTCGAATCTAGCTTATCTAATCTCCCCCCCCCCCCAAATTTCTGTTGCCGGAGCGCTCTCTCTCACCGCCTAACCAAGCTCTAATGGTTTTTTCTTGGAAAGGTGAAGTTCTGTTGTTATTAAAGCTTGAACGATTTTTTTGTTTTTTGTCTTGTTTATGTTTTTTATGTTAATCAAACTTGTTATCCATTGAGATGCAGGAAATAGTTCATAAGGAAGGTGAAGAAGCCATACCTGTTTGGGACTTTTCTGTGAAATGGAAGGGAATGGTGAGACTGAGGATGGTGCTCCTTGGTGGCGGGATTTGCGAGGGGAAAGAGATGAAGATTGAAAGCCTTGGTATTTCTGACTTTCTGGTAACCTTCTTCAGTATTCTGCGTTTTGAATGATGATGATGTTGGTTGTTGGATTTTGTGGCTCGTTACTGTTTTATTTGATTATGGTTTTAGGCTTTTGGGATGATGTTACTGTGCTTTTGATTGTTGGAGTTTGTTGCAAGTCTTTGGTTATGGATTGTGACAGGTTTTGTTGATGGTGATTCTGTTACAGGTTTTTGGATATGTTTTTGGTTATGGATTTTTTTGACAGGCCTTTGATGTTTTTGGTTGTTTTGGCCTTTTTCTGGTTTTGTGATTTGAATGTTGGTTTACAGTTTTTGGAGGTTTGATGGTGTTGAGATGGTTTGAGGTTTGGGGTTGTTGGAATTGTATTTTGTTGATTTGTTACTGTTTTGTTGATGAACAGGTTACAGGTTAGGTTGATGGTGTTGAAATGGTTTGACAGTTTGGTTTTAAATGTTTGACAGTATTTTTGAAGGTTGTTGATTTTGTTAACAGTTTGAAGGTTTGTTTTGGTTATGGTGATGTTTTTGTTGTTTTAGATTTGTTGGTTAACATGTTTGATGAGTTTGTTACAGGTTTGTGACATGTTTTGAGGTTGGGTGTTGTTTTTGCTTGACTTGGTATATTTTGTTGATGGGTTGCAGGTTTGTGAGTTTTCTTCTGAGTTTTAAAAATGGTTTGAGGTCTTGAGGCTTTTGACAGTTTGATAATTTTTCTCTCCCTTGCTTGAGAATTGTGTCTACTGTTATATTAGTGTTACTTCTGTTGAATTCTTATTCAAAAAAGGGGGGAAAACAAAGAAATTGAATATTTTGCTATGTTGTTCCTTTGGCTTTTTGATGGCAGTTTTGTTTTCTAGCAGCTTCTATGCAATTGTGACAGTCAAGGCAACAGGGATGTGCATCCCTAGGTGACTTCTTTCCCCTCTTCTCTCACAATGACCCTAAGAGTCAATTGCTCTTTTTCCTTTTTCTGAAAATTTTGCAATAAAATGGAAAATGATGACTTAGCCTATTGAACAAGCCTCTTGCTTGTTTGGCTTACTTTATCATATTGCTATACTTCTGCTTTTTTGTTGATGTTGTCTGCTCTAGCTTATGTTGTTTGTTGTTTGCTTTTTGTCCAATTTTGTTTGGCTCAGTTTGCGCCTTCTGTTTGGTGATGCGCTGCTGTTTGCAATATTTGTTTGGCTGTTGTTTGAGTATTCTGTTTGTTTGGACAACTTGCTTGCATTTCTTGTTTGGACAACTTGCTTGCATTTCTTGTTTGTTTGGACAACTTGCTTGCATTTCTTATTTCTTCTTTTTGTGAACCAAGAAGAATAATCTTCTTGTGATTTGCAAATAGAGAAAATAAAAATGTGATGAATTAAAAATGGCCTTCTGATTCCAAATTGCAAACTTTAATGATGAACACTTTTTTTTTGAAAATTTTGTTTATGCCCAAATAATTTTATACTAATCACATTTCCTTTCTTTTATTTTCATATGAGCACAATTGGATGGTGGCAAAGTAGGGGAAGCAATAGACTTTGTGGCAAGCATGGAAGCAAAGGAACTTCAGTCAACCTTAGGCATAGATCCATTTGGATTTTCTTTGTAATTTAGAGAGAAACATTCTTGTATTGTATCCAACAATTGTACTAATTTATCTTTTAAATACAATAAGTTGTAAAACCTAAAGTATTTAAATAATAAATTGTTTTGTAACAACTTTTGAAATAAATGGAGAAAGTCTTATGAGATATTCTGGTGTCCATTGAAATCCTTTACTGTCAATAACTTGTAATTTTTTCTTCGCATCCTAACTGATATTTGAATGCCCAATCAAGACAATTGAAACAAAACGCTCCAATCTGATAACTTAAATTCCAATAATCTTGTAATCTTTCAACTGCATTCCAACAAATACGCACTGTATATTCCATTTCCTGACCAAGCAAATGTTTTAAAAGACGCAACTCATCTGGTTAACCTGGGTTAAACAATCATGAGTATCTTACATGACAGTCTTAAATTCTGTCTCTTGTCCCAAACAACCATGCCTTGAGAACAAACATTGTCTTTTCAGTAAACTTGAGAAAGCATGAAAACATGTGAAAGCCAATTGGATCTTTGAGAATTCATTTCTTTTGAGAATTCATTTCTTTTGAGAATTGCAAGAAAAACCCTAATTGTTGGTTTACTGCCACAGGAGAAAATCTGTCTGATTGATTCCTGAGCCAACTTGAATATCTGAGAAACCCTAGGGTTGTGCTTTCTATGAAAAATGGGAGGGCAAATTTTGGGGTACAACAGCTTCCCCTGTTCAATCTTCTTGAACCTGAAGAGTTATATCGGCGAGTTTTGTCGTTCGTGACTCGAAGGTAAAAGATGATTAGACACTAGAGTGCCCATAAATTTGCGCTCGACAAAAGTGTAATTGAGGGAATGGCCTTAAAGATTCCATTTGGAGAGATGTTAGAATCTTGTTGGAGATGGGCTTGTAGATTCCATCCAAGAATGTTTGTTGTAAATCAAAAGAATAAGCATCAAAATGGTGTCCGTATATGGAACGTATCTGAGCTGTATCTGTACTTGAATCTGAATAAGTAGCAGAATGGCTTCCGTGTCTGGAGCGTATCTGAACTGTATCTTGAAATTGAAATCTGAATAAACGACAGAATGGCTTCCATGTCTGGAGCGTATCTAAATTATATCTGAACTGTATCTTGAAATTAAGTCTGAATGAGTAACAGAATGACTTCCGTGTCTGGAGTGTATTTGTACTGTATCTTTAAATTAAGTCTGAATAAGTAACAGAATGACTTCCATGTTTGGAGTGTATATGTATTATATCTTAAAATTAAGTTTGAATGAGTAACAGAATGACTTCCGTGTCTGGAGTGTATTTGTACTGTATCTTGAAATTAAGTCTGAATGAGTAACAAAATGACTTCCGTGTCTGGAGTGTATCTGTACTGTATCGGTACTTGGAGTTTGAATAAGTATCAGGATGGCATCCTTGTCTGGAGCGTATCTGAACTGTATCTGAAGTTGAGATCTGAATGAGTGACAGAATGACTTCCGTGTCTGGAGTGTATCTGTACTGTATCTGAATCTGAATCTGAATGAGTACCAGAATAGCGTCCGTGTCTAGAGCGTATCCGTACTGTATCTGAAATCTTTGAATATTTGTTAAAGATAGTTGTTAATCTTATCCTGAAAAGGGTAAAATGTTAGTTGAAACACAAAGTTATGTTGCATGAAATGTATGATGCAATAAATGTGTTTTATCCATGTTTATGATATATGAATGTAATGTATGCGCATGTAAGCTGATTTGTTGTATTGCTGAGGAAAATAAATCCTTGACTGTTGCCGGGGAAAATAAATCCTTGACTGCCGAGGATTCCCTTGTGAGAGCAATGCCATATACTTCTTGAGGAATCTGCTTGGGGAATCCAGAGAATTTTAATGACTTCTACTGGGGATTATTGACGGGAGTCTTTGTTCTGTCGAGAAGCAATAAAAACTCTGGGGAAAAGGTTTATCCTGTAGTGAAAACTCTGTGGGGAAAAGTTTAAATCCGCTGGGGAGTTTAGGAGTTTGGGTTGTATGCCAATCTACTGGGGAGTTATCTAGGTTGGGGAGAAACAAAAGTTAACCGTTATCTGGTTGATTTTCAAGCTTCAAGACAACTTGTTGGGGAAACCTGGAGAAACTGGATGACTTCCATTGTGGGTTGATAGTTTGAAGTTTCGGCTTCACTGGGGATTGGTAGTTGTAGTCTCATCTCCGCTAGGGATCTGTAGTTCAAAGTTTTGGCTCCGCTGGGGATCTGTAGTTCAATGTTTTGGCTCCGCTGGGGATCTTAATGACGTGCTGTAGGGATTGCTCATGGAATAGCCTAAAGACGTTTTCCTAATCTTTCTACCTGTCAGTAATTACTCTTTTTCATCATGTTTATTTGTAAACAACAATTATGTTCAAATGCATATATTCATTAATGAATCATTGGACGTTTTTGCAAATAAAACACAAGTGTAAAGAAAAAGGAAAATAGTTTTCTGTACTTTGAAAGAGATATATTTGTATTTACTTTGAATAAGTGTTTTGTACAAAGGAGACAGGCATCCTAGTAAGAGGATGGTGTCATAAAGTAAGAAACATTTATACAAAGAAAGATAGCTATGTGTGTAAAAATCCCATGGGGTTCCCATTCTGCTATAGCCTTCGTATCTCCGAATATCTTGTCCGTCTGTTGCTTCGTCCGAAGATGATTGAATTGATAAGAAGCTCCGAGTTCGTCTATGAAGAGATTTCCTTTAAAGTGATCCGACGAGACATAGTCATACGCTTTAATTCCCTAATTTTTTCCTGGACCGCCCTTTCGGGTTTTCAGTCCACCGGGAAACCCTTTTTTGCCCAAGTCTTCCTTTCGGGTTTTCAACTTGCCGGGTGTACAGATTTTTTTGTTTTATCCCTAATTTTTGCCTGGACAGCCCTTTCGGGTTTTCGATTCACCGGGATGCCCTTGTTTTGCCTAGGTGTGTCAACCTAGCGGGTCTCTTATGCGTAGTATCTTTTGACTATGTCTGCATTCGCAAGGTGCAGAAGATCGTCGTCGTCCATGGTGGTTAAGATCATTGCCCCACCAGAAAAGATGTTCTTGATTACAAATGGTCCTTCATAGGTAGGAGTCCATTTGCCCCTGGGATCACTTTGTGGCAAGATGATGCGCTTGATCACAAGATCTCAAACTTGATACACTTGGCGTCTGACTTTCTTTTTGAAAGCCTTGATCATCCTTTTTTGATACGTCTGACCATGGCAAACAGCAGTAAGTCTCTTCTCGTCAATTAAGTTTAACTGATCAAGTCGGGTTTGGATCCAATCGTTTTCACTCAAACCAACATCTTTCATGATTCTCAAGGAGGGAATCTGAACCTCGATAGGTAAAACAGCTTCCATGCCATATACCAAGGAATAAGGTGTTACCTCAGTTGATGTGCGAGCAATGGTACGGTACCCGTGGAGAGCAAACGGTAGCATCTCATTCCAGTCCTTGTAGGTGACTGTCATTTTTTGTATGATCTTTTTAATGTTTTTGTTCGCAGCTTCAACTGCACCATTCATCTTTGGACGATAAGGAGACGAATTGTGATGTTGAATTTTGAACTGTTCGCACAAGGCGGTGATCATAGTATTGTTAAGGTTGGTACTGTTATCAGTGATGATCCTTTCGGGGATACTGTACCGACAGATAAGGTTCTGCTTGATGAAGCGGGCAACAACATTCTTAGTAACGGATGCGAAGGAAGCTGCTTCGACCCACTTTGTGAAGTAATCAATGGCCACCAGAATGAAGCGGTGTCCATTGGATGTTGTAGGCTTGATATCTCTAATCATATCGATTCCCCACATAGCGAAGGGCCAAGGAGTTGTTAAGACGTTCAGAGGGACAGGAGGCACGTGCACCTTGTCTGCATAGATTTGACATTTATGACAAGTCCGGGAGTGTTGATAGCAGTCAGCTTCCATGGTAGACCAGTAGTAGCCTGCCCGTAGAATCTTTTTTGCCATCGTATGCCCGCTAGAGTGAGTGCCAAAGGTACCTTCATACAGTTCAGCCATAATCCTTTCAGCTTCAATTTTATCCATACAATGGAGCAGAATAGAATCATGATTGCGCTTGTACAGGATGCCATTGCTCAGGAAGAACTTAGCTGAGAATCTCCTTAAGAACTTTTTGTCATTGACTGAAGCTCCTTCTGGATATTCTTGAGCCTCGAGATACCTTTTGACTTCGTGAAACCAAGTCTGGTCCACTACTTCTTCGGTATTAATCTCGTGACAGTGTGCTGGTTCGTCCATCCGTTCAATGGTGATATGGGGAGCCTTGTTATCCCAATTAAGTTTAAACATGGATGACATTGTATCTAGAGCATCAGCTAGCTGATTTTCTTCTCGTGGGAAGTGCTCGAAGGTAATCTGCTCGAAATGTGATAACAACGTCAAGACATGTTCTTTGTAAGGGATGAGGTTTGGATGCTTAGTATCCCATTCTCCTTTGATCTAACTGATGACCAAAGCTGAATCCCCAAACACAACTAAAGATTTGATTCCCAAGTCTATGGCAGCCTTGAGTCCAAATATGCACGCTTCATACTCTGCCATGTTGTTCGTACAGTTGAAGTAAAGTCTGGTTGTGAAAGGAGTATGGCATCCTTCTGGAGATATGAGCACAGCGCCGATACTATTTACGAGTGCATTAGAGGCCCCATCAAAGTACAGGGTCCATCGGGATCCTTGTTCAGGTCCGTCATATGGTCTGAAATCTTCAAGATTGTCCAATGTCATGATGTCTTCGTCAGGTAAGTCAAACTTCATGGATTGGTAATCTTCAACAACTTGATGAGCCAGATGGTCAACTAGCACACTCCCTTTTATATATTTTTGGGTCGTGTACTGTATATCATATTCGGTCAGGATCATCTGCCATCTAGCTATTCTTCCAGACAAAGCAGGCTTCTCAAAGATGTATTTGATCGGATCCATCTTAGATATCAGCAAAGTGGTATGAGTCAACATATACTGCCTTAGTTGGCGAGCAGCCCATACCAAAGCGCAGCAAGTTTTCTCTAGCAGTGAATATCTTATTTCACAGTTGGTAAACTTTTTTCTAAGGTAATAAATGGAATGCTCTTTTCGGCCAGACTCGTCATGCTTCCCCATTATGCACCCCATTGAATTCTCTAGGACGGTCAGATACATGATTAGCGGTCTTCCTTCGGCGGGTGGCATCAAGATAGGAGGCTCTAGCAAATACTCCTTGATTTTATCGAAATCAATTTGACAGTCATCATTCCATCTAATTACCTGATCTTTCTTCAACAGCTTGAAGATTGGTTCACAAGTAGATGTTAGGTGAGAAATGAACCTAGCAATATAGTTTAGGCATCCCAAGAAACCTCTGACTTCCTTCTGAGTGCGAGGAGCATGCATTTCTTGTATAGCTTTGACTTTGGCAGGATCAACCTCGATGCCTTTGTTGCTTACAATGAAACCTAAGAGCTTATCGGACCGGACTCCGAATGTACACTTGTTAGGGTTTAGCCTTAGCTTGTACTCCTTTAACCTGTCAAACAGCTTTTGCAAGTGATCAAGGTGTTCTTCTTCAGTTTGTGATCGGGCTATCATGTCGTCTACGTAGACCTCTATCTCATGATGTATCATATCATGAAAAAAAGCTACCATGGCGCGTTGATAGATTTCCCCGGCATTCTTCAGTCCGAATGGCATCACTTTGTAGCAGAACGTACCCCACTGTGTAACAAAAGTAGTTTTCTCCATGTCCTCAGGTGCCATTTTGATCTGGTTGTATCCTGAGAATTCGTCCATGAAAGAAAATACTTTGTGCTGGGTTGTGTTGTCGACCAGGATGTCGATGTGTGGAAGTGGAAAATCATCTTTAGGGATGGCCCTGTTTAAGTCTCTATAATCCACGCACATTCTCACTTTGCCGTCCTTTTTAGGAACGGGCACAATGTTAGCAACCCATTGAGGATAGGAAGTAACAGCCAGAAATCCAGCATTGAACTGCTTCATAACATCTGCTTTGATCTTCTCGGACATGCCAGGTCTCATGTGGCGGACTTTTTGCTTCATTGGTGGACAGACTTCTCTTGTGGGTAGACGGTGTACCACAATGTTTGTATCAATTCCCGGCATGTCTTCGTATGACCAGGCAAACATCTCAACATATTCATGCAACAGCTGAATTAGGCGCTCCTTGACACTTGGCTCTAGGTTGGTACCCACTCTGATTTCCTTTCTGTCTTCCTCAGTACCCAAGTTGATTGTATCCAACTGCTCTTCATGAGGCAGAATAGCCTTTTCCTCTTGTTGTAGAAGTCTAGCCAATTCCCCTGCCACCTTACAATCTTCCTCACCTTCGTATTCGGCTTGGTAGATCAGATCTTCAGAGTCACTGAAGGCTATAGCAGTATCATTACCCATGGGATCCGGAATGGAAGAGTACCTTCATTTGTGAGTGTGGGTGTGTGTAAGGGTATAGCCATCTTAAAACAAATAAAGTGTAAAAATAAAAACAATGAGCACAAATTTTTTTATGAAAAACGTCCATGATTCATTGAAATGACATATGAAAATGAAATAAGAACCCTTACAAATGGACCATTGTGCCTCGGGTAAGACACAAGGTTGAAAAAGTATGAATTGTTTGTGAATTATTACAGATCCAACAGAAATGGAAAAGATAAATTACTGCTGTATGAAAGTAATCGGAACAAAGTCTTTTGCTTCCCAGTTGCACAGTCCTTCATTGACAGTAGGAAAAATCCAGTCTTCCAGGCTGCCCTCTTCTTCATTATCCTTTAGTGCATTAACCCCTTGGTGGCTGATCTGCACAGGTGGCCCTCCGGCATGGGAGCGACGCACGGCCTTCTGACCAGTTGAAGTAAATCCCAAGCCGAACTTGTCTGATTTGTGAGGAAAGTCTGGAAGCTGCCCCCAGATTGTGCTTCCTCCCTCTTCAACCACTGCTCTTGCATCCTTGAGAGATGACATCCGAGGCAGAGGTCTGGTAATCGTGGGTACAGAGGACACTGTCTTGGTCACCGCTATCTCCTGAGCTACCTCCATAAAATGCTGGAAAGGAGTTTTGATGAATTCGCCATCCAATTCTACATAACAGAAAGAATTCAGATGACTGATCATGTATTCCTCTTCGCCGTGAATAGTTATGATTTTCCCCTGGACAGGGTACTTGAGCATTTAATGCAGAGTAGAAGTGACAGCTCCATCATGGTGGATCCAAGGTCTTCCCAACAGGCAAGAATAAGAAGGACGAATGTCCATCACATAGAATGTGGAGTTGAAGGTTTCAGTTCCCACCTTAATCGGGATGTCCACCTCCCCGTGGACCATCCTTTTAGAACCATCAAAGGCTCTGACAACTATATTGCTGGGTTTTAGGGTTAAGCCTTCACAATCCAGTCTATCCAAGGCTTTCTTCGGCAAGATGTTGAAAGACGAACCAGTGTCTACCAGTATGTGTGCTAGGGTTATCCCTCTGCATTCCACCGAGACATGCAAAGCATCATTATGTTTTCTCCCTTTCGAAGTAAAATCTGCATCGGAGAATCCTAGACCATTGTCAGCTGTTAAACTAGCCACACATTCCTGGAACTGATCAGCGGAGGTATCTTGTGGCACATGGGACGTCTTCAAAAATCTTATCAGAGCCTTAGCATGAGCTTCTTAACAAAGCAACAGGGACAACATGGAGATCTTTGAGGGGGTTTGCCCCAGCTGTTCCACCACATCATAATCGCTTTTCTTGATTATTTTCAAAATTTCCTCCATTTCTCTTTGAGAGGTTTCCGGGATGATCAACGACTGAGCCCTCGTCCTGACGGGCTCTTCTTGGATCCCTTTCCTTCGAACATCAGTAGCAGCAGAGGGGATAACCACGGGGGTTGTGACTTCTTCTATGATTGGTGTACCGGAAGATATGTTTACCGGTGTAGAGATAACCTTAGGAGCAACTGAGGGTCCAAGAATTGCCTTTGGAGGGGAAATCTTTGGAGAAAAGATTATTCCACTATGGGTAACTTTGCTTGTTCCGGCAATGTTACTGATGTCGGAATTGTCTTCTTCAGAACTCTCTTCCTCGGCAGTCTGTTCAATATGTTTGACACCATGGTAGTAGATTTCTCCACCATAGTTCCGTGGTACTGATTTGTCAGACTTGTACGGGACTGGCCCGGGCATGGTTATCTTCAAAGGTGCAGCCTTCGGAGCGGATGTAATCCTAACAGGTCTTTTAGGGACCTTGGAAGGATTTGCGGATATGGTTATTATTGAAACATCGTTAACAGGAGTTGATAAAACAGGATACTTCTCAAATAGGATTTCTTGGTTATCAATTAGGCGTTGGATGCCTACCTTCAACAATGGACAGTGGGTTAATGAGGATGAACAAAGGTGACAATCTTCTTCACAACCTGGGAAAACCCTAGCCTTCAACAAATTTAACTTGATTATAGGGAGCAGAGTTATCAAATCATCTACAGTAGCAACAAACAGATCCTCCTCAACAGCATGGGCGTTGTGGCCGTGCCTTGGCATTGGAGCAGAGATAACATTGGGTTTTTCAGGTGCGTCGAATTCAACTTCTTTAGCATCTATCAAATCCTGAATTTTATTCTTCAGGGCCCAACAATTGTCAGTGTCGTGCCCCGGGCTCTCCGAATGGTAAGCGCACCTGGCGTTCGGATGGTAATATGGAGAAGCAGTGTTAGGATTTTTAGGGGCCTCTTTCAGCATGGCCAAATTCAACTTCAGAAGATGTGGTAGGACTTGAGAAGGAGTCATGTTTATCTTGGTGAATTTCCGTACAGGCCTTTCCACCCTTTGCTGGTTGTTTCTAGGCTGATCATTCCTCGGCTGATTATTTCTTGGTTGGTCTGATGCAAACTTTTGAATCATGACGGCCCCCACTGTTGATCGGCGCTCGATTCTTCCCTGATTCCTTTGAGCATAGACAGTCGACACTTCCTTCTTTCCTATGAAAGGCTTTTTTACAGCAGCAGAGGTAGACGCATCCTTCTGAATTTTTCCGCTTCTAATACCGGCTTCCACCCTCTCGCCAGTTAGAATCAACTCAGTGAATCCTGCAGAAGAACTTCCAATCAGGTGATTAAAGAAATGACCTAATAGAGTTCCCAGGAACATGTCAACTAGCTCTCTCTCAGATAAAGGTGGTTGCACCCTTCCGGCCAAATCTCTCCACTTTTGGGCGTAGTCTTTGAATCCCTCTTTGGACACCATGGCCATACTCTGGAGTTGAGTACAGGTTGGTGCCAAGTCGGTGTTGTATTGATAATGTTTATAGAAGGTGGCTGCCAAGTCTTCCCAATTATGCACATCAGACCTCTCCAACTGGTAGAACCAATCAAGCTGCGTTCCTGACAAACTGTCCTGGAAAAAGTGGACCCACAAATTTTTGTCAACAGAATGCGGTTGAATTTTCCTGACATAAGATCGTAGGTGCATCTTGGGACACGACACCCCATCGTACTTGGCAAATAGAGGTAATTTAAACTTAGGTGGGATTACTATTCTAGACACCAACCCTAGCTCCTCAAAGTCTAGCCCTGGTACTCTCTGCACTTCCATGGCAGCTAGACGCTCTTCCAAATTTTTGTATTTATCATCGGCCGGAGGGTATTGCTGTTCAGAATGGTCCTCATCTTCCTCTTCTTCTACTTCAGAATCTAAAGGCACTGCAGTCTATTTACCTTTTCCTTCCCCTTCCTCAAAGGTTGATGGAAAATCCAAGGCCCTTCTGGCTTGTCTTTTAAACCTTCTGCCCATGGTAGCCACGCCAACTCGCTTCTTCTTCTTTTTCTCTTTTCCTTTCTCTAGCAGAGTCTTGAGCTCCTCCTGCCCCTTGGCCAAGGTCAAGAGTAGCTGTTGAAATTGTGAATTCTGAGCTTACAAGTCTTTAACCGTTTGTTCAAGATCCATGTTGCTGAAATAAACAGCAGAGGGATGAGGAAACTTCTTGCAAAGACCTTCTTATGCATATGATGAATGATATGCATTCATGTAATGCTTTCAAGGATTTGAGAAAAACTTAAATTTGTGTCAAACAAAAAGGAACAAACGTTATATTAATAAAATAGAATTTGTTTACATTAATGCCCCTAGGGAAAAAATAGTACAAAATTCTAAGATAAAAATATGTTGCGCATCCTCTTTGGCGCAATGTAGGTGTTGAGAGTCTGCTCTTCGTGAAGTAACCGAGTGAGTTCTAAAACCTTCTTCTTGCTTGCGTAGAATTGGGCTTCAAAAGTATCGCGTTCTCCCTTGAGTTGTATCCAACTCCTTTGTAGATCTTCGAGTGATGTTGGCATGTTAGGATGTAGGAGGGTGTATGGAACCTCTCCTTCCTTAACAGGCTCTATAATCACTGGGAGAATGGAGGGGTAAGGCATTATAAGACTTTGGGCGCGGGTTCGTACCCACTTGAGGTAAGGCTCAAGGGGGATGGAATTCTTGTGTCCCAAGGTCTTATTGTCTACCTTGTTAGGCATCCTCCAAGCTCGGATGAACCTTTGTCGGAGTCCTTGATTGTCGTTGTTGAAGTCGAAAACCAAGCCTTGAATCAGCATGTCATGTGGGCCATCCCTTCGGGCATAACCAAACTGTCTCAGATCCAAGCAGGGGTTATAGGTGATGCCTCCCCTAATGCCAAGTAGAGGGACATTAGGGAATTCCCCACAACGGTCGATGATGATAACCTTCTCTTTGGTTCGAGAACACCAATGAATATCTGAATGCATAAGAGTCCTCAATCGTTGTGACCACCTCAAACCTTGCTCATTCTTCAAGACTGATTGGGGAAGATGAGAAATAAACCATCTTGCCAGAAGAGGAGTGCAACACATGAGAACACCTCTTTTCCTCATTGTACGAGTGTGAAAAGAGTGGAGGATATCTCCAAGCAACGTAGGCACCGGGTTCCGAGACATGAAAATCTTGACAGCATTCACATCTATAAGCTGGTCAGGGTTTGGGAACAAGACCATCCCATAGATGAGAAGAGCTACAATCTCTTCAAAAGCTTGTAAGTCCAACAAATTCCAGCAGCTTTGGGCCTTCTCAAACAAGAACTTTGCCAAGAAGCCTTTGACACCACTTCTAGTTTCCCAATGTGCTGTGACATATGATGGTTGCAGGTATAGGGCTTGAGCAACATCTTCTGGCTTTGGATCTCTTTCCGTACCGTTGAAAGGTAGTTGATTGAGAATAGGAATTCTTAATAGTTGAGAAAATTCCTCCAAGGTAGGCACCAGCTGGTAGTCAGGAAATGTGAAGCAGTGATGCAGGGGGTCAAAGAACTGGAAGAGAACTTTCATCATGTCTTCCTTTGTGTTGGAAGTGACTAAGTTGAGAAGACGACCATGCTTCTCGGTGAATGGAGAGTTCTCATGAATCCTTGAAGCTAGCTCCTTGAGTTGTGGAGGAATTCTTACAAGGTTGACTTGGATAGTTTTCCTACGAAGTGAATCCATAGCCTACAAAACAGGAACAAAGATGAACTTCCAAAAATCCTTGAAATGGTTAGTGGATGCATATGATGCTTCATGATGTTCATGATGTTATGCACAAGTATGTATGTACAAGCAAATCACACAAGTTCCTAGTTTAGGCATGCATGGGGTTTCATAGGTAAGTACCCTCTTGAAGTTTAGTTGGCTCAACCTGTCCTAGAAATAGTAACCGGGTTCTAAGGAGCTCAATATCACCGGATTTTTTCCTTGTTCATTATTTCAATTCAGCCTCGTTACTAGCGACCGAAATATTCCAAGAAACCAACCCTCAATGAGTGTAGTATCGAGTATCTACCAACTTCGGACTGCACCAAAGTCGGTCATCTCACTACATCCTAAAAGGCCAAGTTGGTCAAGTAAAGGTTCTAAAATTTCATTAGTGCTTCATGACATAACTCAGCGGCCCCGTATTCTCTTTGATTGACTCAAAGGCTACCGGTACCCACAAATATGTCACACTAACATAGCTATTGCTTAGACCGTGTCGGTATACCCCGCACAGTTTCCACAATGTATTGTTATTTACCTATGAATGTTTCCCAAATCCGAGTAGAGGATTCAAACCCAAACAATAGAACCAAAATGTAAAGCATACAAGTCAAACAAGATAAGCATGTAAAGGTGATCTAAACCCTAAGGTAACCCCACTTTTATATTTCCCCAGCAGAGTCGCCAGTTTTGTGATACAGAGGGAGAACTGAATTGAAGTTTTGCATTTCGTTCGCACTTGTGCGGTTAGCAAGAGTCGCCATCGACTTTTCTTTTATCCAAAAGGAAAGGTAAAAAAGCACAAGAAATACCTTTGGAGAATTTTCTCGGGTTCGGGGGTAGATTATGAAAAGGGAAGGTATTAGCACCCTTTTCATCCACGGTTTTCCATGGGCTCTTAGTTACTCGTTTAGATCACTTGCTTTTGTTTGATTGTGTGCTTGTGGTGTGGGCTTTAAAAGTATTTTGAAAAATCTCTTTGTAATGGTTCTCGTCTCTATAAGAACGTATACAAAGTTTTGTTTCGAAAAGCAGTTCAAAGATGTGTTTGGGAATCGTGTTTCGAAAAGTGTTTTGAAAAGAGGTTTTGCAATGGTTCTCGTCTCTATAAGAACGTATACAAAACGTTTTGTCTTTTTGAAATTGTTTTTGAAATGAGAGTGTAGGTGTAAAAAGTTTTTGTCGTGAGCAAGCGAGTAACTAAGAGTGAATCTATCTACTCGAAAGGTCTTAAGTTGTTCTTTTCTTCCTCCTTTTAATGGTGCTATCTTACCATTGATTTGGTAAGAAACCCCGCCATTGGATGTGAAGGGACAGGCGCGGGTCAATTTTACAATCATTGAAGGCAACTTGTGAGACACTTTAGCAATTTTTTGTAAGGGACGAGATCATTTTAATCGAAAGCAACATCGAGGGTCATCGAGGGACTACGATCTTTTTTATCGAATGGGTCATTGCTAGAGTGTCTCATATTCGAGGGACATGATTGTATTTCTGAGGCAACGAGCGAGGTTACCCTAGAGGTGCACGTGTGAAAAAGTGTGTTGGTTTCAAGTTATTTCATTCTTTGATTAGGTCATCTAGCGATTGATTTTTTTTGAATCTTGCCATACATGCCTAGTTACTATATAGTATATGGAACACAGTAAATTGCGGGAATTGAAATTCTATGCTATTACAAAAGTATTCGGGAATGGGGGTACAATTGTTACAAATGGGGATGAATCAAATGAGATAGCAAAACTCAAATAGCAAGCAATACAACCAAATCGAATGTTTGTGCGATTTAATATAAAGCTATGACA
Organism: Vicia faba; assembly: GCA_948472305.1. NCBI lineage: Eukaryota > Viridiplantae > Streptophyta > Magnoliopsida > Fabales > Fabaceae > Vicia > Vicia faba. Next base: position 779,559,048 of record OX451735.1, read on the forward strand.
ATTTATGAAATAAAGTCAACAAAATATGAAATGAAATGTATTTACTTGAAAAGAGAAAAATAAAACATATTCTAAAAAATTGATTAAATTAAAAATCTTTATTATTATTATTTTTTGTAGTTTTATTAATTATGTAAATAAATTTAAAGAGAGAAAACAAGCTAAGTTAATGTTTTTGATGTTTTTGTTAAGTGTAATAAAATTAATCAAAACAAGTTTATATAAAAAAAGAAAATGATAAAAATTAATCACAAAAAATTAAATCAAATGTATAAAAAGGTATTATATGTTTTAATTAGTAGTTTTATTATCAAAAAGAAACAAATTAAAAAGAAAAGTAACAAATGGGCTTATGGAAGTTCAAGGTTGTTAGGCCCAAAGAAAAAGGGTGTTTTACTGTTAACAAAAACGAGCCAAGGGGGGTGTAAAACGTGAAATAGATGGGCTTAAGGAGTTTGTAAACGAAACAGGCCCAATGTTTAAACTGTATTAGTTGTTTATTAGGGAAATGCAAACGAAATTAGGGTTTGTGGACCCTTTCGCTCACAGCAGCGCCGCTCTGTCTCTTTCGGTCATCCCTTCATCTTTTCATCTCTGTTACTATCTCACCCCTCGCCTCTTCCTAATTTCATGAACGAAATAACTCTTGGCCTCTTTGTCTCACCCTGATTTATGTTTTTTTTTTGGAAACCCTATGTTCTGATTTATGCCTAAAATGTTCGAATCTAGCTTATCTGATCTCCGCCCCCAAATTTCTGTTGCCGGAGCGCTCTCTCTCACCTCCTTACCAAACTCTAATGATTTTTTCTTGGAAAGGTGAAGTTCTGTTGTTATTAAAGCTTGAACAATTTTGTTCTTTTTTGTCTTGTTTATGTTTTTTATGTTAATCAAACTTGTTATCCATTGAGATGCAGGAAATAGTTTATAAGGAAGGTGAAGAAGCCATACCTGTTTGGGACTTTTCTGTGAAATGGAAGGGAATGGTTAGACTGGGGCGGTGCTCCTTGGTGGCGGGATTTGCGAGGGGAAAGAGATGAAGATTGAAAACCTTGGTATTTCTGACTTTCTGGTAACCTTCTTCAGTATTCTGCGTTTTGAATGATGATGATGTTGGTTGTTGGATTTTGTGGCTCCTTACTGTTTTATTTTATTATGGTTTTAGGCTTTTGGGATGATGTTATTGTGCTTTTGATTGTTGGAGTTTGTTGCAAGTCTTTGGTTATGGATTGTGACAGGTTTTGTTGATGGTGATTCTGTTACAGGTTTTTGGATATGTTTTTGGTTATGGATTTTTTTGACAAGCCTTTGATGTTTTTGGTTGTTTTGGCCTTTTTCTGGTTTTGTGATTTGAATGTTAGTTTACAGTTTTTGGAGGTTTGATGGTGTTGAGATGGTTTGAGGTTTGGGGTTGTTGGAATTGGATTTTGTTGATTTGTTACTGTTTTGTTAATGAACAGGTTACAGGTTAGGTTGATGGTGTTGAAATGGTTTGACAGTTTGGTTTTGAATGTTTGACAGTATTTTTGAAGGTTGTTGATTTTGTTAACAGTTTGAAGGTTTGTTTTGGTTATGGTGATGTTTTTGTTGTTTTGGATTTGTTGGTTAACAGGTTTGATGAGTTTGTTACAGGTTTGTGACCTGTTTTGAGGTTGGGTGCTATTTTTGCTTTACTTGGTATATTTTGTTGATGGGTTGCAGGTTTGTGAGTTTTCTTCTGAGTTTTAAAAATGGTTTGAGGTCTTGAGGCTTTTGACAGTTTGATAATTTTTCTCTCTCTTGCTTGAGAATTGTGTCTAATGTTATATTAGTGTTGCTTCTGTTGAATTCTTATACAAAAAAGGGGGGAAAACAAAGAAATTGAATATTTTGCTATGTTGTTCCTTTGGCTTTTTTATGGCAGTTTTGTTTTCTAGCAGCTTCTATGCAATTGTGACAGTCAAGGCAGCAGGGCTATGCATCCCTAGGTGACTTCTTTCCTCTCTTATCTCTCAATGACCCTAAGATTCAATTACTCTTTTGCCTTTTTCTGAAAAGTTTGCAAAAAAATGGAAAATGATGACTTGCCTATTGAACAAGCCTCTTACTTGTTTGACTTAGTTTATCATATTGCTATACTTCTGCTTTTTTTGTTGATGTTGTCTGCTCTAGCTTATGATGTTTGTTGTTTTCTTTTTGTCCAATTTTGTTTGGCTCAGTTTGTGCCTTCTGTTTGGTGATGCGCTGTTGTTTGCAATATTTGTTTGGCTGCTGTTTGAGTATTCTGTTTGTTTGGACAGCTTGCTTGCATTTCTTGTTTGGACAACTTGCTTGCATTTCTTGTTTGTTTGGACAACTTGCTTGCATTTCTTATTTCTTCTTTTTGTGAACCAAGAAGAATAATCTTCTTGTGATTTGCAAATAGAGAAAATAAAAATGTGATGAATTAAAAATGGCCTTCTAATTCCAAATTGTAAACATTAATGATGAACACTTTTTTTCTGGAAAATTTTGTTTATGCCCAAATAATTTTATACTAATCACATTTCCTTTCTTTTATTTTCATATGAGCACAATTGGATGGTAGCAAAGCAGGGGAAGCAAGATACTTTGTGGCAAGCATGGAAGCAAAGGAACTTCAGTCAACCTTAGGCATAGATCCATTTGGATTTTCTTTGTAATTTAGAGAGAAATATTCTTGTATTGTATCCAACAATTGTACTAATTTATCTTTTAAATACAATAAGTTGTAAAACCTAAAGTATTTAAATAATTAATTGTTTTGTAACAACTTTTGAAATAAATTGAGAAAGTCTTATGAGATATTCTGGTGTCCATTGAAATCCTTTACTGTCAATAACTTGTAATTTTTTCTTCGCATCCTAACTGATTTTTGAATGCCCAATCAAGACAATTAAAACAAAACGCTCCAATCTGATAACTTAAATTCCAATAATCATGTAATCTTGCAACTGCATTCCAAACAAATACGCACTGTATATTCCATTTCCTGACCAAGCAAATGTTTTAAAAGATGCAACTCATCTGGTTAACCTGGGTTAAACAATCATGAGTATCTTACATGACAGTCTTAAATTCCGTCTCTTGTCCCAAACAACCATGCCTTGAGAACAAACACTATCTTTTCAGTAAACTTGAAAAAGCATGAAAACATGTGAAAGCCAATTGGATCTTTGAGAATTTATTTCTTTTGAGAATTGCAAGAAAAACCCTAATTGCTGGTTTACTGCCACAGGAGAAAATCTGTCTGATTGATTCCTGAGCCAATTTGAATATCTGAGAAACCCTAGGGTTGTGCTTTCTATGAAAAATGGGAGGGAAAAGTTTGGGGTACAACACTGTCCTATTAATAGTAACTGGGTTCTAAGGAGCTCAATATCACTGGTTTGTTTTCTCGGGCATTGTTTCAGTGCAAGCCTCTTTAATGGCGACTGAAATATCCCAAAAAACCAAACCTCAATGAGTGTAGTATCGAGTATCTACCAACTTCGAACTGCACCAAAGCCGGTCATCTCACTACGTCCTAATGGCCAAGTTGTTCAAGTAAAGGTTCTAAAAGTTCATTAGTGTTTCATGACATCACTCAGCGACCCCGTATTCTCCTTGACTACTCAAGGGCTACCGGTACCCACAAATATGTCGCACTAACATAGCTATTTCTTAGACCGTGTCGGTATACCCCGCATAGTTTCCACAACGTATTGCTACTTACCTATAAGGTATCCTAAATTCGGGTGGAGGATTCAAACCCAAACAAAGAACCACAATGTAAAGCATACAAGTCAAACAATGAAAGCCAGTAAATGTGATCTAACCCTAAGGTAACCCCACTTTTAGAATATATCCCCAGCAGAGTCTCCAGTTCTGTGATACAGTGAGAGAACTGACTTGGGTGTTTTGCGTTTGATCATAAATGTTGTAGTTAGCAAGAGTCTCCACCTAATTTTCTTTTATCCAAAAGGAAAGGTGAAAAACCATAGGAAATACCTTTGAAATTGTTTCTTGAGTTCGGGGAGTAGATTATGAAAAGGGAAGGTATTAGCACCCTTTTCATCCATGGTTTTCCATGGGCTCTTAGTTACTTGCTAGATCACTTGCTTTTGTTTGAAATTGTGATTTGTGTGGTTTTTTGAATGTATTTTCAAAAGGCGCCATCGTTGAGGCAAACTCTAATGATTCTCGTTTGTAAGAATGTATACAAAGTGTTGATCTTTTGAAAAAAATTCAAGTTTGAAAGGTGTTTTTGAAAGTGTAGGTGATTATTTTTTTGAAAATAGCAAGGATGTTTGTTTTGAAATGGAGCAAGTAATTAGGAGAAATCTACCTACTCAAATGTCTTTCTTGTTCATTTTATTTTCCTTTGACATTGTTGTCTTACGATTGACTTGGTAAGCAACCCTATCTTTGGATGTAAGCGGGACAAGCGTAGGTCATCGTATAGCCATGATTAGCAATGTTGCAAGGTATCTTAGCATTATTTTTTGAGGGACTAAGATCATTTGTAAGGCAACTTAGATAGCATCATCGAGGGACTATGATCTGGTATTTGCTTGTTTTTGCTAAGATATCTCACATGCGTAATATGGCCATTGATAAGGCAACCAAGTGGATTTTACCCTAGAGGTGCTTGTGTGCAAGTGTATTAATTTTCATGCTTATTTTGTCTTGTATTAGGGTTTTCTACTTGTTTATTTTATCTTGCCATACACACCCTAGTTACTAACATTTGTATTTGAAAGAGTTAAATTGCAGAAAATAAAGTCCTACGTTATTACATCGTTTAGGGGATGAGGGTACAATTTACAAATGGGGATGAAGTAGGAACTTAAATATTACAACCATATAGAATAACCATGAAGGAAACGTAAAAACAGTGTAAAAAGAAGGAAAAAATACATCTTGAACTATTATGTGTCGACACAAGCTCACATGCATCGACACATAACTTTCCTTGCCCTTGTATTGCCAAATAAACTCAGTATGAGTCGATACATAATAGTATGTGTCGACTCATACACTGCATGTGTTGACTCATACGTGCTTTGTGTCAACTCATACATTTTTTTCCTTCTATTTTGGGCCTGTAAAGCAGTATGTATCGACTCATAAGGCTATATGTTGACTCATACTGTCATTTTTTCTACTTCAACATTGTTTTGCTGCATACATGGGTTAGTTCTCAACACATAATGAAAAGAATGGAAGATAAACAAAAGGTTAGCTTTAAGGATAATGGTTACTACATTTTATCTTCACAAATAAACCATTAATGATGCTTGTATGAAGAGTTCAAAATCAAGAAAACTTACCTTGAAACTGAAATTTGTGCTTTGAGTTTGAGCTGTTGTATGGGCTGTTGTTGAGCTTAGGAAGTGATGATAGTGATGTTACAGAAGTTTTTCTTGTGTTTTAAAAACTTCTATATGATGTATGTGGAGTGTTTAGATGGTTGGACAGAATTTTCAAAGTATGAGAGGTTCAAAGGTTTGGACTTTAAAACTCAAGAGTGGAAGTTTTATGGACTGTTATGGCTTTTGTGAATATGAGACTTTGAGGGTTTACCAATAAAACTTATGGATTTTCTCTCTATTTTATCTAACCTTTTTACAACCTCTTTCTCTTGCAAATGCTTCTTCTATTTATAGGCAAGGGGTTTGTGCATATGATCTGATTAGGTTTATAAGACAGCATGTTATGGTTTGGTTGGATTACAAAGATCAAACTAAGTCAAGTACTCCATAGTCCCAAGATGAAGTACCAAAGTTGCTGGTATTGAGGAGCTACTTCCCATGATTTAGGGTGAAGTATAATCAGCAACCAGCAAGATATGGGCTCAAGATAAACTTTGTACAAAAAGCTTTCTTTTCAAGAATAGCAATGGTGCCTTTATACCATAAATGGAAAGATCTTTTGGACAATGGTTTAAACACTTGGGTAATAGCTCAAGAGTGGGTGTACGCATTAAATTATGATGAGATTTGCAAGCAAAGAAGCCTGCAACATAAGATTATGCAGCAAATCATGAGAGTTTTGTTATGTGTTCTTCACTTAGAATGACTTGCAATTCAAAGATGGATGGCCAACTTCAAGCCCTTGAATATCCTAACTCAAGTATGATAAATTTATGCTCTTGGATGTTTTGGAAAGCTTGAAACATCCTCTATAACTTTCATGTTGGCCATTTTGACAAAATCATCTTGAAACTATGTGAAAAAATGCCAAGAAGTTGGGGTAAAATCCTGACCAAAATTTGTTGAAAATTTCTCTAAGTGTTAAATGAAAATGTCATGACTTCATGAATTTGTAACTTGAGATCCCATCATATTTAGGAGAAGCTGTGTAAAATGTTGTAGATATTATAGAGATCTACAACTTTCATGTTGAAAGTTTCTTTTGAATCATCTTGCATCATGATGAAAGAATGGCATGAAGTGATGAAATTATCATGTATAAAAACACTTAGAAAATTTCTAAGTCTTGGAAATCTTGACTTTTCAAGTTGACTTTTGACTTTCTTGATGATCAAGCTTGATATTCTTGTATGTATTGATGAAATTTGATCTTTGGAATGTAATGTTGACCAAAAAGTCAAAGTTTGACTTTCTAATATGCAATTGACCATTTTGCCCTTGTGCTAATTCCAAGCCTAAATTGATGTATGAGTGTTGTAAACTTGACGTCATAGAAGATCTTGTGAGAGAATCCTTGAGAAATGAGAGGGCAAATTTTGGGGTACAACACCCATATTTGGATTCCTGGGAAAATTTCAAGGGGAGTAGGGTCCTTTGTGCATTTTAATCCTCACGTTTTTGCAGGTTTTAATATTTTTATGGTCGGAGAAGATGACCGGAGTGCAGCTCTGGTGTCGTTGACTCCTCTGACCCATGAGAAGATCTTGCATGGCAATATCATATAATTTGATTGGTCCATTAGAATTATTGACGCGCGCATTTTTTATGACTTGGATTTGATCATTGTTTTTACATATAATATTGTTAAGTTATTATAATTATGAATGAATTGACAGCGCATATGGTAAAGGAATAAGGCGTGTGAGGGGAAGGATCTCAGTTCGATCCCAGGATCTTATATTTTGTATTTTCTAACAAATTTGTTTCAGATCCAACGCATTGCCACCCAGCGTGTATACCTTGCACCCTCAGATCTAGCCATCAGATCTTCATTGATCCAGATCCAACGCTCCTAGAGTGCTTCCCCATGATGGACCTCTAGAGAATCAGCAACACTGGATCAGGCAGGCATTGGGCTTGTGCATCTGGGCCCAACACAAATTGCAGCGCCACACCCCCAAACTGTTTCATACACCAGGCTCATTTCATTCTCTTTTTTTTTAATTTACTTTGTTGTATTTTTAATTAGTTTAGGTTTTTAAATTCATTTTTATTTTATTCATAAAATCAACAAAACCACAAAAAATAGACTTAGGTTTTTTATAATTAAAATTAACTCTTGCAAGTTAATTTAATTTAATTGATTTTAACTTGTTTTCTTTAATTTAAATCTCAAATCTTTTTCATATAAAATACCAAAAATATTTTTATTAAACAATTAGATTTTTAGGCTTTGTCAAACTTATTCCCGTCTTAACTTTTGCGCGTTGTTATTTTTCGTACTATTATTTTTTAATTAATGTATCTGTACACAGTTTGTAATAGTTTAAAATTAGGGTTAATTTACTGTTTATTCCCCCCAATTATTGAACTTGTAAATCCCCCTCCCTGAGGCCCTGTAATAGCATAGGACTTTATCTTCCTGTTTTTACTTTCCGCATTGTTAACTGCTAGTAATTAGATTTGCATGGAAAGACTATAAATTAAAGCGATTAAATAACCATAAATTGCAAGATAAATGAACTGAATCAATATACTTTCACATGTCCACCCTTAGGGTATCTCCCATATCGGTGGCCTTCGAAAACGGTTACAATTCTCGAAACGTGAGAGTTTTTAGTGGCTGTCCTTTAGTTCAAGAGATCACAAGTCCCTCGATGACCCTTTCGATGCCGCCTCGGTTAAAAAGTGATCTTAGAACTTTAGGACAATTACTAAAAGTTCTTGCCCAGTTGCCCTAGTGACCGTAAATATCCCTTCGATAGTCCCTCAACATCCAATGACTAGGGCTACCTACTCACTAATAGTAGGATAACAATGTCTAAAGGAAAGGAGGAAAAGAACACCTTTTTCGAGTAGGTAGATTACTATTAGGTACTTGCTCAAAAACAACTTTTTCACACTACACTTTCAAATAATTTTTTCAAAAACGCCTTATCAACACTCTTGAGGATTGATATAAGAGTTATCATAAAGCAAACAAGCTTTTTCAAAACACATAAACACGAAAGCAATTTTCAAAAATGAGCAAGTGCCTAAGAGCCCATGGAAAACCACAGATGGAAAGGGTTCTAACACCTTCCCTTTCCATAATCTACCCCCATTACTCAGAAAATTTCGAAAAATATCTTTTTTTGTTCTTTTCACCATTTCCTTTATTGGATAAAAGAAAAGACGGTGGCGACTCTTGCTTACCGCGATATTTACGAATGCAAAATGCAAAAACTGTAACGCCCTGATATTTAATTATTTATTTAATTAAAAAAAAATTTGAATATTTTATATTAATTCGAATTTTTATCGTCGAAGTCGGAATTATTTTATTTAGTGGCATGATAAATAATTGGATTTAATTTGGTGGAATTAATTTGAGAATTATCAGTATTATTCTAAGAAGCATAAATGGATAAATATGTTGAGTTGAGCGGTAAGTTGATCGTTGGATAAATTAGACGGTTTAGTCGGAGAACTATTATTAGAATATTAATTGTGAGTTAGTATTATTTTAAAGTGTGGATCGATCATAGTTGAAGAATATTATTGGAAATAATATTAGATTAGATTATGTGACTATTTATTTAATTGGGCTTATGGTGTGTTAGTGGTAAAAGTGGGGGGGCTAAGATTAGGCCCAATAGAATTATTAAGAATAATAGAAATTATATGTTAAAGTTGAATAAGAAAGAATTAGGTTTTGTAAAGTAGAAGAGTGAATAAGAAGTGGCTGTAAGGAAGAATAAGGGTTTTAGAGAAAGAGAAAAGAAAAGGATGCAGTACATGGAGAAAAGAAGAATAGTAAAGGTTTGGAGCTATGGCAGCAACGAATGGCAATCGGGATTCGACCGGAAATTATAGAGAACCGTCAACCCAAGGTAAGGGTGGAGTTTCTTATCCTATAATAGGGTATATGATATTTTATATGTGGAAATTAGTATGTGATATTATACTATTTTATTGATTTGTGTTGGCTTGAGTTGTTGTGGTAATAATTTATTTGATTATAGAATTGTCTAAGAATAAGAGGGTTGTTGTGTTATAACTTGTCTCTAGAATGGATTTGGTATCGAGACAGTATAGCAGGAAATTTAATGAAACATTATCGAAGATAATAAGAAGAAGAAAAATTGGCCTGGGGTGCAAGTGCCGCTCGGCACTTGTTGTACATGGGAGGTTACAGTTTGGAAACCTTGAGAAGAAAGAGGATGTGTCATTCGGCACTAGGGTGATGGTGGAAGGAAAGTGCCGTAGGCACTGAGTGTTAGGCAGTGGCACTTGTTTCAGTTTTCCGTTTCTGTGGCACTATGCTATATAACTGTTAATGTGGTATCAATCTGGAGTTTATTAAACACAAAAGCAGTTTGAGAACAAATTAAACTATTCTTATCAGTAGCATATTATAGCAGAAGGAACATTAGTAGTAGTAGCATATTTTTTTGTAAAGTTGTTTTATGTGATAGAGGATAATAACAGAAATAATAATAAGTGGTAAATTTAGAGGAATAGTATAATAAAGTAGCAGAGTTAATAATTAGTAGAATCATGTTAGTAGTAGATGTAGAAATTAAAATAGCAGTGATGGTTTTAGTTGCGGAGTTGGTAATAAATAATTTAACAGAGTAGTATATTAGTGGCAGATGTAATAATTTAGCAGAGAGTTATCGGTAGAAGTTGTAGATTTGAGCGGTAAAAGTAGTTAACCGGAATTAGTTGAAATTGTCGGAATAAGTCGTATATATATATATATATATATATATATATATATATATATATATATATAGGTATTTTTAGTTGGTTTGTTTTGGTTAGAATTATGTAGAATAAAGTTGATTTGCAGGTGAAGTCGAAATTAGTTGAATGGTTCCGGTTTATGAAATTGGGTTGTTGGTTATTGATGTGAATAAGTCGTTGTCGAATACATTGTTGTTGTTGAATATGTTGTTGTTTATATGTTGTGATTGATAAGTTGATTAAGTTGTAGGCTTATGCCAATATTGTCGAATACATTATTGTTGTTGAATATGTTGTCGTTTATATGTTGTGATTGATAAGTTGATTAAGTTGTAGGCCTATGGCCAGTGTTTAAGTGACGATGAGTACCTCTAATTATTGGTAAAGTGACGATATAGGCTTATGCCTTTGTGACGGTGATTGTTGTTGTTGTATGTGATTGTTGCATTCATTGAGTCACATACATTTGCATTATTAAGTTGGCCTGAATTGGCACCACGTTGGCCTGGATTGGCAAAATATCAAGTTGAAGGCTTATGCCTTATGCCTCGAGATTACTGGCAAATGTTTTTAAGTTGGGAGTTCTGCTCCAATGGTACCACATGCATGTGCATTGTATTTGAGTTGCATTCAATGTTGCATCTTGAGTTGTGGTGAAGATAGATTTGTTGTTGCTTTATGTTGTTGACTTATTGTAACAAGTATCATTTAAAGGTTGTGAATTAGTTGTTATGTCGTGTTGATGTTTTGTTGAAATTAAGGATGTTTGAAAGTTGTGAAGTGGTGATTTTATATTCCTGAATTCTAATATATGATTTATCATGTGATCACTTATATGATTTGAGAATCTCACCCCTTACTGTTTGAATGTTGCCCTCTGTTGGTAACATGCAGGTAATCAAGAATGAAGATTTGCTTAGCCTTATTAGTTCAAAGTCGGTTGGTCACTCTGATACGTAGCACTCGGGGGGGAATGATCGAATAGTCATTTATTTGTTGAAATTGTTTTAGTTGTTGAATCCTAAGTTGAATTATATGAAATAAATATGTTGCCCCTCAAGTCGTTTTAGTTGAACGAAACATATGATGCTACTTGAAGTTGTAATTATGATTCTGCTGCGTTATTAATAAAAGAAGTGGTTTTGTTTTAAAAGCTGATGCAAGTTGTTATATCATCCTCCAAAAACTAAAGTGTTATGTATCTATTTATGTGTTGCAACATGTTGAATTATGATATCTCAAATGTGTTGGAAATTTTTAATTACTCTGATTTTTCATTATAACTACCGGGTAGAATTTGGGGTGTTACAATAGTGGTATCAGGGCAGGTCGGTTCGTTCGACTAAGTTGTCTAATGTTATTTATTACTTAGTGCGCGACAAGTGTGTGAAACATTATCGGTGCTTGTTGTTTTTCTAATCGAGTTGTATGCATGAGGTTGATTTAAGATAAGTGGGGGAGAAGCTTTGCTTCTCGGATATATTCAATTGAAAAGTGTTGGTTCGGTGTGCTGCCAATGACGACAATGCAAGAATTGTTGCCCTAGTGTTTTGGAACCTGAACTTTGGCAAAGGAATGCATCTCTCGAGTTATAAGAAGTTTGGGAGCACAAGATATGTTAAGAGTTGTTTGGAATATGTCTAGGTTGAAGACAAATGAGTTTCGGAGTGGAATTTCCGTAAGCGAACCGCAGGGAACTGCAGAATTATTGTGGGACTTCGAAAATTTATAACTAGAGTTTCAAGCATCCGATTTGAGTTCCGTTTGAAGCGTTGGAAAGCTAACGAAATGAGCTTCATTTTGAAAATGGTTCCAGTAGATGTAATAGATTCATTTATCACGTGATGATATTGAGAGTAAGTGCAGTTTGTTGTTAAGCTTGTCTTTGGGACTAGACTTGTTCTTTAGTGTTGTACGGGACGTCATCGTCCGAGTTGGGTGAACTAAAGGAGCAATTGGAAGATTTATTTAAAGTAATTTGTGAAATCAAAGGTATCATCTGGAAAGCTTTGGTGTTATTAATTATAACGAAAGACGATAGTGCGAAGTTGTGTGGAATTTACGGTATCGAAAAGGAGGAAGATTTATGCTAAGTTGTCAGGATGTATGTTATAATTTTGGAAGAAGAGTTCTCTTGAGTAATTTTATTTCCAAGTGAAAGTGTATGTATATCCATTCAAGGTGGATGCAGTTCTAAGTTGGAGAATGAAGAAGTCTGTTATAGAGGTTAGTAGCTTGTTGAGCTTGAATGAGATGATATTGTTGAGAGTATGACTGGAACGAAAGGCAAATTGTGGGAGTACTTGTAAACCTCATTGGAAATTATTGGATTATGCTGCTTTAGGTGACTTTAGTACAAGTTCTAAAGGAACACTATTATAGTAGCAACGATAGTTTATACTCCATTATGATTGTCGGCTATCTATTGACAAATTGAGGAACTGATCACCCTTAATCTATTGTTGATAGTAGACGACACCATGTTGGATGATATAGATTTGTTGTGCTATCTTAATGGTGTGTAAAGTGGTTGATGTTATATCGTGGAACAAGTCGGAGTATCGAGTTATATGCGAGCTAACGTTGCAAATGTGAAAGATTGAGAATACCAAGTGAATAATGGTTTTATAGTGGATGTTGAGGAAAGTCCGAAACTAGATTGAAACTTGTAAACCATATGTTTGACGGAAATTATTGTGGTTGTTAGTTGATGGTGAGTTGTGTGTATAATTGTTGATTTATATAGTTAAGTTGATGTTGTGATGATTTGGTTCCCGTTGTCGTGATGTTGTGTTGGTTACCGTAAGTAAGGGACAATATTTCATGATCTGATGGAGTTAATTATGTTGGCTATGTTGATGTCACTATAAGAGTGATACGACGATGTGAACAAATTTGTTGATATTTTGTTGATAATTGACATACGGGAATGAAACCGTGTATGTGTTTAGAGGTTGAAAAAGGTGTTAAGATGATATGGAGATGATGTATGTGATACGGTGGGAAGAACTGACTGTTTTTTGGAATGTTGGTTTGCGTTTTGTGTTTGTTTTCGCAAAATGTCGCGGTAAGCAAGAGTCGCCACCGACTTTTATTTTATCCAACAAGGAAAGGAAAAAAGCACAGAAAAATTCCTTTTTCGAGATATTTCTCGGGTTCAGGGGGTAGATTATAGAAAGGGAAGGTATTAGCACCCTTTCTATCCGTGGTTATCCACGGGCTCTTAGGTACTTGCTCAATTGTTTTCAAAAATTGCTTTCTTTGTGCTTGTGGGTTTGAAAAGTTTTTGTTTGAAACTTCGATTTAACTCTTGCTTCTATCCTCAAGAGCGTATGAAGTGTTTTTGAAAACTTTCTTCAAAAATGAGTGTAAGTGTGAAAAAAAATTTGTTTTTGAAAGAGTAAGTATCTAAGAACCATCTACCTACTCGAAAAAGGAATCGTTCTATGCTAATGTCCTTTAGACAATGCTATCCCACTATTAATGAGTAGGTAGCACCTTCGTTGGAGCTTGAGGGTCAATTCGAATAAGGAACTTACGGTCACCAAAGCAATGTTAGGACACCTTAGCGGTAACCCTAATGTCTTAGATCATTTGTTTGAGGAAACAATATCTGAGGCAACCGTTTCGAGGCAACTATGATCTTTTAGACAAGAGGACGGCCTCTAAAACGACCTATACTCAATGACCGTGTACGAAGGTAATCAAGTGGGGTGTATCCTAAGAGTGTGCATGTGCGAGTGTGTCGTTTTCAGTTATTTTTATCTTTGCACATGTTAAGGGTGATCTAAGTTGATTTTAAGATTAACATTCAGTCTTGTCATGCAAACCCTATTATCAAACATCTAGCAGTTATAATTTGCGGAAATAAAATGCGGAATTTAAATTACAAGGCGTCGGGTATTTACATCGCCAAAGACAAACCCTTTGAAAATAAATAAAGCGATAAAAATAAATAAAAGTCCTATTTAACTATTACAAGCCGGGAGCAAGTACATTATTGGATAAAAATAAGTAACACGTGCGGGAAATTAAATCAAGCGCGTGATTAGGGTTTTGACCCCTTTGGTTAAACAAAAATATCTTTTTGTCGTTTTTTATTTTAAGAAAGAAATTAAACCTAAATTAATTACTAAATTAAATTAATAAATTAATTAAATGAAAAATTAATTATGACATATTTTTTTGATTTTGTTATTTTAAGAAAGAAAATGAAATTAATTAAATTAATGGTTAGTACTTAATTAAATCTAATTAATTATTTATTTACAAAATAGGTTAAAATTATTCTAGAATTAAAAACCTAAATTAATTAATTAGTGTTTATTAAGAAAAATAAAAGTTTAAAGTTTAATTAAATATAAAAAATGTTTTTGTGATTTTATTTTATGAGAAAAAGAATTTTGATTGGTTAGAAATTAAACAAAAATAATAAAAACAATTAATAAAACAAAATAAATAAATGGAAGAGTGGAGGGTATTGGGCCTGAAATTGTGGTGTGAGTAGCAATTCTGAAGCCCAATTGTGCTGACCTTCTTTGACTTTCTGGAATTCAGTAGGCACGCGTGGACTTGGACTATGGCGGACATCCACTCCTGGACCACCAGATCTGGCCTTTGGCCATCTGGCTATTGCATGGATGAGGATGCATGGTGTTCTGCAAGTTTATGCGCGCATAGGAGTACCTGAAGAGAAAAAATATTGAGAAAGTGGGGGACCTGGGATTCGAACCCAGGTTCTGAAGGATAATGCACGCTTGCCTTGCCACTACGCTATGTTGGTCTGTTTGTTAATATAATTCAAAGAGTATATTATAAAGAAAAATCAAATTAGATGCCAGAAAAACAAAAAAAACGCGCGCGATTTTGAATGGACTTATGGGAGAACGCCAGCTCATCGTCTCCTTCCTCCAAAACCTGCAAATATTACCTGCGGATTTTTGTCCGCAGCTAAAAGCGCAACATCATTCAAAAATCTTCCTCAGGCTTTGAAAATAGAATCTAAGGCTAGGGTTGAGTTCTTCTCAACCCCCTGGACACAACCATGTCCATCTTGTAGCTTAATTTCACCTGAAAAGAAAACCCCCAAAAACATCCAAGAAACCCTAGCTATGGTGTTTTGCATTACAGGTTAGATAAACGAAATTAAATGATGCCAAAAGTTTACAAATGATGTGAGGATTACAAATATGCAGTTATTTCATTCAATGGATGCAAGAATGGTGAGTTTCGATTTCAAGAACAGAGCTGGGTTTTGTGAGACTTACAACGCGTTTGAACGTATGAACAAGCTTGATTTGGATCCAGGTAGCTTGAGTGAATGCCCAGGAAGCGATTGGGACAAGTCTTGGCCTCTGAAAATGCCTCTAACCTGGATTTCGACTTCTCACTTTTTTATGATTTTTCCACTTTTTGTTCTGCCTCTCTCTGTACTTTCCAACCCTTGTTTCGTATCCCCTGGCTTGCTTATGTAATATGCTTTGTATTAGGGTAAGAATCATGGACTGAATCCCTTCAAATCAATGCACATGAATGTGATTTAATCTCCATTATTAAACCTTCCAAATTTGATTCTATTCAATCTTTTTGCACATGATTTACTTTGGTACGAGTTTGGAGATATTCTAGCTGTCCATTGAAGCCTATAATCAATAAAAAATCTTTGGTTATCAATTTTTTTATTTTATGTGATTTAATTTGATTTAAAATGAATAAATTCAAATAAAAGTCAAATTAAATAATAAAAATGATATATGGACACATGGCTGAAGCTAGGGCACGTGTACAATCATGCAAACTCAAATCAAGTGGAAAAGAATGGGCCCATTTGACAAAATTTGAAGTTTTGGGGATAGTTGACTTTTCGCAATTTTGCAAAAATGTTCAACTTCAACAATGCATAAATTCTTCAATTTTGAATTTTTGAAGGTGTTATTGGACTTTTTAGAAAGCTTGAGATGTCCTATAACCAACCTTTTTTGTCCCATAACATTTTGATATTCCATGCTCATGTTATAAGCTTTGGCAAAAAAGATGTTTTTGTTGACTTTCAAAAATGACCTATAATGTCCAAATTTATAACTTCTTGTGAGTGCATTTTTTGATCTTTGTGTGTGAATATGGATTGTAAATAATTGCATCCTCTTAAAAATGAGCTTTGGATGGGTCATTTCTCATAAATTATGAGAAAGTTATGCTTGGTCAAAGTTGAGTTGACTTTTCCTTCAAAACCCTAATATAGCAACTTTTGAGTCTTGATGAATTTTGAGCAATCCTTGATGAATCATGATCAACCCTTGATAAAATGATGAAATATCCTTCAAAATTAGAATGTTGACAAAAAATCTTGAAGTTTGATTGTTTGTAGGTCACAGTTGACTTTTGCCCTAGCACAGTCGATTTTTGGACCTTTGAGCAATTGACTGAGCAAACTTCTTCTGCAAGGCTTGAAATTTGACATGGATGATCTTGAGAACATATTATGATATTTGGGAGCACTTGAGGTCATCTGGATTCAAAGATCTTGATGCAACACAAAACCCTAATTTGGGGTTGACTGCCTTAGGGGATAGCTTGTCTGTCCAACTTTTGAGCAAACTTGAGCAACTTGGATATTTTTCTTGCAATGTTTTGAGGGATATGAGAGGGAAAATTTTGGGGTACAACAATGTATATTCAAGTATAAGTGTGTTATGCTTGTTGCTACTTAAAATGTTGGTATGTCAGATTATGGTGGAGTAGTTGAGATGCTAGTAATGATTATGTCGCGAAGTGTTTAATGATTGTCGTGTGTGTAATCGATTTGAATTGTGTTGAGTTATTGTTATGTTGGTGAAGTAGTGGTCAAAGTGTTGCCAAGTGCTACTCGGGGATCAAAAATTTGGATGTGAACTTCGCGTTAAGGGTGGTAGTATCGAATAGATTTTCGAGGACGAAAATATTCTAAGTGGGGGAGAGTTGTAACGCCCTGATATTTAATCATTTATTTAATTAAATATTGTTTTGAATATTTTATATTAATTCGAATTTTTATCGCCGAAGTCAGAATTATTTTATTTAGTGGCATGATAAATAATCAGATTTAATTTGGTGGAATTAATTTGAGAATTATCAGTATTATTCTAAGAAGCATAAATGGATAAATATGTTGAGTTGAGCGGTAAGTTGATGGTCGGATAAATTAGACGGTTTAGTCGGAGAACTATTATTAGAATATTAATTGCGAGTTAGTATTATTTTAAAGTGTGGATCAATCATAGTTGAAGAATATTATTGGAAATAATATTAGATTATATTATGTGACTATTTATTTAATTGGCTTATGTTGTGATAGTGGTAAAAGTGGGGTGCTAAGATTAGGCCCAATAGAATTATTAAGAATAATAGAAATTATATGATAAAGTTGAATAAGAAAGAATTAGGTTTTGTAAAGTAGAAGAGAGAATAAGAAGTGGCTGTAAAGAAGAATAAGGGTTTTAGAGAAAGAGAAAAGAAAAGGATGCAGTACATGGAGAAAAGAAGAAGAGTAAAGGCTTGGAGCTATGGCAGCAACAGATGGCAATCGGGATTCGACCGGAAATTATAGAGAACCGTCAACACAAGATAAGGGTGGAGTTTCTTATCCTATAATGGGGTATATGATATTTTGTATGTGGGAATTAGTATGTGGTATTATACTATTTTGTTGATTTGTGTTGGCTTGAGTTGTTGTGGTAATAATTAATTTGATTATAGAATTGTCTAAGAATAAGAGGGCTGTTGTGTTATAACTTGTCTCTAGAATGGATTTGGTATCGAGACAGTATAGCAAGAAATTCAATGAAACAGTATCGAAGATAATAAGAAGAAGAAAAATTGGCCTGGGGTGCAAGTGTCGCTCGGCACTTGTTGTGTATGGGAGGTTACAGTTTGGCAACCTTGAGAAGAAAGAGGATGTGTCGTTCACCACTAGGGTGATGGTGGAAGGAAAGTGTCGTAGGCACTGAGTGTTAGGCAGGGGCACTTGTTTCAGTTTTCCGTTTCTGTGGCACTATGCTATATAACTGTTAATGTGGTATCAATCTGGAGTTTATTAAACACAAAAGCAGTTTGAGAACAAATTAAACTATTCTTATCAGTAGCATGTTATAGCAGAAGGAACATTAGTAGTAGCAGCATATTTTTTTGTAGAGTTGTTTTATGTGATAGAGGATAATAACAGAAATAATAATAAGTGGTAAATTTAGAGGAGTAGTAGAATAAAGTAGCAGAGTTAATAATTAGTAGAATCATGTTAGTAGTAGATCTAGAAATTAAAATAGCAATGATGATTTTAGTTGCGGAGTTGGTAATAAATAATTTAACAGAGTAGTATATTTGTGGCAGATGTAATAATTTAGCAGAGAGTTATCGGTAGAAGTTGTAGATTTGAGCGGTAAAATTAGTTAACTGGAATTAGTTGAAATTGTCGGAATAAGTCGTATATATATATATATATATATATATATATATATATATATATATATATATATATATAGGTATTTTTAGTTGGTTTGGTTTGGTTAGAATTATGTAGAATAAAGTTGATTTATAGGTGAAATTGTTTTAGTTGTTGAATCCTAAGTTGAATTATATGAAATAAATATGTTGCCCCTTAAGTCGTTTTAGTTGAAGGAAACATATGATGCTACTTAAAGTTGTAATTATCATTATGTTGCGTTATTAATAAAAGAAGTGGTTTTGTTTTAAAAGCTGATGCAAGTTGTTATATGATCCTTCGAAAACTAAAGTATTATGTATTTGTTTATGTGTTTCAACATGTTGAATTGTGATATCCCAAATGTGTTGGAAATTTTTAATTACTCTGATTTTTCGTTATAACTACCGGGTAGAATTTGGGGTGTTACAAAAACCAGTATAACAGTCGGTTCTGCCACCGTATCACACCTCCGTTCAACTAGTGGCATTAGAATCGGAGGTTCTTATAAGTACTCCTTAATTTTATCAATGGATATTCGGCAGTCGTCATTCCAATTTACTACTTGATCTTTCTTCAGCAACTTGAAGATTGGCTCACAGGTAGCAGTCAAATGAGAAATGAATCGGGCAACGTAATCCAGTCGTCCTAAGAAACCTTTGACCTATTTCTCAGTACAGGGAGCCGACATTTCTTGAATAGCTTTAAATTTCACGGGATCAACTTCAATACCTTTGCAACTGACGACGAAACCTAGGAGTTTTCCAGACCTCACCCCAAAGGTTCATTTGTTTGGGTTCACCCTAAGTTTGTACTTCTTCAGCATTTCAAATAACTTAGAAGATGATCAAGATGTTCTTCTTTAGTCTGTGACCTTGCTATTATGTCGTCGACGTAGACTTCTATCTCATGATGAATCATGTCATGAAATAAAGCTACCATGGCACGCTGATAAATTGCCCCGGCATTCTTCAACCCAAAAGGCATTACCTTGTAACAGAAAGTGCCCCACTGTGTGACAAAGGTAGTTTTATCCATGTCTTCAGGCACCATCTTGATCTGATTATAACCCGAGAAACCATCCATGAAGGAGAATACCTTGTGCTGAGCGGTGTTGTCGACCAAAACATCAATGTGTGGCAACGGGAATTCATCTTTGGGGCTTGCCCTGTTCAGATCCATGTAATCTACACACATACGTACCTTGCCATCTTTCTTTGGTACTGGAACAACATTAGCGACCCATTGAGGATAGGATGTCAATACCAAGAAACATGCGTTGAATTGTTTCATAACCTCAACTTTGATCTTTTCCGACATTTCAGGACGCATGAAATGAACCTTATACTTAATCGGATAACAACCCTCTTTCATTGGCAGACGGTGATCCACAATATCAGTATTGAACCCTGGCATGTCTTCGTATGACCAAGAAAATACCTCAACATAGTCGTGCAACATCTGAATCAATCTGTTCTTGACACTGCCTTCTAAGTTGGCACCTATCTTGATCTCTTTTGTGTCTGTCTCAGAACCTAAGTTTACAACTTTGACTGGCTATTCGTGCGATTGGATATCCTTTTCTTTGTGTATTAAAAGTCTTGCAAGTTTTCCGGGTATTTCATAATCTCCCTTACCTTCGTCTTCGGCTTGGTAGATCGGATTTTCAAAGTCGTAAGCGTCAATAGCAGAATCGTTATCAACGAGATCCAGAATGGATGGGGATCTTCAATGTAGTGTGTGGGTGTGTAAGAACACATAGCTATTTGAAAGTGCAATAAAGTAAAAGAAAAACAGAGAGCTTAAAATTTGAATGCAAAATGTTCAATGTTTTCATTAAATGAAAATATGACATATGAAATGACAACCCTTAACAAATGAATTGTTATGCCTTGGTCAAGACACAAGGTTTAAAGTCATTGTTTTAAAAGAAATTACATGACCAAACTTCTTAATGCAATAAAGCAGTAATAGCTATTACTCCTGACTAAAGGAGATGGAGATAATGTCTTCCGCCTTCCAATTGTTGATTTTGTTGTCAATGGTAGGAAAGATCCAGTTGTCGAGGTCATAATCACTGTCAGCATCTCCTATAGAATTGACTATGTTGTTGCCGATACAGAATGGAGGTCTTCTAGCACGAGCGCGACGAACAGCCTTTTGAGCTTCTGCAGTAAAGCCCAAACCAAACTTGTCAGATTTGTAAGGGATATTAGTAAGTTGATCCCAAATAGTGCAACCACCTTTTTCTATAGTAGCTTTGGCATCTTTCAAGGAAGCCACCTTGTGATACGGTGGGAGAACTGACTAGTGTTTTGCGTTCGTATTCGCACGGTTGAGCAAGAGTCGCCACCGACTTTTTATTTTATCCTAAAGGAAAGGTTAAAAAAGCACAGCAAAAACCTTTTGAGATATTTCGTGGGTTCGGGGGGTAGATTATGAAAAGGGAAGGTATTAGCACCCTTTTCATCCATGGTTATCCATGGGCTCTTAGTTACTTGGTTTTTAGATCACTTGCCTTGTTTTTCGATTGCTTTGAAAATGGTGTGTGTGTGGGTGTTTTTGAAAATGTTTTGGAAGAAGATGCCTTGTCTTAGGCAACTAATGTATTTGACTCGTGATTGAGTGTTTTACAAAAGTGTGGATCTTTTCGAAAAGATATTTCAAATGTTTTTGAGAGTTTGTATGAAAGTGTTGTGGATTGTGTTTTTTGAAAAGAAGGCAAGTGTTTTTGCAAGTTGATCTCAAGTAACTAAGAGTTTATCTACCCTATTGTACTCAAAGGTTTTTGTCATGTTTTAACCCTTTTTTAACAATTTTGTTCCACCATTGAATTTGGTGGACAATCTTGCGTTTAGGAAGTTTGTTCGGGACAGGCGCGGGTCATCGTATGGACCATGAATGCAATGATGCCAAGTGTCTTTGGCAATTTGCTTTGAAGGGACTATGATCATTCCGTTTAGGCAACATTCGAAAGCGTCATCGAGGGACTTATGATCATTTGATTTTGTTTTGCCAAAGATACTCGACGTGCAAGCATGGCCCATTTTGGAAGGCAACATGTGGGATTACCCTAGAGGGGTGCAAGTGTGATTGTGTATTGATTACATGTATTTGTCTTGTATTAGGTTATCTAGCGTTTGATTTTATGTACATGCAAACCCTAGGTCTAACCATGGTATAATTGAAAAAACTGTAAATTGCGGAATGTAAAATCTACGCTATTACAAAATAGTGTCCGGGAGTGGGGGTATAAATGTACAAGAGGGGATGAGGCTTATAGTATCCAATAAGTTACAACCAAATCGAATGCGCAATCAAATGTAAATATCGAATATACAGATATAATATAAACAAATGTGTATGGGGCAATGTATTGTGTAAGTGTACATGTGAGATGTATATGAGGTATATATGTATTGTGTGTAATTATTTACAGGCGCGAAATGTGAGATTAAAGCGTATTAGGGTTTGACCTAGAGAAATGTATTTTAATGAATCTGTGATTTTTATCTTTAATTATGTACAAAAGAAAAATGTTTTAATTAAATGCTCAAATTTTAATTAAATTGTAAAAATGATATTTTGAGAAAAAGGGTCTATTTCCATGTGTTATGTACAAATGTATTAAAGGAAGATATTTTCAAATTTAATGATATTGTATATAAAAATAAAACGTATCTTATGTATATGTACAAATTAATGTTTTCAAAATTTATGTACAAAGATATATTTAATAAAAAAAATGTTTGCAATTTTAATTATATGATAAAAAAAAAGTATTTTGCTATTTCATATACAAATATATATTTAAAAGAGATATTTTAACTATATGATAAAAAAAATATAATATGTACAAATATTTTAAGAAATTTAAATTATGCAAGAAAAATGTATATTTATTTTAGTATGCACAAAATACATTTTTATTTAAAAGAGTAAACAAAATAAAAGAAAGTATTTTCAATTTAATATATGACAAAATGCTAGGTTAGAAAAATGTATGGTTTAGTAAAGAAGAAAAAAAATTAATGCAAATCAAGTACTTGTTGTAAAAGAAATGTTAATGATTTTTGTTGGGCTTTAGAGGAAGGAAGAAACGGGTCAAGCCCATGTTAAACTTGAACGAATTTAGGGTTAGGGATTTTGTATCCAATTGAGACGAAAGCGTAGGGTTAGCAGCGGCGCCGTTCATAAGTTCGTCTTCTCCGATCACCTTCATTTCCCTGAATGCTTCCTCCATCTGGCCACCAACGTCACCTCCAGACCTCTCTTCCCTCCATGGCACGGGCTCGGCGTTCTCTTGATGCGAGGTTCGTTTCAATGCTCTTTTTTTCTTTTGTAAATGATACGCGTTTTTGATTTGAGTCTTAACTTTTACCTTTCATTATGAGATGAAGGAGAAGAGAAGAGGGAGAAGATTGCGCTACCTTCATTTTTGGAGATGGAGGAGAGGCGGAGGAGTGACGCTTTAGGAGGCCGGGATGGCGTGGACGGTGATGCTTGCCCTTGGTGACCCTGGTATCTTCGTTCTCAACTCTTGCTGTGTGAGGGTTTTATGATGATTTATACTGAGAACCTCTTTCAAATTCACTTCTTTATCTCTCTTTTTCTACTATATGTTGCCTCAATTTGTTGCTTCTTCTTTGTCCCTGAGTTGCTGTATGCCTGTTGCTTTGAATTGTTGAATGCTAGCTCTTGAATATGTGTATGCTTTTAGAACATTGGCTGCCTTGGTATTGCCTTGAAGGTTGAAGAGATTCTGAGATTGATTATCGCCCAGTGATGTTTATGCTGAGGGCTTAGAGTTTGAACACTGAGTTGCTTGGATTGAAGGGTTTTTGGTGTTGACAGTAGTGGGTTTAGGTTCAGCAGGTAGCAGGTTTTATGTTGGTGCAGGTTGAGGCTCTGGTGAGTTTTGGTTAAGGATGATGCAGGCTTGGCCAATGCAGGTTCTGGCTTAGGCAAGCGCAGGCTTAATGCTTCAGCATGTTATGGCTTGAGTTTTGGTTAAGGATGTATTCTGGTTTTAGCCAATGCAGGTTCTGAGTTTGTAGTTATGGAAAGGTTTGGTTGGTTTTAAGGTTTGAACTTGTATGTTTTATGACAGGCAGGTTAAGGCATTAGCAGGTTTTTGTGCTTCAGTTTGTGCTTTGGGTTTTATGCTGGTATGAGGTTTTGAATGTTTTAAGGTTGAGGCAGGGTTTCAGCAGGTTTTGTTGATGTTATGACCGTTGTTTTCTTTAGGCCATTTGCAGGTTTTGTATATTTTTCTCCTCCTCCTCTCTGCTTGCTGAACTGTACTGTGTGCTTTCTTTTTGTATATCTTCTGCCTCTAGCCTAAAACCTGCCTATGCTGCTTTATCCCTCTTCTTCTCTCACTGTACAGTTAAGAATTTAATATGATTTTAATTCTGTACTTTCTTTGTTCTGAAGGGGCCCTGGGAAATGATGATTAGGTTGCTTGCATAACACATTACTCTGCATACTTTTTCCAGCTTTGACAGTTTGTGTGCTGACTTTGCATTGATATCTTTTCCAAAATCTTCTTTGACAGCTTGTGCACTTTTGACAACAATTGTACTTCTTGATTTTTCTTTGATATCTTTTGAGTGGACTTTTATTTTGACAGTAAGTTTGCACTTTTTGCTTTGGATAGAAAGTTGTAACTTGGACTTTTTCAGTTTAACTTGGATTTGAACTATGCAGTTTGAACTTTGGAATTTATGCATTTGACATTTGCATTTATGAATAAAATTCTTCCCTCTCTGTGAACCGGGAGAAATCCCGTGATTTGCAGAGAGGGTCAACTGATCCCAGTCAGTGGCCCCTAATGATGAACAAATTTATCTGTCTTTTTTAATTCAACTGCCTTCTGACTTTTCTTCTTCTTTTTGCAGATAAAAAATGGAGCACCGGAGCGGAGTGAAGAATGAAGAATATTAGAAATAGGATAGTTTTTTATTTTATTTAATATTTAAATTAATGTATATTATTGTTTGTAATTTAAATTATAAACAACAATTTGTACAAATAATTCAAATATCAATAAAATCTAAATTATCCAATTAATTCTAATTTTCTTTATTGTTTATTTATTTATTTAAAACTCTTTGAATTAAAACAATTGAAAAATAAATTTCAATCATTCAATTTTAGAATAATAAATAACTTAAATAAAAACAATATTGATCAATTAAACCTGTCGCTTCCAATATCCAAAGCAAAGCAGCAGTCAACCAAAATAAACTGATCAAGCGCATTCCTTCTTCACTGATTTGCCATAAACACTGTGAATCCAATACTGCATACTGTATTTGACCGGCCCGAACAAAACGAACTGAATTCAAACCACTGTCTCTTTTACTGATTAAATCAAGATAACGCGAATTTTAACCCGAATCTCGGAATAAACTGCAAAGTGCTGTGGAACTTAAATCCTTCTGAGAACATGCCCATAAAACCCTTAATTCCTGATTAAATGCCAAAGAACGCTCGCCTGATCAAAATTGAACCAAAAATCATCCAAAACCCTAAGTCAACTGTGAAACAATCCAGAGTTCTGAAAATCAGTAAAAACCCTAATTTCGCTTGGCTGACAAGAAAAGTCCGTTTGTCCGATTCTTGAGCCAGTTTGAAAAATCAGGAAAGGGTTGAAGTTGTTATTTCTTGGGGAAAAATGCGAGGGCAAATTTTGGGGTACAACAGTTGCCCCTGTTCAATCTTCTTGGACCTGAAGAGTTAGATTGGCAAGTTTGCCTTTCGCGACTTGAAGGTAAAAGGAGATTGGACACTAAAGTGCCCAGAAAATTTGCACTCGGTGATATGATGGTAGATGTGAATGGGCTTAAAGATGCCATTTGATGATGGGCTTAAAGATGCCATCTGGTGCGAGAGAATTTTGTCAGGGAATGGGCTTAGAGATGCCATCTGAGAATGGGCTTACAGATGCCATTCGGCGACTGCTGGTAGGAGGATGGGCTTATAGATGCCATCTGGAAATGTTGAACTGTATGTCAATGGTGAGTGGACAAGTATCAGAAGGCATCCCTGTTTTGGAACATCTCTGAATTGGGGTCCGAACAAGCAACAGATTGACGTCCATATCTGGAGAATCTGTAAACTATCTGAGATTGAATAAGCAATAGAGCAGTATCCGTTGTTGGGACATGTCCGTAAACTATTTTCAAAAATTGTGAAGAGTCTGAATCAGTTGGTAGATTTACATCCGTTGTTAGGAAGAATCTGTAAACTGTTTCAGAAGTTGAGAAAAGTCTGAATCAGTCGGTAGATTGACATCCGTTGTAGGGAAGAATCCGTAAACTGTTTCAGAAGTCTTGAAGTTGAAGAGGAACCGGTGTAGGGTTTCTTGATGATGCGTCTGAATGAATCTGGAATAAATATCAGAATGTCGCCGTGTCCGGGTCACATCTGAACTATTTCCGGATGAATCTTGGGAGTTGATCTGTGTCTGTCGACTGATCTTACCTGAAAAGGTGAAGGGTTAGTTGTATGCAATGTTATGATGCATGATGCAAAGCATGTGACATTAATTATGACATGAATGCGATGAATGCGCATGTAAGCTGACGAGCTATCTTGCTGAGGATAAATGAATCCGAGATGGCCGAAGATAAAAGCGTCTCGATTGCTGCCGGGGGAAATAAATCCTTGGCTGCTGCTGGGGAAGAGAATTCCTGATGACCTCTACTGGGGAGTTCCAAACTAGTAGACTCATGCTGGGGAGGCCAGATTGAGAATCTTCAGCTTGATGGGAAGTAACCCTGGCGACTTCACTAGGGAACTCAAGATTTGCCCTCTCCAAAACTTTGTGGGGAGAAGGTTCAAAGGTCTGGCTCCGCTGGGGACAGGTTTGAAGTCTTAGATCTGCTGGGGATACTGAAACTTAAACTCTGAGGGGAATTGAATTCCGGCGGATTCTCTGGCTGGGGATTTGCAAAGATAAGTTACTGCTGGGGAATTGTGATGAACTCCGCTGGGGATAGGAAGAATTTTGGCGAGCGCGATCTTCCGTGGTTGTTAGCTTGAGAAGAATCTGAACAAGCGATAGGTTAACCTCCATTTACTTGGAGAACCCGTGAACTATTTTCAGAAATCTTGAGATTGAATCAGCAATAGAGCCGCATCCGTTGTTGGGAAGCGTCCGTAAACTAATTTCAAAGGTTGAGAAGAGTCTGAACAAGTTGGTAGATTGTCATCCGTTGTTGGGAAGAATCCGTAAACTGTTTCAGAAGTCTTGAAGTTGAATTAGCAATAGAGCCGCATCCGTTGTTGGGAAACATCCGTAAACTAATTTCAAAGGTTGAGAAGAGTATGAACAAGTCGGTAGATTGACATCCGTTGTAGGGAAGAACCCGTAAACTAATTTCAGAAGTCTTGAAAAGTCTGAACAAGTCGGTAGATTGACATCTGTTGTAGGGAAGAGAATCCGTAAACTAATTTCAGAAGTCTTGAAAAGTCTGAACAAGTCGGTAGATTGACATCCGTTGTACGGAAGAATCCGTAAACTAATTTCAGAAGTTGAGAAGAGTCTGAACAAGTCGGTAGATTGACATCCGTTGTAGGGAAGAGAATCCGTAAACTAATTTCAGAAGTCTTGAAAAGGAACCGGTGTAGGGCTTCCTGATGATGAGCTTGTGTAAAACTGCATCGGTTTTGAACACTTTTGACATTCGAATGCCCCAAGTGGTGATGTAGATAAATTCCTGGCTTATTACAGGTGTTGGTCTACAATCGGTCGTTCACAGATGTTTTCCTGGGTTATTACAGGTGTTGATCTGGAATTCTTCAGACGTGCCCTGGCTGGATACAGGAATCGAATCTGGAAAGGTGATAGTTGATAGATATGCCCTGGCTAGATACAGGAATCGAATCTTCAAACTCTTCAGACGTGCCCTAGCTAGATACAGGAATCGAGTCTGGAAACATGGTCAACAGATATGCCCTGGCTGGATACAGGAGTCGAATCTGGAAATAGTCGTCAACAGATATGCCCTGGCTGGATACAGGAGTCGAATCTGGAAATAGTCGTCGACAGATATGCCCTGGCTGGATACAGGAATTGAATCCTCAAACTCTTCAGACGTGCCCTGGCTAGATACAGGAATCGAGTCTGGAAATAGTCGTCAACAGATATGCCCTGGCTGGATACAGGAATCGAATCCTCAAACTCTTCAGACGTGCCCTGGCTAGATACAGGAATCGAGTCTGGAAATAGTCGTCAACAGATATGCCCTGGCTGGATACAGGAATCGAATCCTCAAACTCTTCAGACGTGCCCTGGCTAGATACAGGAATCGAGTCTGGAAATAGTCGTCAACAGATATGCCCTGGCTGGATACAGGAATCGAATCCTCAAACTCTTCAGACGTGCCCTGGCTGGATACAGGAATCGAGTCTGGAAATGCTTCAGACGTGCCCTGGCTAGATACAGGAATCGAGTCTGGAAATGGTGTAGTTGATTTGTTGAACACTTTTGACATTCGAATGCCCCAAGTGGTGGTGAAGGAGTCTTGAATCAGATTACTCTGCATATTGAGATTTCTTGAAATCTTGACTGGACTGCCCCAGGTTAACTGAATTTTGAAAGATCTGTTGGACTTTGACTGGATTGCCCCAGGTTAATTGAATTGAAAGATCTGTTTGGACCTTGACTGGACTGCCGCAGGTTAACGACATGTCATGCCCCTTGCTGATAGGAGATTTGATGGAAGTGTTATCCTCTTGAAGTGATTTTGACTTACTGAGAGAGTTTTCGTTCCTCCGAACATTCGCTGTATGAATTTCTTCGCTGTCAAACAAAAGGGTCAAATGCAGACAGTGATGTTCGAATAATGCAAAGTTTATGTTTGACTCGAAGTTTTGAAAAACGCGTTTTTGGCAGAAAACTTTTCATAAGACAAGTTAACACAAGATTTAGAGCAAAGCCCTACAGGAGTCAGGATACCTTTTGTAACAGTATGCTTTCGAACTAACCCATGCTTCAATTAGGACTTTTGAAGGGTTGTAACGTGGCCTGGTTCACGGTTTAAGAAACAAAGGATAAAGGCTCAAAGTATATTTGTACCCACCCGTTCTTCGTGATGTTCTTCGACCTAAGCTCAGTTAATTGCGTCATACTCTGTTTTGAGTTTGGACCGACTTTCGGGCGATGGTTCACCAGTTTGAATTTGGGAGACAGTCATCATCTCCTTTTTCTTTTCCAACACTTTTCATGTTGTTGAGGATTTTGTAATGACCTCACTATTTTGATTTTGATTTGTTATCCCTAACTTTTGCCTGACTGTTACCGTTTTCGGGATTACTGTCAGCGGGATGCCCCAGCTTTCTTAAGACTCCTTGATAGGTTTTGGCTTGGTGGGCTTTTCTCTTTTGAGAGATTGACTGTCTATGTGATAGGGAACCACCCTTGTCTTTTGATTCCAAAGGAATGCTTTCTCTTTTGATGTTGTTCGTTGTGTTACGAACTGAGAGTTTGCGACTTCAATGCGCATTTTCTTTTGAATTAACTGAGATACTACCCTGCCCCAGGTTTATATCAAAGGTTTTGATCGTTTAGAACAGGGAACTCCTACTTCTTTGGCTCGAAGGGGTTGACTAGGGATTAACTTCCTTATAACTCCAGTGTTTGGGAATTGAAAGAAATGCCTGTACATCATCAGCACGGTCCGTTCAAAAGCATACTGTATAAGATCATGGTATTGTTTCGTCATCCTCCCTCTAAAGGCTTATAGCTTTTTATCAAGAGTCAAATATCATAAAGAAAAGCAGTAGTGAAACGAATGGATGAGTTCAAGACAAACACATGCAATGCATTAATGAAAACAGAGTTTAACATCAACAGATAATTGTTTGACAGCAAAAGAAATTACAACTTTGAAAATTCAAAAAGAAGCAAAAGTCTTTCAGTTTGAGCTTCGTCACTTCAAGCGGAGAACTCTTTAACGGAAGATTTTCATCTCGCCGTCTGGCATGAATTCCAGCACCCCAATGTCAATCAGATCTTGAATTTTATTCTTCAAGGCCCAACAGTCGTTGGTGCCGTGTCCCGGGCTGTAGGAATGGTAAACACAGAATGCGTCGGGATTAAAGTGAGGAGAGGAGATATTGAGCTTCTGAGGAGGGTCCTTTACGGTGAGCAAATTGACCTCCAACAGGCGCTTCAGTATGAAGAATGATGGTATTTCAGTCTCCGTAAACTGTCTTCCCGACTTTTCTTGTTTACGCCGATTACCCCTTTGACGCCGGCGAGGTTGTTGATGGGCTTGTGACCCTGAAGCAAGCAAAGGAGCTTTCCCTTTGTCTTCTTGAGTGGATGGAGGCTGAGCGGTGAGTGGCTCTTCTACCTCAGATGTTTGCCCCAGTTGGTTGTTTGGAAGCAGTTGGCGGACAAGAACTCTGAGTTCCTCTTGTCTTTGAGATAGGTCTTGGATGAGAGCCATTTGGCCCACCAACTGTCCCATCATTTGAGTCCTTAGTGTTGTCAGATCAAACTGTAGCTCCGCAATCTGATCACTCCTGGAATTGTTGGAGTTCCCCAGGCCTTTGGTGAGGAGAGCTTTCATCTCTTCTTGCCCCAAAGACAAGTTCAGGAACATTTCCTGCAGCTGAGCAGTCTGGTCTTGGATGTCTTTGACAGACCGTTCTAGAGCCATCTCTTGCTGAAATAAACAGCAGGAGAGTAAGGAAACCTGAAAAAGAAAAGATTGTCAAAATGAAATGCATGATATGTGGATGCATGCTTTCAAGGATCTCTTGGGGTAAACACAAGAAAATGTTAGAGGTTGAACTCTGCTCTTGGATTGGAGATCCCTGTACCGGTGGACGTCCTTCCACTAGAATCAAGCTCACCATGTCAAGTGGGTCATAGCCACTGATTCAAGTTGTTGTACTTGATCTTTGATTGGAGAACTTTGTATCGGCGGATGTCTTTCCACGAGAATCAAGCTCACCATGTCAAGTGGGTCATAGCCACTGATTCAAGTTGTTGTACTTGATCTTTGATTGGAGAACTTTGTATCGGCGGATGTCTTTCCACGAGAATCGAGCTCACCATGTCAAGTGGATCATAGCCAATGATTCAAGTTGTTGTACTTGATCTTTGACTGGATTGGTTAGAGGAGAGACCTCTTGCCCCTTGATAGATGTGTAGTTCAATGTAACCCTGCATCAACAGGACCCTCGAGATCCTTGAAATGGTTATTGAAAATGCTAAAATGCTATGGTATGATGTCATGATGTTATGTACATGTATGCGAAAAGCAGGCAAGCGTATATACAGGCAAACATATTCGCACAAAGCACACAAGGCCTTAGGTTTAGGCTTGCATGAGGTTCAGGTACTACCCTCTTTCAGTTTGTTGGTTAAAACCTGTCTTATCAAAAGTAACCGGGTTCTAGAGGTCCCAACGTCACTGGATTGCTTTCATCGTTCATCGTTTCGATTTAGCCACTGAACTGGCGACCGAAATATCCCAGGAAAGCCACCCTCAATTGAGTGTAGTATCGAGTATCAACCAACCTCGGACTGCACCAAAGTCAGTTATCTCACTACCCTAAAAAGGCCAAGATGGTTCAATTAAGGTTCCTAAGGTCAGTTGATGCTTCGCGACACCACGCGGCGGCCCCGTACTCTCCTTGACTGAACTCAAGGGTTACCGGTACACACCAAAGTGCCACATCAACGTAGCAGACTGCTTCAACCATGTCGGTATACCCCGCACAGTTCCCTCACAGCCTTGTTGCTACCTAAAAGGGTTTCCCCAGATCCGGGTTAGGATCTATAAAACTCTGATACAAAGCCCACAAATGTAAAGCAAACAAAGCAATCAATTGAAAACAAAGGTGATCTAAACCCTAAGGTAACCCCACTTTTAAGTAAATCCCCAGCAGAGTCGCCAGTTCTGTGATACGGTGGGAGAACTGACTAGTGTTTTGCGTTCGTATTCGCACTTGTGCGGTTGAGCAAGAGTCGCCACCGACTTTTTATTTTATCCTAAAGGAAAGGTTAAAAAAGCACAGCAAAAACCTTTTGAGATATTTCGTGGGTTCGGGGGGTAGATTATGAAAAGGGAAGGTATTAGCACCCTTTTCATCCATGGTTATCCATGGGCTCTTAGTTACTTGGTTTTTAGATCACTTGCCTTGTTTTTCGATTGCTTTGAAAATGGTGTGTGTGTGGGTGTTTTTGAAAATGTTTTGGAAGAAGATGCCTTGTCTTAGGCAACTAATGTATTTGACTCGTGATTGAGTGTTTTACAAAAGTGTGGATCTTTTCGAAAAGATATTTCAAATGTTTTTGAGAGTTTGTATGAAAGTGTTGTGGATTGTGTTTTTTGAAAAGAAGGCAAGTGTTTTTGCAAGTTGATCTCAAGTAACTAAGAGTTTATCTACCCTATTGTACTCAAAGGTTTTTGTCATGTTTTAACCCTTTTTTAACAATTTTGTTCCACCATTGAATTTGGTGGACAATCTTGCGTTTAGGAAGTTTGTTCGGGACAGGCGCGGGTCATCGTATGGACCATGAATGCAATGATGCCAAGTGTCTTTGGCAATTTGCTTTGAAGGGACTATGATCATTCCGTTTAGGCAACATTCGAAAGCGTCATCGAGGGACTTATGATCATTTGATTTTGTTTTGCCAAAGATACTCGACGTGCAAGCATGGCCCATTTTGGAAGGCAACATGTGGGATTACCCTAGAGGGGTGCAAGTGTGATTGTGTATTGATTACATGTATTTGTCTTGTATTAGGTTATCTAGCGTTTGATTTTATGTACATGCAAACCCTAGGTCTAACCATGGTATAATTGAAAAAACTGTAAATTGCGGAATGTAAAATCTACGCTATTACAAAATAGTGTCCGGGAGTGGGGGTATAAATGTACAAGAGGGGATGAGGCTTATAGTATCCAATAAGTTACAACCAAATCGAATGCGCAATCAAATGTAAATATCGAATATACAGATATAATATAAACAAATGTGTATGGGGCAATGTATTGTGTAAGTGTACATGTGAGATGTATATGAGGTATATATGTATTGTGTGTAATTATTTACAGGCGCGAAATGTGAGATTAAAGCGTATTAGGGTTTGACCTAGAGAAATGTATTTTAATGAATCTGTGATTTTTATCTTTAATTATGTACAAAAGAAAAATGTTTTAATTAAATGCTCAAATTTTAATTAAATTGTAAAAATGATATTTTGAGAAAAAGGGTCTATTTCCATGTGTTATGTACAAATGTATTAAAGGAAGATATTTTCAAATTTAATGATATTGTATATAAAAATAAAACGTATCTTATGTATATGTACAAATTAATGTTTTCAAAATTTATGTACAAAGATATATTTAATAAAAAAAATGTTTGCAATTTTAATTATATGATAAAAAAAAAGTATTTTGCTATTTCATATACAAATATATATTTAAAAGAGATATTTTAACTATATGATAAAAAAAATATAATATGTACAAATATTTTAAGAAATTTAAATTATGCAAGAAAAATGTATATTTATTTTAGTATGCACAAAATACATTTTTATTTAAAAGAGTAAACAAAATAAAAGAAAGTATTTTCAATTTAATATATGACAAAATGCTAGGTTAGAAAAATGTATGGTCTAGTAAAGAAGAAAAAAAATTAATGCAAATCAAGTACTTGTTGTAAAAGAAATGTTAATGATTTTTTTTGGGCTTTAGAGGAAGGCAGAAACGGGTCAAGCCCATGTTAAACTTGAACGAATTTAGGGTTAGGGATTTTGTATCCAATTGAGACGAAAGCGTAGGGTTAGCAGCGGCGCCGTTCATAAGTTCGTCTTCTCCGATCACCTTCATTTCCCTGAATGCTTCCTCCATCCGGCCACCAACGTCACCTCCAGACCTCTCTTCCCTCCATGGCACGGGCTCGGCGTTCTCTTGATGCGAGGTTCGTTTCAATGCTCTTTTTTTCTTTTGTAAATGATACGCGTTTTTGATTTGAGTCTTAACTTTTACCTTTCATTATGAGATGAAGGAGAAGAGAAGAGGGAGAAGATTGCGCTACCTTCATTTTTGGAGATGGAGGAGAGGCGGAGGAGTGACGCTTTAGGAGGCCGGGATGGCGTGGACGGTGATGCTTGCCCTTGGTGACCCTGGTATCTTCGTTCTCAACTCTTGCTGTGTGAGGGTTTTATGATGATTTATACTGAGAACCTCTTTCAAATTCACTTCTTTATCTCTCTTTTTCTACTATATGTTGCCTCAATTTGTTGCTTCTTCTTTGTCCCTGAGTTGCTGTATGCCTGTTGCTTTGAATTGTTGAATGCTAGCTCTTGAATATGTGTATGCTTTTAGAACATTGGCTGCCTTGGTATTGCCTTGAAGGTTGAAGAGATTCTGAGATTGATTATCGCCCAGTGATGTTTATGCTGAGGGCTTAGAGTTTGAACACTGAGTTGCTTGGATTGAAGGGTTTTTGGTGTTGACAGTAGTGGGTTTAGGTTCAGCAGGTAGCAGGTTTTATGTTGGTGCAGGTTGAGGCTCTGGTGAGTTTTGGTTAAGGATGATGCAGGCTTGGCCAATGCAGGTTCTGGCTTAGGCAAGCGCAGGCTTAATGCTTCAGCATGTTATGGCTTGAGTTTTGGTTAAGGATGTATTCTGGTTTTAGCCAATGCAGGTTCTGAGTTTGTAGTTATGGAAAGGTTTGGTTGGTTTTAAGGTTTGAACTTGTATGTTTTATGACAGGCAGGTTAAGGCATTAGCAGGTTTTTGTGCTTCAGTTTGTGTTTTGGGTTTTATGCTGGTATGAGGTTTTGAATGTTTTAAGGTTGAGGCAGGGTTTCAGCAGGTTTTGTTGATGTTATGACCGTTGTTTTCTTTAGGCCATTTGCAGGTTTTGTATATTTTTCTCCTCCTCCTCTCTGCTTGCTGAACTGTACTGTGTGCTTTCTTTTTGTATATCTTCTGCCTCTAGCCTAAAACCTTCCTATGCTGCTTTATCCCTCTTCTTCTCTCACTGTACAGTTAAGAATTTAATATGATTTTAATTCTGTACTTTCTTTGTTCTGAAGGGGCCCTGGGAAATGATGATTAGGTTGCTTGCATAACACATTACTCTGCATACTTTTTCCAGCTTTGACAGTTTGTGTGCTGACTTTGCATTG
This sequence comes from Vicia faba, assembly GCA_948472305.1. Lineage (NCBI taxonomy): Eukaryota > Viridiplantae > Streptophyta > Magnoliopsida > Fabales > Fabaceae > Vicia > Vicia faba. The sequence continues at coordinate 779,593,753 of OX451735.1, forward strand.
ATATCTTTTCCAAAATCTTCTTTGACAGCTTGTGCACTTTTGACAGCAATTGTACTTCTTGCTTTTTCTTTGATATCTTTTGAGTGGACTTTTATTTTGACAGTAAGTTTGCACTTTTTGCTTTGGATAGAAAGTTGTAACTTGGACTTTTTCAGTTTAACTTGGATTTGAACTATGCAGTTTGAACTTTGGAATTTATGCATTTGACATTTGCATTTATGAATAAAATTCTTCCCTCTCTGTGAACCGGGAGAAATCCCGTGATTTGCAGAGAGGGTCAACTGATCCCAGTCAGTGGCCCCTAATGATGAACAAATTTATCTGTCTTTTTTAATTCAACTGCCTTCTGACTTTTCTTCTTCTTTTTGCAGATAAAAAATGGAGCACCGGAGCGGAGTGAAGAATGAAGAATATTAGAAATAGGATAGTTTTTTATTTTATTTAATATTTAAATTAATGTATATTATTGTTTGTAATTTAAATTATAAACAACAATTTGTACAAATAATTCAAATATCAATAAAATCTAAATTATCCAATTAATTCTAATTTTCTTTATTGTTTATTTATTTATTTAAAACTCTTTGAATTAAAACAATTGAAAAATAAATTTCAATCATTCAATTTTAGAATAATAAATAACTTAAATAAAAACAATATTGATCAATTAAACCTGTCTCTTCCAATATCCAAAGCAAAGCAGCAGTCAACCAAAATAAACTGATCAAGCGCATTCCTTCTTCACTGATTTGCCATAAACACTGTGAATCCAATACTGCATACTGTATTTGACCGGCCCGAACAAAACGAACTGAATTCAAACCACTGTCTCTTTTACTGATTAAATCAAGATAACGCGAATTTTAACCCGAATCTCGGAATAAACTGCAAAGTGCTGTGGAACTTAAATCCTTCTGAGAACATGCCCATAAAACCCTTAATTCCTGATTAAATGCCAAAGAACGCTCGCCTGATCAAAATTGAACCAAAAATCATCCAAAACCCTAAGTCAACTGTGAAACAATCCAGAGTTCTGAAAATCAGTAAAAACCCTAATTTCGCTTGGCTGACAAGAAAAGTCCGTTTGTCCGATTCTTGAGCCAGTTTGAAAAATCAGGAAAGGGTTGAAGTTGTTATTTCTTGGGGAAAAATGCGAGGGCAAATTTTGGGGTACAACAGTTGCCCCTGTTCAATCTTCTTGGACCTGAAGAGTTAGATTGGCAAGTTTGCCTTTCGCGACTTGAAGGTAAAAGGAGATTGGACACTAAAGTGCCCAGAAAATTTGCACTCGGTGATATGATGGTAGATGTGAATGGGCTTAAAGATGCCATTTGATGATGGGCTTAAAGATGCCATCTGGTGCGAGAGAATTTTGTCGGGGAATGGGCTTAGAGATGCCATCTGAGAATGGGCTTACAGATGCCATTCGGCGACTGCTGGTAGGAGGATGGGCTTATAGATGCCATCTGGAAATGTTGAACTGTATGTCAATGGTGAGTGGACAAGTATCAGAAGGCATCCCTGTTTTGGAACATCTCTGAATTGGGGTCCGAACAAGCAACAGATTGACGTCCATATCTGGAGAATCTGTAAACTATCTGAGATTGAATAAGCAATAGAGCAGTATCCGTTGTTGGGACATGTCCGTAAACTATTTTCAAAAATTGTGAAGAGTCTGAATCAGTTGGTAGATTTACATCCGTTGTTAGGAAGAATCTGTAAACTGTTTCAGAAGTTGAGAAAAGTCTGAATCAGTCGGTAGATTGACATCCGTTGTAGGGAAGAATCCGTAAACTGTTTCAGAAGTCTTGAAGTTGAAGAGGAACCGGTGTAGGGTTTCTTGATGATGCGTCTGAATGAATCTGGAATAAATATCAGAATGTCGCCGTGTCCGGGTCACATCTGAACTATTTCCGGATGAATCTTGGGAGTTGATCTGTGTCTGTCGACTGATCTTACCTGAAAAGGTGAAGGGTTAGTTGTATGCAATGTTATGATGCATGATGCAAAGCATGTGACATTAATTATGACATGAATGCGATGAATGCGCATGTAAGCTGACGAGCTATCTTGCTGAGGATAAATGAATCCGAGATGGCCGAAGATAAAAGCGTCTCGATTGCTGCCGGGGGAAATAAATCCTTGGCTGCTGCTGGGGAAGAGAATTCCTGATGACCTCTACTGGGGAGTTCCAAACTAGTAGACTCATGCTGGGGAGGCCAGATTGAGAATCTTCAGCTTGATGGGAAGTAACCCTGGCGACTTCACTAGGGAACTCAAGATTTGCCCTCTCCAAAACTTTGTGGGGAGAAGGTTCAAAGGTCTGGCTCCGCTGGGGACAGGTTTGAAGTCTTAGATCTGCTGGGGATACTGAAACTTAAACTCTGAGGGGAATTGAATTCCGGCGGATTCTCTGGCTGGGGATTTGCAAAGATAAGTTACTGCTGGGGAATTGTGATGAACTCCGCTGGGGATAGGAAGAATTTTGGCGAGCGCGATCTTCCGTGGTTGTTAGCTTGAGAAGAATCTGAACAAGCGATAGGTTAACCTCCGTTTACTTGGAGAACCCGTGAACTATTTTCAGAAATCTTGAGATTGAATCAGCAATAGAGCCGCATCCGTTGTTGGGAAGCGTCCGTAAACTAATTTCAAAGGTTGAGAAGAGTCTGAACAAGTTGGTAGATTGTCATCCGTTGTTGGGAAGAATCCGTAAACTGTTTCAGAAGTCTTGAAGTTGAATTAGCAATAGAGCCGCATCCGTTGTTGGGAAACGTCCGTAAACTAATTTCAAAGGTTGAGAAGAGTATGAACAAGTCGGTAGATTGACATCCGTTGTAGGGAAGAACCCGTAAACTAATTTCAGAAGTCTTGAAAAGTCTGAACAAGTCGGTAGATTGACATCTGTTGTAGGGAAGAGAATCCGTAAACTAATTTCAGAAGTCTTGAAAAGTCTGAACAAGTCGGTAGATTGACATCCGTTGTACGGAAGAATCCGTAAACTAATTTCAGAAGTTGAGAAGAGTCTGAACAAGTCGGTAGATTGACATCCGTTGTAGGGAAGAGAATCCGTAAACTAATTTCAGAAGTCTTGAAAAGGAACCGGTGTAGGGCTTCCTGATGATGAGCTTGTGTAAAACTGCATCGGTTTTGAACACTTTTGACATTCGAATGCCCCAAGTGGTGATGTAGATAAATTCCTGGCTTATTACAGGTGTTGGTCTACAATCGGTCGTTCACAGATGTTTTCCTGGGTTATTACAGGTGTTGATCTGGAATTCTTCAGACGTGCCCTGGCTGGATACAGGAATCGAATCTGGAAAGGTGATAGTTGATAGATATGCCCTGGCTAGATACAGGAATCGAATCTTCAAACTCTTCAGACGTGCCCTGGCTAGATACAGGAATCGAGTCTGGAAACATGGTCAACAGATATGCCCTGGCTGGATACAGGAGTCGAATCTGGAAATAGTCGTCAACAGATATGCCCTGGCTGGATACAGGAGTCGAATCTGGAAATAGTCGTCGACAGATATGCCCTGGCTGGATACAGGAATTGAATCCTCAAACTCTTCAGACGTGCCCTGGCTAGATACAGGAATCGAGTCTGGAAATAGTCGTCAACAGATATGCCCTGGCTGGATACAGGAATCGAATCCTCAAACTCTTCAGACGTGCCCTGGCTAGATACAGGAATCGAGTCTGGAAATAGTCGTCAACAGATATGCCCTGGCTGGATACAGGAATCGAATCCTCAAACTCTTCAGACGTGCCCTGGCTAGATACAGGAATCGAGTCTGGAAATAGTCGTCAACAGATATGCCCTGGCTGGATACAGGAATCGAATCCTCAAACTCTTCAGACGTGCCCTGGCTGGATACAGGAATCGAGTCTGGAAATAGTCGTCAACAGATATGCCCTGGCTGGATACAGGAATCGAATCCTCAAACTCTTCAGACGTGCCCTGGCTGGATACAGGAATCGAGTCTGGAAATGCTTCAGACGTGCCCTGGCTAGATACAGGAATCGAGTCTGGAAATGGTGTAGTTGATTTGTTGAACACTTTTGACATTCGAATGCCCCAAGTGGTGGTGAAGGAGTCTTGAATCAGATTACTCTGCATATTGAGATTTCTTGAAATCTTGACTGGACTGCCCCAGGTTAACTGAATTTTGAAAGATCTGTTGGACTTTGACTGGATTTCCCCAGGTTAATTGAATTGAAAGATCTGTTTGGACCTTGACTGGACTGCCGCAGGTTAACGACATGTCATGCCCCTTGCTGATAGGAGATTTGATGGAAGTGTTATCCTCTTGAAGTGATTTTGACTTACTGAGAGAGTTTTCGTTCCTCCGAACATTCGCTGTATGAATTTCTTCGCTGTCAAACAAAAGGGTCAAATGCAGACAGTGATGTTCGAATAATGCAAAGTTTATGTTTGACTCGAAGTTTTGAAAAACGCGTTTTTGGCAGAAAACTTTTCATAAGACAAGTTAACACAAGATTTAGAGCAAAGCCCTACAGGAGTCAGGATACCTTTTGTAACAGTATGCTTTCGAACTAACCCATGCTTCAATTAGGACTTTTGAAGGGTTGTAACGTGGCCTGGTTCACGGTTTAAGAAACAAAGGATAAAGGCTCAAAGTATATTTGTACCCACCCGTTCTTCGTGATGTTCTTCGACCTAAGCTCAGTTAATTGCGTCATACTCTGTTTTGAGTTTGGACCGACTTTCGGGCGATGGTTCACCAGTTTGAATTTGGGAGACAGTCATCATCTCCTTTTTCTTTTCCAACACTTTTCATGTTGTTGAGGATTTTGTAATGACCTCACTATTTTGATTTTGATTTGTTATCCCTAACTTTTGCCTGACTGTTACCGTTTTCGGGATTACTGTCAGCGGGATGCCCCAGCTTTCTTAAGCCTCCTTGATAGGTTTTGGCTTGGTGGGCTTTTCTCTTTTGAGAGATTGACTGTCTATGTGATAGGGAACCACCCTTGTCTTTTGATTCCAAAGGAATGCTTTCTCTTTTGATGTTGTTCGTTGTGTTACGAACTGAGAGTTTGCGACTTCAATGCGCATTTTCTTTTGAATTAACTGAGATACTACCCTGCCCCAGGTTTATATCAAAGGTTTTGATCGTTTAGAACAGGGAACTCCTACTTCTTTGGCTCGAAGGGGTTGACTAGGGATTAACTTCCTTATAACTCCAGTGTTTGGGAATTGAAAGAAATGCCTGTACATCATCAGCACGGTCCGTTCAAAAGCATACTGTATAAGATCATGGTATTGTTTCGTCATCCTCCCTCTAAAGGCTTATAGCTTTTTATCAAGAGTCAAATATCATAAAGAAAAGCAGTAGTGAAACGAATGGATGAGTTCAAGACAAACACATGCAATGCATTAATGAAAACAGAGTTTAACATCAACAGATAATTGTTTGACAGCAAAAGAAATTACAACTTTGAAAATTCAAAAAGAAGCAAAAGTCTTTCAGTTTGAGCTTCGTCACTTCAAGCGGAGAACTCTTTAACGGAAGATTTTCATCTCGCCGTCTGGCATGAATTCCAGCACCCCAATGTCAATCAGATCTTGAATTTTATTCTTCAAGGCCCAACAGTCGTTGGTGCCGTGTCCCGGGCTGTAGGAATGGTAAACACAGAATGCGTCGGGATTAAAGTGAGGAGAGGAGATATTGAGCTTCTGAGGAGGGTCCTTTACGGTGAGCAAATTGACCTCCAACAGGCGCTTCAGTATGAAGAATGATGGTATTTCAGTCTCCGTAAACTGTCTTCCCGACTTTTCTTGTTTACGCCGATTACCCCTTTGACGCCGGCGAGGTTGTTGATGGGCTTGTGACCCTGAAGCAAGCAAAGGAGCTTTCCCTTTGTCTTCTTGAGTGGATGGAGGCTGAGCGGTGAGTGGCTCTTCTACCTCAGATGTTTGCCCCAGTTGGTTGTTTGGAAGCAGTTGGCGGACAAGAACTCTGAGTTCCTCTTGTCTTTGAGATAGGTCTTGGATGAGAGCCATTTGGCCCACCAACTGTCCCATCATTTGAGTCCTTAGTGTTGTCAGATCAAACTGTAGCTCCGCAATCTGATCACTCCTGGAATTGTTGGAGTTCCCCAGGCCTTTGGTGAGGAGAGCTTTCATCTCTTCTTGCCCCAAAGACAAGTTCAGGAACATTTCCTGCAGCTGAGCAGTCTGGTCTTGGATGTCTTTGACAGACCGTTCTAGAGCTATCTCTTGCTGAAATAAACAGCAGGAGAGTAAGGAAACCTGAAAAAGAAAAGATTGTCAAAATGAAATGCATGATATGTGGATGCATGCTTTCAAGGATCTCTTGGGGTAAACACAAGAAAATGTTAGAGGTTGAACTCTGCTCTTGGATTGGAGATCCCTGTACCGGTGGACGTCCTTCCACTAGAATCAAGCTCACCATGTCAAGTGGGTCATAGCCACTGATTCAAGTTGTTGTACTTGATCTTTGATTGGAGAACTTTGTATCGGCGGATGTCTTTCCACGAGAATCAAGCTCACCATGTCAAGTGGGTCATAGCCACTGATTCAAGTTGTTGTACTTGATCTTTGATTGGAGAACTTTGTATCGGCGGATGTCTTTCCACGAGAATCGAGCTCACCATGTCAAGTGGATCATAGCCACTGATTCAAGTTGTTGTACTTGATCTTTGACTGGATTGGTTAGAGGAGAGACCTCTTGCCCCTTGATAGATGTGTAGTTCAATGTAACCCTGCATCAACAGGACCCTCGAGATCCTTGAAATGGTTATTGAAAATGCTAAAATGCTATGGTATGATGTCATGATGTTATGTACATGTATGCGAAAAGCAGGCAAGCGTATATACAGGCAAACATATTCGCACAAAGCACACAAGGCCTTAGGTTTAGGCTTGCATGAGGTTCAGGTACTACCCTCTTTCAGTTTGTTGGTTAAAACCTGTCTTATCAAAAGTAATCGGGTTCTAGAGGTCCCAACGTCACTGGATTGCTTTCATCGTTCATCGTTTCGATTTAGCCACTGAACTGGCGACCGAAATATCCCAGGAAAGCCACCCTCAATTGAGTGTAGTATCGAGTATCAACCAACCTCGGACTGCACCAAAGTCAGTTATCTCACTACCCTAAAAAGGCCAAGATGGTTCAATTAAGGTTCCTAAGGTCAGTTGATGCTTCGCGACACCACGCGGCGGCCCCGTACTCTCCTTGACTGAACTCAAGGGTTACCGGTACACACCAAAGTGCCACATCAACGTAGCAGACTGCTTCAACCATGTCGGTATACCCCGCACAGTTCCCTCACAGCCTTGTTGCTACCTAAAAGGGTTTCCCCAGATCCGGGTTAGGATCTATAAAACTCTGATACAAAGCCCACAAATGTAAAGCAAACAAAGCAATCAATTGAAAACAAAGGTGATCTAAACCCTAAGGTAACCCCACTTTTAAGTAAATCCCCAGCAGAGTCGCCAGTTCTGTGATACGGTGGGAGAACTGACTAGTGTTTTGCGTTCGTATTCGCACTTGTGCGGTTGAGCAAGAGTCGCCACCGACTTTTTATTTTATCCTAAAGGAAAGGTTAAAAAAGCACAGCAAAAACCTTTTGAGATATTTCGTGGGTTCGGGGGGTAGATTATGAAAAGGGAAGGTATTAGCACCCTTTTCATCCATGGTTATCCATGGGCTCTTAGTTACTTGGTTTTTAGATCACTTGCCTTGTTTTTCGATTGCTTTGAAAATGGTGTGTGTGTGGGTGTTTTTGAAAATGTTTTGGAAGAAGATGCCTTGTCTTAGGCAACTAATGTATTTGACTCGTGATTGAGTGTTTTACAAAAGTGTGGATCTTTTCGAAAAGATATTTCAAATGTTTTTGAGAGTTTGTATGAAAGTGTTGTGGATTGTGTTTTTTGAAAAGAAGGCAAGTGTTTTTGCAAGTTGATCTCAAGTAACTAAGAGTTTATCTACCCTATTGTACTCAAAGGTTTTTGTCATGTTTTAACCCTTTTTTAACAATTTTGTTCCACCATTGAATTTGGTGGACAATCTTGCGTTTAGGAAGTTTGTTCGGGACAGGCGCGGGTCATCGTATGGACCATGAATGCAATGATGCCAAGTGTCTTTGGCAATTTGCTTTGAAGGGACTATGATCATTCCGTTTAGGCAACATTCGAAAGCGTCATCGAGGGACTTATGATCATTTGATTTTGTTTTGCCAAAGATACTCGACGTGCAAGCATGGCCCATTTTGGAAGGCAACATGTGGGATTACCCTAGAGGGGTGCAAGTGTGATTGTGTATTGATTACATGTATTTGTCTTGTATTAGGTTATCTAGCGTTTGATTTTATGTACATGCAAACCCTAGGTCTAACCATGGTATAATTGAAAAAACTGTAAATTGCGGAATGTAAAATCTACGCTATTACAAAATAGTGTCCGGGAGTGGGGGTATAAATGTACAAGAGGGGATGAGGCTTATAGTATCCAATAAGTTACAACCAAATCGAATGCGCAATCAAATGTAAATATCGAATATACAGATATAATATAAACAAATGTGTATGGGGCAATGTATTGTGTAAGTGTACATGTGAGATGTATATGAGGTATATATGTATTGTGTGTAATTATTTACAGGCGCGAAATGTGAGATTAAAGCGTATTAGGGTTTGACCTAGAGAAATGTATTTTAATGAATCTGTGATTTTTATCTTTAATTATGTACAAAAGAAAAATGTTTTAATTAAATGCTCAAATTTTAATTAAATTGTAAAAATGATATTTTGAGAAAAAGGGTCTATTTCCATGTGTTATGTACAAATGTATTAAAGGAAGATATTTTCAAATTTAATGATATTGTATATAAAAATAAAACGTATCTTATGTATATGTACAAATTAATGTTTTCAAAATTTATGTACAAAGATATATTTAATAAAAAAAATGTTTGCAATTTTAATTATATGATAAAAAAAAAGTATTTTGCTATTTCATATACAAATATATATTTAAAAGAGATATTTTAACTATATGATAAAAAAAATATAATATGTACAAATATTTTAAGAAATTTAAATTATGCAAGAAAAATGTATATTTATTTTAGTATGCACAAAATACATTTTTATTTAAAAGAGTAAACAAAATAAAAGAAAGTATTTTCAATTTAATATATGACAAAATGCTAGGTTAGAAAAATGTATGGTTTAGTAAAGAAGAAAAAAAATTAATGCAAATCAAGTACTTGTTGTAAAAGAAATGTTAATGATTTTTGTTGGGCTTTAGAGGAAGGCAGAAACGGGTCAAGCCCATGTTAAACTTGAACGAATTTAGGGTTAGGGATTTTGTATCCAATTGAGACGAAAGCGTAGGGTTAGCAGCGGCGCCGTTCATAAGTTCGTCTTCTCCGATCACCTTCATTTCCCTGAATGCTTCCTCCATCCGGCCACCAACGTCACCTCCAGACCTCTCTTCCCTCCATGGCACGGGCTCGGCGTTCTCTTGATGCGAGGTTCGTTTCAATGCTCTTTTTTTCTTTTGTAAATGATACGCGTTTTTGATTTGAGTCTTAACTTTTACCTTTCATTATGAGATGAAGGAGAAGAGAAGAGGGAGAAGATTGCGCTACCTTCATTTTTGGAGATGGAGGAGAGGCGGAGGAGTGACGCTTTAGGAGGCCGGGATGGCGTGGACGGTGATGCTTGCCCTTGGTGACCCTGGTATCTTCGTTCTCAACTCTTGCTGTGTGAGGGTTTTATGATGATTTATACTGAGAACCTCTTTCAAATTCACTTCTTTATCTCTCTTTTTCTACTATATGTTGCCTCAATTTGTTGCTTCTTCTTTGTCCCTGAGTTGCTGTATGCCTGTTGCTTTGAATTGTTGAATGCTAGCTCTTGAATATGTGTATGCTTTTAGAACATTGGCTGCCTTGGTATTGCCTTGAAGGTTGAAGAGATTCTGAGATTGATTATCGCCCAGTGATGTTTATGCTGAGGGCTTAGAGTTTGAACACTGAGTTGCTTGGATTGAAGGGTTTTTGGTGTTGACAGTAGTGGGTTTAGGTTCAGCAGGTAGCAGGTTTTATGTTGGTGCAGGTTGAGGCTCTGGTGAGTTTTGGTTAAGGATGATGCAGGCTTGGCCAATGCAGGTTCTGGCTTAGGCAAGCGCAGGCTTAATGCTTCAGCATGTTATGGCTTGAGTTTTGGTTAAGGATGTATTCTGGTTTTAGCCAATGCAGGTTCTGAGTTTGTAGTTATGGAAAGGTTTGGTTGGTTTTAAGGTTTGAACTTGTATGTTTTATGACAGGCAGGTTAAGGCATTAGCAGGTTTTTGTGCTTCAGTTTGTGCTTTGGGTTTTATGCTGGTATGAGGTTTTGAATGTTTTAAGGTTGAGGCAGGGTTTCAGCAGGTTTTGTTGATGTTATGACCGTTGTTTTCTTTAGGCCATTTGCAGGTTTTGTATATTTTTCTCCTCCTCCTCTCTGCTTGCTGAACTGTACTGTGTGCTTTCTTTTTGTATATCTTCTGCCTCTAGCCTAAAACCTGCCTATGCTGCTTTATCCCTCTTCTTCTCTCACTGTACAGTTAAGAATTTAATATGATTTTAATTCTGTACTTTCTTTGTTCTGAAGGGGCCCTGGGAAATGATGATTAGGTTGCTTGCATAACACATTACTCTGCATACTTTTTCCAGCTTTGACAGTTTGTGTGCTGACTTTGCATTGATATCTTTTCCAAAATCTTCTTTGACAGCTTGTGCACTTTTGACAACAATTGTACTTCTTGCTTTTTCTTTGATATCTTTTGAGTGGACTTTTATTTTGACAGTAAGTTTGCACTTTTTGCTTTGGATAGAAAGTTGTAACTTGGACTTTTTCAGTTTAACTTGGATTTGAACTATGCAGTTTGAACTTTGGAATTTATGCATTTGACATTTGCATTTATGAATAAAATTCTTCCCTCTCTGTGAACCGGGAGAAATCCCGTGATTTGCAGAGAGGGTCAACTGATCCCAGTCAGTGGCCCCTAATGATGAACAAATTTATCTGTCTTTTTTAATTCAACTGCCTTCTGACTTTTCTTCTTCTTTTTGCAGATAAAAAATGGAGCACCGGAGCGGAGTGAAGAATGAAGAATATTAGAAATAGGATAGTTTTTTATTTTATTTAATATTTAAATTAATGTATATTATTGTTTGTAATTTAAATTATAAACAACAATTTGTACAAATAATTCAAATATCAATAAAATCTAAATTATCCAATTAATTCTAATTTTCTTTATTGTTTATTTATTTATTTAAAACTCTTTGAATTAAAACAATTGAAAAATAAATTTCAATCATTCAATTTTAGAATAATAAATAACTTAAATAAAAACAATATTGATCAATTAAACCTGTCTCTTCCAATATCCAAAGCAAAGCAGCAGTCAACCAAAATAAACTGATCAAGCGCATTCCTTCTTCACTGATTTGCCATAAACACTGTGAATCCAATACTGCATACTGTATTTGACCGGCCCGAACAAAACGAACTGAATTCAAACCACTGTCTCTTTTACTGATTAAATCAAGATAACGCGAATTTTAACCCGAATCTCGGAATAAACTGCAAAGTGCTGTGGAACTTAAATCCTTCTGAGAACATGCCCATAAAACCCTTAATTCCTGATTAAATGCCAAAGAACGCTCGCCTGATCAAAATTGAACCAAAAATCATCCAAAACCCTAAGTCAACTGTGAAACAATCCAGAGTTCTGAAAATCAGTAAAAACCCTAATTTCGCTTGGCTGACAAGAAAAGTCCGTTTGTCCGATTCTTGAGCCAGTTTGAAAAATCAGGAAAGGCTTGAAGTTGTTATTTCTTGGGGAAAAATGCGAGGGCAAATTTTGGGGTACAACACACCTCATGCGGAAACTTGGTAGTTTTTGGAATGGAAGAAACATCTTCAACAGCAGCAGGGGAAATAACTTAAAAGGTCTTACAGGGAGTCTCGATGAATTCCCCGTCCATCTCCATGTATCGGAATGAATTCAGATGGTTGACCATGTACTCCACTTCTCCGCAGACAGTAATAATCTTCCCTTTAATAGGATACTTTAATTTCTGGTGCAAGGTGGAGGTAACAGCGCCTTCCCCATGGATCCATAGGCGTACTAGTAGATAATAATAAGTTGGTCGGATGTCCATTACATCGAAGGTGGATTCAAAGATCTGTGAACCCACTTTGATCGGGAGGTCCACTTCTCCATGTACCATTCTTTTTTATCCGTCAAAGGCTTAAACTATAAGGTCGTTGGGTTTCAGCACAACCCCTTCACAATCCAGTCTATCAAGAGCGCCCTTCGGTAGAACATTCAGAGAAGAGCCAGTATCAACTAACACATGAGCTAATGTAGTTCCCTTGCATTCAATGGAGACATATAGGGCCCTATTATGATTTCTCCCTTCTGGAGTTAGGTCAGCGTCGAAGAAGCCTAATCCATTATCAGTTGTTAAGCTAGCCATATAACTTCTGAATTGATCATCCGAAATTTCTTGCGGCACATGAGCAATCTTCAAGAATTTTACGAAAGCTTGCGCATGGGCTTCAGAATACAATAGTAAAGATAACATGGAGATTTTGGACGGGTTCTTCCCCAGTTGTTCAACAATTTTATAGTTGCTCTTGCAGATGATTTTCAAAACCTCTTCCAACTCTTGTCCAAAGGTGTCCTTAACTGTAGCTCCTTTTGGCGCCTCTATCTGGGCAGGCTCTATCATTGGCTCTTCACCTCGAGCCTCGGCAGTTGTCTTGGTAACTGTGTCTTGAACAGGTCGAGATATTTCCAGGGAGAAAATCCTTCCACTTCTAGTAATTTTGCTAGTCCCCGCAGTATTGTTAATAATGGGATCAACCTCTACATCATCTTCATCATACAACTCTTGTTTAATGCCATGGTAATAGACTTCAGACCGATAATTCCAGGGAATAGACTTCTCCAAGGAATATGGGATGGGCCCAGATGTTATAATGATTAAAGAAGTAGATTTTGGATTGCCAGTAATCCTTACAGAATCTTTGGAAGTGATCCTGAAAGGAGTACCAGATATGACATACAAATCTCGGCATAAATTCTCAGCATACGAAAATTTCTCTATTAAAATTACATGTTCATCTATCAGGCACCGAACGCCTTCCTTCAGTAACCAGTATCCATTGGGTTGAACTACGCAGCAATAACATTCTTTAACACAACCTAGAAATAAACTGGCTTGTAGCAAATTCTTTTTGATTGTTGAGAGGGGAGTAACCACATCACTTATGGAGGCAACATACAAAACATCTTCAATAGCACTTATGCCTTTGTCATGCTTCAGCATAAGAGCAGTAATCACGTTCGGAGTCTCTGGAGGGTCGAACTCAATTTCCTTGTTATAAATCTTGTCTTGAATTTTGTTTTTCAGGGCCCAGCAGTTGTTGGTGTCGTGCCCAAGATTGTTCGAATGATAGGCACATTTTGCATTTGAATTGTACTTTGAACAGGATGTGTTGGGATTTTGAGGACGATCTCGCAGTGAAATGATTCAGCCTTTAACAAATGTTGCAATGCTTGAGCCAATGGCATATTAATCTTGGTGAATTGCCTCCTCAGAGCGTCTGACCATGCTGGTTTCCCTGTTGTGATTGTTGAGTAGGCGCTGGATTAGAGATCAACACCGCTCCCACAGACTGATGGCGGTCATTTTTACTACGTCTTTTCTAGCCATAGACAGTGTTGGTTTCTTTTTTACCACCAAACGGCTTCTTTACAGCATTATAAGTTATAGCCATTGGAATCTTCCCACTCTTAATACCACTTTCAACTCTTTCTTCTGTCAGAATTAGCTCAGTAAAGCCAGATGAAGAACTCCCTATCAGATGATTAAAGAATGGGCCTGTCAGAGTTACCATGAACATGTCAACTAATTTCTGGTCAGACAAGGGAGGTCGGACCCTTCCAGCTAAGTCTCTCCACTTTTGGGCATACTCCTTTAACCCTTCATTCGAGCCCATGGACAGGTTTTGCAATTGTACACGAGTCGGTGGTAGGTCAGCATTATATTGATATTGCTTGTAGAAAGCAACAGCCAAGTCCTCCCATGTGCGAATGTTGCTTCCTTCCAACTGATAGAACCATTCAAGTTGAGTACTGGACAAACTTTCTTGAAAGAAATGGACCTACAATTTTCGATCAGCAGTATGAGGTTGGATCTTTCGAACATACGACCTCAAATGGATTTTGGGATAAGAGACACCATCATATTTAACAAAGATAGGGGACCATGAATTTGTGAGGGATGACCACCCCTGGCATCAGACCTAGCTCTCTGAAATCCAATCCAGGCACTTTCTGGGTTTCCATAGCTTTGAGGCGGTCTTTCAACTGCTTGTATTTGCTATTTGAAGGAGGGTTCTTTTCATCGGAATATTCTCAGAACCTGGTTATTTTTAACTTCACCCCTGACACTTCAGCCATCCTCCTCTTGGCTGGTGTCTTCCTAAGAGGAAACGTCATCCGCTTGAACCAGTTGAGCAGGACCTTTGAATATTCTCCCCATGTTGAGGATAACAGCCCGCTTCTTAGTCTTCTTTTTCTTGGCGAGGAGCGCCATCATCTCTTTTTTCCCTTTGTACAGATTCAAAAGAGTCTCTTGAAATTGTGCATGCCGAGTTTGGAGATCCTTGATAGTTTGTTCGAGGGCCATCTTATACTGAAATAAACAATAAATAGATGAGGAAACCTGTATTGGAAAACTTGTTTATAAAATTATGCATGATATGTAGATGCAATGTTTTCAAGGACCTTAGGAGATTTAAATTTTCTAATCGGGAGGAAACAAAAACAAAGATTTTTATTAGTAAGTTCAAGATTACAATTTCCTCTTAGGCTTACAATGAAAACAAAAGGGTCTCAAAGAGACAACAACATGAACTTCTAAAACCTAAGAATTAAGTCTCCCATGTACACTTCCTCTTTGTGTCGATGTATGCATTAAGGCTTTGCTCCTCAGGAAGTTGCTTTGTGAGCTCCAACACTTTCTTTTAACTTGCATAGAATTGAGTCTCAAAGGTGTCCCATTCTTCCTTGAGTTGAATCCATGACTTCTGCAATCCTTTGAGGTCAGTGGGCATGTATGGATGGAGAATAGTGTGAGAAACATCTCCTTCGACAACAGGATCTATGATCACTGGTAGAACAGCTGGATATGGCATCATGATTTTTGAGCGCGAACTTGTAACCCTTTGAGGTAGGGCTCCGAAGGGATGAAATTATTTTGTCCTAAAGTCTTGCTATCAATCTTGTTTATCATGCCCCAATCATGGATAAACCTTTGACGATAACCTTGAAAATCATTCTCGAAATCGAATAAAATATCTCGGATAAGCATGTCACGAAGACCGTCTCTTCGAGCATAACCAAATTGGTGTAAAGTTGGAGAAGGATTGTAGGTAATACCTTCCCTAATGCCAAGGAGTGGAACATTAGGGAATTCCCCGCAGAGGTCAATGATAGTAACATCTTATAGAGATCGGGAACACCAATATATATCTGAATGAGAGAGAGACATCATCCTTTGAGACCACCTTAAACCTTGTTCATTCTTCAATATTGATCGGGGAAGGTGCGAAATAAACCAGCTGGATAGCAAAGGTATGCAACACATATGAGTCCATTTCTTCCTCATAGTACGAGTGTGAAGAGAATGCAAAATATCTCCAAGCAAATTAGGCACAGGATTACGAGTGAGGAAAATTTTGACAGCATTCACATCTATGAGTTGGTCTGGATTAGCGAATAGCACCAAACCATAGATCAACAAAGCCAAGATTTCCTCGAAAGCCTGAAAACTCATAGCATCCAAAAACATCTGAGCCTTCTCTAACAGAAATTTAGGAAGAAAACCCTTGACTCCATTTCTTGTTTCCCAATTAGCTATAATGTCAGACCGCTTCAGATGTAAGGTTGCTACAATTTCTTCAGGTTGTGGGTCTTTCTCTAAACCAGTGAAAGGTGTCTGATCAAGAACAGGTATTCTGAGTAGCTTAGAGAATTCTTCCATTATGGGTACCAGTTGATAATCGAGAAAGTTGAAACAGTGATGTGCGGGATCAAAGAACTAGAATAGAACACTCATCATGTCTTCTTCAAAACCCGAAGTAACCAAATTGAGTAGATGACTATGCCTCTTGGTGAATTGGGAGCTTTCAGAAACTTTTGAGACTAACTCCTTAAGTTGAGAAGGTATCCTCACAAAGTTGATTCAGATAGTGTTTCTGCGAGCGGAGGCGTTAACCTACAAAACAGACAAAGATAAATATCTAGGTACTTGAAATGGTTAGTGAAAATGACATGGTATGATGTTATGATGTCATGTTCGAACAATTAATCATACACAAACAAAACACACAAGGACTTAGGTTTAATCTTGCATGGATTTTGTAGGTAAGTAACCTCTTGAGTTTAGTTGGTTCAACCTGTCCTAAAAGAAATAATCGGGTTCTAGGAATCTCAAATTAGTGATCTTTCTCTCATGCATTGTTTCAGCACAAGCATCTAATTTGCGACCGAAATATCCCGAGAGTCTGATCTCAATGAGTGTAGCATCGATTATCAACCAAATTCAGTATGCACCAAAGTCGACCATCTCACTACTTTTTAATGGCTAAGTTGTGTACTAAGGTTCTACGGTCAGTTAGTGCTTATGACACCACGTGGAAGCCTAGCATTCTGCTTGACTGACCCAACGGACACCAGCACCAACTAATGTGTTGCACTAACGTAGCCATCGTTTCAATCATATCAGTCTACACCGTACAGTGTTCACGATCTATTGCTACTTACCTAAAATGCCCCCAGATCCGAGTATAGGATCTATACAAGAAATAACCCAAGTCTATACTGAAATATAAAGCATACAAGGCAAACAAGTAAAGCAATAAAGGTGATCTAGCTATTAAGGTAACCCCACTTTTAGTAATTTCCCCAGCAGAGTTTCCCGTTCTGTAATACGGTGGGAGAATTGACTTTTGGGTTTTGCATTTTATCGCAAATATTGCAGGTAGCAAGAGTCTCCACCAACTTTTATTTTATCCAATAAAAGAAAGGGTGAAAAGAACAGAAAAGACCTTTTGAGAATTTTCTGAGTAAGGGGGGTAGGTTATGAAAAGGGAAGATGTTAGCACCCTTTTCATCCGTAGTTATCTACGGGCACTTAATTGCTAGCTCACTTTTTGAAATGCTTTATGCTTGTGTATGTTTGAAAATATTTTAAAAGTGCCTAAGTGCGGCAATTTTTTAATGACTCTTGCATCATTGAGAATGTATACAAAATATTTGTTTTGAAAATATTTGTTGAAAGGAATTATTGTTTCTGAAATTGTGAGGCGTGAAAATTGTTTTAGTTTGTGAGCAAGCGACAATGAGCGATCTACCTACTCAAAGAAGTATTTGTTCTTTTCCTCATCCTTTTGATAGTGCTACCCTACCATTAGTTAGTAGGAAGCCCTATCATTGGATGTGAGGGACATGCGCGGATCATCGTACAGTCATAGAAGGCAACTTGTAAGGCATTTAGCAATTGTCATAAGGGACTAAGATCGTTTATCGAAGGAAACATTGAAGGATCGTCAAGGGACTATGATCATTTAACCGAGGGTCTTTGCTAAAGCGTCCCACGTTCGAGAGACATGACTGTTTAAATATGAGGCAACAAGTGAGGGTCACCCTAGAGGTGTGCATGTGCGAAGTGTTTTGATTTCAAGTATTTGTCTTAAGATTAGGTTTTCTAACGTTTGTTTTTTATGTCTTTTCATGTACGCCTAATTAATCTAACAGTTAAGTATATACAAGTGTAGAAAAAATGCGGGAAATAAATCTACGCTATTACATTGCTTTGGGGATGGGGAGTACAAACCATAAAAAAATATGGAGGAAAGCAATAAACCCTAATTATCTATTACAAGTCATTGACAATTACATAATATTAGAAAATAATGAAGAAAAAAAAGTAAATGAGCGCGCGGAGATTGAAGAGGGAAAAGATATTAAGAACCCTAGAAATTTCAAAGTGTTAGAATATATTTTTGATTTTTTGTTTAGAAAAATATTGAAAGTGATTAATAAAAATAAAACCTAATTCTTAGTTAATTTACAAACTAATTATTTAAAATAAAAAAAAGGTGATTAAATTAAATTAATTTTAATTATCAAAAATTAAATTAATTAATTAAAAACCTAAATCTAAATTTTTTATGATTTTATGATTTTTGTGATTAAATAAAAATTAATTA
Organism: Vicia faba; assembly: GCA_948472305.1. Classification (NCBI taxonomy): domain Eukaryota; kingdom Viridiplantae; phylum Streptophyta; class Magnoliopsida; order Fabales; family Fabaceae; genus Vicia; species Vicia faba. The sequence continues at coordinate 779,612,083 of OX451735.1, forward strand.
AGCAAATAAAAATAGTTAATTAAAAAAAGAAAGTGAATGGGCCTGCAAATAAGTAAAATGGGGGGTGAGAAAGAAAAAAGGTTAGGCCCAAAACAGAGGGCCCAAGCACCTGTGGTAATTCCCTGTGATTGATCTCAAGAGTTGTATTATAGTCATGGTTGTCTTGGAGTGTTGGATCTGGAATCTTGAGATCTGGTGGTCAAGATATGAGGATGCATGGTGTGCGCATATGCCTGGCTTGCATTGAATCTACAATGAAAATGTTAGAAAATAAAATGCTAGAGGAAGGGATCGAACTCCTTCCTCGACACACCAACGCCTTGCTCACACATACGCTTCCCATTGGGGTGGCTATTTCATCTGATTATGAAACGCCCCCCAGTAAATATATTATAAAACAAGTTTGAAAATTTTTAAATGGCCATCTTCATCTTCCTCGCGCGCACGAACAACAACAACACCATTTCCATTTTTGATTTTGTAAAATGCTCATTTCTCAACCAAACTGAAAACTTCCAAAACCAAACTTGCTTGATTTTTTTAGAAGGAATGCAACCATATAAACTATAAACACTATAGGTTAAAGATGAGCGTGAATTTTGTTTGGTACCAAACTGAAAACCTAATATTTCATAAAACTCAGTTCCAAAATTCTTATCACACAGTCAATTAAAATGAGATTTAAGGACATGGTTAGCTTCGTAGACATGATATCTGCATTTTCTCTTTAGAAAGTATATGCTAGTGATGCTTGTATCAAGATTTCAAAGTTTGAGAAAAATTACCTCTTGATGAAAAAACCAATGCCCTCTACATGACTTCCAGATGTGAAATGATGATTTGGTGAGCTTGCTTGGCCCCTGAGGGAGCTGTTTGGATACTCACTTGGTGCTGAGAACCTCTGGATACCTCTAACCAAGTCAACTTGCAAGTATGAAAATTGAAAATGGTGGATGATGAATATGATGTTATAGTGATGAAACAGGTCTTTTGATCACTTATACATGATGTATATGAAGTTTTTGGATAATTTGTTTGGACAAAAGTGGCAAGAGTGATGAGTTTCAAAGTTAAGGTTTCAATAGCTTAAAAATGAAGGTTTTGGCCAATTCTAATTTGAGAGAGATTAAGGGTGTTTTTGAAGCTGTCAATCCTTGTTTTGGCTTGCAAATGGCCTCTCTATTTATAGGAAAAATGTTTGAGGGTAAAGGTCGATCAGGTTTGCAAGTTATGGAGTTATGGCTTGGTTGGGATGTAACTTAAAGTTTCTTGTGAAATCAAAGTTCCAATGCCTAGTATCATGTCTCATAAAGTGGTTAGACACTTTAAACATGTTCCTCTGAGTTTTTAGGTTGAGTGTGTGCAGATGAAACAAGTGATAGGCTCAAGGAGAGTTGACAACTGCATAAAGCATGCTTTATAGGAATGGAAGTTTGATCTTTTTCCCCTAAATGGAAAGTTTTCTTGAGTAAAGCCTTAATCAATTGGATAATGGCCCAAAAGTTTGTGTAATCATATGATTATGGAGAGATTTATAGTTTAGAGACCTGCAAAGTGAGATTGTTTGCATGGTTATGAGATTTGGTTATGAGTTCATCACAAAATGACCTATAGTTTAAGAATGAAATGTCAACTTCATGTCTTCGAATCTCCTAGCTCGAACATGATAAATTCGTGCTCTTGGATATTTTGGTAAGCTTGAAACATGATCTTCAACTTTCATGTTGACCACTTTGGCTAAATCAAGTGGGAACTTGGTGAAAATTTTCCAAGAAGTTTGAGATAAAAAACTGATCAAAATTTGTTGAAAATTTTTCTAAGTGTTGGATAAAAACATCACAACTTCATGGGCTCATATCTCTTAAATTAAGCACTTTTTGAGGATCATCCCACATTAACCAAGTTGTAGAATTCATTAATCCCTACAAATTTCATGTTGAAAGTTTTCCCTGAATCAAATTGTATCTTGAGGATACTTGCTTGTGAAGTTAGGGTTTTTAGGCATAAAACACTTGAAATTTCCAAGGGTTTAAAATTCTTTCAACTTTGACTTTTGTTGACTTTCTTAATTCTCTTGATTCTTGATGATCAAACTTGATAATTTTGAATATTTTGATGATTCTTGATCTTTGAAGTTCAATGTTGACCAAAAAAGTCAAAGTTTGACTTTTGTGTGACTGTTGACTTTTCATCAATTGATTCAATTCCTCAATTATCAATCACTTGTGTCTTTAGAGATGTCTTGAGCCATGTAATCAGGTCAAGATATTGTGTTTGAGCCCTTGAGATCATGCTTTAAGCCATTAGGTCATGCACTAGGCCAGAAGTTAATGATCAGTCATCTTCAATCAAAACCCTAATTTGGCAATTTTTGACCTTTAATGATTTGAGGGCTTTCCTTGAGGAATCGTGATCAACCCTTGATAAAATAATGAATATAACCTCAAAATGTTGATGTTAACAAAAAATCTTGAAGTTTGACTGTATGTTGACCATAGTTGACTTTTTACCTAATGCAGTTGACTTTCAATCTTCTGAGCCATTGACTGAGTAAACATGTGATGCAAGACTTGAAACTTGACATAAGCATTATTGAGGATCTATGATGAAACATGAAAGTCATTTGAGACCCTTGCAACACAATCTTCTTTGAGAAGCACCAAACCCTAGTTGAAGACCCTTGCTTAGGAGGAGGTTTGACCAGTTAACTCTTGAGTAGCTTTGAGTATTTTAGACCTTTGTGAACATGTCTTGAAGAAAATGGGAGGACAAATTTTGGGGTACAATAGCTGCCCCTGTTTAATCCTCTTAAACCTGAAGAGTTAGATTGGCATGTCCGCCATTCGTGACTTGAAGGTATAAGATGATTAAACACCTAAGTGCTCAGAAATTTGCACTCGTCGGTGCATGAAGTAACTCTGTTGGTTGATTATACCAGAAATGGGCTTAAAGATTTAATTTGGAGAGGTGATAGAGATTTGTTAGAGATGGGCTTATAGATGCCATCCAAAGTAAATGTTGATAGAACTTAAACTACGTCTACGCTTGGCTTCGACTTGAAGAAGTATCAGAATAAATCTACGCTCGATTTAATCTGAGTCAGAGAATGTCTACACCTGTCTTTAATTGGGAGAAGTATCAGAATAAATATATGCTCGATTTAATCTGAGCTAGAAGATGTCTACGCATATCTTTAACTGGAAGAAGTATCAGAATAAATCTATGATTGATTTAATCTGAGCCAGAAGATGTCTACTGGAAGAAGTATCAAAATAAATCTACGCTTGATTTAATCTGAGCCAGAGGATGCCTACGCATGTCTTTAACTGGGAGAAATATTAGAATAAATCTACGCTCGATTTAATCTGAGCTAGAAAATATCTATTGGAAGAAGTATCAGAACAAATTTATGCTTGATTTAATTTGAGTTAGAATATGTCTACGCATGTCTTTAACTGGAAGAGGTATCAGAATAAATCTACACTCGATTTAATCTGAGCCAGAAGAGGTCTTTTTGTCTTTAACTGGAAGAAGTATCAGAATAAATCTATGGTTTATTTAATCTGAGCCAAAAAATGTCTACTGGAAGATGTATCAGGTTATATCTATGGTTGATTTAATCTGAGCCAGAAGATATATTTTTTGAGAATGATCCTTTGAGGAAATTGCTGAAATAGATCTTTGTCAGATGTAGCCTTGGAGAAGACGGTTAGGTCATATAAGTAGTTGATGATGTTTGTTTGTTGATTGATCTTTCCTGAAAAGGTAAAGATATAGTTGTACGCAATGTCATGATGTATGAAATACACTACAAAATGATGTTCTCAAAATAAATGAGATTGTGTTATATGTATTTCGTATGTATATGTTATGATATTGATGAATGATGTATGAATGTGAAATGTTGTTGGAAGTGTTTCAAAAGTTTCGTATGACATATTGTTGAGGAAAATGAATCCCTGACTGGTGTTGGGGATAAAGAACATATGTAATTTTCAACCTTGTCTAGAATTCTTCCGATGGGGATTCCTGCTTGCTGTTTGAGGAAATTACGTTGGGGAATGTTAACTTCTATTTGGGGAGAAAAGTTTAGGAACATTAGTCATTCATCGCTCTACTCGAGAGTTTAATTCTTATATACCCTTACTAGGGATGAAAGAGATGGATAACCTTCCGACTTGTCTGGGGAATAATTCTTATATACCCTGACTGGGGATAAAAGAGATGGATAACCTTCTGACTCATTTGGAGAATTTAATTCTTATATACCCTGACTGGGGATAAAAGAGATGGATAACCTTTTGAATCGTCTGGGGAGGATAAAGTTGTCTGATATATGGTCCGGTTCTAGGTTTCGTAGTTACTCTCTGGGGATAGTGGCGACTTCACTGGGGAGAGGAATTTTACAGGTGATTTGTAGCCATCTGAAGAATAGACTCAAGCCGGGGGGACTGTAATCTGTTGAGGAAATAAACCTTTTTGGGGAAATAAACCATATTGATGGAGAGATACTTTGATGATGGAACACCCTTGCTGGGGAAATGAACTCTGCTGGAGAGCAGAAAATCTGTAGTGGGTTTTACAGTTTTGGAGGAATAAACTCAGTTGAGGAAGAGAACTTCCATGAATTGTAATGATTGGAACTCTGTAGGTTGGTGGTATTGCCAATTAAGAAATCATACTCCTTTATCCGCCCGAGCGATCTCCCGGGGAAACTGCGGGGAATGTATGTTCATTGAAGATGAATATGTGAAGATTACTCTGTGGGGATAATCTCATGGAATTGGCTCTGTGGGGATTGTGGACAACTTGAATGTCATCCCAACTCCTAGAGTCTTGAGTAAATACTTATTCCTATTCTTAAACATATATTTGTTAACAGTTAATCGTGTTCATATGCATATGTTCATTCAATTTTAATCATTAGACGTTTTTGCAAACAAAATAGAAAACTTAAAAAAAACAAAAAGGGTGAATTTTAGGGTGTATTTGTATTTATAGTTTGCCTATAAACAGATGATTTTGTACAAAGAGACATAAATCCTAGTAAGAGGAAATTGACATTAAATGAAAAAAGTACAAAGTGAAAACAAAACATATAGCTATGTGGAAATCATCTCGTTGGATTCCAACTCCATTATTGCCCCTATTTCTTTGAACATCCCATCCCTCGATGTCGAAAGAAGTTGATTGAACTTATCTTTACCATTTGAACTTTTGACTTTGGTAATAAAGCTTGTAGTATGTGACCCAATGGGATATAGTAGTATGCTTTTAATCCCTAACTTTTGCATGGACCATCCTTTCGAATTTTCACTCCACCAGGATACCATTTTTTGCCCAAGCCGCCTTTTCAAGTTTCCGACTTACCGGGTGTACAATCTTTTATATATATATATATATATATATATATATATATATATATATATATATATATATATATATATATCCCTAATTTTTGCCCGAACCCTTTTGGTTCGTCGGAATGCCCTTATTTTTGCCTAGGCCAGTCAACCTAGTGGGCCATTTCCATGCGTAGTATCATTTAACTATGTCCACGTTCACAGGATGCGGGAAATCTTCATCATCCATGGTGGTTAGTATCATAGCACCGCCCAAAAATACTTTCTTGAAAACAAATGGCCCTTCGTAAGTGGGAGTCCATTTTCCCTTTGGATTACCTTGTGGTAGAATGATGCGCTTTATTACCAAGTCACCATCCTGATATACTCGATGTTTGATTTTCTTGTTTAATGCCTTGATTATGCGTTTCTGATACATCTGACTGTGATAGAAAGTCGCAAGCCTCTTTTCGTCAATCAGATTCAACTAGACTAGCCTGGTCCGAATTCATTCGTCTTCGTCTAAGTCTTCATCTTTCATAATCCTCAGAGAAGGAATCTGAACTTCGACAGGTAGGAAAGCTTTCATACCATAGACCAGAGAGAATGGGGTTTCCCTAGTTGATGTTCGTGCTGAAGTGCGATAGCCATTAAAAGCAAATGGTAACATCTTGTGCCAGTATTTGTAAGTCACAACCATCTTCTGTATGATCTTCTTAATATTCTTGTTGGCAGCTTCCACTGTGCCATTCATCTTTGGTCGATACGGAGAAGAGTTGTGGTGCTTGATCTTGAACTGTGTATAGAATTCAGTGATGATAGTGATGTGGAAGTTGGTACCATTGTCCGTGATGATTCTCTCGGGGATACCATACCGACAGATGAGGTTATGCTTAATGAATCGAGCTACCACATTCTTGGTAACAGAGGCAAATGAGGCCGCTTCAACCCATTTTGTAAAGTAGTCAATGGAGACGAGAATGAAGCGATGTCCATTAGAAGCAGTAGGCTTGATTTCTACGATCATATCAATGCCCCACATTGCGAATGGCCAAGGAGCAGCCATGGCGTTCAAATGTACTGGAGGCACATCAACTTTATCAGCATAAATCTGACACTTATGACAAGTTCTCGAGTGGTGGGGACAGTCGATTTCTATAGTCGACCAATAGTAACCTGCTCTCATAATCTTTTTAGCCATGGTATTCCCGCTGGAGTGAGTACCAAAGATGCCTTCGTGCATATCCTCTATAATTTTCTACGCTTCCTTCTTGTCTACATAGCGAAGCAGAGTTGAATCATGATTACGCTTGTGTTGGCTCTTAAATTCGACACCCTTGTTTCATTAATATCAGCCATTAAAGCTGAAGGATGTTTTCGATCAGATGGGTCTGTCGAAATGCCCATCGAAAGATGACACTGTACTTAGAAGATTTCTTCCAAGGGAGAAGTTGGTTGCCTTCGACGTCGAAGGTGTTTCTCGTCGAAGATGCTTCTCGACGAAGGCGTTCGATGGTTCAGAGTGGAACGGTTTGAAGTTCAAGCATTTGGAGGGAAAACGGTTTCCAGCGGTTACCAAGTGCAACGTGCAAAGATCTGGAGCGTCGAACGTTGAGAGCGTGCCAAGTGGAATCATCTCGAAGCAGTGTAACTGCCCGACGGTTACTTGGGATGTTTTAGTATAAGTAGTAGTAGTTCACGCAGTTTCTCGGGTGTGTTCACAATTATATACAAAGTCACTCATATAGATTCGAGTACCCAGCGTGTGAGAAAGAATTATTGAGAAATGTATGTGTGAAACACCACCTTTATTAATCAAAGTCATTTACTTTTTCCAGAAACTTTACTTGCTTTCTTCTTTACTTTGCCTGTCGAAGCCTTTTATTTTAAGCCTTCCTTTACTTCAAGCCTTCACTTATTTTACCAAGTCTATTTCTTCATGCAATTTACTTAAAGCCTCTTTATTTTATTGTCATTTAACCATTATCCAATTTAATCAAAACCTCAAAATCAACCTATGTCTTACGATCAATCTGATCGATCCTGCGAGTAACCAAATAAGTAACCATTTGGAGGATCAGCGGTTGTTTACCAATAACCACGGTAAACAAATTGGCACACCTGGTGGGACTGTGTGTTGATTTTTGAACATAATCTCATCTTTTTCGAGGAGTGTTGCATGTTATTGAGAAGTGGTAGAATATACACTAACGATACCAATACTGCCAGAAGAAGGGAAGATATGGCGAATCCGCCAAACAATAACGAAATCCCACAAACGAATGTGGGAGCAACGGTTATCCCGACCGTAAGTGAAGCGGTAACCGCTGGTTCAACACCAGCAGTAACGGTCACAACAACGGGGCCATTACCTCCGTTCACAGGCCCCAGAGTGCCTTTGGGAACTCCCCCACCAAGGGGAAATTTAGGCACAAGGCCTTTTGTTCCCCCAGGATTTATGACAGGCGGTCATAATCGAGAACCGCTCTATGGCATGCCAACTTCTGACTTGGCTAGCCTGACGAATGTTGCGTCCACTTTTTCAGACCCGTTAGTGAGTGCCTCTTCGCCACTCCAAGGTTCTGGAGTAGGTATGGCGAATAGAAATAGGACCCAACTCTTAGGAGGAACGTCCCAAATAGCCCATGGCCTTACAAATGCCTCGACAGCAGTCTTGAGGCAACAAATGGACGAAAGCAACCATGATATGGTGCAAATGTTGGCACAAACTTTAAGTACAGTGCTGAACCCTCTAATACAAAACACTACTCAATCGAATCAGCAGATGACAGCGCAAATGACGCGTTTGGCTGATTTCTTTGGAGTACCCCAACCTATTCGACAGCCCCAAAGGGCGCAAATAAGGGGAAATCAGGGTGTATTCTTAGAGGAAGAAACCACTATCAACCAGGTCTAACAGCCTGTCGAAGAAAACCTTAGGGCACGATTGGAGCAACCTGTCGAGGAACCCAGGGTAATAACCCCAGAGGTGAGGTTAGTTAACAGAAACCAAAATGCTGACGAAGTAGTTCAGCATATCCAATACCAAAACATGGGTTTGGAAAATAATCTGGCAACCATGATCGAAAGGATCATGACTCAAAATGGGATGAACATGGGCTTTCGAAGGCCCAACTTCACATCCCCGTTGTCAGAATACGTGTTACAGACAGACTTACCTCCTAGATGTAAAGTCCCCAAATTCACTAAGTTCTCTGGGGACACGACAGAATCTACTGTCGAACATGTGGCGAGATACTTGATCGAAGCAGGAGATATTTCGAATAACGAAAACCTGAGGATTAAGTACTTCCCAAGTTCTTTAACAAAGAATGCTTTTACTTGGTTTACAACTCTTCCCCCCAATTCGATCCATCATTGGACCCAGTTGGAAAGATTGTTCCACGAGCAATTCTACATGGGGCAAACCAAGATAAGCCTGAAAGAATTGGCCAGTGTAAAGAGACGTTTCACTGAACCTATAGACGAATATCTAAATAGGTTTAGGTTGCTCAAAGCGAGATGTTTTACACAAGTGCCGGAACATGAGTTAGTCGAAATAGCCGCAGGCGGTTTAGATTATTCCATTAGGAAGAAGTTAGACACCCAATACCTGAGAGACATGGCCCAACTAGCCGATAGAGTTCGACAGGTAGAACGCCTCAAAGCTGAAAAAGCAAAGGCAACGAAAGCTCATAAGAGAGAGAGGATAGCGTATGTTGAGATGGATGACGAAGATCCAGAATCCTTCGACGATACCATAACTGTCGAAGAAGGAGAAGTCGATTTAGCGGAACTAAAACAAGGGCCACCATACTCTTGCAAACTGTTAGTCCCCTCAAGTGGGAAAAATCCCATTGGTCCAGAAAGGACCAACGATAGGTTCCCCAAAAAGACTTATAGTTTTGACATCACAAAATGTGATGAGATCTTTGACTTGCTTGTAAAAGATGGCCAAATGATAGTACCCCCAGGGGTAAAAGTGCCTCTTCTTGATCAAAGAAAGAAGAGAGGCTTTTGCAAATATCATAATTTTTTGGGCCATAAAACTTCTCAATGTTTTCTTTTCAGGAATCTTGTGCAAGACGCTATCGAAGAAGGGAGGTTGAAGTTTGCTGACAAGACCCCCATGGCTGTCGACTCTAATCCGTTGCAGGCTGAAGCCCACTATGCGGAGCCCTCAGAGGTGAACGTGATCGAGGCATCCGAGAGCCAGTCGAAGAGGCCAGGAATCACAATGGTCGAAGTCTCAAAGGACCATATCAACATGCCAATCTTTGGCAGTTTTTCTGGGAATTTATCCAGAAAGACAATTGAAGCGGTTCAGATAGCGGTCGAAAGCCCAAAGCTGGAGACCGTTGAAGCACAAAAAATTGGACCAAAACCCAGTTCTCACTTGGCCACAGTTCAAGGCCAGACGGAGAATTTGGAGATTCAAATGAAGCAGTTGACTCTTGCCAACAAAGATGCAATGAATGTCAACATGGTCGAAGTCTCTGACCCAAAAGCATCAGAGGAGGCCATGAGGCAAGAACAAGCTAACAAGACTGCTTTCCCTCGGGAAAATGAAAATCTGGCAGATTTCCTGCAAAGATGCCAGAAAAAGAAGTCAGAGGTGATGCTGTGTCCAAGATGCAGTTCGATCTTTGACAAAAAAGCTGCTGAGCATATTCAAGGCGTAAGAGCAGCAAATAAGAGAAAGGAAAATGTTGATCTTCGACATGACCCCAGAAGAGCCTCCCAAAGAGGTTCAAACCAAGAAAAGAGGCCATTGACTTTCAGGCCTCCAACTAATGTGCCAGTAGATATCTGGTACAAAACATCTGGTCGAAAAAGGCCAAGTGAAGAGAAATGGCACTCTTTCGACGTGCCAAGGGGTTCATCTTTAGCACAAAAGAAAGAGCCTCAAGTTGCTGCACCTAAAGTTGCACAAGTGTCAAGCAACTACAAAGGGAAAAATCACATGTCTCGATCTCAATGGAGGAGATACCAAAGGAGACGAAAAGCTGAGAGGGAGGCTGCCAATGAACCAAAGGCAGAAACCAGTTCAAATGTTCCTCTAAGGAAGCAAAGGAAACCTCTGGAAAGAGAGCCAGTAACCAACAGGCTAGTTTGGCCTAACCAAGGTGAAATTGAAGACGAAGATGGTTCTGAGTCTGATGATACTTTGGACATAATGGTGAATATAGTCTCAGTGCTGCCCAGAGAATTCAACCGACAGGTGGAGGTCGAAACGAGTGACTGGGAAGTGGAGCAAGAAATGGCCAAACATAGGCCAGTGTGCTATTTCGTTATGGACAATGGCACTACTGAGGAACAAAATGGGTTCTTCGAACCACCTACAGAGGCGATGAAAAATCACCTCAAGCCTTTATTTGTGAGGGCTAAACTCGAAGAAACTACAGTGAATAAAATCTTGGTGGATTGTGGGGCAACCATCAACATTATTCCTCACTCTATGCTAAGGAAAATTGGCAAAAGGGATGAGGACATTAAGCCTCACAACATGGTCCTGTCGAACTATGAGGGCGGCATAGGGACCACTATGGGAGTGATCCAACTGGATATCAAGGTAGGATCTATCCTTCGACCAACAATGTTTATGGTCATATCGGCCAAACCTAACTACAATCTTTTGTTGGGCCGTGAATGGATTCATGGTGTTGGAGCTGTGCCATCATCAATGCACCAGAGGCTGCTCCTATGGCGTCCAGATGGGATGGTCGAAAACATAGAGGCAGATCAAAGCTATTACCTGGGCGAAGTGAATCACCTAGGGCTGGCAGATTTCGACAAGAACTTGGCTCACATAGGGCCATGTCCAACACCTGACTTCGACTTGGCGCCAGCGCCAAATACTTTTTGTTCCCTATACCTGCATCCTGAGCATGGTTTTCAATGGGACAGAGAAGACTTGTCCCACATAGACTTCAGTGGGTTAACTGATATCCAACCAACTGGTGGGGAAGTGAATTCAGTGATAATGACTGAGTCACAATCATTGAAGCGAATTTCGGCTTATGTGGCCGAAACAAAGATGATAACGGCTCTCGAAGCCGAAGTAAAGTACATGGCCACACAGGCCAATGATCAACAGTTATCTGCTGCAGGTCCAGGAAAGGATTTCGATCCAGAGCCTCCTGATATCATGCCAGAAGGAATGCAGGAACAGAGGCTCGACGCCATCTATGACGATGAGCCTTTGGGCTTCGAAAAGGACCCTTTGACGAACAACATTAAAATATTAGCGCAAGATCCTTTAGAAGAAATCAACTTAGGCGAAGGGTCAGAGAAAAAGCCAACTTACATCAGCGCCAAAATTGACCCAGAGCTTAGGTTGGAAGTAATCCAATTGTTGAAAGAGTTCAAGGACTGTTTCGCATGGGATTACGACGAAATGCCTGGTCTCGACAGAGGATTGGTAGAACTTCAGTTGCCAATCAAACCTGGGAAGAAGCCAATCAAGCAAATTCCAAGACGCTTCGCTCCAGAAATACTGTCGAAGATCAAAACGGAAGTCGAAAGACTGCTGAAGTGCAAATTCATACGCGTTACGAGGTATGTCGAATGGATTGCCAACATTGTGCCAGTAATTAAGAAAAATGGTACATTAAGGGTGTGCATAGATTTCAGAGATTTGAATGCTGCTACGCCCAAAGATGAATATCCTATGCCTGTGGCGGAAATGCTAGTCGATTATGCCGCTGGATATGAATACCTGAGTATGCTCGATGGTTATTCAGGATATAATCAAATATTCATTGCTGAAGAGGATGTGTCGAAAACAGCTTTTCGATGCCCGGGGGCCCTAGGCACTTACGAATGGGTAGTGATGCCTTTTGGCCTAAAGAACGCTGGGGCAACATACCAGCGAGCGATGAATTCTATCTTCCATGATTTTATTAACACTTTTATGCAAGTATATATTGATGACATTGTTATAAAATCTGTTTCCAGGAAGAATCATATTGACCACCTTCGACAATCATTCGAAAGAATGAGAAAACATGGTCTGAAGATGAACCCTTTGAAGTGCGCATTCTGTGTGAAAGCTGGAGATTTCTTGGGCTTCGTTGTCCACGAGAAAGGAATCGAAATCAACCAGAACAAGACGAAGGCTATTCTGGAAGCGAAAGCGCCATCGAATAAGAAGGAACTGCAATCTCTGTTAGGCAAGATAAATTTCTTAAGGAGGTTTATATCTAACCTAAGTGGGAAAGCTCAAGCCTTTTCACCCTTACTTCGACTGAATAAAGAGGGGTTCGAATGGGGGCAAGAGCAACAAGAAGCCTTCGACAAAATCAAAGGGTACCTCACTAAGCCACCTATTTTGGTGCCTCCTTGTAGCAATAGGAGTATGAGATTGTACATAGCTGCATCCGACAAAACTTTGGGAAGCATGTTAGCCCAAGAAGATGAGAATGGAGTCGAAAGACCCATTTACTATCTTAGTAGAGTTTTGAACGATGCAGAAACTAGATATAGCGAAGTTGAAAAATTGTGTCTATGTCTGTATTTCTCTTGTACAAAACTCAAGCAATATATAAAACCAGTTGATGTGTATGTTTCGTCTCATTTTGATGTTTTCAAGTACATGTTGTCGAAACCTATCTTGCACAGTCGAATTGGCAAGTGGGCACTAGCATTAACTGAATACTCCTTGACTTTTATGCCTCTTAAGGCAGTGAAAGGACAAGTGGTTGCAGACTTCATAGTCGACCACTCAATTCAAGTTGAGGATATTAATTATGTGGAGATAGAACCTTGGAAATTCTACTTCGATGGTTCCAGCCATAAAGATGGAACAGGGGTAGGAGTCCTGATCATTTCTCCAGAAAAAATTCCAACAACATTCAAGTACAAGATATCAGGTTCTTGTTCAAACAATGAGGCTGAGTATGAAGCTCTAATTACTGGCCTTGAAATATTGTTGGAATTGGGGGCAACTCGGGTCGAAATAATGGGAGACTCAGAGTTAGTCATCAAGCAAGTCACAAAAGAATATAAATGCATAAGAGAAAATCTCATTATGTACTTTGTGATAGCGAATCGTTTATTGAAAAAATTTGAAATGGTCAATATTCGACACATACCCAGATTGGAAAATCAAATAGCCAACGACTTGGCACAAATTGCATCTGGTTACAAGATTTCAAAAACGAGATTACAAAGAGCAATCGAAGTTCGAGAAAAGATAAAAGCAACTTGTCTATCACCAACAGACTTGGAAACGACAAGACTAGGATATGCTGATCAAAGTAACTTCGAAATTTCGTTCATAGATAATTTGTCAGAGCAGGATTGGAGGAAGCCCATTGTGGATTATCTTCAAAATCCAGGAGCTTCGACGGAACGGAAAACAAAGTACAGGGCGTTGAGTTATGTACTTATGGGTAATGAGTTATTCAAGAAGACGCCTGAAGGGGTATTGCTAAAATGTTTAAGTGAAACTGAGGCATACATAGCCCTTTCAACTACGCACGCTGGAGCATGCGGGGCTCACCAAGTAGGCCATAAGATGAAATGGTTGTTGTTTCGACAAGGACTATACTGGCCCACTATGCTGAAAGATTATGTCGAGTTCGCTAAAGGTTGCCAAGAATGTCAAGTCCATACAGGCATCCAGCATGTACCAGCAAGCGAACTTCACTCGATAGTGAAACCTTGGCCCTTTAGAGGATGGGCGTTGGACCTCATTGGAGAGATTCGACCAGCATCATCAAAGAGTCAGAAGTATATATTGGTAGGCATCGATTATTTTACTAAATGGATCGAAGTTATCCCTTTAGTCAATGTAGACCAAGAAAATGTCATTGAATTTATTCAAAAGAACATTATCTTTAGGTATGGAATCCCTGAGACTATAACTACTGATCAAGGATCAGTTTTCACCGGTCGAAAGATGCAGGAATTCGCTCAGGAAACAGGTTTCAAACTCCTAACATCAACGCCTTATTATGCACATGCAAATGGTCAAGTCGAAGCAGCGAACAAAGTAGTGATTGGCTTGATAAAAAAGCATGTTGGGAAGAAGCCAAAAAATTGGCATAAGACGTTAGACCAGATTTTGTGGGCTTGTCGAACGTCCCCAAAAGAAGCCATAGGTACAACACCATATAGGCTAACTTTTGGCCATGACGCAGTGTTGCCAGCAGAAATTTGTCTTCAATCTGCAAGGGTTCAGAGACATTATGATATTCCCTCTGAAATTTATTGGGATATGATGTTAGACGAACTAGTGGATTTAGACGAAGAAAGATTGCGCGCTCTTGACCTACTCAGGCTTCAGAAGAAAAGAGTAGAAGACTCTTATAATAAAAAGGTGAAACCTAAGGCATTTTCGCCTGGAGAACTAGTCTGGAAGGTGATTCTCCCCATGGATCGAAGGGATCGAAGCATGGGAAAATGGTCACCCAAATGGGAAGGACCATTCAGAGTTATCCAGACTTTTTCTGGTGGAGCCTATGAAGTCGAAGAGCTAGGTGAAGATAAAAGGCTCTTGAGAGTAAATGGTAAATATTTGAAAAAGTACAAACCTACACTCCAAGAGATAAAAATAAATAACAAGTAACGACTAAATTAACCATAAAGAAGCCAAAATGGAAAGTTTTTTTATATAAATTCGCCAAAATGGCAATGTCGAATACATATTACAAAATATGGTTAAAAGACTGAATCAATCAGAAGGGGATGGAGTCCTTGAGTCGAAGGTATTTGGTCTGTTGCAGCTCCAATCTTTTGTCGCACAAGGCATTCGCCTACGCAAGCTTGGCAATTTGTTCGTCGAAGGCTTGAGCTTTCTCAGCAAATTCTAAGCCCTGTGTGATTTCAGTTTGGCTTTCGGTGTCTGGAACAGTCGAGAGAAGTTCCTCCTTGCGCTTAGTATTGGCATTTATCTTAGCCTCTATTTCTTCCATTTGCGCCTTGAGGGAAGCATTCTCTCGATCGATGGCATCAACTTCTTCTTGTTTAGATGCTTTTTGCTTCGACAACTCCGCAATTCGAGAAGTTGTCTCTGCTACAGCAGTCCATGCAGAAGAGCTTTTGCCATATAACACTTCAAGCTGGCTTTTGAAACCCCTTTGGCGCCGAAAATCTGCTGAGGCTTGATCAATAATGGAGTGTAACTCCATGATAAAGCCTGAGACTTCTGGAGGCACAGCCAACAAGTCTACGGCATTCAAAACAGCCCCCAAACATGATGGAGCAGTAGGGTCTCCCTCCAAAGCTTTCATCAAGTCCCTCTTGAAAAACTGAGCCTTAACCTTCGTCAAAGCCTCATCGAGAGGAGAAGTTTCAGTGGATTTCCCCGACAGAGTGGGAACCTCCTGACTAGCATCAGACGAACTTCTGCTCTCGATGATGGCGTTCAGATAGCTAACAGGATCAGTTTGCTTCAAGAGTTCTAAGTCTTCTTTCGACCTATGCTTTGTTGAGGTAACGGCCTTTCCGACAGCGTTGTCGTGGGTTTGAGGTTGCTGAGTAGCATTTGTCTCTACTTGGTTTTCTTCGACTCGGACTGTGGCCGGACCAGCGTCATCATGGCTCCTTTCGCCAGCGTCATTATGGCTCCTTTCGCCAGCGTCACCTTGATCCTCTTCGCCAGCGTCACCACGGTCCCCTTCGTCACGATTTTCTTCCGACAGATCCACCACCTGAATCTCTTTTGGCTGTTGCTCCTCTGTTTGTGGATCTTCTGCTGATTTTTCTGCTGTCTCAGCATTGGCTTCATTTATTTCAGTATTGGCTTCATCGTTCGCCAAGTCTTTTTCTTGTGGTCTGCTGAGTTCAGCAGAATCCAATGTTTCAGAGGTCCTTGGCACTGAGCTTTCAGTGGTGTCCTGAAAAGAGAAGAAGAAGAATCTTCTAAATTCGAAAGAGACATGGTCGAACGTAGGTATCGACACTTGAGTTACAGAGGGATCAAAGAGATTACCTGTAAAGTAGCGTCAGCCCCAGGGCTGGAATTGTCGCTTTCGACAGGTTTATTGAGAAGAACGTTTAATTCCTCCTCCGTTGGCTCCTCAATGATTACTGGAGGTGGCCTGGGCTTTCTCCCAGCAACCTTTATCCTAATTGTTCGAGCCTCGGGAAGAGGAACGTCCTTCTTCAGCTTTCGCCTTTTTAGAGGAGAAGGGGGAGAATCATCTTCTTCGTCGCTCCCGGATTCGACCGTCAGTGCTGGCCGTTTCTTGGGTGAAGGTGCCTAAAAAACCAATTGGAGTTCGATTTAGAAGTTGCATCGAAAGTCAAAAGTTAAAGCCGGAAGAAAGTAATGAAAGTCTGGTTACCGATGCAGAAGGTTTTTTCGAAGGGCCTTCCCCTTGTTGGTTTGGTGTGGTCTTCGCCGGCGCTATAGTCTTCACCGGCGGTGGAGGTTTTGTTAAGGGGCCTCCTCCCTGCTGGCCTTCTGCAGCCTTCTTGGTTGCAGGTTTTTTAACAACTGAAAGTAGACAAAATAATTAACAGGCTAACAGTCGAAAGAGAAAGACAAAGTAATTTGGAAAGATGAACTTACATTTCTTTATTTTGTCCAAGACAAGGACAAAGGATTTCTGAAGCTCATCCGCGAAGTCCTTCTCGTCGAAAAACTCCTCAGCGTAGTAACTTTTCCACCACTCTTCGAAGGATGGTGAGCAGAGAAAGTTAAGTTGATAGTCGAACAACGAAAGGACTGTTCGACCAGCATACCTGCCGATATGCTTGGTGGCAGCGTCTTCAATGTAGTCGTTGCAGAAGTATAACATAGACTTCTCCCTGGGAAAAATTGGAGAAGGTAGTGTTTGGATAATACCAAACTGGCGAGACACCAGGTTTGGTTGATACGCGATCAGACTCAGGTGAGTCTTAGAGCTCTTGAATCGAAGGGGCATTATTCTTGGTGTGAGAAATGCCTCCCACACTGTTGTATGTTCGTCGACCTGAGGACCACTCGACGTCCTAGGATGTGGCCTTGTAAACCACTCTGGGCCAAACTTTCGTCGAGCAAACGGAGCCATGGTCGAAGCAAACTCTTTCCTTTTAGCAAACATCAGAACGAAGTTTGTAAAGGTTTGTTGAAGCTCCAGCCCATCTTCTGTTGGAGTCAACAGAGCCAATCTGGTGCCTTCGACGCATCTGTTTGCTATTTCTGGAGCCTGCTCATTTATTTGAATCCTCTTAGGCAAGAAAGATTCGAAGGTGGCATTGAGCCACAGTTGAAGCAGCCAAAAAGGTCCAGCAAGCAGCAGACTGGCTCTGTTCTCGATGATCTTCAGAAGAGTCGCTCCGTTGCTAATCGACTCGTACAGGTTCGCCAAAATCAATTCTGCCAAACAGATATTTTGGCCATGGTGGAGTTGAGTGGCGAGAGTGACCATCTTCTTGGTCACCTGTAAAGACTTGGTGCAAAACACAAAGCGTGACAGCCATAAGGCTAGAAACGCAATATGTTCGACATCCGACACAGCATCTGTCGACTTATCGTGGTAATGATTGATGAAGGTGGTGTAGGTTGGTTTTGTGGCAGAGAATCCAATCTGGTCCTCCGACATTTCCTCCGGGTCGAAGTAGTCCCCAGTAGGTCGAAGGCCCGTGATAGCGGCCACGTCGAAGAGCGTGAGAGTCAGCATTCCACAGGGAAGATGGAAGGTGAAATGGGTGTAATCCCAGAAGAGTAAAGAAGCTATCAACATCTCTGGGGAATAGCTAAGACCTGTCTTCGATAGCATAACCAAGTCGAATATCCCCATGTCTTTCCAGGTCGAAGCCTGGCGTTTCTCCATCTTTTCCAGCCAAGCACTATAATCAGGAGTGAGGCTAGGGCTAGACCTGAAAGCCCTAACGCCTTTGTTGAAGAAACGAAGGTCGATTTTTTCTTTAGCAGGATCTTCATTATCCTCTGCATCTTTCTTGGAGCATCCAACCGGCTTGAGTTTTTCAAGTACCGGAAAGTAGCTTTTGATCTTCATGGCCTCAGCAATGCTCGGGTATAATGGGCCAGACATAGCAAAGATTTGGTTGGAGTATCCAACCGGAATCATGAGGTGGCGTGAATAAGCATCACGTACAGCAATGTCCAAAGGCTCAGGGACCCTTCGTTGGCCCGTGGGAGTCACTACGGGAGCGGTGGAGAAAACCTTAGGTTTGACATTTCCAGAAGGAGTGTTGGCGCTAGGAGCATTGGAAGAACCAGATGCCATTGTTGGTGCTAAGGTTGAGGACGAAGTGAAGAACAAGGGGTTTGCAAAGTTGACAAGAGTTTGTATGCAAATGAGGAATTCTGAAAGCAAGGTAGCGTAAAAAGTCCCACAATGGGTACTTACTGCTATTTATAGTAGTGAGAGAAATCCCCAAATTCGAGGACATTAAATGCCATTTAATGTTGCAGAAGGTAGTGGGACACGTGGCGTCTCCCTGTTGTTGTAGCCGTTCTGCAGAAATGGAAGGGTGCAGCGTGCGCCCTCGTTTTTGGGAATTGTCATGATGACAATTTGCGAAATGACGTTTGGCACACTGCACGCCGTACTGAAGTGACGTCTTAGGTACGGATGAATGATGGTTTTCCTTGGGATTGTCAGTGGTTGGTAGAAGACAACAAAAAGTGCACAATTTAATTTGTGACTAAGAATGAAAAGACAGGTGTCGAATGGCATTTCAAAGAATGCCTTTTTCTTTCAGAGTCGAAATAAGGCATTCTTGGGGGGCAATTTGTTGGCTCTTAAATTCGACACCCTTGTTTCATTAATATCAGCCATTAAAGCTGAAGGATGTTTTCGATCAGATGGGTCTGTCGAAATGCCCATCGAAAGATGACACTGTACTTAGAAGATTTCTTCCAAGGGAGAAGTTGGTTGCCTTCGACGTCGAAGGTGTTTCTCGTCGAAGATGCTTCTCGACGAAGGCGTTCGATGGTTCAGAGTGGAACGGTTTGAAGTTCAAGCATTTGGAGGGAAAACGGTTTCCAGCGGTTACCAAGTGCAACGTGCAAAGATCTGGAGCGTCGAACGTTGAGAGCGTGCCAAGTGGAATCATCTCGAAGCAGTGTAACTGCCCGACGGTTACTTGGGATGTTTTAGTATAAGTAGTAGTAGTTCACGCAGTTTCTCGGGTGTGTTCACAATTATATACAAAGTCACTCATATAGATTCGAGTACCCAGCGTGTGAGAAAGAATTGTTGAGAAATGTATGTGTGAAACACCACCTTTATTAATCAAAGTCATTTACTTTTTCCAGAAACTTTACTTGCTTTCTTCTTTACTTTGCCTGTCGAAGCCTTTTATTTTAAGCCTTCCTTTACTTCAAGCCTTCACTTATTTTACCAAGTCTATTTCTTCATGCAATTTACTTAAAGCCTCTTTATTTTATTGTCATTTAACCATTATCCAATTTAATCAAAACCTCAAAATCAACCTATGTCTTAGGATCAATCTGATCGATCCTGCGAGTAACCAAATAAGTAACCATTTGGAGGATCAGCGGTTGTTTACCAATAACCACGGTAAACAGCTTGTACAAAATTTCATTGCTCAAGAAGAACTTAGTCGAGAACCTTCATAGGAATTTCTTGTCATTGATTGATTCCCCTTCAGGGTATTCCTGAGTTTTAAGATACCTTTTCACTTCATAAAACCAAGGTTTTTCTTCTACTCCATCAGTATCAATTTCGTAGCAGTGTGTCGGTTCATCTAGCCTCTCAATGGTAATTATGGGAGTCTCATTGACCCATCTGACTTTAAACATGGACGACATGGTAGCTAATGCACCTGCCAACTGATTCTCTTCTCTTGGTATGTGCTCAAAAGTGATCTCCTTGAAATACGGAATTAAGGTTCACACATGCTCTCGGTATGGAATGAGATTTGGATGCTTCATATCCCATTCTCCCTTAATCTAATTGATCACTAGGACTGAGTCTCCATATACACTCAAGAACTTGATTCTCAGGTCAATAACAGCTTTAATACCCATGATGCACATTTCGTATTCATCCATATTGTTGGTACAATCAAAGCATAATTTGGCGGTGAAAGCCGTATGGCAACTCTGAGGAGAGATAATTACGACATCAATTTTGTTGGCAAGCACATTAAAAGCTCCGTCAAAAACCATAGTCCATCGAAATCCTGACTCAAGTCCTTCATACGG
The DNA here is from genome assembly GCA_948472305.1 of Vicia faba. Taxonomy (NCBI): domain Eukaryota; kingdom Viridiplantae; phylum Streptophyta; class Magnoliopsida; order Fabales; family Fabaceae; genus Vicia; species Vicia faba. The sequence goes on from OX451735.1 coordinate 779,632,552, forward strand.
TCCAGGTTCTTCACAATATGTAACTAACATGATGTTCTCATCCGGGAACTCAAAATTCATAGATTGGTAATCGTCTGTAGCTTGATGAGTCAAATGAGCTGCCAATACACTTCCTTTGATTACCTTCTGAGTGGTGTACTGAATGTCATATTTTGTTAAGACCATTTGCCATCGGGATATCCTTCCGGAGAGAGCTGGCTTCTCGAATATATACTTGATGGGATCCATTTTAGAGATCAACAAGTACAAGCAGTTGGAAGACCGCCTCAAATACACTTCCTTTGTTGATTTCTAAAATGGATCCCATCAAATACATCTTCGAGAAACCAGCTCTCTCTCGAAGAATAGCCAAATGGCAAATGGTCAGATGGGACAATGAGGCTCCCAGAATTACCATTGAAAGATTCGATGAACCGGCACACTGCTGCGAAATTGGCACTGACGGGGTAGAAGAAAAGCCTTGGTTTAATAAAGTGAAAAGATATCTTGAGGCTCAAGAGTACCCCAAAGGAGCATTTATCAATGACAAGAAATTCCTACAGAGGTTCTCAGCTAAGTTCTTCCTGAGTAATGGAATTATGTACAGGCGCAACCATGATTCGACTTTGCTTCGCTATGTAGACAAGAAGGAAGCAGAGAAAATTATGGAGGATATGCACGAAGGTATCTTTGGTACTCTCTCCAGCGGGCATACCATGGCTAAAAAGATTCTGAGAGCGGGTTACTGTTGGTCAACTATGGAAACCGACTGTCCCCACCACTCGAGAACTTATCATAAGTGTTAGATTTATGCTGATAAAGTTCATGTGCCTCCAGTATCTCTAAATGTATTAACTGCTCCTTGATCATTTGCAATATGGGGCATTGATATGATTAGAGAGATCAAACCTACTACTTCCAACATACATGGCTTCATCCTTGTCGCCATTGATTACTTCATAAAGTGGGTTGAAGCGGCCTCGTTTGCCTCCGTTACTAAGAATGTGGTTGACTGATTCATTAGGCATAACCTTATTTGTCGGTATGGAATCCCCGAAAGGATTGTCACGGACAACGGTACTAATCTGAACAACACTATGATCAAGGAACTTTGCACATACTTCAAGATCAAGCACCATAATTCTTCTTTGTATCGATCAAAGATGAATGGCGCAGTGAAAACCGCTAACAAGAATATTAAAAAGATTATACAGAAGATAGTTGTGAACTACAAAGACTGGCACGAGATATTACCATTTATTCTTCATGGTTATCTCACTTCAGCTCGAACATCAATCGGGGCAACCCCGTTCTCTCTAGTCTACGGTATGGAAGTTGTCCTACCGGTCGACGCTCAGATTCCTTCCTTTGAGAATTATGAAAGATGCAGACTTGGACGAAGATGAATGGATTCAGACTAGGTGGGACCAGTTGAATTTGATTGATGAAAAGCGTCTTACGGTTGTTTGTCACGGTCAGATGTATCAGAAGTGTATGATCAAAGCCTTCAATAAGAAAATCAAGCATCGGGTATATCAGGCTGGTGACTTGGTAATAAAGTGCATCATCTTACCGCAAGGTGATTCCAGGAGCAAATGGACTCCTACCTATGAATGGTCATTTATGATCAAGAATATATTTTCGGGCGGTGCTATGATACTTACCACCATGGACAGTGAAGATCTTCCACACCCTATGAACGTGGACATAGTTAAAAGATACTACGCATGAAAATGACTCGCTAGGTTGACTGGCCTAGGCAAAAATAAGGGCATCCCGGTGAAACAAAAGGGTTCGGACAAAAATTAGAGATATATATAAAAGACTGTACACCCGGCAAGTCGAAAACCTGAAAAGGCGGCTTGGGCAAAAAAAAGGGTATACCGGTGGACTGAAACCCGAAAGGGCAGTTGTTGTACCCCAAAATTTGCCCTCTCATGTTTTCCAAGACCTTCTCTTAAATGGGTGGTTACAAACACTTGCTTAAGGAAAATAAAACTTTTGCAGATAATCAAGTGTCTTTTGATTGGCATCTGAACAGGGTATTTCGATTGGCATCTGAGCAAGCTTCGATTGGGCATTGGACTTCCTTCGACGCAAGCTTGATTCATAAGCTTAGATTGGGTGTTGGGCCTCCTTTGATCAAGTTCAATTCCCAAGGCTTCGACTGCGCATTGGCTTCTTCAGGCTTGCCTTCGATTCACAAGGCAAGAACTTCCAACATACCTACTTCGATTCACAAAGTAGTAGTCCCCTGCAGACAAGCTTCGATTTGACATCTAAGGACCCTTCGAGCAAGCTTTGTTCCACAAGTTTCATTCCAGCAGTGGCCTCCTGCATGCAAGCTTCCAACTAGGCAAAGTCCTCTTTATGATTGCCTTTGACCCATTAGGCAAAGGCTCCCTCCTCATGATTTCCTTCAGCGCACAAGGCAAAATGCTTCTTTCAACTTTCCTTTGATGCACAAGGCAAAGGCTCCCTCTTCAATTTGTCTTCGATTCACAAGGCCAAGACCCTTTCAACTGGCCTTCGATTCACGGAGCAATGGCATCCCTCATGCTAGAATCCACAAGGCATTGGCTTTCTTTGTGATAGTTTCGACTGGGCAATGGTTCCCTTCGAAACTGCTTGCGTCAACTCTATCTCTGAACCCTTCAGGACATGATTGCCACATTATTAGCACACATTAGTGGCTCATTCAAAGAATGCACAAGGCATACATGTGGGCTATTCGAAATACACATGAAAGGACCATTCGAAGGATATACATGTGGTTCATTCGAAAGAGACACATAATTATTGAAAATAAGTTTGTCTTATGATGAGTCTTGGTCCAAGTTGCTTGTTGGCCCAAAATCAAACATGTTGTCAAGCCCAAGCCTCCTGCACAATTGCATTCGAAAAAGGTAACAAGATAAGTTTCGACTAGACATAAAGGAGTTTTCTTTTGGGCTAGTTGAAGAGTTTTAGATCAAGCTTCCTAGACAAATAGGGGCTCAATCGAAGAAGCCCCAATGATGAGAATTGGAGCCATTCAAAGGAGGAAACTTTGGGCCAATCAAAGAGCAAGGATTGAGGATATTCGAAAGAGTCAAACATGTCCAGGTTCACTCTAAAGCTCAAAGGGGTAGGAACTCATCAAAAAAGGCAATCCCTTAATGTGTCTGATTTTGCCTTCAAAGCCTAGTTAATGGATGTCCCTTGTCATTTTTATGCTATGACCCTCTCTCTATCTCCTATAAATACAAGGCTAACACCACATTGCAAGAAAACGAAGACACACAAAAAAAGAGACTACACACGACAGACTACGCGCACACGCTGCCTCATAAGCCACACCAAAGTTATCAAAAATCTCATAAGTGATCCAAAATGGAAGCAACCTTCAACAAACGCTCCATTCACTCCCTGAAGTTTGCAGGAGGCGTCTCCAAGAACTAGACAGGTCCAACATACACTGGAGCATCACTCACACAATCTGTCCGTTGGTAATTTGCTTTTGATCTCAAACTAGCTAAGTATGCAATTTTTAAATTCATGTTAATCATACATTCATGTTATTGCTAATGTTTGTTATTGCTTTCATGTGTTACATGCAAGATTAAGCGCGAGGATGAGATCGTGCCATTGCTTGGGCACGATCTATGTTTTCTTTGAATCTCAGGATTCATGATGTTGCAAGAGGAAATGGCTTTCGATTCAGACCCAGTGGATTCGAATTAGGATGATACAACCATAGGCTGTCGAATCTAAGACTAGATTTGATCCAAATCTGGATTTTTGTTTTATTTCTCTAATAAATTTTTTTTTGCAGATCAAAGGAATATATCATGCACCTTCGACCAGTTTCCTCATTGGATCGAAAGGCAGCTCTAGGCTCCTTTTCGATCCATGCTTGCATGCTATAATTTGCATATCCTCCTGCACCATCCTGCCCTTTTGAATTTTGTTTTGCGTTATTTCCTTTTATTTAGTTTTATTTACTCAGCAAAATATTTATAAAAAATCACAAAAATTACGTCTAGTCTTTTATAATTAAAATTAACTCTATTAACTAATTAATTAATTATTGTAATATTTTCTTTAATTTAAAACTAAAATAGACTTAGGATTTTAATTAAATAATTTTCCCAAAAATAAAAACAAACAAAAGTTCCTTTTACCTTAGAATTTTTAGGTGTATTTTCAATTCGTGCGCTATTTAAATTTCGCATTTTTATTATTAATGTACTTGCTCATGGTTGTAATAGAATAACTAGGACATTTACTGCTTTTATCTCCCCATTTTGGACTTGTAATAATCCCCTCCCCGAAGCTTTGTAATAGCGTAGGATTTACAGTTTCCGCACTTTAAATTCCTGTATATATTAACTGTTTAGATGCATACTAAATAGGATTGTATGGCAAGAATAAAACAAAATGTTAGTAAACATAACATCAAGGCAAAAAAATAACTGAATACAACACACTTGCACATATACACCTCTAGGGTACTCCTACTTTAGTTGCCTTCGGAAAATAAGACAGTCATGTCCCTCGAAAGTAGGGACACTTTAGCAAAGACCCTCGAATCAAAAGATCATAGTCCCTCGATGACCCTACGGTGTTGCCTCTCGGTAAATGATCTAGTCCCTTAAACAAAATTGCTAAAGCGTCTCTATATGTTGCCTTTATGACTGCATGATGACCCTCGAATGTCCCTCATACATCCAAACGACTATGGCTACCTACTCACTAATAGTAGGCTAGCCTTGTCTAAAGGAAAGGAGGAAAAGAACGATCTTTTCAAATAAAGTATATAGTTCCTAGATGCTTGCTCAAAAACAAATTTTCACACTTACACAAAAAAACATTTCAAAACATTTTCAAAAATGCTTTATCAACACTCTTGAGGATTGATACAAGAGTTATCATAAAGCAAATCTCCTCACTAAGACACTTTCAAAAATACTTTTCAAAACACACAAAGCACAAGGTATTTCAAAATGAGCTAGCATCTAAGAGCCTGTAGATAACTACGGATGGAAAGAGTGCTAACACCTTCCCTTTTCATAATCTACCCCCCTTACTCAGAAAACTCTCGAAAGATCTTTTTATGTTCTTTTCACCCTTTCCTTTGTTGGATAAAAGAAAAGTCGGTGGCGACTCTTTCTTACCGTAACATTTGCAAACGCAAACGCAAAACCAGTATAACAGTCGGTTCTGCCACCGTATCACAGCAGTCCAAGCAAAAATTAGGGATTAAAGCATATGACTATGTCCCATTGGATCACTTACAGCCAGCTTTATTACCAACGTCAAGTTCGAATGGTGCCGATCAATTCAATAAACTTCGTTCGATAAGCGAGGGATGAGATACTCGAAGACATAGGGGCAATAACAGAGTTGGAATCCGACGAGATCTTTTACACATAGCTATATATTTTGTTTTTATACTCTCTTCATTTTTTACGAAGATTTCCTTTTACTAGGATTTTTGTCTTCGTGTACAACAATCGCCTGTTTATAGGCAAACTGTCAATATAACACAATTCAAATTTTGTTTTACTTTTTTATTTTGTTTACAAAACGTCCAATGACTAAATTGAATGAACATATGTGTGATACGGTGGGAGAACTGACTAGGGTTTTGCGTTTTTTTTCGCAAATGTTTTGGTTTGAGCAAGAGTCGCCACCGACTTTTTATTTTATCCTAAGGAAAGGTTTAAAATCACAGCAAAACCCTTTGAGATATTTTCTTGGGTTCGGGGAGTAGATTATAGAAAGGAAAGGTATTAGAACCCTTTCTATCCGTGGTTATCCATGGGCTCTTAGTTACTTGCTTAGATCAACTTGCCTTGATTTTCAATTGTTTGAAATGGTGCTTTGTGCGTGGTTTTGAAAATGTTTTGAAAAAGATGCCTTGTCTAGGCTACCCTTGTAACAATTCTTTACTCGAATGTTTTACAAAAGGTGTTTGTCTTTTTGAAAAGATGTTTCAAGGTTTTTGAAAGTTGTTTTGAAAGTGTAGTGATGTGTGGTTTGAAAATAGGCAAGTGTTTTATTTTGCAAGTTGACAAATACTTAAGAGCTATCTACCCTAAAGTTCTCAAAGATTTTTGCTATGTTTTAACCCTTTTAACAATTTTGTTCCACCATTGCATTTGGTGGACAATCTTGTGTTAGGATGTGAACGGGACGGGCGCGGGTCATTGTTTAGACCATGATTGCAATGGTGCCAAGTATCTTTGGGCAATTTTTTCCTTGGAGGGACTTGATCATTTTTTAGGCAACTTTCGAAAGCGTCGTCGAGGGACTATGATCATTTGAATTGTGTTTGTTTTGCCCAAAGAGACCTAACATGCAATATGGCCCATTATTGAAGGCAACAAGTGGAATACCCTAGGGGTGCAAGTGTGATTGGTGTTGTCCATTTTCATGCTTGTTTATCTTGAAATTAAGTCAAACTATTTTGGTTAATTGATTTGCATACAAACCCTAATTCTAGCAAGGCATATTTAGAAAGCTTGTAAATGCGAAAAATAAAGTTCCTAAGTTATTACAACACAATATATGGGAAGGGGGGTACAAATGTTCAAATGGGGGGTATTTTGACAAGGAATTTAAACCTAACTATTACATCAAAATTTGGGGATTTACAAGGTATTTAATTGCACAAATTAAATAAAATAAATATGTATGATGCAAAAAGGCTTTTTATATGTATGAAAAAAAAGTGTTTTTTATATGTCAAATAAACAAAATAAAAAGAATTAATTTTTGGAGTTTTTATGTATTTAGGGCAAAACCCTAATTTTGCAAATAAAAGGTATTTATTATTTAATATATACAATATTTATTAGTTATGTTCAAAAAATAAATAAAGAGAAGTATATTTGTCAAAAAAAGTATTTTTAATGCTAAATATTAATAAAAATAAAAATGTATATATTTTGTATTTTTTAACCTAAATATACTAATATATATGTATGTATTTGTATTATTTATTAAATATATTGAATATGCACAAAATAATAATATTTAATATTTATAAAAAAAGTATATTTTATATAAAATATTTTCAGAAGATAAAATAAAATAAAAATCAGAAAATAAATGTGTTTGCATTATTTTTTAATATTTTTGAATAAGAGTATATCTATATATTTATTTATGTACAAATATCAATTTAAACAAATAAATGCCTAATAAATATAAAAATGGTGTGAAAAATATTTTTTATTTTTTAATGTTATGAGGAAAAATAAATAAGTCAGAACAAAAAAGAAAAGGTCAAAAAATCATGAAAATAAGCATAATGGGCCAAGGGGGTGTAAAAGTAACAAAAGGGTGCAAATAGAAAAATGAAACAGAGCCCAGCCCAAAAGACCTTCTTCAACCTCCAGACTGTTTGAACATGAACAAAACGCGCGTTTTCTATCTCCAGATTCCTGGACTTTCAAGCAAAACTCACAACATGAAAAATGTAGAGCATTAAGAGACGAATCCAGACATATAAAGAACTTGACTTAACTCTCTAAGATGAGAGAGAATTTCTCCATCCCTAATTCTTGACCTAAGTTTCCATCAATGTTCAGACCTTAAATTCTCATAGCACATGTGTGATACGGTGGGAGAACTGACTATGGTTTTGCGTTTGTTTTCGCAAATGTTTCGGTTGAGCAAGAGTCGCCACCGACTTTTTATTTTATCCTAAGGAAAGGTTAAAAAGCACAGCAAAAACCTTTTGAGATGTTTTCTTGGGTTCGGGGAGTAGATTATAGAAAGGGAAGGTATTAGCACCCTTTCTATCCATGGTTATCCATGGGCTCTTAGTTACTTGCTTAGATCACTTTCCTTTTGTTTTCAATTGTTTGAAATGGTGCTCTTGTGTGTGGGTTTGAAAATGTTTTGAAAAGAAGCCAATGTGGTGGCAACCTTTGTAATGATCCATGTTGGGATGTATACAAAGGTGTAAGTCTTTTGAAAAGGTTTTCATTTGTTTTTGAAAGTTGTTTTGAAAGTATCGTGAGGTGTGGTTTTAGAAAATAGGCAAGTGTTTTGTTTTGCAAGTTTTGATTCAAGTAACTAAGAGGTTGTCTACTCCTAAATTTCTCAAAGATTATTGCTATGTTTTAACCTTTTTAACAAGTTTGTTCCACCATTGCATTTGGTGGACAATCTCATGTTAGGATGTGAAAGGGACGGGCGCGGGTCATCGTTTAGATCATAATTGCAATGGTGCTAAGTATCTTTAGGCAATTCTCTTAAGGGACTTGATCATTTGTGTAGGCAACATTTTGAAAGCGTCATCGAGGGACTATGATCATTTGATTTGTGTTTGTTTTGCCCAAAGAAACCTAACATGCAATATGGCCCAATTTTGAAAGGCAACAAGTGGAATACCCTAGGGGGTGCAAGTGTGATTTGTGTGTTCATTTTCATGCTTGTTTGTCTTGAGATTAGGTCATAACTATTTTTGTCGTTTTTTCGCATACAAACCCTAATTCTAACATGTTATCATTAGAAAGCAATAAAGTGCGAAAATAAATTTACTAAGCTATTACACAACCAAATATGGGAAGGGGGGTACAAATGTTCAAATGGGGATTTTGACAAGGAATTTAAACCTAAAACTATTACATCAATTTGGAATTTATACAATTTAACCAATATACAATAATTAAATAAAAATGGAATAAAATATGCAAGATGCAAAAATGTCTTGTATATGTATGAAAAAAGTATTATTTATGTAAAAATAAAAGATAATAAAAAGATATTATTTTTTTGGAGTTTTTTTCATATTTAGGGCAAAACCCTAATTCTATTAAATAAAAATGTATTATTATTTAATTTAATACAAGTATTAATTTATTATGTATAAAAATAAAAAAAATGAAGTATATTATAAAAAGTATTTTTTACATCAAATATTAATAAAAATGAAAAATATAAGTATTTTTGTATTCTAATCTAAATATATTAATAAATATATATATATATATATATATATATATATATATATATATATATATATATATATATATATATATATATATATATATATATATATATATATATATGCATTAAGTTCTAAAAATGTATTATATAATAAATAATAATAATTTTTAATATGTATAAAAAAAAGGTATTTTATGTAAAATATTTTCAGAGGGTATAATAAAATAAAAATGAAAATAAAAGTATTTTTACCTATTACTCAATATTTTAATGAAATGTATATATTTATTTACCTAAGTATTAATCAAAAGAAAATCATATAAATGCCTAATAAATTAAAAATGGTGAGAAAAAATATTTTTATATTTTTTATGTCATGAGAAAAAAATAAACAAAGTCAATCAAAAAAGAAAAAGGTCAAAAAGTCAAAGAAATAAGCAAATGGGCCTTGGGGGTGTAAAAGCAATTAGCATGGTGTGAATAAGAAAAATACACAGGCCCAGCCCAAAAGGCCACTGTCTTCAACCTCCAGCAACAATATTTGAAAAAAACGCGCGCCCTGTTCCTCATCTTCCAACTCTTGATTCCTGGCTTTTTAGCAAAAACTCATAACATAAAAAATGTTCAGCATGAAGAGACGATTCTAACCATATGCATAACTTGATCTAACTCTCTAAGATGAGGGAGAATTTCTCCTCCCCCAAATCCTAACCTAGTTTTTCTGCCATTTTCAAACTCCAAATTCTCACAACTCAGATAAAATAAATGAAAAGTAAAAACATGTACATGTTCAGTGGCATGAGTAGAACCTTGTTTCTTCACAAACTTAAAGCTAATGATGCTTAATAAGAGAGATATGAATTCAAAAACTTACCTGTTCAGTTGAAGTTCTATCTGGAGATGTAGGAACTTTCAGTGCAAGGTGATGATTGGAGAAGCTTCCTTGAGGTCTAGGGATGCTATTCCAATGTTTACTTTGTCTTGAAAGCTTCTGAATCGAGCTAGAGAACTTCACCTGCAAGTCAGAAATGTGAAAATGGTGGAAGTGGTTAGAGTGATTACAGGTCGTGCTTTTGCTTTTGGTTAGCTTGCATAGATGGTATGGAAGGTGTGTGGACTGGTTTTGGCCAGAATGCTTGAGAGAAATAGAAGTTGGCACTCAAACTGCAGAGGCAACTCTGTTTTTGCAGTTTGATGGTTTTTTTTGTTTGATGATGTTTTGGAGGTAAATGGCTCGTGCAATAGCTTGGTTATGATGTGTGTAATGTGTTTGATAACTTTGTCTAAGTGTTTATAAGCTGGTTTCTGAGTTGGTATATGTTATGCCATATTTCTTGAACTTTAAGCAACAAAATGCAAGTTGGTGTTTTAGGTCAGTAGGGGACCTCTAATCCTGCTGCAAAGCTTCTCTTGATCAGAGTAATTTGTTCATAATCTTGTGCCAAAAAGATTTGGTTTGTACTTGCTTGATTTACCAATTGGACATAAAGTGGACTTTTGCAAAAATGGATAGTTTACTTTATCTAAAAATGGATCAAACTTGTGTACAACACTTGAACTCATAGAATAACACTTTGACACAATGAACAAGCATTAAATTATGGAGTGCAACTTGGTTTAAGGACCTGTAATCTATCCTAAAGCATGCTGAGTTCAAATTGCAAGGTTATGAATATGTAACTTGGTCATGAACAAAGTGAGTTTTTGCTATATTGTGAAATTCGATTCTCCCTAACCATGAGGTTGTTTGAGAAGTTCTTGGACATTTTGGAAAGCTTGGAATGTGTACTACAATCCATCTTTGAAATGCAAATTGAAATTCCAAGTGGAAGTGTATGGAAAATGGCCTTGAAGTGGGGTAGAAAACCTTGTCAAAATAGGTCAAAAATTCACTAAGTTAAGAATGGTTTAGTGCCCTTATTCAAAACTTTGTAACTTGAGATACAATCTTCAAATGAGAAAACTTTGTGAATCAAAGTTGTAGATTATGCAACAAGATACAACTTTCATGTTTTGACTTTTGTTTGAATCCAAATGAATCTTGGTGAAAAAGTGGGGCAAAGTTGGGAAAAAATTAGGGTTTTCCATAACTTAGAAAAATTCTAAGTTATGAAAAATTCCATTTTAAACCCTAATTTGCATTTCTTGGTTTCTTGATGAACAAGTTTCATGATTTGGCATGTTTTGATGAAAAATGAATCTTGACTCTTGATTTTGACCAAAAAGTCAAAGTTTGACTTTTCAGTATACAGTCAAAATTGATCAATTGACTGGGAAATTCAACTGTCAATCTTGTGTATTTGGGATCTTTTGAACTTGTTGAGCATGTCAAGATAATTCCATGGGGTCCTTGAGTCCATATGTGAGCTTGGTTTGCCATTGGTTGAGTCAAACAGTCAAAAATTACCCTTGTGCAGTCAAAACCCTAAAAATGACCATTTTGCCCTTTTGATGATCTGATCAAATTTCTTGAGGAATTGTGATCCAAACTTGATCAAATGGTCCATATGAGTTCATAATGTTGATGTGGGTCAATTTTCATGAGATTTGACTGTCAATTGGCCACAGTTGACTTTTCCCCAATACAGTTGATTTTTAGGTCAATTGTCCAATTGATTGGGCAAAATTTGGAGTTAAGGCTTGAAACTTGGTATGGATGAAATTGGGAATCCAATATGAAGCATGAAAGTCATCTTAGGCATTTTAGGTCAAAACATCTTTGTGCAAATACAAACCCTAATTTGAGCCAACAGTGCAAGGAGAAGTCTTGAGCAGAGGAAACCCTAACTGGATCTTGAGTTCCAAGGGTTTTGTGATGAGAACATGTTGAGGAAATGGGAGGGCAAATTTTGGGGTACAACAGTTGCCCCTGTTCAATCTTCTTGAACCTGAAGAGTTAGATTGGCAGGATTGCCTTTCGCGACTCGAGGGTAAAAGGAGATTGGACACTAGAGTGCCCGGAAATTTGCACTCGCATGTTGAAGTATCAGCAATGTGATGTCGGGAATGGGCTTATAGATGCCATTTAGAGGTGTTGATCGCATAAGAGATTCCTTAGCGAGAACTCGTGTATTTGAGAAAGACAGATGTTTTCCTGGCTTGTTATAAGTGTTTGATCTTCAATTTCCTGATGTAGATATGCCCTGGCTAGATACAGGTATCGAATCTACAATCGGTTGTTCACAGATGTGCCCTGGCTGGATACAGGAATCGAATCTGGGGATAGTCGTCAACAGATATGCCCTGGCTGGATACAGGAATCGAATCTTCGAACTCTTCAGACGTGCCCTGGCTAGATACAGGAATCGAGTCTGGAAATAGTTGTCAACAGATATGCCCTGGCTGGATACAGGAATCGAATCTTCGAACTCTTCAGACGTGCCCTGGCTAGATACAGGAATCGAGTCTGGAAACTGACCACTCTCAGATGTGCCCTGGCTAGATACAGGTATCGAATCTGGAATTGTGGCAGTTGAAGGTAGTTGTCTTTGGGATTGTCTTTTTCCCTGAAAAGGCAAAAACATAAGTGGTATGCAATGTCATGATGTATGATATGCATGATGTCATGATTTTCAACATGAGATAGTGTTGTATGCACTTTATCATGTATGTAAGCAAGATGTATGAAAGTGTGAAATGTTTATGAATGTAATTTTGTTTTTAGGAAGATAAATCCCTGACGACCGGCCGGGGAATTGTTCTGGGGAGGAGATACTTCGCTGAAGTTTGACAAAAGCTTCACTGAGGGTTTCAATGATGAACTCCGTTGGGGATACCAAAGATAAACTCCGCTGGGGATTGAAAGAACTTGGCCGAGGACGGTCTTCTGTGGCAATTAGCTGAGGATAACCCAGTTATAAGCCCTTGTGAGGAATAACTTTGAATAAAGCTCGGGAGAGACGCCCGTACTCTGCAGGGGAAAGTAATGCTGACTCGCTGGAGAAATAGGACACCCATTGTAGGGCTGATGTGTTGTTGAAACTTATCTTACTCTGTGGGGAGTTGAGATAACCTGGTCACATTCTTCAGTTGAATCTATCTTGATACCTTGGCGGACAAGGCAAACAGACTGCATTAGAAAAACTTCACATTGCCCCTGTTACTGATGTCACCTGTAATTAGTCTTTTGTTCTTATGCAAGTATTTATGAATTAGAAATTTAACGACAAATGCATATATCAAAAAAATGAACATTGGACGTTCTTCGCAAGACAAAACAAAAAGGAAAAACGATTAGCAATTTGTTTGAAAAGTGTATTTGTATTGATTTGAATTTTGCCTGTGAATAGGCGTTTTTTGGTACAGGAGGCTGACATCCGAGTAAGGGAATGCCGCCGAATAATTTACAATTTTGAAAAAGAACAAAACAGCTATGTGAATAATCCCACTGGGTTCCAACTCTGCTATCGCCTTTATGTCTCCAAGCGTCTCATCGCTTTGCTGCCTGGTTGAAGATGAAGCTGATTGGTTGATGCCGAAGTCTGAGCCAGATAGTTGATGCCGAATTCCGGATGCGAAGTGATCCAATGAGACATAGTGTTACGCTTTATCCCTAACTTTTGCCTGAACCGCCCTTTCGGGTTTTCAGTCCACCGGGATACCCATTTTTGCCCAAGCCGCCTTTTCAGGTTTTCGACTTGCCGGGTGTACAGATTTTTTTCATTTCATCCCTTATTTTTGCCCGAACCCTTTTGGTTCGCCGGGAAGCCCTTATTTTTTGCCTAGGTATGTCAACCTAGCGGGTCTTTTGTTTAGGCGTAGTATTTTTTCACTATGTCTGCATTGGCGGGGTGAGGAAGGTCGTCACCATCCATGGTGGTTAGAATCATGGCTCCTCCTGAGAATACATGTTTAACCACAAATGGCCCTTCGTATGTAGGGGTCCATTTGCCCCGGGGATCACTTTGAGGAAGGATGATGCGTTTGATTACCAGGTCCCCAACTTGATACTCTTGTGGTCTGACTTTCTTGTTAAATGCCCTGATCATTCGTTTTTGATACGTTTGACCATGACAGATAGCGGTGAGTCTCTTTTCGTCAATCAGATTTAATTGATCAAGTCGAGTCTGGATCCAATCATCTTCACTCAGATCTGCATCCTTCATTATCCGGAGAGAGGGTATCTGGACTTCAATTGGCAAGACTGCCTCCATGCCATAGACCAAGGAGAAAGGAGTTGCCCCGGTTGACGTCTTTGCTGAGGTACGGTATCCATGAAGAGCGAACGGTAACATCTCGTGCCAATCTTTATAGGTCACTGTCATCTTCTGCACAATTTTCTTGATATTCTTATTAGCTGCCTCTACAGCCCCATTCATCTTCGGCCGGTAGGGAGAAGAATTGTGGTGCTGTATTCTGAATTGTTCGCAGAGTTCGGTGATCATTTTGTTATTGAGATTGGTACCATTGTCCGTAATGATTCTCTCTGGGACACCATACCGACAGATCAGATTATGCCGGATGAAACGTGCCACGACGCTCTTGGTTACTGTGGCGTAGGAAGCTGCCTCAACCCACTTCGTGAAGTAATCGATCGCCACCAAGATGAAGCGATGCCCGTTAGTTGCCGTTGGTCGGATCTCACCGATCATATCGATTCCCCACATTGCGAAAGGCCAAGGCGCCGTCAGGACGTTCAAAGTAACCGGAGGGATGTGCACCTTGTCAGCATAGATCTGGCACTTGTGACAAGTTCGAGAGTGTTGGTAACAATCGGCTTCCATTGTGGACCAGAAATATCCTGCCCTAAGGATTTTCTTTGCCATGGTGTGCCCACTGGAATGTGTTCCGAATGTTCCTTCATGCAATTCTATCATGATCTTCTCTGCTTCAGCCTTATCCACACAACGCAGTAGAGTTGAATCATGATTCCGTTTGTAGAGAATGTCGTTGCTGAGGAAGCATTTTGCAGCAAACCTCCTCATGAACTTCTTGTCGTTGATAGATGCACCTTCAGGGTATTCCTGAGCTTCCAAGTACCTTTTCACCTCATGATACCAGGGTTTTTCAGTCACCTTTCCGGCCTCAAGGTCGCAGCAGTATGCCGGTTCGTCCAACTTCCAGATGATGATCCGGGGAGCCTCATTGTCCCATTTAACTTTGAACATTGAAGACATCGTAGCCAGTGCGTCCGCTAGCTGATTCTCCTCTCTTGGAAAGTGTTCAAAAGTTATCTCTTCAAAGTGGGGAAGCAAGGTCAACACATACTCTTTGTAAGGAATAAGATTCGGATGTTTCGTATCCCACTCGCCTTTGATCTGATTGATCACGAGAGCGGAATCTCCGAAGACACTTAGAAACTTGATCCTTAAGTCGATCGCAGCTTGAAGACCCATGATACATGCCTCATACTCCGCCATATTGTTGGTGCAGTTGAAACACAATCGGGCGGTGAGTGGAGTATGAGTTCCTTTGGGAGATATGATTACAGCGCCGACGCCGTTACCCAAAGCATTGGAGGCTCCGTCGAAATGCATAGACCATCGGGATCCTTCCTCAGGTCCTTCATCCGGTCCAGGCACTTCACAATCAGTTACCACCATGATGTCTTCGTCCGGAAAATCAAAGTTCAATGATTGGTAATCGTCCACAGGTTGGTGTGCCAGATGATCTGCCAGTACACTTCCTTTGATAGCTTTCTGAGTTGTATACTGGATATCATATTCCGTTAAGATCATTTGCCATCTTGCTATTCTCCCGGACAGAGCAGGCTTTTCGAATATGTACTTGATGGGATCCATCTTTGAAATCAACAAAGTGGTGTGAGTCAGCATATACTGTCTCAGCCGGCGAGCAGCCCATACTAGAGCGCAGAAAGTTTTCTCAAGCAGTGAGTAACGAGACTCACAGTCGGTAAACTTTTTGCTCAAGTAATAAATAGCGTGCTCTTTTCGGCCAGACTCGTCATGCTGCCCCAGCACACACCCCATTGAATTATCAAGCACTGTCAATTATAGTATTAGAGGTCTTCCTTCCACTGGTGGCATAAGAATGGGTGGCTCTTGGAGGTATTCCTTTATCTTTTCAAAAGCAGCCTGACATTCATCGTTCCAACGTATCACTTGATCTTTCTTCAGTAATTTGAAGATTGGCTCACAAGTAGCAGTCAGATGTGAGATGAAACGGGCAATGTAATTTAGTCGTCCCAGAAAACCTCTGACTTCTTTCTCTGTCCTTGGAGTCGGCATCTCTTGTATGGCTTTTACCTTGGCAGGGTCCACCTGAATACCCTTATCACTTACAATGAAACCTAGCAATTTTCCGGACCTTACCCCAAAGGTGCATTTGTTGGGATTCAATCTCAGCTTGTACAACTTTAGACGGTCAAACAGCTTCCTCAGATGATCAAGATGCTCCTCTTCAGTTTGAGACCTTGCTATCATGTCATCAACGTATACCTCAATTTCATGATGGATCATATCATGAAATAAAGCAACCATGGCACGCTGGTAGGTTGCCCCAGCATTTTTCAACCCGAATGGCATGACCTTGTAGCAGAAGGTCCCCCACTGAGTCACAAAGGTAGTCTTTTCCATGTCTTCCGGAGCCATCTTGATCTGATTATACCCTGAAAAACCATCCATGAAGGAGAACACCTTGTGTTGAGCAGTATTGTCAACGAGAACGTCGATGTGAGGTAAGGGGAAATCATCTTTGGGGCTTGCCCTGTTCAAATCCCTATAGTCGACGCACATCCTAACTTTTCCGTCCTTCTTTGGCACTGGCACCACGTTGGCAACCCATTGAGGATAGGAAGTTACTGCTAGAAACCCGGCATCGAATTGTTTCATAACCTCAGCCTTGATCTTTTCGGACATCTCTGGGCGCATGCGGCGGACCTTTTGCTTTACCGGAGGGCAGTCTTCCTTTATCGGT
The DNA here is from genome assembly GCA_948472305.1 of Vicia faba. Lineage (NCBI taxonomy): Eukaryota > Viridiplantae > Streptophyta > Magnoliopsida > Fabales > Fabaceae > Vicia > Vicia faba. The sequence continues at coordinate 779,649,349 of OX451735.1, forward strand.
AGGTGATGAACTACAATGTCGGCATCCAAACCCGGCATGTCCTCATAGGACCAAGCAAATATCTCCATGTAATCACGCAGCATCTGGATCAATCGTTGCTTCACGCTGAGCTCTAGATTAGCCCCAATCTTGACCTCTTTCCTATCTGTCTCAGTACCCAGGTTGACTGTTTCCACCGGCTCTTCATGTGGTTGAATAGCCCTCTCTTCCTGGAGCAGCAGTCTTGCAAGTTCACCAGGCACTTCGCAATCATCTTCACCTTCGTCTTCGGCCAAGTTGATCGGATTCTCGAAGTCATAACTGGCGGTAGCAGAGCCGTTACCAGTGAGATCCAGAGTGGATTGAAACCTGTATAAGTGGGTGTGTGTAAATATAGCTGTTTTGCAATATATATAACACAGAAAGAAAAAGAGCACAAGATTTGAAATGCAACAAACGTCCAATGTTTTGATTGATGATATATGGAAATGTCATACAAAAAGCCCTCACAAATGGAGCTACGATGCCCCGGGTAGGACACCGAGCCAACAAAGTTTTAACATTTTGTTTGTTACAAATTGAAAATCAAAAGAGTCAATTACTGCGTGACAAATGTGATAGGAGTAAAATCCTTTGCCGTCCAGTTGCTTGGTCCGTTGCTGGTGGTCGGATAGATCCAACTGTCAAACTCTGCTTCCTCTACATCCTCCTCAATAGCATTCACCCTTGGGTTGGAGATAAACACCGGAGCCTTTCTGATCTTTTCCTTGCGCACAGCCCTCTGAGCCTATGCAGTAAAGCCCAGCCCAAACTTGTCATTCTTTTGAGTGAAGTCAGGAAGCTGACCCCAGTTTGCGCAATTGCCTTTCTCGATTACAGCCTGGGCATCCTTCAAGGACGCCATCTTCAACGGAAAGTCTTCTTCAACCACTGCTTCAGCTGATGCCAAGATTGGAGGTACCTCCTCAAAATGCTGAAAGGGGGTTTCAATAAACTCCCCGTCCATCTCGATATACCGGAATGAATTCAAGTGACTAACCATGTATTCCTCTTCACCCTGCACAGTAACAATCTTCCCTTTGACAGGGTATTTGAGCTTTTGGTGTAGAGTGGATGTTACTGCCCCAGCTTTGTGAATCCAGGGTCGGCCCAACAAGCAGGAGTAAGATGGACGACTGTCCATTACATAGAACGTCGAGTCGAAAACTTGGGAACCCACACGAATAGGAATGTCTACTTCACCGTGCACCATCCTCTTAGAACCGTCGAAGGCTCTAACAATGATGTTGCTAGGTTTCAATTCCAAACCCTCACAATCCAAGCGATCCAATGCCTTCTTGGGCAAAACATTCAGGGAAGAGCCGGTATCCACCAACACGTGTGCGAGAGTAGTGCCCCTGCACTCTATAGAGACGTGCAGGGCATCATTGTGATTTTTCCCCTTGGCGGTAAGGTCAGCATCCGAGAACCCTAAGCCATTGTCAGCTGTCAAATTAGCTACACAGTCGGTGAATTGATCCGCGGAGGTCTCTTGTGGCACATGGGCCGTTTTCAGAAATGAAATCAGGGCTTTTGCATGGGCCTCTGAGCATAGTAGCATTGATAGCATAGAGATTTTGGAGGGGGTATGCCCCAACTGTTCAACAACATTAAAGTCACTCTTTTTGATAATTTTGAGAATTTCCTCCATTTCTTGTTGGGAGGCTTCCACAGCAGTCTTCTTCGGTGCCTCCGTCCTGGCAGGCAAATCGGTAGCGACTTCTTTGCCCCGAGTATTAGAGGACTCGGTGGCGGTAGTAGACACAGGAACTTGTATCGGAACATGCACACTTGCGGGTGTGATGGTGAGAGGTTTTCGGATAGCTGGCGGTGCAATGTCAGGCGAGAAAAGCCTGCCACTGCGGGTAATCTTGGCGGGACCAGTGATGTTACTGATACTGGTATTGGTATTGAATTCTTGCTTCACCCCAAGCACATACACGTCGGCCCCATAATGCCATGGGACCGCTTTATCAGACTCATACGGGAGAGGCCCCGGGACAGTAATAGTGATGGGTGCAACAGACATAATTTGGACTGGCTTCTTCATGGGAGTTTTGGCAGGATTGTAAATTGTGACAACAGATATATCTTCAATGGAAACAGACGGAACAGCAGTTTTCTTGAACAGAATTTCCTTGCTATCCATCAGGCTTTGGATGCCTGATTTCAACAGTGGACAACCGGTAGGGATAACAGCACACAGGAGGCAACCCTTACCGCAACCCGGCAATAAACCGGCTAGTAGTAAGTTCCTCTTAACAGTCAAAAGAGGGGTAACAACTTCATTTACCGAAACAGCATACAACTCTTCCTCAATGGCATTTACCCTATGCTGGGGCATAGGGGCAGTTACAACATTCGGTCTCTCAGGCGCTTCAAACTGAATTTCCTTTGCATCGATCAGATCTTGCACTTTGTTTCTCAAGGCCCAGCAGTCATCAGTAGTGTGCCCGGGACTATCAGAATGATAAGCACACCGGGCGTTCGGATTATACTTCGGAGACGCAGTGTTGACGACCTTAGGAGCTTCTTTGAGGGTCACCAAGTTGGTTGATAACAGTTGGGGTAAAATTTGAGATAAGGTCATACTCAACCGAGTATACTGCCTCTTGGGCCTTTCACCTCTTTGTTGATTGTATTGCTGAGGAGCAGCAACAGGTTTTGAAATGACCAAAGCATTGACGGCTTGGCGACTTTCTGGCTTGACTTGTCTTCTAGGACTGTAGACGGCGCTTGCTTCTTTCTTGAAAGGCCTTTTCTCAGTACTTGGGGAGGCAGCTTTTTGTATCTTTCCTGACCTGATGCCAGCTTCAATCCTTTCTCCTGTCAGAATCAAATCCGTAAACCCAGCGGAGGAGTTCCCAACCAAATGATTGAAAAATGGACCAGACAAAGTCCCTAGAAACATATCGACCAGCTCACGATCAGTCAATGGAGGCTGCACCCTGCCAGCCAAATCTCTCCATTTTTGTGCGTATTCTTTGAACCCTTCACCCGTTCCTAGAGACATACCCTGAAGTTGGGTACGCGTAGGAGCGAGATCAGAATTATATTGATATTGTCTGTAGAATGCGGTCGCTAGATCTTCCCAGTGTCGGATGCTAGTTCCATCTAGTTGGTAGAACCACTCAAGCTGTGACCCCAAAAGGCTATCTTGGAATAAGTGAATCCAAAGGTTCTTATCTGCCGTGTAAGGTTGGATCTTCCTTACGTACGACCTTAGATGCAGCTTAGGACAGGAAGCCCCGTCATACTTGGCGAAGGCAGGCGCCTTAAACTTGTGTGGAATTACTACCCCAGAAGATAACCCCAGATCTCCGAAATCCAGTCCCGGCACATTCTGAATTTCCATGGCGCTCAAACGGTCTTCCAATTGCTTGTATCTGTCAGCAGCAGGTGGGTATTGTTCGTCGTTGTAGTCTGTCTCGTTGTCAGAGACCGCAGGACTAGGAGCCCCTCCCCCTTGGGGACTTTCTTTCTCAGCAGAAGAAGTAGTTGGATCAGCTTCATTATGGAGTGTGTTCCCAAATCTGCGTCCGGTGTTGAACAACGCAGTCCTCTTTTTCTTCTTCTTCTTCAGGAGTAGAGTCTTCAACTCTTGCTGTCCTTGGGCCAGGCTCAGAACCATCTCTTGAAATTGGGCACTTTGGGCCTGAAGGGCCTTGATTGCTTGCTCACTGGATGAGTCTAGATTCATGATGACTGTTCAAAATAAACAGCGAAGGAGATTAAGCAACCTGTGAAATAGGGTACCTGTTATGCATATGGTGCAATGGAATGCGTATGTTTTATGTTTTCAAAGACAAACAAGACTCAACTTTGTAGACAAAAAGGGAAACACACTTCATTAGATTTAGAATTTTAATTGTTCAATAATCTTGCCCTTAGGCATTACAGGAATGAAAAATACTGAAAAGGAAATAAAAGCTATAAAAGGAAATATCCAAAGCTCATCAATGCTCCCATGGCCTCCTCTTCTCAGTGCTGATGTAGTTATTCAGAACCCGCTCTTCCTCCAATTGCTTAGTCAGCCTCTGGACCTTCCGTTCCTGTTCGTTGAATTTTTCTCGGTAAAAATCCCGTTCTTCCTTTAACTGTGCCCAAGATCTCTTCATTGTGTCAAAATCAGTGGGTATCTGAGGAGGGAGGACAGTTGGAGAAGCCCCTTCTTCATTAGGAGATTCAAGAATGATAGGTTTGACTGCTTCGTACGGCATACCCAACCTTTGAGCGCGGATGCGGACCCATTTGCAATAAGGTTCCAATGGTAGAGAAGTCTTTGGTCCCAACTCATGTGGGTCGGCTTTGTGAATTCTATCCCAAGCTCTAATGAATCCACGGCGTAGTTTATCACTGTCTGCCTGAAACTCAAAATGGAAGTGAGGAACCAGCATTTCATGAGGCCCATCTCCTCTGGCTCTTCCAAACTGACGGAGGGCTAAGCATGGGTTGTAAGAGATTCCCCCTTGGATACCAATCAACGGAACATTAGGGTATTCTCCGCAACGGTCAATAACAGCTACCTCATCCAAACCTCTGAGAGTCCAGGTGATGTCATTATCAGTGAGAGACATTAACCTCCGAGCCCAACCTTTTCCTTCTTCATTCTTCAGCACGAATTTAGGAAGGTGCGAAATAAACCACCTCACTAGCAAAGGAGCACAACACCACAGAGTTCCCCGTTTTCGAGCGGTACGAGCATAAAGTTGTTGTAGAATATCACCCAAAAGAGTGGGTACAGGATTCCGAGACATGAAGATCCTTATGACATGGATACTGATAAAGGTGTCAGGATTGGGAAACAATACCAGACCATAGATCAAAAGAGCTAGAATATCTTCGTATGCCTTGAAGTCCAAATCATTCCAGAAAGCATTAGCCTTGCCAACCAGAAATTTGACCAAAAAGCCCTTGACCCCATTTCTAGTTTCCCAGTTAGCTAATACCTCTTCTTTGGTCAAGGGGAGAATTGCAACAACCTCTTCAGGCCTAGGAGTATTTTCCAAACCAGTGAATGGAGTTTCTTCCAAGACAGGGATCCCAAGCAAATAGGAGAATTCTTCCAGGGTAGGAACCAGCTGGAAGTCTTGAAAGGTGAAACAATGATGCAGAGGGTCATAAAACTGGGTCAGAACACTTATCAGTTGTTGGTCCCATTTTGCAGTGATCAAGCCAAGGAGAGAACCATGTCTGCTGATGAAGGAGGAAGTGTTTGGAATCCTACCAACCAAATCCTTGAGCAAAACTGGTGGTTGAACAAAGTTGAGCCGGAAAGTATTCCTACGCACGGGCATCATGATGTCCTACAAAACAGAGCAAAGATGAAACTTTTTTGTCTTTGAAATGGGTTAGTCCCTTGTACAGGATGCATGCAATGGTATGATGGAATGATGCTATGATGAAGCACACCACAAGTATTCACATAGGCAAGCATGATAAGGCACATAAGTCACACAAGACAACCCTTAGGTTTCAGGCCAGTATGAAGTTTAGGGATTACCCTCTTTTAGTTTGGTTGGTTAAAACCTGTCCTATCAAAAAGTAGCCGGGTTCTAAAGGATCTCATATCATTGGCTACCCTCAATCGGTCATAACTCCAGCATCGCAATCTTTTCTCGCGGCCAGAACCATCTCGAGAGTTTAGCCTCAATGAGTGTAGCATACTGCTACTGTCCTAATAGCCAAGTTGGTCAATTTAAGGTTCTAAGGTCAATTGGTGTTTAATGACTCCTTAGAAGACCTATATTCTCCCCGTTGCAACATAAGGGATATAGGTACAGACCAAGGTGCCACACCAACGTAGCCACTGCTTCACCCATATCGGTCTACGCCGGACAGGTCCCTCACAGATTTGCTACCTAAAAAGGGTATTTCCCAGATCCGGGTTCGGATCTATGAAACTCCGATGCAATGCCCACAAATATAAAAGCAAACAAAGCAAACAATTGAAAACAAAGGTGATCTAAGCCCTAAGGTTACTCCACTTTTAAGAATATTTCCCCAGCAGAGTTGCCAGTTCTGTGATACGGTGGGAGAACTGACTATGGTTTTGCGTTTGTTTTCGCAAATGTTTCGGTTGAGCAAGAGTCGCCACCGACTTTTTATTTTATCCTAAGGAAAGGTTAAAAAGCACAGCAAAAACCTTTTGAGATGTTTTCTTGGGTTCGGGGAGTAGATTATAGAAAGGGAAGGTATTAGCACCCTTTCTATCCATGGTTATCCATGGGCTCTTAGTTACTTGCTTAGATCACTTGCCTTTTGTTTTCAATTGTTTGAAATGGTGCTCTTGTGTGTGGGTTTGAAAATGTTTTGAAAAGAAGCCAATGTGGTGGCAACCTTTGTAATGATCCATGTTGGGATGTATACAAAGGTGTAAGTCTTTTGAAAAGGTTTTCATTTGTTTTTGAAAGTTGTTTTGAAAGTATCGTGAGGTGTGGTTTTAGAAAATAGGCAAGTGTTTTGTTTTGCAAGTTTTGATTCAAGTAACTAAGAGGTTGTCTACTCCTAAATTTCTCAAAGATTATTGCTATGTTTTAACCTTTTTAACAAGTTTGTTCCACCATTGCATTTGGTGGACAATCTCATGTTAGGATGTGAAAGGGACGGGCGCGGGTCATCGTTTAGATCATAATTGCAATGGTGCTAAGTATCTTTAGGCAATTCTCTTAAGGGACTTGATCATTTGTGTAGGCAACATTTTGAAAGCGTCATCGAGGGACTATGATCATTTGATTTGTGTTTGTTTTGCCCAAAGAAACCTAACATGCAATATGGCCCAATTTTGAAAGGCAACAAGTGGAATACCCTAGGGGGTGCAAGTGTGATTTGTGTGTTCATTTTCATGCTTGTTTGTCTTGAGATTAGGTCATAACTATTTTTGTCGTTTTTTCGCATACAAACCCTAATTCTAACATGTTATCATTAGAAAGCAATAAAGTGCGAAAATAAATTTACTAAGCTATTACACAACCAAATATGGGAAGGGGGGTACAAATGTTCAAATGGGGATTTTGACAAGGAATTTAAACCTAAAACTATTACATCAATTTGGAATTTATACAATTTAACCAAAATACAATAATTAAATAAAAATGGAATAAAATATGCAAGATGCAAAAATGTCTTGTATATGTATGAAAAAAGTATTATTTATGTAAAAATAAAAGATAATAAAAAGATATTATTTTTTTGGAGTTTTTTTCATATTTAGGGCAAAACCCTAATTCTATTAAATAAAAATGTATTATTATTTAATTTAATACAAGTATTAATTTATTATGTATAAAAATAAAAAAAATGAAGTATATTATAAAAAGTATTTTTTACATCAAATATTAATAAAAATGAAAAATATAAGTATTTTTGTATTCTAATCTAAATATATTAATAAATATATATATATATATATATATATATATATATATATATATATATATATATATATATATATATATATATATATATATATATATATATATATATATATATATATATATATATATATATATATATATATATATATATATATATATATATATATATATATATATATATATATATATATATATATATATATATATATATATATATATATATATATATATATATATATATATATATATGCATTAAGTTCTAAAAATGTATTATATAATAAATAATAATAATTTTTAATATGTATAAAAAAAAGGTATTTTATGTAAAATATTTTCAGAGGGTATAATAAAATAAAAATGAAAATAAAAGTATTTTTACCTATTTCTCAATATTTTAATGAAATGTATATATTTATTTACCTAAGTATTAATCAAAAGAAAACCATATAAATGCCTAATAAATTAAAAATGGTGAGAAAAAATATTTTTATATTTTTTATGTCATGAGAAAAAATAAACAAAGTCAATCAAAAAAGAAAAAGGTCAAAAAGTCAAAGAAATAAGCAAATGGGCCTTGGGGGTGTAAAAGCAATTAGCATGGTGTGAATAAGAAAAATACACAGGCCCAGCCCAAATGGCCACTGTCTTCAACCTCCAGTAACAATATTTGAAAAAAACGCGCGCCCTGTTCCTCATCTTCCAACTCTTGATTCCTGGCTTTTTAGCAAAAACTCATAACATAAAAAATGTTCAGCATGAAGAGACGATTCTAACCATATGCATAACTTGATCTAACTCTCTAAGATGAGGGAGAATTTCTCCTCCCCCAAATCCTAACCTAGTTTTTCTGCCATTTTCAAACTCCAAATTCTCACAACTCAGATAAAATAAATGAAAAGTAAAAACATGTACATGTTCAGTGGCATGAGTAGAACCTTGTTTCTTCACAAACTTAAAGCTAATGATGCTTAATAAGAGAGATACGAATTCAAAAACTTACCTGTTCAGTTGAAGTTCTATCTGGAGATGTAGGAACTTTCAGTGCAAGGTGATGATTGGAGAATCTTCATTGAGGTCCAGGGATGTTATTCCAATGTTTACTTTGTCTTGAAAGCTTCTGAATCGAGCTAGAGAACTTCACCTGCAAGTCAGAAATGTGAAAATGGTGGAAGTGGTTAGAGTGATTACAGGTCGTGCTTTTGCTTTTGGTTAGCTTGCATAGATGGTATGGAAGGTGTGTGGACTGGTTTTGGCCAGAATGCTTGAGAGAAATAGAAGTTGGCACTCAAACTGCAGAGGCAACTCTGTTTTTGCAGTTTGATGGTTTTTTTTGGTTTGATGATGTTTTGGAGGTAAATGGCTCGTGCAATAGCTTGGTTATGATGTGTGTAATGTGTTTGATAACTTTGTCTAAGTGTTTGTAAGCTGGTTTCTGAGTTGGTATATGTTATGCCATATTTCTTGAACTTTAAGCAACAAAATGCAAGTTGGTGTTTTAGGTCAGTAGGGGACCTCTAATCCTGCTGCAAAGCTTCTCTTGATCAGAGTAATTTGTTCATAATCTTGTGCCAAAAAGATTTGGTTTGTACTTGCTTGATTTACCAATTGGACATAAAGTGGACTTTTGCAAAAATGGATAGTTTACTTTATCTAAAAATGGATCAAACTTGTGTACAACACTTGAACTCATAGAATAACACTTTGACACAATGAACAAGCATTAAATTATGGAGTGCAACTTGGTTTAAGGACCTGTAATCTATCCTAAAGCATGCTGAGTTCAAATTGCAAGGTTATGAATATGTAACTTGGTCATGAACAAAGTGAGTTTTTGCTATATTGTGAAATTCGATTCTCCCTAACCATGAGGTTGTTTGAGAAGTTCTTGGACATTTTGGAAAGCTTGGAATGTGTACTACAATCCATCTTTGAAATGCAAATTGAAATTCCAAGTGGAAGTGTATGGAAAATGGCCTTGAAGTGGGGTAGAAAACCTTGTCAAAATAGGTCAAAAATTCACTAAGTTAAGAATGGTTTAGTGCCCTTAAAAATTTGTAACTTGAGATACAAGCTTCAAATGAGAAAACTTTGTGAATCAAAGTTGTAGATTATGCAACAAGCTACAACTTTCATGTTTTGACTTTTGTTTGAATCCAAATGAATCTTGGTGAAAAAGTGGGGCAAAGTTGGGAAAAAATTAGGGTTTTCCATAACTTAGAAAAATTCTAAGTTATGAAAAATTCCATTTTAAACCCTAATTTGCATTTCTTGGTTTCTTGATGAACAAGTTTCATGATTTGGCATGTTTTGATGAAAAATGAATCTTGATTCTTGATTTTGACCAAAAAGTCAAAGTTTGACTTTTCAGTATACAGTCAAAATTGATCAATTGACTGGGAAATTCAACTGTCAATCTTGTGTATTTGGGATCTTTTGAACTTGTTGAGCATGTCAAGATAATTCCATGGGGTCCTTGAGTCCATATGTGAGCTTGGTTTGCCATTGGTTGAGTCAAACAGTCAAAAATTACCCTTGTGCAGTCAAAACCCTAAAAATGACCATTTTTCCCTTTTGATGATCTGATCAAATTTCTTGAGGAATTGTGATCCAAACTTGATCAAATGGTCCATATGAGTTCATAATGTTGATGTGGGTCAATTTTCATGAGATTTGACTGTCAATTGGCCACAGTTGACTTTTCCCCAATACAGTTGATTTTTAGGTCAACTGTCCAATTGACTGGGCAAAATTTGGAGTTAAGGCTTGAAACTTGGTATGGATGAAATTGGGAATCCAATATGAAGCATGAAAGTCATCTTAGGCATTTTAGGTCAAAACATCATTGTGCAAATACAAACCCTAATTTGAGCCAACAGTGCAAGGAGAAGTCTTGAGCAGAGGAAACCCTAACTGGATCTTGAGTTCCAAGGGTTTTGTGATGAGAACATGTTGAGGAAATGGGAGGGCAAATTTTGGGGTACAACAACATGCAAAATAAATGGAAAGTAAAGATATGTACAACTTCAGGGGCATGAGTAGAACATTTTTCATTCACAAACCTAGAGCTAACAATGCCTGGATAGGGAGATAGAAGTCCATGAACTTACCTGTTCAGTTGGAATCGTATCTGATGATGGAGGTGTTTTCAGTGCAAGGTGATGATTGGTACAGCTTCCTTGATGTCCAGGGATGATATTCCAAGCTTTACTTTGTTTGGAAACCAAGAGAATCGTGTTAGGGAACTTCAACTGCAAAACAAAAAAATGAAAATGGTGATGTTGCTTGGGAGTGTTACAGGTCATGTTTGAGGCTTGGAATAGTTTCAAGAGATGATGTGGGATATGTTTGAAGTGGTTTTAGCAAGAATGCATGAATGGATTGAGTTATGGAACTCAATCTGTAGCAGGTACTCTGTTTGGGCAGTTTGAGGGTGATTCTGTGTTTGAGAAGGCAATGGAGATGGTTGGCTTGTGTTTCAGCTTAGGTTTGATGATTAGAAAGTGTTTGATAACTTTTCTTAAGCTTTTGTTCACAGGAATGAGAGTTGTGTCTTGTTATGCTATGTTTCTTCAACTTTAAGCAACAAAGTGTCCACTTGAGTTTTAGACTGATAGAGGCCCCCCTAATGTGCTGCTAACCTTCCCCTTGATCAGTGTGTTTTGTTCATAAACTTGTGCCAAAAGGATTTGCACTGTACTTGCTTGGATTGCTAATTGACATAAAGTTCTACTTTTGCAAAAATGGACATTATGCTTTTTCTAATTTAGGACTAAACCTTTATGTAATGCTTGAACACATAAAATATGGTCTTGGCACAATGAGTTAGCATTAAATTTATGAGTGTAAATGGGATATAGGACCTGTAATCAAGAAATGCAAGCTGAGTTCAAAATTGCCTAAGTGTATGAACATGTAAATTGGTCATAACAAAAGTGAGTTTTTCCCAACTTGCCAAATTCGATTCTCCCTAACCATGAGGTTGTTTGATGAGTTCTTGGACATTTTGGAAAGCTTGGAATGTGTACTACAATCAATATTTGAAATGAAAATTGAAATTCCAAGTGGAAGTATGTGAAAAATGGTCTTGAAGTTAGGCAAAAATCCTGCCTAAAATAGGTCAAATTTTCTCTAAGTTAAGAATGGTTTGGTACCCTTGTTCCAAAAATTGTAACTTGAGATACAAGCTTCTTTTGAGAAAACTTTGTGAATCAAAGTTGTAGATTTTGAAATGGACTACAACTTTCATGTTTTGACTTTTCCTTGAATCCAAATGAATCTTGGTGAGAAAGTGGGACAAATTAGGAAAAAATTAGGGTTTTTCATAACTTAAAAAAATTCTAAGTTATGAAAAATCTTCATTTCAAACCCTAATTTGCAATTCTTGATTTCTTGATGAACAAGTTTCATGATTTGGCATGTTTTGATGAAAAATGAATCTTGACACTTGATTTTGACCAAAAAGTCAAAGTTTGACTTTTCAGTATACAGTCAAAATTGATCAATTGACTGGGAAATTCAACTGTCAATCTTGTGCACTTGGGATCTTTTGAACTTGTTGAGTATGTCAAGACAATTCCATGGGGTCCTTGAGCCCATATGTGAGCTTGTTTTGCCATTGGCTAGGTCAAACAGTCAAAAATTGCCTTTGTGCAGTCAAAACCCTAAAAATGACCATTTTGCCCTTTTGGTGATCTGATCAAATTTCTTGTGGAATTGTGATCCAAACTTGATCAAATGGTCCATGTGAGTTCATAATGTTGATGTGGGTCAATTTTCATGAGATTTGACTGTCAATTGGCCACAGTTGACTTTTTCCCCAATACAGTTGATTTCTAGGTCAACTGTCCAATTGACTGGGCAAAATTTGGAATCAAGACTTGAAACTTGGTATGGATAAACTTGGGAGTCCAACATGAAGCATGAAAGTCATCTTAGGCATTTTAGGTCAAAATATCTTTGTTCAAACACAAACCCTAATTTGGGTCAAAAGTGCAAGGAGAAGTCTTGAGCAGAGGAAACCCTAACTGGATCTTGAGCTCCAAGGGTCTTGTGATGAGAAAATGTTGAGAAAAAGGGAGGGCAAATTTTGGGGTACAACAATATGCATATGAATACGATTACTATTAACAAATATATGCATAAAAACATAAATAAGTATTTACTCAAGACTGTAAGAGGCGGGATAACGTTCAAGTCATCCATAGTTCCCCAGAGTAATTCCCAGTAAAGTCTCCCCATAGAGAAATTTCCATAAGATAATCCCCCACAGAATCAGACTCACCAGCTCATCTTCAACAAAGACATATTCTCCGCAAGCCTGAAATACTTTAATCATACTCATCAGTAGATCCCCCTAGCGGATATAGGAGTATGATCGTTTCTCCGGCAATGTCGCCAACCTACGAAGTTTCAGTCTTTAGCATATTATGATAGCAGCACAATCCACATGAATTCTCTTCCCCAGTTGAGTAAATTTCTCCAGCCAGATTCAATCCCCTGCAGATCTCTTCTCTACCAAGGCTCATGTCCCCAACAAAACATATTCCTCCAGCAGGTTTATTTCCTCAACAAAGTGTTTCTCCAGCAGGGTTTATTTCCCCAACAAGGTTTATTTCCCCAACAAAATTCAATCTCCCTAGCCTGAGTCTATCTCTTTGACTACTGTAAATCACCGGTAAAATTTCTCTCTCCAACAAAGGGTAGCCCAGACCATTATCCCCAGAGAGTTGCTACGAAATCAGAAACAGGACTAAGTATCAGTTATTCTTATCCTCCCTAGACGAGTCGACGTCCATATCAAATTTTTGGTCAGATAGCACTTCAGAAGGTTATATATCTCTTTTATCCCCAGACAGGGTATATAAGAAATAAATTCCCCAGTAGAGCGATGAACGACCAATGTTCCTGAGCTCTTTTCCCCAAGCAGAAATCAATTTTCCCCAGCGGAATTTCCTCAAACAGCAAGCAGGAATCTCCAACAGATCGAAGATTCACTTTCTTCATCCCTAGCAATAATCAGGGATTTATTTTCCCTATCAAAAATGATATACGAAGCTACCGATACACTTCAATGACATCTCACATTCATACATCATTTATCATAGCATAGGCATACGAAACGCATTAGCACATTCACATTTATTTCGAGAGTATCATTACGCAACGCATTACATACATCATGATGTTGCATAAAACTAACTTTGTCTTTTCAGGTTAAGTTCGCAAACAGACAAGTATTTCCCTCAGAGAATAAATCTAACAAGTAGCTACTTAAACATTTTCCCCAGAAGCTCATTCTGAAAGATATCTCTTCTAGATGAAGTCGGACGTAGACATCTTCTAGTTAATCATTCAAAGAAAGTCAAGCGTATACTTCTTTCTGATATTCCTTTTGGAAAAAGTCAGGCGTAGACTTTTTCCGGTATCTCTTCTTGTTGAAGTCGGACGTAGACATCTTCCGGTTCGAATGAAATCAAGCGTAGATTTCTTTCTGATATTCCTTTTGGGAAAAGTCAGGTGTAGACTCTTTCCGGTATCTCTTCCAGTTGAAGTCTGGTGTAGACATCTTCCGATTCGGATGAAATCAAGCGTAGATTTTTTCTGATATTCCTTTTGAAAAAGTCAGGTGTAGACTATTTCTGGTATCTCTTCTGTTTGAAGTCGAGCGTAGATATCTTCTAGTTCGGATGAAATTAAGCGTACATTTCTTTCTGATATTCCTTTTGGAAAAAGTCAAACGTAGACTACTTTCGGTATCTCTTCTGGTTGAAGTCGGGCGTAGACATCTTCCGGTTCAGATGAAATTGAGCGTAGATTTCTTTCTGATACTCTTTTTGGAAAAAGTCGGGCGTAGACTCTTTATGATAGCTCTTATAGTTGAAGTCGGGCGTAGACATCTTCTAGTTCAGATGAAATCAGGTGTAGATTTTTTTTCTAATACTCTTTTGGGAAAAAGTCAGGCGTAAACTCTTTCCGATACCTCTTCTAGATGAAATTGGGCGTAGACATCTTCTAGTTTGGATGAAATCAAGCGTATATTCCATCTGAAATTCTTTTGGACAAAGTCGGACGTAGACTCATTCCAAATACATCTTCTAAAGACAAAGCCAGACATAGACTTATTCTGATATTCCTATCAACAATTACTCTAGATGGCATCTGTAAGCCCATCTCTGACGACTCTCTATCGCTCTCCTAATGGCATCTTTAAGTCCATTCCCGGTATAATAAACCAACAATGTTACTTCATGCACAGGCGAGTGCAAATTTCTGGGGACTTAAGTGTTCAATCATCTTCTACCTTCAAGTACAAATGACGGACGTGTCAATCTAACTCCTCGGGTTTAAGAAGATTGAACAGGGCAGTTGTTGTACCCCAAAATTTTCCCTCTCATTTTTCTTCAAGACATTCTCATCAGGTCCTCATTTTCTCAAGGTGGCTCAAGAATTGATCAAATAAATTCTCCTCCTAAGCAATGGGTCCATAACTAGGGTTTTGTGTTTCACAAGGAACATTGGGTTTTCAATGTCTCAAGTGGTTTTCATGGTTCTACATATGTCCCTAAGAATGCTCATGTCAAGTTTCAAGTCTTGCATCACAAGTTTTCTCAGTCAATGGCTCGGATGAGTGAAAATCAATTGTATTGGGTAAAAAGTCAATTGTGGTCAACATACAGTCAAACTTCAAGACTTTTGATCAACATCAACATTTTGGAGTGATATTCATCATTTGATCAAGGATTGATCATGATTCCTCAAGAAAAGCCCTCAAATCATTAAAAGTCAAAAGTTTCCAAATTAGGGTTTCCTTAGGAGAAGTCAACTGAACTTTGACCAAGCATAACTTTCACATGTTTCATCAGCTTTTCCCCAACCAAACCCCATTTTGAAGGGAATTCAATTCTCTACAACTTTTTAAATCTATGCTCAAGTCCAAAAAATGCATCATTTGAGAGATATAAGCAAATACATTACAGGTCATTTCAAAAGTCAACAAAAAGACACTTTTTGTCAAGGCAACTTACATCAAGATAAATCTTCAAAAACAAAAATGATCAACATAGAGGTTGTATAGAACATCTTGAGCTTTCCAAAAAGTCCAAGATCACCTTCAAAAGGTAAAAGTTGAGTGAGTTATGGCCATTGTAAGTTGGGAAATTTTGAGCAAATGTATGAAGATCAAATTGAGCAAGCTTATGTTTTGGACTATTGGGCCATGGTTTAAGGTCCAAAAGTGATTTATGCCTTTCATACACCTGAGGATCCATTCACACACTCTTTGGCTTTGTTTCTTTTAATTATTTTTATTATTTTTGATTTAATTCATTAATAATACAAAATAATAAGATAAAAAATATATCTTATTACACAAGAGTCCAAGCCCATTTGTTTTTGCCTTGAAAATTCTCTATATATTCAGGCATCAAGACAAGAACAAAGCACGAAATCCTTCCACCATAAAATTGTCAAAAAACACTAAAATTTTCCAAGAACCCTAAGTTCTGAAAACCCTATTTTCAAGCCTCCTCACCACCAAATTTCCATTCCATTCACTTCTAGGAACATTGAAGGGTAAGATTGGATCGATTACCATGATCCAAAGGTCCTGAACCAGCATACATACATCATAATTTTCCATTATCTCATAATTTTTGTATTTTTGTTTTCATGATGTTTTAACGCACACTAATGCCACTAACGTGTTTCTGAGATGCTAATGTGCAGGTTTGAATCATAGCATGAGTCCCATGCTATTTGAATCATGAATGACCATGATCAAACCGATTCATGTTATTTTGGCCATACCTCACAAACAAGGACGAATTAGCCTTCAAAAATGTCCATATTGGATTCGCAACCTCTGTTTTAGGGGTGGGTAATGATTGGATCATTAACGTTGTGTTTCTTGCTGGTTTCAAGAAAACAGGTCACCGGAGAAGTCGATCGGAGCTAAGGCTTCGGCGCTTCTCCTGCCAGTATATTTGATTATATAATATATATTCATTATTCCAGTTATATTAATGGATGTATCACCACCTCAGTGGTTAAAACGCGTGCGCTAAGTCATTCCTTCCTCTCGTCGCGAGTTTGATCCCCGGTTTTGACACTTTTTTCATATTTCTCATATTTTTGCAGACTGAATATAAAACATGTTGAACGCGCATCCTAGCATAGGCGCGCACCTGTCTTAGTTGGTAAGCATGCTGCCTGGAGATGCAGGGGGCGTGGGTTCAACACCCACCCCCCAACATTCTTTTTTCTCTATTTTTCTACTAACCTTATTTTCTTTTTTCTTAATCCTAATTTTCTTTAATAAACTCTAATTATTTTTTAATCAACATTAAAATAAATTAAGTTTAATGTTCTTTCTCATAAATTAACTTTGATTTTTATTTATTAAAATTAATTAGGATAGTTAATCTCGATTAAGTTAATCACTTAATTTTTTTCGATTAATTAAAATCAACCTGGACTTTAGGATTTGTTTAATTTAATCACTTAATCAGTTTTTTTCAATTTAAATTAATTAGACGTTAGGTTAATTATCAAGTCTTTTCATCAAACAATTTTCCTCTTCGCGCACTTTATTATTTTCGCATTAGTTTTCTCTATTATGTAATTGATACGGAATGTAATAGCTTAAATTAGAGTTTTTCCTTTCTTTCTTTCCCCAATTTTTTGTTATGGCTTGTACACCCCCCCCCCCCCCCCCTTTACCCGAAGCTTTGTAATAGCGTAGGACATTTAATTTCTGTCTTTACTGCTTTCCTTATAACTGTCTAGTTTAATAGGATTGTATGACAAGACTAAAAACAATCTAGAAAACCCTAATCACAAGATAAAATAACTGAATTAATATACTATTCACACATGCACCTCTAGGGTAACCTCACTTGTTGCCTCAAAAATACAGTCATGTTCCTCAAACGTGGGGACGCTTTAGCAAAGTCCCTCTGATACAAAAGATCATAGTCCCTCGATGACCCTTCAATGTTGCCTTCGATAAACGATCTTAGTCCATACGATAAAATTGCTAAATCGCCCTACGAGTTGCCTTTATGATTGTACGATGACCGACGCATGCCCCTTCACATCCAATGATAGGGCTTCCAAATAACTAATGGTAGGGTAGCACTATCTAAGGAGGAGGAAAATAACACAAAAGACTTTGAGTAGGTAGATAGTTCTTAATTGCTTGCTCGCAAATATTCCAAAACATCTTTTTCACAAACACTTTTATCTGAAATATTTTCAAAACAAACACTTTGTATGCGTTCTCAACTGATACGAGAATCATTACAAAGTTTTCCGCACTTAGGAATTTTTCAAAATATTTTCAAATATACACACAAAATTATTTTCAAACAAAGTGAACTGGCGATTAAGAGCCCATAGATAACTACGGATAAAAAGGGTGCTAACACCTTCCCTTTTCATAACCTACCCCCCGAACTCAAAAAAATCTTGAAGGTCTTTCTTGTTATTTCACCCTTTCCTTTTGGATAAAAGAAAAGTCGGTGACGACTCTTGCTATCAACGACATTTGCGATAAAACGCAAAACCAAGTCAGTTCTCCCACCGTATTACAAGCATCATCGCACTTCCTCAAAAGAGGTTGTTTATGAGGATTTCATGTCCATGATTTCCTGTCCCCCAATATAGTTGCCTTATTTGAGATCTCGCTCCTAGGAATTTTCATTCCTCAAGCTAGGTTACGTTGAGGTCTATTTCATCTCTCCAGTAAAGACCATTGTCTGAGATCTCTTATTCAGAATTTCTCCTTTCCCCAGCGAGGGTTTCACTTCTCACATCTGGTTTGTTATCTTGGTATCATCCTTAACACGGCTACACGCCGTCTTTTTCAAAGATTACAGTCTTGCTTTGAGCTTCTCCAGCAACAGCCAATTTCTATTTGGTATTCTCCTTCATAAATTATAGTTTTTCCCTAATCTTCTCTGGCAACGTCCAATCTTCATTGGCACCTCTTTTCATAGATCAATGTTTCTACCCGATCTTCTCCAGCAGAGTTCGTAATTTATTTTTGCAACTCCTCTCAGTGTTTGTAGCCCGTTTCTACCGGTTACTCAATGTAGCGGTAGAAATGTTAAGACTAAGCCATTGGATTGACTAGACTTCTACAGATCAAAATAAAAATCGCCACTGCGTTTTATTGTTTCCAAAGAAATGGGAAAAGAGCGAATTACCCAAAAGAGGAGAAAATATTCAAGGTAAGGGGATTGGTTATGAAAAGGGAAGGTATTAACACTTTAAACATCTACGGTACTCTGCATGAACCTCTTTGTAAAATCTGTATATTTTGGCTATAAAATGTTGTATGTAAAATAGATTGTGGGGATGAGAAAAAAATATTTTTTTATGATTTTTGCACTCGCCGCAGTTGCGAACATTTAGTTCCTACGTACCACCTTTCGTGCAATAGGGGATCAGGGTACACGTAGTTCCTCTTAAAAATATTTAAAACACAAGTGTGTTGGTTAATTTTATGAGATAATATATCATCGTCATGGTCTGTGTGGAAAACATCCTTACTACCCACAATCATGAGAAAGGAGTATTTGCATCATCTCAAAGTGGAGGATATGGCTTGTATTTTAAAATCAACAATGTCTCACTCAACACCTAAGTGGAAAATATCTCACTTCACTTCATATTGTAGAAGTATAGTTGTTTGCGTCACTACAAAGATTGACAAGTGTAACACCCTCTAAAACCCCGCATATAATTTTCGCAATTTAAATAAAAATCATATTTTCAGAGTACATGTATAATTCGAGGATGTCACAATTCTCTTCTATTAAAACAATCCTGTCATGCATAAATTTTAGCAGTAACTCATACATGTTTACACAGCGGAAAATTTTAATTAATAAAATCAAACGTTATAATATTTTCCAAAATCATCAGGGATTAACACCTGGAAAGTCAACATCTTATTATAACAATTAAAAGAAAATAAACGAGTCTGACTAAAGCAGCTCGACAACCAAACGTTCCCGGAGTTACAACTATCAGAGCATGACCCGGACATACGAGAATAAAACTAAACTAGACACGATAAGCCTTCGCCAAGCACCTGAGCGAAGCTCTTCAATCTGAAATATTCAGCAGTAAGGGTGAGCTTCTCAAATATACATTTGGTTATACATTCATAACAATCAATTCACGAAATCATAAACATCACCCAATAATTAACATATTTCATAGTTTACAAAACCTTTACAAATCATATATCCATGACATATTGCTTTTCATAATTGCAAATATCCATCAAACATCATCAACCATATATCAATCACATGTGCATACAAACAATCAATATAACATTGGAAAAATCATCCATTCATGTTATATTCGAGTAATGCAACACACCCATGCATGTGGTACCACTACACCGCCCCATTATATCGCGGGTCACGGATAACTCACCGTTCCATTATATCGCGGACACGGCTACCACCTCAACGTTCCATTAAATCGCGGACACGTATATTGGCCACCATGTTAATTCCACACAATGGGAATTAACAAATGCAACATGATATGTAAGTATGTAACACTCAGCATACTATGAACATCATTCAACATATCATGCACATCAACAATATCAAACATCACATGATATGAATAGTATGTAACCACTCAGCATACTATAAAACATCAATCATATCAAGATACAGATAGCATGTAAACACTCAGCATACTATTTAAACATCAACCAATCACATCAAATCATATCATACTTCATGCTTGATAACATATCTAAAAGCATGGCAATAACATCCACAATAAAACACAGAAAACAAAATTCAGAAATTCAACACAGCAGCATCAACACGGGTGCCCGTGTTAAACAACACGGCCGTGTTGAATTGTGTCCAGAAAACACCTTTTTTTTCTCATTACAGGGGATCAACACGGGTGCCCGTGTTAAACAACACGGCCCGTGTTGAAAAGTGCCCAGAAAGCACATTTTTTTTGGCAACACAGTGCATCAACACGGGTGCCCGTGTTAAACAACACGGCCGTGTTGATGAGCGCGGGTCAGATTTTTCTGAACCTGCAGTGGCTCACAACAGCCGTCCAAACGCGGAAAAATGTCGGCCAAAACGCGTATTTCAGTACCTAACGCATCGAGTTTGTACAATCCACAACAATACCACAATATCCAATTTACTAATAATCATTATAATAACTTTAACCGGGGATTAACCGTAACTTTTTGGGGAATTCTACTGACATTGGGATTATCCCTACAACTTCCAAGGTAAATTCACGATCATTAGACATACGCCCAATTCACCATCTGGGACCTAAATTCTTAACCGATTCATGAGAATTGGGAATCCTAATCCTTTTCTAACAAAGTTCAGTCCTACGGTTATCGATCCCTAGAAACATTTAACAATTGGGATTTCCTACGATTACCCGAATCAACCGTACATAAACCCATAAACAAATATAATCGAGTATAACCCCCCTTACCTTATCAATCAGCAGCTTTGAATTCTTGAGCGAAGTTCTCCGTTCTTCGTTCCTCGTACCTTCAGAGCTCTATTTTCCCAATTCTAACTTCTGTTTATCGTGAAAACCAAAATGAAGAATAACTTGAGTTCCAACACATAACTTTACTTCTTTTTCACCCCCACTCATTACTAACAACATCTAAGCCCAATGACTTAAAAATCTCAATATTTCTTATTTCTTCAAATATTCCAAATAAATAATTCCTTTTTATTTTATTAATTCTAATAAAATAAATTCCCAAATTTAAATAAATCAAAATTAAAAACTGGGGTGTTACAACTCTCCCCCACTAAAAGAGTTTTCGTCCTCGAAAACATACCTTAGACGAACAGCTCCGGATAAGCCTCTTTCATCTGGCTCTCCAGCTCCCAAGTGATATTTCCATCTGCTGGACCTCCCCAAGCAACCTTCACTAATGCTATCTCTTTACCTCTTAACTGTTTCACTTCCCGATCTTCTATCCTCATAGGCAATGCTTCTACTGTCAGGTTATCTCTCACCTGTACATCATCTATTTGGATTACATGAGATGGGTCTGGAATGTATCTCCTCAACTGAGAAACATGAAAAACATCGTGCAAATTCGCAAGTCTCGGAGGTAAAGCAATGCGATAAGCAACTTCTCCAACTCTTTCCGTAATCTGAAACGGACCAATAAAACGCGGAGTCAACTTCTTAGACTTCAACGCCCGACCAATACCCGTCATCGGAGTAACTCTCATAAACACATGATCTCCGGCACTGAATTCTAAATTCTTTCTCCTCTTATCATGATAACTTTTCTGACGACTCTGAGAAGCTCTCATCTTCTCTTGAATCAATTTGATCTTTTCAGTAGTCTGCTGAACAATCTCTGGCCCAATTACCGAACTCTCTCCAGATTCATACCAACACAAAGGCGTCCTACACCGTCTACCATACAATGCCTCAAACGGAGCCATACCAATACTCGAATGGTAACTATTGTTATAAGTAAACTCAATCAATGGCAAATAGCTATCCCAAGCTCCACCTTTCTCTAAAACACAAGCACGCAATAAATCTTCCAACGATTGAATCGTCCTCTCCGTCTGTCCATCAGTCTGAGGATGGTAAGCTGAACTCAATCTCAACTTAGTACCCAAAGCCTTCTGCAATCCTTCCCAAAATTTCGAAGTGAACCTCGGATCTCTATCTGACACAATACTAGAAGGAACTCCATGCAAACTCACTATTTTCTCAATATACAACTGTGCCAATCTCTCCATCGAGTAATCCATTCGCACCGGTATAAAATGAGCAGACTTAGTCAACCTATCCACAACGACCCATATCGCTTCACAATTCATAGGAGTCCTCGGCAGCCCAGATACGAAATCCATAGAAATACTATCCCACTTCCATTCTGGAATAAACATCGGTTGCATAAACCCAGACGGCTTTTGATGCTCAATCTTCGATTTCTGACAGATTAAACATGCATACACAAATTCAGCTATTTCCTTTTTCATTCCCGGCCACCAAAACAATTTCTTCAAATCATGATACATTTTCGTGGCACCCGGATGAATACTCATCCCACTGCGATGTCCTTCCTCTAATATACTTTGCTTGATTTTCTGCGACATCAGGAACACAAACTCTATCGCCAAATCTCATAACATCATTTTCATCAATCCTAAACTCACCACCTTGACCTTGGTTGATCAATGTCAATTTATCAACTAAATTAACATCAGATTTCTGCCCGATCCTGATCTCTTCTAGAATACCACTAGTAAGCTTCAACATACCCAACCTGACACACTTCAGAGTACTTTCACATACCAAGCTTAAATCTCTGAATTGCTCAATTAAATCCAATTCACGAACCATCATCATAGACACATGCAATGATTTCCTGCTCAAAGCATCTGTAACTACATTTGTCTTACCAGGATGGTAAACCAAACAAAATCATAATCTTTGAGAAATTCTAACCATCTTCTCTGCCTCATGTTAAGCTCTTTCTGATCGAAAAGATATTTCAAACTCTTATGATCACTATACACCTCTAATCTTAAACCATACAGCTAAAGTCTTCACAACTTCAAAACGAACACAACTGCCGCCAATTCTAAGTCATGAGTAGGATAGTTTCTTTCATGCACTTTCAGTTGTCTCGGAGCATCAGCCACTTCTTCTCGATTCTGCATTACACTCTGCACTAATCCCATCAAGGATGCATCACAATACACAACAAAGTTCCGCAGGATTGGCAACTCCAAATAGGCACACTAGTTAACCTCTTCTTCACCTCTTGAAATCCTTATTCACACTTAGAGTACCAATATACGTTGGATCCTTTCTTACTTAGGATCAACACAATACCATCACAGAAGTCACATGTCCACGAAAATTACTTTACTTAACCAGGATACATATGAAATCACTTCTCTTTCAATAATTCTCAAAACAATTCTCGAGATATTCCAACTATTCATCTTCATCCTTGAAGTAAATCAGAATATCCTCCATCAGTACTACCACAACTTACCAAAATTCTTCGCACTGAACCTTACCTCAGATAAACCCTTTACCCCATTTCAACAACACAGCAGAGCTCAACTAAGCTCAACAAGTTTCTACTCACTATAATCGGTCTGGTAATTCTCAATATAGAATCTCATCTACTGGGATGGATTCACACATACCACCATCTGGAGCCTCATACTCATAGCTCGCTTCTTTAAACCGAAGTCACACTTTGCTAGCTTAGCACCAAGTCTAATCTCTGTCAATTCCCAACACAAGATTTGTAATTACTCCATCAGTCCTTATCCTGAATTGAATAAACCAGAAGGTTTACAATAACGTCACACATATTCTTATACGCCACAACATTCAAGTCCAAACTTCATTTCTTATGAATTATTTACTTGCCTAACAGAACTCTTGTATCATCAGAATCCATACAAGTTCTCACTTCCAATCATGGGAAACCAATCTTCCTTCTCGAATCTCCGCTACAGGGAAGCATATCCATCACACTCTTAGCCCACGAGATTCACAACACAACCAAGTCCAACTAATACCAACCAGTCCAGTTTAACACGTAGGTAGACTTCGTAATTCCACAAGTACTCCACATTCTCAATATATCATCGTTTACTCTTGTTGGACCTTAGTTCACACTTACAGAACTACTGCTAGCTTCAGAGTGTCATTAGGAATTCATAAACCACTAATACAACACTATCTGTCGCTACACCTTCACTTTCTAGAGAAGTACTTTCCAACTTCACTTGATCGTTCTCTTATCGAACCATCTCAATTTGATCAATACATCGAGACCTTTAATTGGTATTCTTTTCAGATATCAGAATCCGTATCAACTTCTCATATCCATCTTAAAGCAATTGGCTTCGCTCTACCAAGTTCGTACACATACTAACAAAACTAGCAAGACATGTCTATCACATCCACTATGCTCCTATTTGCTATCAACAACAGATTAAGGTCGATCAGTCCCTCAATTTGTCAATAGACAACCGAAGTCATAATGAATGTACAAACCCGTCTTTACTGACTTCATTAGCACTGCATACAACTGATGCACAAATCCAAGAGATAAATTCCAC
Organism: Vicia faba; assembly: GCA_948472305.1. Lineage (NCBI taxonomy): Eukaryota > Viridiplantae > Streptophyta > Magnoliopsida > Fabales > Fabaceae > Vicia > Vicia faba. Next base: position 779,673,887 of record OX451735.1, read on the forward strand.
CTAAGTAATGCTCTTACCTCTGAATCCTCTTCAGAACTATGAACAATGCAGTCTATACCATGCTCATACTCTTACCATTTTCCTCACGTCGAGCCATTACTTAGCATCCAAAAGCACCATGGAGAAGTACCAACTCCTCCCCCACTTATCGCAATCTTATCCCTGCAATCAAGTGATCCAAAACAAAGAAGTACCAACAGTGTTCTTAAACACTTATTGCGTACCAAGGGTAATGACACTGACATAACAACTTGGCCGGACAGACCGATTATGCTCTGATACCACTATTGTAACACCCTCTAAAACCCCGCATATAATTTTCGCAATTTAAATAAAAATCATATTTTCAGAGTACATGTATAATTCGAGGATGTCACAATTCTCTTCTATTAAAACAATCCTGTCATGCATAAATTTTAGCAGTAACTCATACATGTTTACACAGCGGAAAATTTTAATTAATAAAATCAAACGTTATAATATTTTCCAAAATCATCAGGGATTAACACCTGGAAAGTCAACATCTTATTATAACAATTAAAAGAAAATAAACGAGTCTGACTAAAGCAGCTCGACAACCAAACGTTCCCGGAGTTACAACTATCAGAGCATGACCCGGACATACGAGAATAAAACTAAACTAGACACGATAAGCCTTCGCCAAGCACCTGAGCGAAGCTCTTCAATCTGAAATATTCAGCAGTAAGGGTGAGCTTCTCAAATATACATTTGGTTATACATTCATAACAATCAATTCACGAAATCATAAACATCACCCAATAATTAACATATTTCATAGTTTACAAAACCTTTACAAATCATATATCCATGACATATTGCTTTTCATAATTGCAAATATCCATCAAACATCATCAACCATATATCAATCACATGTGCATACAAACAATCAATATAACATTGGAAAAATCATCCATTCATGTTATATTCGAGTAATGCAACACACCCATGCATGTGGTACCACTACACCGCCCCATTATATCGCGGGTCACGGATAACTCACCGTTCCATTATATCGCGGACACGGCTACCACCTCAACGTTCCATTAAATCGCGGACACGTATATTGGCCACCATGTTAATTCCACACAATGGGAATTAACAAATGCAACATGATATGTAAGTATGTAACACTCAGCATACTATGAACATCATTCAACATATCATGCACATCAACAATATCAAACATCACATGATATGAATAGTATGTAACCACTCAGCATACTATAAAACATCAATCATATCAAGATACAGATAGCATGTAAACACTCAGCATACTATTTAAACATCAACCAATCACATCAAATCATATCATACTTCATGCTTGATAACATATCTAAAAGCATGGCAATAACATCCACAATAAAACACAGAAAACAAAATTCAGAAATTCAACACAGCAGCATCAACACGGGTGCCCGTGTTAAACAACACGGCCGTGTTGAATTGTGTCCAGAAAACACCTTTTTTTTCTCATTACAGGGGATCAACACGGGTGCCCGTGTTAAACAACACGGCCCGTGTTGAAAAGTGCCCAGAAAGCACATTTTTTTTGGCAACACAGTGCATCAACACGGGTGCCCGTGTTAAACAACACGGCCGTGTTGATGAGCGCGGGTCAGATTTTTCTGAACCTGCAGTGGCTCACAACAGCCGTCCAAACGCGGAAAAATGTCGGCCAAAACGCGTATTTCAGTACCTAACGCATCGAGTTTGTACAATCCACAACAATACCACAATATCCAATTTACTAATAATCATTATAATAACTTTAACCGGGGATTAACCGTAACTTTTTGGGGAATTCTACTGACATTGGGATTATCCCTACAACTTCCAAGGTAAATTCACGATCATTAGACATACGCCCAATTCACCATCTGGGACCTAAATTCTTAACCGATTCATGAGAATTGGGAATCCTAATCCTTTTCTAACAAAGTTCAGTCCTACGGTTATCGATCCCTAGAAACATTTAACAATTGGGATTTCCTACGATTACCCGAATCAACCGTACATAAACCCATAAACAAATATAATCGAGTATAACCCCCCTTACCTTATCAATCAGCAGCTTTGAATTCTTGAGCGAAGTTCTCCGTTCTTCGTTCCTCGTACCTTCAGAGCTCTATTTTCCCAATTCTAACTTCTGTTTATCGTGAAAACCAAAATGAAGAATAACTTGAGTTCCAACACATAACTTTACTTCTTTTTCACCCCCACTCATTACTAACAACATCTAAGCCCAATGACTTAAAAATCTCAATATTTCTTATTTCTTCAAATATTCCAAATAAATAATTCCTTTTTATTTTATTAATTCTAATAAAATAAATTCCCAAATTTAAATAAATCAAAATTAAAAACTGGGGTGTTACAACAAGAGTCTAATCTTTTGAGAAAAGTTTTTAAAGTAAAAGCTATAGTGGCAAAATGGTTTAAATGAGATTGATTGACTTTTAGTCTTCTCACAAAAAAGTCAAGGTATTATTAAGTTGATTGAAGTTTGTTTAAGAAAGTATTTTGAAAATGCATGGACCTAAGTCCAAGTTTATTATGAAAGTGGTTCAAGTTTAGAAACAAGAAGAGTTTTCAAAATGAGAGAGAAGATTTTTGAAATTAAAGAAGATGGGAGGAGATGAAGAGACTATCCTAAAACATAAGGTAAAAGCTAGGGAGAAGAACCATCTAACCAACAAGAAGCTAACAGTTGACATTATGAGTCAAGATAAAATTATCATTCTTTGAATTGAAACCAAACAAGAATATTAAACCTCTTGAGAAAATCAAGCTTTAATTGCATTAAGTCTTCACAAAAATTGGGCAGAATAACGGCTGTATACAGATGAATTTCATATTACAGATAAAGTATGTAATCACAATAACTTACACACAAAACAAACAAACAACCCAATGTCTTGAGATAAACCTCAAGAACTCCAGACAAAATATCAAGTAAGGTCACAAGGTCTCCAATATAGGCCAAGGTTTCTATTCCTAAGTCTAAGAAGTCCAATACTCCATAATGCCAAGGATAGTAACCAAGTAGTCTAAGTAGCATTAAAGTTTTTTATGGTTCATGTTGATTATTAAGTATCTTCAAAAGGAAAAGAAAAGTTCAAATGAGCAAAATAAAAATGGCATAAAAGTAAATGCTCAAGTGAGCAAAGATAAAAAATAGCATGAAATATAAATGCTAAAGTAAATGGTACATAAATTAAAAGTAAAAAAATAAAAACATAAAATAAAGTCAATTGTTAGAAGTTAATGGTTAGTTGGATGACTATCTTGAAACTTACATTTGGAACTCATTAGAGGATTGGTAGAACTAAAGTCTCTCAACAACAAGTTGCATTTGCTTTTTGTCAAGTATATCATCCATTTAAGAATCCTCAAGATAACATTTAATGATCAATGATGTTTAAGTGATCCGCATTGACCAAAATTGATGAAGATCCATTGGAGGATTGGTAGAACCAAAGCCTCCTAATAATAACTCTCAAGGTTATTGGATCAAAGGGTTCAAATTAACATACTTGAGCTTGCAAACATAGGTTTGGGCCACGAAAGATCATTTTCTCAAATCGGGATAAAATTTAACGCTATGTTAAGCAATCGTAAGTGGATTTATGTAGAAGTCGCACCTATTTTGAGGTCGGTCAATAGCAATCTATGTACTTCATGTTTGGATAAATGATATAGAGATCATTATCCCTTAACATGTAGCACAAATAAAAAAAGAAAGGGATAAGATGAAAAGGGGGAGAATGATAAGCTAATTTGGGTCACTACCTCAAATTTCTTTCATTTTTAATTCAATCACTCATCTCAAAGGATTAAAGTACTAAACATATTATTAATCCAAAGCACCAAAAATGAATTAAATAATTCACTCTTCGGTAGATTTGAATTAATGAACATTTATCCAACTTCATCTACACCCAAAGTCCATTGAATTTAAAGAGAAATTGGACATTTAAAATTGCAATCCAAATCAACAATCAAAAGGAGTGAGTAGAAAAAGAGAGATGGATCAAAACAGACCCAAGACAAGGCAGAAAATACATTTTGGCTCTGTTACAATCGATTGCACTCTGGGAGCAATCGATTGCATCAGTGTTTTTTTTCAAAAAATACGTAAAATCATTTTGTGACAATCGATTGTGCTCTGGGAGCAATCGATTGCACCCTATAAAAATAGAAAATCAGCATTTCAAAAGGCCAAATTCTTGTTCAAACTTTTCATCAAACACCTTATGATCATGAATTTAATTGAGCACGAAAATTCTATCAAATTATGAGAAAATAACATCAATGGAATCGTAAAACAATGCTCAATAAATCAAATCCAAAGATCAACAAGAGATCACATTGTGAAAGATGAAGAATCCAACTTACCAAAGGTAGATCTAGAGAGTTATCAAAACAACTTCAAGAATTTGCTCTAATTCAGCCCCAAGAATCAATTTCCCAAGCTTGGATGTAGAGAATTGATAAAGAAAAAGTATTTGGATGAAGGTTTAGCTCAAAGATTAGTAAGTTTCAATGCAAAGCTTACTAACTTTTTTTTTAAAAGGGAACTTTGAGTGAATTTGGTAGATGGAGAGAATTGAGAGATTTTTTAGCAAGGTGAATTTGGCTATCAAAAGCTTGAGATTTGAATGAAATGAGGGCTCTATTTATAGAGTTTAGACTTGGGATTAGTGGTGGTTTGGAGTTTGGTTTGGAAAATGAAATTAAGCTTGGTAATTGATTCTTGGAACCAAAATTTGAATTAATAATAAATCTTTCAAAAAATAAAGAAAAATTGGAGCCAAAAGAATGATAAGCTTGAAATTGTTGATTTTTTTCAAAAATTCACTCTGTGCAATCGATTTCACTCTGGGAGCAATCGATTGTACAGTGAGTTTTTTTCAAATATTGTGAAAAATGCACTATGTGCAATCGATTGCACTCTAAGAGCAATCGATTGTACAATGAAAAAAATGAAAAAAAATTGATTATTTTCCTTTGCAAATAAAGATTTTAGGGAAATAATACCGGAAAACCTTATTTGTCAGATGCTTTGACTCAGTACCTACAAAACACAAATATACAAAGACAAATACAAATATTTTTTGTATTTTGATTAGAAGTTAGTCAACAACACATATACAAAATACACAACTAAGGTGCTTGGAGATCCCTCAGGAGCAAACTTAAAGATAGGAGATAGAAAAAGAGGAAGAACCAACTCTAATGTGATCTTTTTATGATCGAGTTAATATGATATGATAGGGGAATCTTAGGGGCAAGAATTGGGGTACAACACTCGGTTTGTTATTCCCCACAGAGTTCATCTCTTCAAGGGTTTCTTTCCAGTGGTTCCTTATATTGTCTCTTCTCCAACAGAGTTTGTAATTTATTTTTGCAACTCCTCTCAGTGTTTGTAGCTCGTTTCTACTGGTTAGTTGGTTTGTTAATCCCCACAAAGTTTCATCTCTTCAAGGGTTTCTTTCTAGCGGTTTCTTATATTTTCTCTTCTCCAGCAGATTTTTGCAATTTATTTTTGCGAGTCCTGTCAGGTTTTGACCTGTTGGTTGTTGGCTTCTCGATTGGCCATTCCCTTAGTGAAACATTTAACCATGCATAATCACATTGTATCCTCAAAGTGTATTGTTTCCATTCTCTCTTGGAATATTACTCCATAGAAAAATGATTCAAACATGCATTAAAACATAAGTCATTATTGTTTCTGTTTTCCCCAATGAATTTGCTAAAACTTCGGATTATATCCCCAGTGAGGTCTTCATCCTCAGTATCTCAGTTTCACCCCGTACATATATACAGTTGATGTTAATCATTTGAATATTGAGCGTCTACTCTTTATTATAGTTCAGTTTTACACTGGCGCAGTTTTCTCGGGTTTAGTCTTTACTACCCTCGTTGGTTCATTCCAATGTCTATTGATGTACCTTTTGAATACCAGTTTCGTCCTGATATTTTTTAGCAGGTTTTTAGTAGTACACCCTAATCACCTTGTTTTGGGTCGATTTTTGAGTTTTGTCTCCTCACCCGCGCATGAAATCCAGTTTTCATTCTGGTACTCATCTAGTTTAGTTTTTTCTAACTAGTTATAATGAGTCAAGTTTCATCTCGTTTTATTTTCATACCTTAGACTTCCATCAGTGTTTGATTATTGAATCCTTTATCGGTTTTTGTTTACCGGGTCTTTTTGCCGTGTTTGTTTAATTGCGTCCTTGGTTGAAATCAGTCTCCTTTGTTCCTTGGATTCTTCTATCAGTTTTCTTTTATTATTTATCCATGGTATGAGACTAGCAAGTGCTCTGAGAAACATCCACTCTCATCACTTTGCTTTGGGACGAGTCTTGATCTTGTTGCCTGTGCATGAAATCCAGTTTGTTTTCTCCTGGTACTCATCTAGTTTGTCTTGCCTAACTAGTTATTATGAGTCGAGTGTCTTCTCGTTTTGTTTCTTTCCCGGGACTCTTATATCAGTGTTCGTTTACCGTGTCCTTGGTCGAAACCCTTATCTAACTCTTTGGACGTCTATTAGTTTTTGATTACTGAACCTTTGACATTGTTTGTTTACTATATTACGACTTTCGTTTTTTGTGTCCATCGACTTGAGATGTCTCTTTTATACCCATTCGGGTTTTAGTCAGCTTTCGTTTACTGTTTACCTACGGTTAGAGACCAACAGGTGCTCTGAGAAACATCCACTCTCGTCACTTTGTTATGGGTCAAGTTTTGCCTCGTTATCCATGCGTGAAATCAAGTTTGTTTTATCCTGGTACTCGTTTCTAAAAAGTTTTGATCTTCTAATATTGTCGAGTCGAGTTTTGTCTCGTTTGATGTCATTCCTTGGATATTTATCAGTTTCTGTTTACTGAGCCTTTAACAGTGTTTGATTACTGTACTTCAGCTTTCGTTTGTTATATCCTTGGTTGACCGGTCTCTTTTATACCTCTTCGGGTTCGTATTAGTTTTATTTACTGTTCACGCGTGGGTGAGACTAGCAGGTGCTCCTAGAATCACGCGCTCCAACCACTTTGCCCCGCGTACTCTTCCAGAGTTTAGCTTTGCCTATTCTCTGTGGTTTGAGTCTTATCTCGCCCCTTTTATGGTCCAGTTTTATCCTGACACATTATTCTGGAGTTTAGTTTCATCTACTCTTCTAAGTTTGAGTTTTGTCTCAACTTTGTTAAAGTCTGTGTTATAGCTTCATTCTGACGCATGTCTTTGAAGGGCCAATTTTCATTAGACCTTCTGCTTGCTAAATCCAATTTCATTTGATACCTTCTAAGTCCCGCGTCTGTTTGCATTCTTTTTCTTTGGGGGGTTTTGCTTCTTTTTTTTTCAAGAGTGTAAATTTTCAGGTTCTTTCGTATTCAATCGTCTTCAACTCTGAACGTTTGAAAGTTGTCGCTTTTCTCACTTATCAAGCTTAAGATTATTGAATAGAGACAGCTCATTCGTAAACTTGTACCCACATTCCCATATGGTTTGTAATAGCTTAGAATTTTATTTTCTTTGTTATTTTTTTAATATGTTTTAATTATTGATATCATGCATAATTGTTCAATTAGAACACTTAGTCTCCTCTTGGGCTCATCATTAATGAAAAGGTATCCACCTACAAATGCACACTTGTACACATTCATAGTTTGGTCCTGGGCTTTTCTACAGCGATAACTATTTGATCGATTGTTCCAATTGATCGTTTAGAATACTAGCGCCACACTAGTCCCACTTTCTAGGAGCACGCATATGGCCATCTTGTATGGGCTTTTGATTTCTATGTTATGCATTGAAGCAACCTCTCTCTCTTTCCTCTTGGTCCACATACCAAGCTTCTCTTAAAGGGTCTCATAGTTGAGTTTGGGCATGGCCATTCTCACAAGGTTACTCAAGTTTTGCCCTTGGTTAACCATAACCCGAATCAACCACTTTGGTCCATATACTAAGTGTTTTCATGCACCAAAAGGGTCTCATAGCTGAGTTTGGACATGGCCATTCTCACGAGATTAATCAAGCTTTTCCCTTGATTAATCATAATCTGAATCAATCACTTTGGTCCATACCAAGTGCTCCATGCAAAAAGGGTCTCATGGTTGAGGGTGGGAGCACCTACTCTCATGAGATTAACCAAGTACACCCCTTGGTTGATCATAACCTGATTCAACTCCCATACACCAAGTGTTCCACTTATCTTGTGGACACTTGTGCTATGATTTTGTGATCGATTGTTGATGCAACCCAGATATGCCTAATTGATGGTTGATTGAGGGTGTTTAAGGAGGCGTTTGGTAGAGTTTTCTTATCTCATGCGCATTAAATAGGCAACGGACCTTTTCTGTTAGGTATCATCAACCTCTTTTTACTTCTCATCCCTGCATATTGATGCAGGATTGAAAGTCTTACCTTTGTAAGCATGCTTTGATTGTTTAAATGTTATCTCTTCTTCTACTTGACTACTTGCTTAGGTATCTACCTATGTGCACGTTCTTGCTTACTTATTTGCTTATCTAAGCATGATTTCTTTAGGTATCTTATCTAAGTACCTTACATTTTGAGTAAGTCTCTACTTCTCATGTGTGATGTGTGATTGTCTAATCACCATCTCCCATCTGTTATCCTACTTTGATTCTTAATATCATTGTTAGGTGTGATGTTTTATCATCTCTTATTTTTCATCCTACTTTGATTTTTGATATTATTGTTAGGTGTATGTTTTGTCATACAATGTTTCGTCATCATTTCTTATCCTACTTTGATCCTCGATATCATTGTTAGGTGTTAATATTTTATCATTCTTCTCTCTTTAAGATGTGATGTTTTGTCATCCTAACATGTGTGTGCTTAATTCCTTATCTTCTATGTGTTGATGTTTTGTCATCTATTGTGTAATGTTTTACCATCTCTTCTATTATTGATTTAGGTTTCTACCTATGTGTTCGTACTTGATGTTTTGCCATCTTTAATCGTGATGTTTTATCATTTCCTTATCTTGATGTTTTATCATCTCTTTTTCATATTATTTCTCCAGCTTCTTTGATCCTTGGTTAAGCATTTCATTACTAACCAACATGGTGACATATGAGAAGCTATATTCCATTTGTATTTTGAGCATCATTGTCTAGTGATTGTCGCACGAGCTTTTGTGCCATGTCCCATGTATGTATCTTGATGTTGGCAACTGCCCATAACATCTAAGAACATTGATCTTTAATTTATTTAAATCACGCTGCTTTTATGCGTCAAAGGACTATATTTTACCATATATCATGACACTTAAGTATGTTATATTGTTGACATTACTCGAGTCTTTAAGTTCATGATTGATGTCTTGTGAGGGTATCATCACCCCATGATATACAAGATGTCATTGCACTTTTACTTGAGCTTTATCAATTTCATTTGATTTAAGACATGTATTATTCATCTTAGATGATTTTGTTCATCAATTATATGACTTTTCTTGTATAGGAAGTTTCGTCTTCTTATTTGGTTGCTCTTGAGTCTCATCTCGAGTTAACTTACTATATAAGTCATGCATTGCATAATTCTCCAATTATGCTTTCTCTTCTTTTGATCTTTACTTGTTAAATTGAACAATGTTTCTTGCCTCCTTTGATCATTCCATTTGTATGCTTTGTATGTTCCCTTTTCCCCATGTCCTGTATGTTTGTTGATGTGTTGACTTTTACTCTCGATATGTCGATGTTTTTCCATCTCTTATATGTGTTTTATCCTACTTTGATCCTTGATATCATTGTTAGGTGTTGATGCTTCCCCATCTCTTTTATATCCTTATTTAATGTTTAGGTATCTATCTTGTATGTTTACTTCTCTGATGTTTTATCATCTTTGTGATGTTTTGTCATCCATGTCCAATGTTTTATCATCTTTGTGATGTTTTGTTATCCATGTCTAATGTTTTATCATCTTTGTGATGTTTTGCCATCTCTTTCTTTGTATGATTGTTTTATCATCTCACCTTTGCATGATATTTTGACCATCTATGATTAGATGTTTTGTCATTGATACTTAATACTTGTTTCTTGATATTTTACCATTTTTGTGTGTGATGTTTTGTCATCTCTCTCCCTTATTTATTATATTCTCCTCTTGTATGCTCCCCATATGACCTTTAGTTTACTCTTCTCTAAGTTTGAACTAAATAAACCTTAGGTTCTTTATCCATGCATGACAATATTAGGTAGATATTTCCCTCTCTTATCCTCAACTATAGGATCAACTTTGCATGATAACTTTAGGACTATTTTTCTAGTCTCCCCTTATACTTTTTCTTCCATTTTGCATCTCATTAAAACTAAAATTTCTTTTTCTTTCAAACTTCAAAGTACTCTAACTTCTCAAATCCTTTTCTAAAGTAAAAAAAAAACCAACCAATTCACATTCTCTTGACGTTTGTAGCTTTTCTTTTAAAACTTCTTTTTGTTGCTTGTGGCTTTTCTTTTAAAACTCTTTTCAAAGAGGGCATGCTTCTCAAAGCATTGTTCATAAAAAACACAAACAAATGGAAACTATTGAGTCGAACTGCGGATGCTCTGATTTCTTTAAAAGGGATACGTAGGCATCTGGTCACGGGGCTCAGTCGAGCGAACTTTGTAATTATTTCCTTCTTTTCCCCGTGTTTTATCTTTTGCATGCATTCCCTCTTTGCATCTTTCTTTTTAGCTTTTAAGCTTTAGACATAGATTTTACACACACTTAAATTAGAACAAACATAAGTGGATCTTGTGGAGTACCACGGACGTGTGGGATGCTAATACATTCTCGTCGCATAACCGACTTCCTTACCCGATCTCTATGATCGCAAGACCTTGATTTCACCCCTTCAGTTTTACTCGATGTTCACCTTTCCCTTTCGGCAGAATAAAAGACGTTCGGTGGCGACTTCATTGATTTTATTATCAGATGATTGTTCGGCCAGTTGTTTCTTCGTTCTTTCTCAGAACATTTGAAACAATGGTCGTTCTATATCAGAACTTGATTTATCAGAGTGAATGTAGTGTTTCATTCAAAATATTCTTGTAGCAGCCATGTACATTCTAAGTAATTTTGCAATTTATATCATGTTAGAATGTCATGTAAATCATAGGAATTAGAGAATGGATATTAATCAAAATAATTACTCTTTCTCCCCCTTTTGTCATAATCAAAAAGATATAAGAAATGCTTAATTGATTTTTGAGCATTTTAAGAATATTCCACTAAGTTCATAAAAATGAGACAAAACAAGAACTTTGAATTCATATCAACTCAAATTACAAAAAGATAAACACTGACAAACAAGAAAAACCAAAGACATTAAACCGAAGAAAAAAAACAGCATTGGAGACAACATTAGAAAGAAAAACATCAGAAGGGCACAACATGATAACACTTATTTAAACCACTGATTATCAAAAGGTTTCACAAGCTTCTTAGACTTCAAAAATTTCACAGCATTCGTCAACGAGAGCATTAACTAAACTGAACTGAGCTCTTCGAATTATTCTAACAATTTATACTTTCTCAAACAACTCAGATAACACACGTCCATACAGTATAAAAGACATTTGAAGATGTCTGGAGTTTGAGATGGATTCCTTTAGGTTATCGAAAATGATTTCAAACAGATTCACATAAACATTATTGAGAATATAGAAGATGAGACATTTATCTCTAGGACACAAACCATTCGTGTCATAGCCTCTTGGTAGAAGGTTTGTTAGCGGAAACCTGAACCACATTTTGGCAGAGGGTATTAGGTTTTCTGGATTGTTAGGTCCATAACAGGCGAGGTGTCATGAAGAGTTGGAAAAATATCAACATCGATATATTTGAAAATGTTAAGATCCATGGAGAGAACTGTAGGAACACCTTCGATTGTTTCAGCAATTATGGAGCAAGTGATGATACAGGAAATGCCATAAATACTTGATTATATGCAATTATCACCACTGCTTATAGAGGTGTATATTTAGAAATTTTCACTAGGTTTGGATATATAGGACCTCTTAGTATAGTGGCATAACCATACCAATTTTGACTATGGATGCATTCGTTAAAATGATCATAGACAGTCATGGTGTTCAGCCGTTTCTCATTGATAATTTCCAAAAGTTTTTCATTGCCATAAAAGATTTTGACAACCATTTCGATGAGAGTACAAAGGGTTTAAACACAGTAAAAATGGAGTGATAATAAAAAATGAAGGGTTACTTAGACAAGTAATAAGGCTTAGGATCCACACTCGTATTTAAGGTCTTGATCAGAGGGAAGTGGAACCGACTATCCCGTTATTTTTTAACATAATTGACATTAAAATTTAATACAGGATGACAGCTAGAATAAGGTACAAGGAAAATATAACATGCTTAAAGACTCTTATTATCAATAACAGAGGTTTTGACCTAGTTAAAAATAGGGATAGGCCCAAAAAAACTTTATCTTTAAAAAAATTCTTTGTTCGAGGTGCTTAAAAAAACACGATAGAACGAGAAAAAAATTGATAGTTTAACACATGGCGTGTAGTTTTTTTGCCTATTCTCAAGATGGTTTCATTGTTCAAAAAGACACTCAAGCGATGACTAGTGATTTCTACTAATCATGACAAACACATTTGAAACGACACTAATAAATATTTCTTAGAAAAGAGAATAAAGAAAGATTTTTGACTACCGACATATCTGGTATAGATATATCCTAGCTTGTAGAAGTATCCAAGAAGGAAATCTTAAAAAAATAGGACAGTTGGATAGAGATATCTGACACCTTTTTACTAACTTCATACTTTCCTTATCGAGAGTGTGCTTAGACGTGTGACATTCTTTACTTGTTTTTCGTTCTGATGCATTAAGAATCTTTCAAAAAAAATTGTATATTAATTTAAATATACATGAAACTTCTAGAATTTAAGACAACTTTGTGTGTTGATCTTGCTTTGTTTTTTACAACTTCTTCTTTCTCATATGGCTTGTTTCTGAATACCCACTTGATTCCAATCACATGAATCCCTTTGGACTTTGGTACAAAGTCTCATACATCATCTTTGGAAAACTGATTCAATTTTTCTTGCATTACCATAGTCCACTTATTTTCCTGAAGAGCTTCGTCACATGGTGTAGGTTCTACTAGAGACACCAACATTAGAAGTGATTCCTCAGTTTGCTTGAACATAGATCTTGTTCTGACAGATTCAGTCTTATCTCCGAGAATCAAGTCCTCAAAAATCGTTGATCTCTGTTTTTGCCTTTTCTCTGAACAGGTGTGATTTCTGGTGCTTGTGTTTCTGATATATCATCATTTTGATCTTTTTTTCTTATATTTCCATCTTTAGAACTTTTTGCATTTTCATCAGAACCTGCAAGGATTATTTCTAGATCTATAAAACTTTCAAACAACTTTGACTTTTCTGAGTCAAGCTTATCATCGAACCTAACATGAATTGATTAGTCTACATTCAGTGTTTCTGTATTGTATACTCTGTAGTCTTTAGAGCGTTTAGAGTGTCACAACATATTACACTTTTATGCTTTGGAATCAAACTTGTTTAGATTCTCTTTAGTGTTCAGAGTAACACATTATTCTCAAAAGGAAAACGAAATATTGGGTTTTACTCCCTTTATACAGTTCATGAGTGAATTTGCACACTTGTTCTTGATGAATATAAAATAGTCAAGAGTTACAAAAAAGTTTTTCTAGGTTTTGAAAATATAAAGACTAAATAGTGATATAGTGGCGTGTGTAATGGTGAACAGAGCTCATATGAATAAGGATGTAAGCAGGAAATATTACTTGTTTTTAGAAAACATATTAAGAGGGAGAGAGATAAAGATTTTTAACCTAATATCATGAAAATCCCATCTATCTAGATGTCAATCAATCGACGCATTTATGACTAATTTTCACAAGTGTCAAAATAAATTACAGTCACACGTTTGAAAAGTGTACATGAAAGGAAAATAAATAAAAAAAGAAAGTAAAAATATTTCTAACTAAAATATAAAGATATAATTTAGATTAAACTAAGTAAAAAGAGTTTGAAAGATCTGACCGATTAAGAAGATAATCATGTCTTCTTATTTCCTTGGATTCTGATGATTCTCCTTCTCTGACTTTGTACACATCTCTTGAAATGCTCCTTGATGAGTGATTAGAGACAATTGTCATAGTATTATTTATTCATGAAGATGGATCATGTTCTGACAATTTGCTTTTTCTTTTGAAGTATCTTCTTCAGAACACAGTTGACTATCCTTTTCTGAACCAATGAATTTTTATCATATTACAATGTAATATCCTCCTTAGTTTCACATTTTTTATACAACAATGTCCAAGATGATGATGATTTAGTTTCTAATAGTCGCTACAGAGTATTTTTCTACTGAGATTGCTGGAGAAGTTATGTTGACATGCTTGTCTTGGAAATCCTTCTTCTTGAAGCTACCCTTTTGTAGATGATCTTTAGTCTCTTCTACTTCAGGGTCTTCTATCACAGATTTCTATTTTTTGGTGATCGGACTTCTGAAAAAGTTCTTTCTAAACTTTTCTGGAATGAGTTCTCCAGATTAACTAGATCTCAACTTTCTGAGAAAGCTTTTGAAGATATTGGTGAGTAGGCCAACCTTTGAATTCAAAGTCTTTGTCTTCTTGGCTGGAGTTGCTCCTTCATTTATTCGATTATGATCCATACTTGTATGCTTCTGAGAGTTGATGACTCCTTCTTCTAAAGTTAATTAGTCTAGAGTGTTATTTACATGCATGATCTTCATTTCTTCTACCAGCCTCTGATACTTTCTTTTTATGATTTGCTCAGCTGGTTGTTGAGAGAATATCTTTTGATGCATCTTGTTCTTGATATTTCTGAGTCACTTTCAGAACCATGATACCTTTTCTAATAAAATTGAATGTTTGAAATTGATCCATATTTCTTTCATTTCAATCTATAGCATTCATAGTTTTTATCTTACTAGATCTCTCTACACGGTTAAGTATTTGATTCAAAAATCAATAAAAGAGTCGGGCTCTGATACCAATTGAAGGTAGAGAAAAACACAAGAAAGGGGGGGGGGGGGTTGAATTGGGTTTTCAAAACTTTTCCCTTTAGAAAAACTATTTGATCAAATGATTGAAAGAAAATAGAATGCTAGAAAGATAAAGAGACACATTTAGTTTATCCATGTTCACCTTTAACAAGGTTACATCTTCTCCATCTGTCAAGGTGATTTTTCCTTAAACAAATACTTAATCCACTAATCTCAACATATTACAACTGCACGGGCTACCCGTCGGTGACTAATAACACAATGATGATACAGTTAGTCATCCCTTAAGAATTCTTACCTATCCGGTCCTCTAAGAGATATAACGATCATTGACCCCTCAAGGATTCCGACCTGCCCGGTTCCTTAGAAAGGATTTCATCTATAATGATCAACTGTCAAATTCTTCTCAAGTATACAGATATTCACTTGATCACTTAAGGCATCACCAATTGTTTCTAGAATTATTTCTGGAGATTACAAGAATGCTTCTTAACAAGCAGATTACTCCTAGTTTAAGTACATGATAAAACACAAAAGTGTTTAGCAAGATATGTGTAACAACTCCTTAATTTTACATAATTCTACAAAGATGAATATAATTTAAGTTTGAGTGCAGCATCTTGTAGAGTTCTTTATCTTCTTCTTATTATTATTATTATTATTATTTCTTTTCCTATTTTCTTTTTATCTCTCTCTCATTGTAGTTGTTTTCAATATGAATAATAACTTTGGACTTTGTTGTGGCTAACGTCGTCAAATTGCAGTCCATTCATTGATCTTCTTATATAGCCATCAAAAGAATCGTTGTAAGGATAGAAAAGTCATGTCTCCTTCCAACGGTTGATTCTCAATGGATAGATTCAAGAGAGGTTTGGAATAGTACGAAATGTCACTTTCTTTAGCCTGCTGATTTGCAGTTGTTAGCATAAAATCATGAGAGACAACTTCTGTGAATAGTACAACCAATATTATCATAGTGGAATTTGTGGTGTACTGTTTGTACTGTATTCTTCTTGACTGAGTTTCTTAATCTTTTATCTTCTATTGATGTACTTCTGATTCTGGAGTATTAAGCTTGGAAGAGATCAATTACTTTGTCTTTGTTCTTCTGATGAATAATTCGGAAACTACTTTGTTGTTGTAGCATAGAAACATCAGAGTTATCAGAACCATGACTTGTCTTCAAAAATAATAGCAACAACTTTTCTGAAATACGGAGCTTGACTTCTGTCGTAGAACTAGTCTTGAAGGCGTATATCTTATCTGATCTGAGATATGAAGATTAAGTGAGAAGATATTTCATTTTAGAATCTTTCATTAGTGGATTCTTGTCTTCAGATATATAAGCAACAACTTATCTGAGAAACAAGTCTTGTCGTTGTAGGCGAAAGCTTTTCTGAAATTGATATCATAAGATTTTCTGATGTTTGGATCTTGAAATCAGATATTGTGGCACCAACCTTTCTGATTCTCAAGTCTTTCATTTCTGAGCTTTGTTTCTTTTCTTCTTGTTGGATTGATTTTGATTGAAGAATGATAGTGATCCAGAAGATGCTTCTTTGTTGTAGAGTTAGAGTCTTTTAGATATTTGAACATTGTATTCAAATATATAAGTAACAGCTAATATGAGGAACAACTTTTTTGTTTGTGGATGAAAGCTTTTCTGATCCACTATGTCTTGATCTGATCTTGATTTCTGATAATCGGATTTTATGAGCTACATGTCTGATGTGTGATTTTTGAAGCAGAAGCTTATATCAATTCATCTGGTTTTCTGGTTAATTCATCTTAATCTTATCTTTGATTTCTTATTACAGCTTTTCTGAGTTGCATATCTGATGTCTAATTTTTGAAGAAAAAGCTTATATCAGTACATCTGATTTTGACGTTGAATTCTTTCTTTCTGATCTCTTGAATTCTGATCTTTGAATTGAGCTAGAAGCAGCAGCTTATGTCAGCTACATATTGGTTTCTGTTCTTGAATTATTTCTTTTTGATATCTGAGATCTCCGTTTCTGATATCTTGAGATCTTCAATTCTAAGCTCTGATTTTTTATATATTTGTTTCTGAGCATCTTCATTTTTGATATCTTCATTCTTGATATTGAGTTGTAAGCAAAAGGTTTTATCAGCTACTTGTTTGATTTTTGATATCTTGACTTCATAGCTCTTGATTCTAATCTTGATTTTGATGTTGAGTTGATCTTTGAATCTGGACTTCTTTGATTTTTGATCTTTAAAGCACAAGCTCTTCTTAGAAACTCATCGAGATTCTTTTCTCGATGAACATTCAGCATTCAATAGAACTACTAATGTTTCATTAGAAACAAACTCAATGGTTCTTTTTCTGAGTGATAAAGTAATTTTGATGATATTTTGATTAAGACTATCCAGAATTCTAATATCTGCACACTCAATGAAACCATTAGAACTAAAATTGTTCTATATAATATATATGCATTGTTATCATCAAAACATGGAGATTTAAACACAGATCCAAATCTTGTTCTAACAGTTTCGACTTCTTTCTTCTTCTAGAAATTCCCAAAGGATTTCTTCGCACCATTAGAAGATTCAGCAGCTTTAGACACTTTACCATTCTTGATTCCTTCTTCTAACCTTTGGCCAATAGTCACTAAGTCTCTAAACTGGAAGACACTAGCAAACATATTCTCCCAAAAGAAAGGAGATAATGTATCCATAAACATGCTTGTGAGATCTTTCTCTGCTAGAGGTGGCTCAGCTTGAGATACTAGTTCTCTCCAACATTGAGTATACTCCTTGAAAGATTCCTTCTCATTCTGAGACATGTTTTGCAATTGACGACAGTCAGAAGCCATGTCAAGGTTATACTTGTATTGCTTTATGAAAACATCAACAAGATCTTGGAAGCAATGGATACGGCTCCTTTTGAGTCCCCTATACCATTTGAGTGAAGCACCACTCAGATTGTCTTGAAAGCAATGGATGAGCAACTTCTGATTGTTGGTTTAAGCAGCCATCTTCCTGAAATACATGACCAAATGACTCCTCAGACATATGTGCCCCTTGTATTTCTCAAACTCGAGAGTTTTGAATTTTGTAGGCATCACAAGGTCATAAACTAAGCACATGTTGTCAGCATGAACACTGAAGAACTCATTGCCCTCCATAGCTCAAAGTCTCTTCTCTAAAATCTGATATTGTTCTTTGACCTCTTCAAATTCACCAAAATGTCCCTGACTCACGCTTCGGGGACTGGTAGCATGGTATTCAAAGAGAGGGTTCCCATAAGAAGCTTGTGCAACACGTTGATGAGAACTAGTATGAATGATTGGCTAAGGTTCATTGAAGACTAGAGCCTAAAAAAATGGTCGGGAAGACTGGCCAACCATTGGAGCAGTTACAACAGGTGGAGAGTAATTTAGGGTTAGCCCAAATTTTGGCCATGTAGTGGTTGTATGTTGGATAGGTTGAGGGTCAACAACAACAATTGAGATTTCAGAGATCACAGTTCTTTGATGTGGTTCTCCTCTGGTAATCAAAACTTGCATCATCTCAGTAAGTTTGACCATGCCTGGCTTCAATTCATCGATTTCCGTTCTGACCTCCATGTTGTGTTGTTCTTGGTTTTCCATTCTCAATCTGACGGAAGCTCTAGTTCCTTAGTGGTGTTGAGGAAACAACTTGACGGTTGACAGATAACTGGAAGAAAGAATCAGCTGAAAATGAGATCTTGGGCAACCTGGATGTATGAATGAATGATGCAGAGGATGCAAATGATATGCAATGTTATGTAATGCACAACACTATAACAGGATCACATGTTCAAAGTCACAAGCCTGGAGTCAAGGTAATCAGGGTAAGAACCGATCCATAAGGTATGCACTATTATTTTGGATAACCTGTACAAGAACCGGGTTCTAAAAGTTCTCAGGGTCTTCGATCCTCTTTCAGATATTATCAACTCACCGACTTGCTCGGGGGCTGGTAATATATTCAAGAGAAACTCGTCTAAGTGTAGTATCACGTATAAACTATGTCAGGACTTGCTCCTAGATAGTCACCACACTACATCCTAAAAGGCCAAGATGAGTTAAAGGTTCTAGGGTCCTCAGCTTCTCGGGCTCCCAGATCGAAAGTATCAATGTTTCCACAATTGACTTGTTCAACATATACTACCCCAAAAAGGCCTCTACTGAGTGGGGGATCTCAAATCAACTTTTTAAAGACTTTCTCAACATAAGTTGAAGTGATTATACCACCTATCATAAACATAAGGTATAACTTGAGTCCGGGTATATGACTCGTCCTTGTAAGGATCACCAAACAACCTGAAAACCAGAAAAGTCCAGACAAACAAGAAAACAATAACAAGAATAGCACAAACACAGATAAACAAAGATAGACTCAACCCACTTGAGGATTTTTCCCCAGTGAAGTCGCCACTTTTCTGTAGCGATAAAAAGTTGAGATTGAGTCATTAATTGACTTAACTCACAAAGTGAAAGTCGCCACCGTACTTTATTATTTTCAAAGAAAAATGGGAAAAGAGCGAATAAAACCCAAAATAAAATAGAGATCAATGTACGGGGGTTGGTTATGTAAAAGGAATGTATTAGCACCCTAAACATCTACAGTACTCTACAACAACCTCTTTGAAAATCTGTGTATTTGGCTAAAAATGGTTGTTTGCAAATATGACTTGAGAGATGAGAAAAGAAGTTGTTTTTAATATTTTTGATTCGCCAAAACCCCGGGGATTTTGTGCCTACATATCAACCAAGTGCAATGAAGAATCAGAACCACGTAGTTCTTCTAAGAAAGAACAAAACTTAGTGTGTTGATTGATTTTAAATGAAGTGACAAGTCATCATTTTTAGGGAGAAGACTCGCCTAGTCGTCCACAAAGTATGAGAAAGAGGGACAACGCATCAACATAAGGGAGGGTTTGGACACACCTCTAGTATTCAATTGGAAGTATCAGCATCTTTACAATCATGGAGACAGGAGAATGATATCTCGACTATAAAGGACTCATGTCTAATCTTGAAAAAGTTTTAAAGGGAAAAGGTGCACGAGGATACAAAAAGGTTTGAATGATGTTGAATATTTTTTAGTCTTTTTGAAAGAGTTAGAATATGCTTATGTGGTTTAGCATTTGATTAAAGAAAAAAGTTTAAAAAAAGTCACTTGACAAAGTCAAGGTTTATTGTGAAAGTGGTCAAGTTTATTGAAAACAAGAAGGTTTTGAAAAAGATGAGAATATTTTGAAAATTGAAGAATGGGAGGAGATGAAGAGACTATCCTAAAAGCATAAGGTAAAAGCTAAGGTATGGAAGGATCTAACCAAATAAGAAGTCAATACTTGACATAAAGAAGTCAATACAGCGTTCACATCCTTTTGGATTAAAGCCACAAGTTGAGAATAAATCAAGAGTATACCAAACACCAGGTGAAAATAAATCACGAGTAAAGAATGCATCAGGTGAAAATAAATCACGAGCAAAGAATGCATTAGGTGAAAATAAATCACAAGCAGGGAAAGTGCACCAGATAAACCCAAGGTATCAGACAAAGCTTAAAGCATTGGATGATCATCAACATATCGGATAAAAATTCATGCATCAGATGAAATTCCAAGCAAACAGATAAAACCAAGACAACAAAGAAATAATCTAACAGATATCTTTCACAAACTATGAAGATGTTAGTAACATAAGACATGAATCAAATTAGCAATTGACTTTCAATTGTGAACCAACAAAGTAAGTGGTAAGAGATGAAATGCAACCATAAATCTCGTGAAAGTTTCTCAAAAACCAACTTCAAGCACATTACAATTAAGGGACAAAACTTCAACTCATGAGAGAACAAAGCTCTAATCATCACAAGTATCAAGTAAACAAAGATTGAGTGATTTTCTAGAAAAGAGAAGGAATTAGAATTCATGAGTCAAAACATGCTAAAGTGGTTTCTCACATCTTCAAAATAAACATTTCAATCATGTAAACCAACAACACATGTTATGGACTCAACTTGGCATCCAAAATATAATCAAGAACATGAGAACACAAGATTGAAACAAGCATTTATCATGCGAAACAAAACCGGGCAGCAACATCACATGCAAAAGAAAGTTCAAAAGTCTCACATAAAACATGTTAAAAGCCAATGAGAAACATCAAACATGTCACAACAAGTTTCACTCATTCAAAGTTGAGTCCCAAGAATCAACAATCATCAATGTTTCCATCAAGTAAGCAACATGGCATCGGCGTGCAAATTCACTTTGAAATTAACATGGATAAAACAAGTAGCTTGGCCTCGACGTGCAAATTCACTTCGAAATTAACATGGATAAAACAAGTAGCATGGCATCAACAACAAAACTCAATCAGATTGATTCAAGTAGCATGGTAAACTTTGATTCATCACAAATGACACATCGACACTTAAAGCTTCGACTTAAATAAACCATAAAAACAACTTCATCAATTAAATTCAAGGTTTTAATTAATTTCAAAGTTCTATTACCAACCCAAAATCATCAACTCGAACATAAATCAAATCACCAAAATTATCAATTTCACCTTTATACTCAATAGCAACTTCAACACTAAAAATAGTTCAAACAATCAAAAACATCACAATACCAACAATCAATTCAAGGATGTCATTCAAAATTCAATCAACAATATCACCAATGACTTTCAAAAATAAATTCACAATGTCATCACTATTTATCATCTTCAACCTCATAACAATAGTTTCAACAACAAACAACTTCACCATTCCAACAATTAAATCATTAATGTCAATATCAAATTAAGCAACATTATCAACACTAATCATGAATTAAATTCAACAATCAAAATTTATTCTCATCATCAACACATCACAAAACTAACAATTTAACTCCATAATTTCAACAATTTAACACCAATTCTCAACAACAATTAGCATTAATCAATCAACAATGTTATCAATTCAAAACCAAACCATCAATAATATCATTATCAACTCAATCACTAAAACAACCACAACGTCATCAATTCTAACATCTATCTTTAACACAAAACAAACAGAAATTAAATGTAAACAAAGATATTGAAGTTGAGGTTGTTTACCACTTACAAATGGTAGCAGTAGAGTAGTTGAAAAATGGAAGAGGTTGGAACTGATGGTGCAGGCTAGCGGAGGGAGTATGTGTCACAAACAGAGGGAGTTGCGCCCGCGGACAGTGTTGTTCGAAGAGGTGATCCGGTCGGAACTGGTGGTTGAGCGATCAGAAAGGGATACCGGAGGAGGTATGGTCTGCTACAGAAGAGACTGAGGGAGTATTGTGAAGATCAAAAAAATGGGTGAAGAAATTGAAGAAAAAATGGGTTTTGTGTCAAGGCTTTGTTTAGATGGCTATTTTTTCAATGTCTTAATTCCAATTCAATTTTGCTTTTTCCAAACAAGCCCTTATCCTTTTGTCTCGTTTTCCTCTTTTCTATATTTCTAATCTCATCACTTAAATAACCAAAATTTAGGTTTAGAAATTCTAAAAAAGTGTCTAAAATATCTTTTGATAAGAATGACAAAAAATTTAAAAGAATAAAAATTAACATATTTAAAATTATTTTTGTTTTAATTTTTTCTGAATAAAAAAAGAGATTAGAAATAATCAAAAACGATAAAAAAAATAGATATTAAATTAATCAAAAAAAAGGAAATGAATACATTAAAATAAATTACAGACCATAAAGATTAATAAAAAAATATCTCAAATAGTCAAAATCTAAATAAAAATGAGAAAAGGGATATCAGACTAAACAAACTATGACAATTAAAAAAAACTGTAAATTATACCGAAAAAATATAGCGAGCATACCGACATGATTTACGCGCAACGTAGGTTCATAAAACAGTCAATAAAATGTGAAAATTTGAAATATTTTCTCGCTATTTTTTCGCACAGTGTCAAATTGCTTTTAACAATTTGTCTGTAAAACCGAAATATCAATATTATTGACATATAAACAATTTGAAGCAATGCAAGAAGCGGATAAAGAGATAAAAATGCATGAAGTGAGATCATGGCTATTTTTTAACTCTAAAATGATGCAAGTGTTGATTTAAATTGACTTTTGGTCAATCTAAATGCATGAAATACCGGCTAATGGTGCAAATGCGATAAATGAATGATCCTTGGGAAAAATTGGGGTACGAAAGTATCAAAGCAGGAACCCTGGCCATTGGTTGAGCTTCAGGGAGTAATTTTTCGGGTACCTTTGTTCTTTGTGAAAGACAGGAATGATTGTGTTCTGGTTATCAATGGACAACAGATTTTGAAGAATTATCAGGATAGGAGATTCCTGGTTATGAATGGATTGAAGAGTAGAGCATGAGTTGTCTCTTTTTAACTTTGAAGGTGTTGATTTCATAATCAATGGAATTGACAAGTTTCTTTTTCTGACTCATTATCACGGGTGGCCAAAGATACTTGGGAATTTCTCAAGTCCACTCATAAAGGCATCTTAGTGTTTTGTTTTTCAGTCGAAAGACTGATCAAGAAGAAGATACTCAGGTATCTATTCAAGATATTTGACATGGAAGTTACAACTATTAAAGAAAAACAAGAGCATGGCTTTTGTTTCCAACTCTGTAGAAGCTCGTTTCATTTTTCTAATGATTGGTTTCTTACTTCTTTTATGTTCCTTGGAAGACGATCCAATCAGAAGTTGAAGAGATTTGAAAATATGTCGTGACCTCATGTCATAACATCTGTGCTGACTTCAACAGGTTTGTGATGCTAAAAGAAAGGCTGGAATTGATGTATAGATCAATGTCAAAGCATTCATATGGATGTGGAGATCTTGGATCTTTGTGAAGCAGAATGCACTACTTATCTTAAGAGAAATTGTATGGGTTTTTTATATCTAGTTTGACTGAAAGATGGACTTCTTATAAAGATTTCTGAACTGAAGATTTATCTCATAATGAACTGGAAATTTGTTTCTATAATTTGTATCTAGAATGAAGGGAGCTTTCAACTATGAAGAAATAGAAGGTGATTTATTGTTTATCTTATGTCCTAAGAAAATAAAGAAGTATGCACTATCTATCTTTTGACAAGGTGAGGTGACTCTATTTGATCCTAGAGCTTGATGTCTTGATCATGTTTTTTAAGGATAGTCCAGGTCAGTTGGAGGAGTTTTTTCAAGAGGGGAGATGATTGGAAGTTTAAGGAGGATAAGTTTTCTTCTAAGCTGATTAGCAAAGAGAAAACTCGAAGTGACAAAAGGTTGTTTTATTAAAATGGTAAGTTGAGTCAAGGATGTCATAACATTATGTTGGGCATTATGCTTACTCATGCTAACATGGATTTACTTGCACTGGAGAATCTCTTCTGTGTTGAGTTAATTTGAACAGTTTTTGGTTGTTTTCTCAAAGGTCAAGTTCAGTATTGGTTAACCAAGCAGTGGTTAATACTCAGGTAAGGTGACTATTTCCTTTTCTCACACCTTTGTTAGTTCTCCAACGAAGATGATTGGTATTTCGACACTAATTGCTCTAGATATTATTCATATGAGTGTTTCTGGTGGTTTGTTTAAGTCTCATTCTGATCAGTGTTACTTTGTGGATGATACTAAAAGAGAAGTTTTGAGGATATTGGATAACTAAAGAATTCAGGATGGACGCTCTATGTTTTTAATAATTGGTTTTTCTTAATGACTGATTCAGTTGTGTCATCAAGGAAGAATGCTATGTCTCTTATGAGATGTTTGAAGTCACTCTAAGGATTTATGAACTATTGCTATTTGTGAAATTCATAAGTATTTAATTATTTATTCTCTTACCTGGTGTTCAAAGGAAGAAGAAGTCAAGATGTTACACTAGAAGGTGCAATATCAGTCAATTGTAAAACCTCAAGAACCTATTTTATAGATCTGGTTGGTTCAATGCAAGATGAAGGTCCTGGTTGATAGAAAGGTATATATTATTTTCTTTAATAAAGTAAATCTACTATCTGTGAAGTCTTCAAAGTCTTATTTATTCCCTAAAACAAGGACAGTGTATGTTTATGAGTTATCTTATTGAGAGAAGTACTTTTAGTGATAAGTAACTTCAGGATTAGAATCGGTGATATGTTCATTGAGAAAGGTATTGATGTTCAGCCAGATGCTGGAACATCATCACAGCAGTTTGTTACTCCAGTATGTGGTAGATTCTGAAGGGCTATGAAGCATTGAATGAGGAAGCTCTAAAGAAATCAGTTTAAGAGGGAGTTTATTATTTGGAAATTATCATGGTATGTGATTATTTAATGTCTCAGAGATGGAATATTGAATGATTGTGAGTCTTAAGTTAAAAAGCTTTTTTCCAAGTCTAAAGAAGATTGTATCATTGGAGTATATTTTGATCTCTGATTAGAATTAATTGAGTTCTGGTATGTCTTGAAGATTAGGTGCATTGTTGAAGATAGATGTTTTCTATATTGGGTTGATTACTAAAAGAGTACAATGTCTAACCGGATGTCATGACATTGTAGTGTGACAGGATACTGCAATCAAGGTACAAGGATTTTATTCTACGTGCAGAACAAAGTCATTGGTTATGTCACCTTTGTGTCAGTAATCTTGCTACGGGTTTATATTGACACTCCAATACTTGGTATAGTTTAGAAGATCTGCTAGTATTTTCATCATAACTTGAGATGCAAGTTACATTGAGAATATGAGGGTAATTCTGGAATTATACTATTGAAGAATTATTAGAGTAACTGTTTGGACGGTCTGCCCACTATATTTTTTTACCTAGTGGAGTGTGCAGCCACAGAAGAATCATGTTGAATAACATGGTAAGTGTAATTTCAAATGTAGTAACATTTTTTAAGGAGTCAAAGATTGGAAAAAAGGAAATTTGAAGAATAACAGGTATCTCCTTTGGTGATTAGTTCACTGTTACTAAGGGTTATCTTCCTCCATAAAAGCATTCATTAATTGGAAGTGTTGTTACAAGTAAAGTTTTGTTACATCCTAAGTAACCTTCCTTGTATTTAAAGGCCTTACATCCTCATCATCCTTACAAGTTGCGTTTCTACAATGATTGGTGCAAAAGAAAACTCTTCTGCTATAAATTAATAAGGAAGTGGATTCTAGTTTTGAAAGCAGTGCTCAATACTGTAACAAATATTGTGACATCTACTAAAACATCTAGGACAGGGAAAACACTTCTCAAAGTGAAGTCCCTTAAGAAGAATCGTGTGATCTTACATGATTCAAACTCATTGGATGATCAAGATTGAGTGTGTGAGATAGTTGTTATATGCTATCTATTATAAAAAATAAAAATAAAAAATAAAAAGAACCAAAAAAGGGTTATTCTTTTGTATTCGTGTGAGTAGGTCATTTCTTCCTTTTACCCTTAGCTTGTTTCTCTTTGGGTGGATTTTTTTTCTTTCTTCTTTTCTTTTAATTCAGTTTGATACAATTAGTCTTGTATCAAGCATAGGATGTTGAGTCATATTCTCTTAAGTCTTTCCTTATTTTTCTTGAATCAATTCTTGTCTCTATTGATTCTTAGTTTGTCAGGTTCTTTTCACTCTATTTTTGTCAAGTTTTGGCTAAAAAGGGGGAGAAAATGTGTCATTGAGTCTAGTCAAGTGTTGTTTTCTTTATGCAAATGTTGAAGTGGTAAAGCGCCAAGCAAAAGTAAGTATTTTTATAGGTTATATCATATCGTCTCCACAATGATTAGTGCTACTAAATTGTCATTCGACAAGTCTCTCGTTTATGAGCTAGATTAAAATGGGTTTAAAGTAAATGCGAGAATTAAAACTTATGAACATAAAATAAATACATTTCTTTGGAGAGTAGAGAACTCTCGGGTTTGTATTTCATCTACCCTATCAAATACTTAAACTTACTACCCAGTTGTACTCAACCTAAATCACTCGTCAATATTATCATGTATCTCTCATACAGAGGTTACTCTAACATAGACTAAGACAACGGTATTATTACTCGTGTCAGCGATCTCTTAGCACAACACAAACAACACAGAAGCATTAAGCTTTGATACCCAAATGAATATTAAACATTAATCTATCTCTAGAATTAAAACCCAATAGATGTTCATCTTAAATTCGAACTCAAACCGAGAATTTCTACAACAACCCAAACCCAAATAAAAGAAAGCAATCATCAACATTGATTTATAAAATGAGTTTCATACAACATCATGAGCAATAAATATACATATAATCAAAGATACCATACAAACTCCAACAAATAAAGATTACAAAGAGAAAATAAGAAGTGGAACCAAACATTTCATTGTTTGTCAACACCAATCAATGAGAAATTCAACCTCAAGTCATCCAGATGCAAGCTCCATTTATGATTTCTAAGCTCTCTAAACCCAAAAAATGTTGGTTGATAAATTGAGAACAAATGCCCCAAAACATAACCTAAACAAAATGTTTTACCCCCTTTATAGTGAAAGTTTACCAAGATAATCTCGCTCGGCGAGTCCAGGGCAAGCATGTGCCTAAAAACAATGTTTTTTCATGCTTCTAGGTGTTCTGCCTCGCCTTTGTGCCGTTCGGCAAGCTCGGGGCGAGCCTGATAGTAAATTGGAAAAATCAGAATTGTTTTCGCCATAACTTCAGAATTGTAACTCTGATTTGGACACGGTTTGAAGTGTTGAAAAGCTTATTCAATGATCTTTCTAACAATTACTAAATATCGATGCTTGAATACCTACAAAAATGGTATAAAAACAATTAAACTCAATGATATTTACACAATAACACAATATATACACTATAACGTAAATTCTATCGAATATATATTAAAGTTGAGATTTATTGACAAAAAACAAAAGAATTAAGTCGATGAATGCTAATTATTCACACTCAAATTCATAACAATTTATCACTCATTAAACTCTCCCCAACATAAAACATTGCTTGTCCTCAAACAAAGTCAAACAATTTAAAGAAACAAAAGACGATAATCCAAGAATCACGAATCAACAGGTTTTGAAAACGGAAAAAATGTGTGGTACAAATAAAAAGTGTACAACCAGAGTAAACACTTACCACTAAACTACAACGATAGCATGAAAATGAAACAACTCCTAAACACAAAACACATGTCAAAAACTCTAAAACAATACAAATTTCAAAAATGAATCACACCTAGCACACAATTCATCGGTAGATGAATAACAAAAACAACTAGGTGTTTTTACACTCACCCAACAATCAAGTTAACAACAAGTTAAATTATGCACTCGTCGAGAAAAACTCATATTGAAAAATATAAAAGCAATAATCAAGAGGACTTTTCAAGGGTTGTAATTAGGCTTGGTTAACAAAGAAGGATTGATCCCAAGGCTAACTAAACGAAATTGCTTAAATCGATTGGAGCATTTAATCACACAAGTTCAAAAAATAAAAAATTATTTTTATTCACACTCTCAGTTTGCTCATTGGTACAACCTTGATTTTATTCAAACAGATTTTTTTCATTTTATTTTTATTTCTCTTTTCTTTTTCTTTTCTTTTCCTTTTGCACATTTTTTTCTTTTCTTTTTCTAACCACTTATTTATTTTCAATTCACAAAATAAATAACACATGAGCAACCAAACAAGTGTTCTTTCAAACTTGAATACAACCTAACATGAAGTGTGAATGCTCCCTAACTTTCTAAAGCAAGGAAAACAAAATAAACCACAAAGCAAAGTTGAAGGGTCAAGTGTTTTAAGAAACAAATTCAAGATCCATAAAAAAAAATCAATGAAGAACTAGTTAGTTATTTACAAGTTCAACATTTTTTGTATGAATATGGATCATGACATTAAGGCTCAAAGGGCTAACAAATACGTGCACACTCACGGGGTAAAATACTTTTAGAAGGTGGTTATGCTCAAATTCAAAAAATGTCTCAATCATTTTCACGCTTTCATACACATTCAATACAAATACATGATTAAACATAATAAAATCGAGTTACCAAGAAAGTTGGTCTCTTACATATAGTAAACAATGGAAGTAACCTCATAAAAAGGGTTTAGCCTAAAGTGATTCAAGAATGAACAAGTATGGTAAAAGAATAAATGACATGAACTTTTGTACAAAAGAAAAGTTTCCTAAACATGGTATCTTCTAGAAAGCGATAAACGAGTACCTTGTGAGTACCTACTTCAAAAAATATCATTACCACACATCCGCAAGTTGAAACAATCAAACTTGGAAAATTACCTCAAAATTCCTCAAGATATCAGACAAAAATTGGAGTCCAAACAACAAACAAAAGAATTAGTAAATACTACTATGTACTAAAAGACCGGGTAAAATTGAGTTAAATAAGTTGAAAAGTAAAGATTTAAGAATTTTAAGAACTGGTTCAAATTAAACTCGTTTAACCAATTCACCACACCACCTATACTAATACAATAAAAACAATAAGGAAACTAAAAACAATAAAATATACTTGTTTTACGTCGTACGCTAGATGCCTGCTATTTATACACACTTCTCAAAGTTACCTCTTTACACGGTTAGTGCTCACCGACGGTGAAACCTAACCAAACACTTAGAAAACGTGAAGAGAAAAAAACATATATACTAAACTTACAAGTATCGAAAACATGAACACATAAATGCACAAGTATACATGTATAAGTATAATTACATCATATAGACAATATGGACATTATGTATAAAACTCAAAAACAAAGAAACTATCGCAATGCGATTCAATAAAAACACCAATCCCCGGCAACAGCGCCATTTTGTTGAAGCGGTAAAGCGGAAAGCAAAAGTAAGTATTTTTATAGGTTATATCATATCGTCTCCACATGGATTAGTGCTACTGAATTTATGTTCGACAAGTCTCACGTTTATGAGTTTGGATTAAAATGGGTTTAAAGTAAATACGAGAATTAATGCTTATGAACAGAAAATAAATACATTCTTCGGAGAGTAGAGAAATATCGGGTTTGCATTACGTCTACCCTATAAAATACTTAACCTTACTACCTAATTGTACTCAACCTAAATCACTCATCAATATTATCACGTATCTCTCACACAGAGGTTATCTCTAACACAGAGTAAGACAACAACCGTATTACTCGCTTCAGCGATCTCTCAGTGCAACACAAATAACACAGAAGCATTAAGCTTTGATACCTAAATGAATATTAAGCCTTAATTTATCTCTGGAATTAAAACCCAATAGATGTTCATCCTAAATTCAGATTGGAACCGTTTATTTCTACAACAACCAAAACCCAAATAAAAGAAAGCAATCATCAACATCGATTTGTAAAATGAGTTTCGTACAACACCATGAGTAATATATGTACATATTGTGATATGGTGGGAGAAATGACTTTTTGTTTTGCGTTTGATTGCAGATGTTGCGGATAGCAAGAGTCGCCACAGACTTTTCTTTTATCCAATAAGGAAAGGTGAAAAAGCACAAGAAAGACATTTAGAGATGTTTTCTTGAGTTC
The DNA here is from genome assembly GCA_948472305.1 of Vicia faba. Classification (NCBI taxonomy): domain Eukaryota; kingdom Viridiplantae; phylum Streptophyta; class Magnoliopsida; order Fabales; family Fabaceae; genus Vicia; species Vicia faba. The sequence goes on from OX451735.1 coordinate 779,704,460, forward strand.
GGGGGGTAGATTATGAAAAAGGAAGGTGTTAGAACCCCTTTCATCCATGGTTTTCTATGGGCTCTTAGTTGCTTGCTAGATCACTTGCTTTGTTTGAAAGTGTGCTTGCCGTGTGGGTTTGAAAATATTTTGAAAATATCTTTGTAATGATTCTCGTCTCTATAAGAATGTGTACAAAGTGTTGGTTTTGAAAATAGTTCAAAGAGACGCGTTGGTATATAAAATGTTTTGTTGTGAGCAAGCGAGCAACTAGGAGCAAATCTACCTACTCAAAAGGTCTTTAGATGTTCTTTTCCTCCTCCTTTATATGTTGCTATCTTACCATTGATTTGGTAAGAAGCCTCATCGTTGGATGTGAAGAGATGAGTGTGGGACGTTTGTATAGTCATAGAAGGCAACCTATGGGACGCTTTAGCAATGTCGTTTTAGGGACTAGATCGTTTACCAAAGGCAACATAGAGGGTCATCGAGGGACTACGATCTTTTATCAAGGGTCTTTTGCTAAAACGCCCATGCTCGAGGGACATGACTATTTTTTCCGATAGGAAACAAGATGGGATTACCCTAAGGATGCTAGTGTGCAAGTGTGTTTGATTACATGCATTTTAGTCTTGATTATGATTATCTATTTGTTGATTCATATCTTGCCATACACATCCTAATTACTAGTATTTTATATTTGGAAAAGCGTTAAATTGAGGAAATATAAAAGTCTTACGCTATTACAATATTTTAGGGATGGGGGTACATATTTCACAAATGGGGGGTTGCAAGAATTTAAATCTTAATTAACTATTACGAACATATTAAAATGTACAATGCAAGAGAGAAAAAGGACTTGTTTAGAAAATGGTTTTTTTGTCTTAATGAATTAAGAAAAAGAAATAAATTAATTAATAAAAGAAAATATTTTTTATGTCTTTTTTATATTAATAAAAAAAGGGATTAATATTGAAAATGATAAAAAGGAAAATAAATGAAAGATAGAAACAGCGTGCTGCTGCAAGCAAAACAACAAGGATCAAAAGTTCTAAGACCAGGCGCGTGGTGACTCAGAAAGGAACGTCAGTGGAATCAGAAGTTCTGGATTGATACACTCTAAGGCCCTGCAAGAAATTGTCAGAGGGAAAGGAAACAGAGGTCCTGGGTGGTATTGAGACAGCGAGCCAAAAGTCAGATGTTCTGTGTTGTGCTAAAATAGTGAGTGAACATCAGAAATTCAGTGTGTTGTTAGCGTGTGAAAATCAGAAATTCTGAGTGTTAAAATAGTGAGTGGAAGCATTAGAAGTTCAGTGTGTTTAACGTGTAGGGAGAACTCAGAAGTTTTGTGCTGTGCTAAAATAGTGAGTGAGCATCAGAAGTTATGTGTGTTAAAATAGTAAGAAAGCCTAGAAGTTCTGTGTGTTAAAACAGTAAGAAAGCCTAGAAGTTCCGTGTGTTAAAACATTAAGAAAGCCTAGAAGTTTTGTGTGTTAAAACAGTAAGAAAGCCTAGAAGTTCTATGCTATGCTAAAATAGTGAGTGAAAAAACAGGGGTTCTATGCCACATTTCAACTCCTTCCTCATATTAATCAGCACATCAGCAATTTATTTAGTATTTAACAAACAACATGTCAGAAAGATAAAAGCACCATAATTTATAGAAGTTCAAATCCCTAATCTGAGCCTAGCCCTAATCAAGAAGTTCTGATCCACAGTTTTCCTACTTATGCAATGATATGGACAACATTAATACTGTGATATTTACATGTTTTAATGATGTTCTGAATGAAAAGATGTAAAGTTAGAAAGACTTACCTTGAACCTAGAGCGTGGGCTTGGAACTTGAACTGCTGCCTTCAGATGTTCTGGAATCAACAAGAGCAACGGAAGAAAATATATCAAGTTCTTTAACTCAAAGGGAAGAACAAGAGTTTGGTTTTCTGTTTGGGAATTCTGGATTTTTATGAAGGTTTCACGGCTTTCTTTTCTCTCTTTTTACAATTTCTCTCTCCAAAAGCCAGCCAGCCCCTTGAACGTGTGATGGAGCCAATTATTTATAGATAGGTTTAATGTGGTTGTTTTTTTTTGGGGGGGGGGGGGGGGGGGGGGGAACAAATGGGATTCAAACCTTTTTTGGTATACTGTTTCATTGCTTTTTAATCACAATTTTTGTATGCTAATTTGATGCAAATATGGGGTTTAAGAAAGTGCATACATGGACTGGATCAGCAGCTGATTGCAGGACTATGATATAGCAGGGAAGTAGGCTGCTTAAACGAGGTTTTTGGATTTGGTGATGTTCTGATCGTAGAAGATCAGAAATGTAACCTTCATATGCTGAAGAGTCATATTCTGACCGAAGAACATTGCTTCCATATGTTCTGATTGAAGCATCATGTTTTGAACTATGTCTACAAATTCTGATTACACTCGCGTGAAGGCTGGCTCAGAAGTTCTGAAGTATCATATTCTCTTAACACTTAGAAAATTTTCTAAATGTTTAGAAATTTGATTTTTTCAAAGTAATTTCTGACTTCTGATTTTTTTGATGAAGCAATTTCATGTCTTGATGAAATATAATTGTTGAAACTTGATTTTTGATCTAAAAGTCAAAGTTTGACTTTTCAGTGTGTTTTTGACCATTTTGCCCTTGTGGATGATTTTTTTGAAAAGTTGTAATTCAAGCCTTGAAACTCGATAGAAGAACACCTGAGAGTCCAAGATGATCCTTTGAGAAATGAGAGGGAAAATTTTGGGGTACAACACATATAATCAAAGATAAATATACATACAAACTCCAACAAATAAGGGTTACAAAGAGAATAGAAGAAGAGGAAACAAACATTTCTTGGTTTGTGAACACCAATTACTGAGAAATTCGACCTTAGATTATCCAGATGCAAGCTCCATTATTGATTTCTAAGCTCTTTAGACCAAAAAATGTTGGTTGATGAATTGAGAACAAATGCCCCAAAATATAACCTAAAAAATGTGTTTTTTCCCCTTTATAATGAAATTTTGCCTAGACCGTCTCGCACGACGAGCTTGGGGTGAGCCCGGGGCGAGCCAGGGGCTCAAAACATCGTTTTCTTCACGCTTCTGGGTGTTCTGCATCGCCTGGTGAGCTCAGGGCGAACCTGGCAGTAAATTGGAAAAATCAGAATTGTTTTCGCCATAACTTGAGAACGGTAACTCTGATTTGCACACAGTTTGAAGCGTTGGAAAGCTTATTTAATGATCTTTCTAACAATGACTAAATATCAATGCTTGAACCTACATAAATGAGATAAAAATAATTAAACTCAATGATATTTACACGATAACACAATATATAAACTATAACATAAACTATACCAATTATATATTAAAGTTGAGGTTTAATGACAAAAAGTAAACGAATTAAGCCGGTGAATACTAATTATTCACACTGAAATCCACAAAAATTTAGCACTCATCAAACTCTCCCCAAAATAAAATATTGTTTATCCTCAAACAAAGTCAAACAACTTAAAGAAACAAAAGATGATAATCCAAGAATCACGAATCAATAGGTTTTGAAAACGGAAAACAAATGTGTGATTCAAATAAAAAATGTACAACTAAAGTAAATACTTACCATTAAACTACAACAATAGCATGAAAATGAAACAACTCCTAAACACAAAAGACATGTCAAAAACTCTAAAACAATACAAAGCTCAAAAATGAACAACACCTAACACACAATTCATCGGTAGATGAATAACAAAAACAACAAGGTGTTTTTACTCTCACCGAACAATTAAGTTAACAACAAGTTAAATTATACACTCATCGAGAAAAACTCATATTGAATAATATAATAGAAAGAATCAAGAGGACTTGTCAAGGGTTGTAATTGAGCTCGGTTAACAAAGAAGTGTTGATCCTAAGGCTAATTAAACGAAATTTCCTAAATCGATGGGAGCATTTAATCACACAAATTCAAACAATCAAAAATTGTTTTTATTCACCATCTTATTTTTCTCATTGGTACAACCTTAATTTTATTCAAACCCATATTTTTTTTCATTTTCTTTTTCTTTCTCTTTTCTTTTCCTTTTTCACATTTTTTATTTTCTTTTTCTAAACACTTATTTATTTTCAATCCATAAAGTAAATAACACATGAGCAACCAAATAAGTACTCTCCCAAACATGAATACAACCTAACATGAAATGTGAATACTCCCTAACTTTCTAAGGCAAAGAAAACAAAACAAACCACAAAGTAAAGTTGAAGGGTCAAGTGTTTCAAAAAACAAATTCAAGATCCATAAAAAAAATTAATGAAGAACTTGTTAGTTATTTACAAGTTCAACGTTTTTTGTACAAATATGGATCATGACATTAAGGCTCAAAGGACTAACAAATGCACGCACACTCACAAGGTAAAATACTTTTAGAAGATGGTTATGCTCAAATTCAAAATATGCCTCGATCATTTTCTTGCTTTCATACACATTCAATACAAATACATGATTAAACATAATAAAACCGAGTTACCAAGAAAGTTGGTCTCCTGCATATAGTAAACAATGGAAGCAACCTTACAAAATGGGTTTAGTCATAAAGTGATTCAAGAATGAACAAGTATGGTAAAAGAATAAATGACATGAACTTTTGTATAAAAGAAAATTTTCCTAAACATGGTATATTCTAGAAAGCGATAAACGAGTATCTTGCGGATACCAACTTCAAACAATATCATTTTGATGCATCCGCAATTTGAAATAATCAAACTTGGAAAATCACCTCAAAATTCCTCAAGATATCAGAAAAAAATTAGAGTCCAAACAACAAACAAAATAATTAGTAAATACTACTATATACTAAAAGACCAGGTGAAATTGAATTAAACAAGTTGAAAAGTAAATATTTGAGAACTTTAAGAACTGATCCAAATTAAACTTGTTTAACCAATTCACCATACTACTTATACTAATACAATAAAAACAATAAGCAAACCAAAAACAATAAAACATACTTGTTTTACATCGTAAGCTAGATGCCTATTATTTATACACACTTCTCGAAGTTACCTCTTTACATGGTTAGTGCTCACCGACGGTGAAACCTAACCAAACACTTAGCAAACATGAAGAGTAACAAACATATACACTAAATTTACAAGTATCGAAAGCATGAACAAATAAATGCACAAGTATACATGTATAAGTCTAATTACATCATATAGACAATATGAGCATTATGTTCAAAACTCAAAAACAAAAAACTATCGCGATGCGATTCAACAAAAACACCAATCCCCGACAACTGCGCCATTTTGTTGAAGCGATAAAGCGGCAAGCAAAAGTAAGTATTTTTATAGGTTATATCATATCGTCTCCATAGGGATTATTGCTACTGAATTTCCATTCTACAAATCTCGCGTTTATGAGTATAGATTAAAATGGGTTTAAAGTAAATGTGAGAATTAAAACTTATGAATAAAAAATAAATACATTCTTCGAAGAGTAGAGAACTCTCGGGTTTGCATTTCATCTACCGTATCAAATAATTAAACTTACTATCTAGTTGTACTCAACCTAAATCACTCGTCAATATTATCACATATCTCACACACAGAGGTTATCTCTAACACAAAGTGGGACAACGACCGTATTACTCGTATGCGATCTCTCAGCGTAACATAAACAACACGGAAGCAATAAGCTCTGATACCCAAATGAATATTAAGCCTTAATTTATCTCTAGAATTAAAACTCAATAAATGTTCATGCTATATTCGGATTCGAACCATCCATTTCTGCAATAACCCAAACCCGAATAAAAGAAAGCAATCATCAACATCGATTTGTAAAATGAGTTTCATACAACACCATGAGCAATAAATATGCATATAATCAAAGATAAATATTCATATAAACTCCAATAAATAAAGATTACAAAGAGAAGAGAAAAGAGGAACTAAACATTTCTTTGTTTGTCAACACCAATTGATGAGAAATTCGGCCTCAAATCATCAAGATGCAAGCTCCATTATTGATTTCTAAGCTCTCTAGACCCAAAAAATGGTTTGTTAATGAATTGAGAACAGATGCCCCAAAACATAACCTAAAAATGTGTTGTTTCCCCTTTATAATGAAATTAGTCTCGCCCGGCGAGCCCGGGGCTCAAAACCGCGTTTTTTCACGCTTCTGGATATTTTGCCTTGCCTTTGTATCGCCCAGCAAGCTCGAGGAAAACCTGACAGTAAATTGTAAAAATAAACATTATTATCGCCATAACTTGAGAACCGTAACTCTAATTTGTGCACGGTTTGAAGCGTTGGAAAGTTTATTCAATGCTCTTTCTAACACTGACTAAATATAAATGCTTGAATAGCTAAAAAAATGAGATAAAAACAATTAAAATCGATGATATATACACGATAATATAATAAATACATTATAACATAAACTATACTGAATATATACTAAAGTTAGGTTTATTGACAAAAACAAACGAATTAAGCTGATGAATGCTAATTATTCACACTCAAATTCACAATAATTTAGCATTCGTCAAACTCTCCCCAACATAAAAACATTACTTGTCCTCAAACAAAGTCAAACAACTTAAAGAAACAAAAGACGATAATCCAAGAATCACGAATCAACAGGTTTTGAAAAGGGAAAATAAATGTGCGGTTCAAATAAAAAATATACAACCAAAGTAAACACTCACATCTAAACTACAACGATAGCATGAAAATGAAATAACTCTTAAATACAAAACACATGTTAAAAATTCTAAAACAGTACAAAGTTCAAAAATAAATCACATCTAGCACACAAATCATTGGTAGATGAATAACAAAAATAATTGGGTGCTTTTACTCTCACTCAACAATCAAGTTAACAAAAAGTTAAATTATGCACTCCTCGAGAAAAACTCATATTGAACAATATAAAAGTAAGAATCAAGAGGAGTTTTCAAGGGTTGTAATTGGGCTCGGTTAACAAATAATGGTTGATCTGAAGGCTAATTAAATGAAATTGCCTAAATCGATTGGAGCATTAAATCACACAAGTTCAAACAATCAAAAATTATTTTTATTCACCCTCTCACTTTTCTCATTGGTACAACATTTATTTTATTCAAACACACCTTTTTCATTTTTTTCTCTTTTCTTTTCCTTTTTCACATTTTTTATTTTCTTTTTCTAACCACTTATTTATTTTCATTCCACAAAGTAAATAATACATGAGCAACCAAACAAGTGTTCTCTCCAACTTGAGTACAACCTAACATGATGTGTGAATGCTCCTTAACTTTCTAAATCAAGGAAAATAAAACAAACCACAAAGCAAAGTTGAAGGCTCAAGTGTTTCGAGAAACAAATTCAAGATCCATAAAAAAACCAATGAAGAACTAGTTAGTTAGTTACAAGTTCAACATTTTTTGTACAAATATGAATCATGACATTAAGGCTCAAAGGGATAACAAATATGCATACACTCACGGGATAAAATACTTTTAGAAGGTGGTTATTCTCAAATTCAAAAAATGTCTCAATCAGTTTCATGCTTTCAAACACATTCAATAGAAATACATGATTAAACATAATAAAATCGAGTTACCAAGAAAGTTAGACTCTTGCATATAGTAAACAATGGAAGCAACCTCATAAAAAGGGTTTAGTCCTAATGTGATTCAAGAATGAACAAGTATGGTAAAAGCATAAATGACATGAACTTTTATACAAAAGAAAAGTTTCCTAGACATCGTATGTTCTAGAAAGCGATAAACGAGTACCTTGCGAGTACCAACTTCAAACAATATAATTACCTTAAATTCGCAAGTTGAAACAATCAAACTTGGGAAATCACCTCAAAATTCCTCAAGATATCAGACTGAAATTGGAGTCCAAACAATAAATAAAAGAATTAGTAAATACTACTATATACTAAAAGACCGGGTGAAATTGAATTAAACAAGTTGAAAAGTGATGATTTGAGAATTTTAAAAATTGATCCACCTTCAACATGTTTAACCAATTCACCACACTACCTATACTAACACACTAAAAACAATAAGGAAACTAAAAACAATAAAACATGCTTGTTTTACATTGTAAGCTAGACACCTATTATTTATACACACTTCAACAAGTTGCCTCTTTATATGGTTAGTGTTCACCAACGACGAAACCTAACCAAACACTTAGCAAACATGAAGAGAAACAAACGTATACATTAAATTTACAAGTATCGAAAACATGAACACATAAATGCACAAGTATACGTGTATAAGTCTAATTACATCATATAGACAATATGAACATTATATGCAAAACTCAAAAACAAAGAAACTATCGCGATGTGATTCAATAAAAACACCAATCCCCAATAATAGTGCCATTTTGTTGAAGGGGTAAAGTGGCAAGCAAAAGTAACTATTTTATACATACAAAATCCATTAAATAAAGATTACAAAGAGAAAAGTAGAAGAGGAACCAAAAATTTCTTGGTTTGTCAACATTAATCGATGAGAAATTTGACCTCAGATCATCCAGATGCAAGCTCTATTGTTGATTTCTAAGCTCTCTAGACCAAAAACATGTTGGTTGATGAATTGAGAATAAATGCCCCAAAACATAACCTAAAAAAATGTGTTGTAGCCCCTTTATAATGAAATTATGCCCAGACAGTCTCGCCCAGGGCGAGCCCAGGGCGAGCGAGGGGCTCAAAACAATGTTTTTTCACACTTCTGGGTGTTCTACCTCGCCCAGCGAGCTCAGGGCAGGCCTGACAGTAAATTGGAAAAATCAGCATTGTTTTCGCCATAACTTGAGAACCGTAATTCTGATTTGTGCATGGTTTGAAGCGTTGGGAAGCTTATTCAATGCCTTATCTAACAATGACTAAATACCAATGCTTGAATACCTACAAAAATGAGATTAAAACAATTAAACTTAATGATATTTACACGATAACATAATATATACACTATAACATAAACTATACCGAATATATACTAATGTTGAGGTTTATTGACAAAAAGAAAATGAATTAAGCCGATGAATGCTAATTATTCACACTCAAGTTCACAACAATTTAGCACTCATCAACAACACTTTAGGGTTATCAGTTTGTGTCTTGTTTCTATTGTTGTTGTTACTTCTACTGTAGTTTTTGCAGAATGTCCTATAGGATGTTGTAACATCCAGTATATTGTGTCTTGTGGTTTGAGTTATGATCAGTGTTGTGTCTTGTGCTCTGAGTTATGTATGGATGTAGTTTCTGCATGTGTTGTGTTCTTGAGGGGGAGATTTATCTCTCTGTATAAAGAATTAGTTATGTGTTTGAGAGGGAGTAATATCCATCTTCTTCCTCATGTACATATTTTACATGATTATCTTCTAGATGGTGTTGTGTAACTGCGGTATCGTTTATGTGCAGTTTGTGTTTATGGTTTTATTCCTCTCTCCAAAATTTGTTTTTGGGCTTTGGTGGTTATAGCCAAATTTTCCAAAGGGGGGGGGGGGGGGGGGATTTTTAGTTCCATAATTTCATGGTTGGATAAATTTTGGCTAGGCATGTTTCTAAACATGGTTATGTTGTTGTTGAATAAGATGTTTCAGCATCTTTATCAACTGTCATAATAGTTTTATTATTGTGTGTTTTCAGTCAGATGTCGAACACAGATGTCATGACATCTTGATATGGTTCTACAATACATTAGGCACTACTGTTTTAAATCTTGACTGATTTAATTTGATTTGATTCTGGAATATTTCTGTTGGATATGTTTCAGTTAATTTCACAAATCAAGAAGGTTTTATCTAGAACAAGGTTTTGTATCTCCAGTTGTACATTAGTTGCTAAATTGGATCCTTGAGACAATTTAGGAAACTTTGTATTGATTGTTCCAAAATTTAAGGAGATTTTGATGCATAACAAATACAACTCTCAACTTATGGATCAAGAAACTTCTGGACTCAGAATATCAAATCCCATGGATTGAAGAAGTGTATTTAAAGAGAAGACCTAAACCTAAAGTACCAACTTTTATCTTTCAACAATTATAAAATTAGGGAAAGAAAATAGTCTTAGGTTTTGAGAGTCTCTTGTGTATTGTGTAGGTGTTTGTCATCCTTGTATCTTTAGATACATGTGGTAGACTTATTGTTCTCCTTGAAGTTGTGAAGTAAGAGTGAGTATTGTTCTTGGAGGAAACTTTTAAGAAAACTCTAAGTATTGTTCTTGGTCAATAGTCTTGGCTAAGTTTTGTAATAGAAGTGTGGTCTTCTTGTTGAGTTATACTCATTACAGTCATTGGGATTGGGAGTGTTAGATACCATTATGATGATTGGAAGTGGGATGACGATTCCTCATATCTAGGGAGGACCTAGGTAGAATTAACATTGGGTAAGGATTAGGCGAGAAGTTATCAACAAGGAAGTTTAGCTTTGAACTAATATTGTTGATAGTGGACTTCCTTCCTAAATTGGTAGCCCCTATAGTAGGTGAGTTTGCACCGAACTGGGTTAACATATCATGGTGTTATTTATCATTATGTAGTTTAAGTTTATGTATGTGTTTAACTTGATGAATCTGTTCAGGATTTCATATCAGATGTTATAACATATGTCGTGATATTGTGCTGATGTTGGAATTTCAGTATCTCCATGTGTTGCATGTACCAGAAGAATTTCAGTTATTCTCAATTGGTGTGGATTGATCATATGTTGAAGGATTATAATATCAAACATGATGTCCTGACATTACATTGTGAAGATCTGAATGATATCATATATCTCATTTAACATGGCTAGAACAAGAACCTTGGTAGTCATAATCAACTAATCAGGAATCTTGTTGAAGGAAAGGTTGTTATTCTGGAGCATATGGACAACAAGAAGCAACTTACTATTATGTTTAAAGCAAATCAGATTGAGAATATAAGCAGTGGGATTGGAACTTGCACTATTGAGGAATTATAGCAATTACAAATATGGAGAAATGCAACAAATTCTGCATCTTTCCTCTATGTTCTGATGCTTGGGAAGTCTAAGCAAGTTGCTTTTGTTAGAAGATGGAAGAAAGGATTTCTGCAAGATATTGAAGGTAGAGAAAACACCAGAAAGAGGGGGTTTGAATTGGGTTTATAGAAAACATTCCCCTTTAGAAATTCATAGCACTCAAATGATAATAACGATAAAAGACAATGAAGAATGAAATAACACAAGGATTTATCCAGGTTCACCTTAAACAAGGTTAATCATGTCCACCCCATCAAGGATGATTTCTCCTTCACTAAGGACTTAATCCACTATAACCAGACTGATTACAAATGCATAGGCAACAACATGTGACTAACATACAATGACACATTCAAGGATCCCGCAAGATATAATGTTCATTTACCTAATAGAATCAGATCCCTCAAGTTCAACTATTCGGATTTTCTACAACGACCAGTAACCATTGTCTTCTTGAGATCAGACCTTCACTCAGTTTCTCAAGGAACTTTCCAATGATATGTTCAGTGATTCAATTTAACGAATATAACAATCATTGACCCAATAGAATCAGATCCCTCAAGATCATCTATTCGTATTTCATAGAACAACCAATAACCATTGTCTTCTTTAGATCATACCTTCACTTAGTCTCTCAAGGAACTAATCAATAATAGTTGATGAGGTTATTGTGTTTACATGATTGCTTCTTCTAAGCAGGTTACACAAGTGTTTTAAGCACATATTGTTTAACACATCTTTGAGCAACAACTCTAGTGTTAAACAATTTACATGAAGAGATTCAAACTGAAATACAATATGAGCAACAACTCTTGTGTTCATTATAATGTTCTATCAAGATGTATATGATCAAAAGTTGAGTAGCATCTTATGGTGTTCTTCTTCTTCATCTCCTTGTTGAGTAAGTTACGAGCAACAACTCCTTGCTTCTTCTGAGATCTACCAAGATGTATTTGATTAGAAGTTGAATAATATCTTGTAGTATTATTCTTTATCTTTCTTTCTTTTCTCTCATTTTTGTATAGTGGTCTTCAGAATGTTTAGCATTGCAGCTTTTACATCTTCAACATGCAGGTGTTTAAGCTTGATGACTAACATCTATTAGCATTTTAGCTTCAGCTTCAGCGTAGGTAGCATCATGCTTTCTTTAAATCTTTAATCTTCTTTTATAGCCTTTAGAGAGAGACGTTGTGAGGATAGAAAAGTCCTTTTATGCCCCAACAGTTAGTTCCAACCGATAGAATAAGGTGTAAGAGTTAGAGAATATAAAATAATAATTTATGTATCCTGTCACTGTTCAACAATAGCTTTCCACCTTTTATCTATGAATAATATTTTTCTAATAAGCTTGTAAACAGAGATATGTTGAGTAGAGAAAGATAGCTAGAAATCCAGCTGTTTGTTCCAAAGGGTCACAATGAGAGTGGCTGTCAATACAGTATAAAGGACTGTCCTTACGCCGCCCTAGAGGGTAGAGGTCACAAACACTTTATGCACCTTTTGTATAACATCACACGTTAACCATTTGAACCTTTTCTTATCTTCATAGGCTTCAGATAATTTAAATGTTGAAGCTTGTTATAGAAGAATCACTCTTAAGTCTTAGAACCTAAGTCTCGGGGTCTTCAGAATTTGTGCTATCAGAACCTTATCTTCAGAGTCTTCAGCACTTGGTTGTAAGAACTTGCTTGTCTTCAGATCATCAGAACTTGTTCAGCAGAACTTTGTCTTCATAATCTTCAGAACTTGTAACACACGAAGTAAATCTTTTGAAGGCCTCCAAAGCTTAACCATAAAGTCACTATCATAACATCTTGTACTAATGTTCCTAAGACACGTTGCAAAAGACGTATTCAGAATCTTGACTTTAATTATAACACGTAACCACATGTTTTCTTCCAATAGTGTATGTTCAAAACCTAATGACATCACACGCCTTGAAACCAGAGTCATAATCTTATAGCCGCAGCTACACACTAGAACAAACCATTAGCGTATACAATTGTTCATAAAGATAACATGTAAAGTTATCATCAAAATCTTAAGGCCAGATGTAGAAACACTTCTTGTTCATACAAATATAAGGTCTAACTTGAAGAAGACATGTTATAAGGTGGTAACAAGGAAGTTCAGTGTCAACACTTATACAACATGTGACGGCATGAAAGATGGCAGAAGGATATTTGACAGAGGCTAGAGGTGGAAGACCACCTGAATATGTTCAAGAGTTTGTGTGTTTCCACCAATGATTTTTTTGTGTTTTCATCTGAGTGTGTGCGCTTCCATATGTGTTTATGCTTGTGCGCATTATGTGTGCTTCCAATTGTGTTTACATTTACTCTATTTTTTTTGTCAATTTTTGGATAAAAAGAGGGAGTAAAGTGTTAGTGCGTTTCTGTTTGCCCTGATGTCATGTCACGTGTCTTGACATGTTGACTAACATTGTGATAGGATTGTGCTACTTCTAAGGGGAGAGTATTTATTGTGGTTACTTATTGTATGAAACTATTCAGGGGGAACATGATTGTCTGTCATGTTGTTAGATGGATGCTTGTTGGTGCTGCTACTGCTTACCTGCTGTTCTAACATCTAGCCACGGGTTTGTGACAGGTTTTATCACTAAAGTGATTGTGGGAACTGAGATGGGGATCTCATATCTAGAAGGTGTCTCGGTAGAAGTTGCACAAGGTAGGGATTAGGTGATAAGTTGTAAACTAAGGTTGTTTAGGATTTTAACTAATACAATCATAGTGAATTTCCTTCCTGGCTTGATAGCCCTTAGAGTAGGTGACGTTGCACCAAATTGGGTTAACAATTGGTCATCGCTTTTACTTTATACGTAATTTCTATTTTGGTAAAAGTGTTTTCTATCAGCAAATGATGTTATAACATCTATCTTGACATTGTGTTTTGGTGTTGGGACATCAGTATTGACACTTGTATTCCAAGTGTCAGAATTGTATACTTCATACAAGCATCATTTTAAACTTGGTGAAACTATAAACATATATTAAGATTGCTCATCATATTCAAACTTGCATCTATGCATACACACAAACAACGTGCACATAATCATTCATTGTTTGGGTGCAATATAGGCTTGTGTTGATAACATTCAATTTAGGTTGTTGTAGCCTAAGGTTGGGTTGAGAATCATAGGGGGTTTCATCGAAAAAACAGTGAGAGTGTTTACCTCAAGATCAAAGTGTGGATTTGAGGGTTTTTATAAGATTTCATAGATATTGAATTCGACCAAGTGAAAGGCTTTTAAGCATGAGATTTTCTTGCAAAGGAGTAGCACGAGATTGTGAATCGTTTAGGAATCTTGGGATACAATAGTTACACAGTTTGGATTCAGTCGAGTTAAGAGCTTTCAAGAATAGTGGTTTCTTGCAAAGGAGTAGCGTGAGATGATAAACCAAATTGGTATTGTTGGGGACTTGATCAAACTCAGATCAAGGGAAGATAAATTTCTATGATCAACATCAAACATAGGGTTTGTAGGGTTGGATTTCTACATTTCTCTTGTAAAAAACGTTTTGCACATAGTAAGAAATTTATCTAAATTCTAAACAGAATTGGGGGGAGACGTAGCCATTGCGAGGATAATTGGTGAACTTCCTAAACAAATCCTCGTGTCATTCTCTCTCTTTATCTCTCTCTCTCTCTCTCTCTCTCTATATATATATATATATATATATCATTTACATTTTGTTAAGCAAAATTGTTAAACTCTTTGATTGTGCAATTAATTTGTATAGACAATTAAACTCTTTGATTGTATGAAGACCTTTTATGAAGTATCCAAAGTTTGGGATGTTCAGATGGTGACAGAAAGGGAAAAAGCAATAGAAAGAGTCAGACTCTTTGAACTGCTTGCTACAAAACAAAAAGAAGTAGAAGCTAGAGCGCTAAAAGTGGCAGAGGAGGTCATGCTTAAAGCTCAAGAAGTTGAAGAATCCAGATTAGCTAAAGAGGCAGAAATAACTGTTAAAGCAAGACAAGATGATGTAGTGGTATCTTATTCTGATTCTGCCATTGCACGTCTGGAAACTACAATTGGTGAAATCCTAGAAGAACAACGAGTTTTCAGAGAGAGCATCACTCAACAGAAGGTCATCAACGAGAATGTTCAGAGTATGTTGAAGCTGATTCTTGACAAGATATCTGCTTCAACACCTCTTGCATCTGGACCCTAGGCTCTTAGGATTTTATTTTCCCTTTTGCTTCTGAACCTTAGAACTACTTGCTTCTTATGTTTTGGTCCTTATCTTTTCTGACTTATGTTCTTTTAACTTAATGAATTTTATTTTGGTTTATCACTTCTTATTTTACTTATTATTTTACCTTTTTGATTATGACAAAAAGGGAGTAAATAACTGAAAGTAATTTTGATTCTGATAATCAAATTCTGGAAAACATCTCTGAAAAGAGCTGCTTACATTCTAACCCAGTTAAACTTTTGTTTCTGTTAGAATTGCTTTCTTTTTCAGGAATCATGAACTCTGATTAGAGTCAAGATCTTAATCAGGATGTTTATAATCAGGCTCTGAATTGAGAATCTGGAATTTGTCTTTGTGACGACAAAGCTTTAAGATCTTAATTGGCATGATTGGTATCAAGACTCTCAAGATCTTAATATATGATCTATTGGAACCAGGGAGAGTTTTACTCAAATGGTTCAGAATTAGGATATTTGATCTTCATTAAGTCTTTGACTTAGGGGGAGTTTTCATAACAAGGATAAGTGTTTCTTAACCTTCTTATTTTTACTTCTTTTGATTATGTACAAAATTATACCATCAAAATACATAGTTTTGTCATCATAAAAAAGGGAAATATTGTTAGAACAAGATTTGGTTATGTAATTTTATCTCTGAGTTTTGATGATAATAAAGAGTATGTTTGTATGAATAATTTTGGTACTCCAATGTTTGTTATTTTGAGTATTTAACAAATAGGTTCTGCTTCTATTGAAAGGCACTGCCAAGACATTATAAGAGAATAAGTTCTGCTTCTGGCTACACAAGTTCTAATGAACAGTAGAAAAATCTTTAGAAGACTCTGAAGTTGTGACTCTGATACATGTCCAAGAAACCAAGTTCTGAAGATCTGAAGAGAGAAGCTCTAACTGAAGTCCAGATGCTGAAGACTTATGTTTATGAAGACAAAGGGTTCTTAAGACCAAGTGCTGAAGATTCTGATAGACGAAGATCTGAAGATTTTGAAGACTTAAAGTTCTGGTGACCTAATATTCTACAAAGGGTTCTAAATACCAAGTGTTGAAGATTCTGAAGACGCATTTCTGAAGACTTGAAGTTCTGGAGACCCAAGTGTTATTCTCATTCGTCCAATGCATGCTCAGAAGCCTCTGACGTTAGAGGAAAAAAGGATAAGACTGTGTGGTACAAAAAGTACATGGTACAAACAAATCATTACATTCCAATACTATGAAGGATGGACGTTGTGTACAATCTTGTCTCCCACGTAATTATTCAAGATGTCAACTTTCTATAAGTTCCAGAAATACCCTTCAATGGTTATATTATTTTATTGACTATAAAAGGGCTTGAAGACTATGAGAGAAGTCTGTTAATTCATATTCTCCAAAGATTGTTCATACGCTTTCATTTCTCTAGTCTAGTTTTGTTGAAAATTTGTTTACTTATCAGCTTGTGTAGAAGCATATCTTTTGTAAACAAACTTTGTCCAAACAATTGTTTGATTTTTCCTTAAGGGACCAGTTGATCATAATCCTTGATAAGTATAAGATTAATGTGTCTTAGAAGTTGTAATGTTAGTTACTTGCAGTTAGCTTGTGCATTATAATAATCTGTTTGATTATTGGATTAAGTCCTTGATGAGAAAGGCGAAATCACCTTGGTGGGTGGACTAGACTAGCTTGGTAGTTTTCAAGTGAACTAGTATAAACATAACTTGTTTTTTCCTTCTTGTATCTTATCACTATTATCACTAAGTGAAGTAAATTGTTACGGTTTAAAGGGGATTTTAAAAGGAAAAGTTTTTTATTTAAAACCCAATTCAAACCCCCCATTTCTTATGTTTTTCACACCTTCACTTATATGTTTAAAACAAGTTTTTAAGTAAACTTTTTATTTGGGGATCTATTCACCCCCTCTAAATAAGTTGTCATCGTCTAACACTTTTCCTTTTTTCTTCTTTTGAGGTGGAAGTTTCGAGAGTCCTTAATATTGCACCCTCTGAACAAGTCCCTAATAGTTAAGGCTTTGTTAGGGCATTTGAAATGGTGTGCCAATGGCTAGAAGTTCCCCCCACTATTGTGGTGTTCTTTTCTCTTTACGCCACCAGGATTTTAAATGGAGGTTGGGCAACTCTATGCGACCTTTTCAGAAATGCCTTACTCAAACCCCACTCTAACCATTATAAGAACTGGAAGGAAAAGTTTACATAAGTGAAGGGGAGACAGGGCTCCCACATTGTTGCGGGGGCAAATGATGCATGTCTCTTCCATTGGCCAAGACGGACAAACTCGTGGCCATTATGGGGTAAGATAATAAGTACCTATCTTCCAGCGAGGCCGAGATAGTTCTCCTTTTAAAGATGTTTATAGTTATGAATTTTCATATAATAATTAAGTTGTGGCAGGAGGGTAGTGACTCCCTTGATAAATACTCAAGTAAGATCAATACTTTTATGCTCTTATAGGTATCCTCAGGTAGTATGTGATATTTATGCATTGTATTGTAGGTCAAATGACAAAGATTACCTTAGAGGAGCTAAAGAAGAGATATGATTAAATACAGGTTGCACGCGGGGAAACTAATAGCCCTGAGACCCATCTTGAGGGATTTGTCATTAAGGGGAAGAAAAGCCAGGCTGAAGATCAACCTGTCAACCCGCACATTGCCAAAGCTCAAAAGAATGAAGGGGATACTTCTTTGGCTATTGAGAGCATATTCGTTCTGCCAACTCCGAGGGAAGTGAGTGTCTAGAATCCTTCCTATTGAAGAGGCCTCACCATCTTAACCTTCCCTATAGTCTAACTCTGGTTTCAACGTCTTTCAATTTATTGGGTCTTACCTCCCTTTCCTGGAAAAGTTCCCCAACGACTATAAGACCATCAACTCTAAATCATCCTCAAAGTTCACTAACACGAAGAAGCATGACTTACTAATGTGGTTAATGTTGGAATGTATCGACTGGGAGAAGCGAGACTATATGAAAAAAGATTTGAGGGTAAAGCTAAATAAATATGAGGAGGGTTACTCCAAAAGCCAAAATTTATTGGAAGCCTTGCAAAAATACAAGAAGTCACGTGAGGATCCAATACTTTTGGTCGCCCAAAAGGCGGAAAGATATCCTCTATAAGGATCAAGAGTCTTTGATTGCCTTAAAGGACAACGAGAATCCCCTATAAGGGTGTGACATGTTATATGCCCCCAAGGCGATAAGGACCCTTCACAGGGATCCAATGTTTGTGATTGCCTTATAGGGCAGAAATGATCCCTCGTAGGGATCCATAATTTTTTATAACCTCGAAGAGAAGCAAGGATCCAACATTTTAATCACCTCAAATATTGACAAGAATCCCTCGTAGGGATCCAATGTTTTAATCGCCTCAAAGGGTGACAATAATACCTTATAGGGATCCAACGTTTTGATCGCCCAAAAAGGAAGGTTTCCTTTAGTGTCCTTAGGTTTATTGCCAAAAATAAAAGGGGGGACAACAATTCCAATATTTGGGAGATAATAAAATGAGGAGCCTCATTGAAAACCCCCGCCCCTTACAATGCACAAAGGGAAAAATGTTTACCCGAAAAAACAACTTGTCCTTAAAAGCGGCATAAATGTAACACTCGCCTGACAAAAAATAATAATAACTGAAACAAACAAACAATGTTTAGCGGTATAAATGTTGAGACTAAGCCACTGGATTGATTTGACTCGCACAGATCAAATAAAAATTTCCACCGCGCTTTATTGTTTTCAGAGGAATGGGAAAAGAGTGAATAAACCCAAAAGAGAGGGGGAGACAATCTCGATATAAGGGTTGGTTATGCAAAGGGAATTGTTATACCCTAAAAATTTCCCTCCCATTTTCAAGACAAATTAATTCAAGACACATCTCCGTGCTCATGAAGATCTCAATGACTCAAGACTACTCAAGGATTGACCAGACAAACTCTCTTCCTAAGCAATTAACCTACAACTAGATTTTTCCTTCACTTAAAGGAAATTGGACTTATAATGCCTCAAATGGACTTCATGGTTTCTCATATTCCTCAAAGTATTCTCATGACAAGTTTTAAGCCTTACATCACAAGTTTGCTTAGTCAATTAGTCAGATGATTGAAAATCAACTGTATTGGACAAAAAGTCAACTTTGACCAATTTGCAGTCAAACTTCAATATTTTTGGTCAACATTAATATTTTGAAGTCACATTCATCATTTGATCAAGGGTTGATCAAGATTCATCAAGAAAACTCAAGATTCATCAAAAGTCAAAAGTTACTAAAATAGAGTTTTCTTTAGAAGAAGTCAATTGAACTTTGACCAAGCACAACTTTCACATACTTCATCAGAAATTCCTCAACCAAAGCCCATATTGAAGGAAATTCAATTCTCTACAACTTTGTCTCTCTAAGCTCAAGGAAAAAAATTATTCATTTGAGATATATGAGCCAAAACATTATAGGTCATTTTAAAAGTCAACAAAAAGACATTTTTTTGTCAAAGCAATTTACATCAAGATAAAGGTTCCAAATGAAAAAATGACCAACGTGAAGGTTGTAGGAGACACCTTGATGTTTCCAAAAAGTCCTAGTTCATCTTCATATCACAAATATTTAGTGAGATAGGATTGGTGCAAGTTGGGAAATTTTTAGAAAATGCATGAAACCTAAATTGAGCAAAGTTGAATTTTTGGGCTAATGAGCCTATGTTTTTAGGTTCAAACGTGTTCATCACCTCATTAGACCTCTAAATCCATTCATGTGTTTTTTTTATTTTATTTATTTTGATTTTGATTTTATTCAATTAAATTCAAAATAAATCAAATAAAATATAAAGATAATGGATCAAGGCATGTAGCCTTTTGTTCTGATCAAATTGGAGGCCCAAAAAGCTCATGACCAGCTAGCAAAAACGTGTAGAGATGATTGGCACATGATTGAGCTTAAAAAAGAAAGTTTTCATGCAAAATTCCAATCAAAGGTTTGATCATGAAATACGAAATATTTATCTCAATTTTGTTGACCTAATCCAAGCATTATAAATAGGCAACACATTCATACATCAAGGGACACGAAAAATTGGCTCAAGAACACACCCTAAAAAACTCAAATTTGTCAAGAAATATGGCAAACTCAAACCCTCGTGTGCATGCTCTATCAATCCATTCCAAGCATTCTATCATTCTCCTGAAGATCCAAGAGTTTATCCCACCTATCACTCAAGCTTGAAGCATCCCAGATGGTTGCAGCCAAGCATCACCAGTTTGGTAAACTTCTTGAATTTCAAACTTTTAATATATGCATTATTGAACAACTTGATGCATACATCCATGTTCATATTGATGTTTGGAATGATTTTGACGCATCGTTTGCAAGCTTTGACGCATGAATAACAAAATGCCATTGTTAGGGTAGTTTGGAGTATTTTCTTTGAAACTCACTCCACAAGCATTTTCAGAACAAACCAATGCTTCCATTGGATTCACAAGGGTCTAATTAAGGGGATAAGGTCCTTGTTATGATCTAACTCTTGTTGTTTTTGCAGGTTGAATTTTTGACTCACCGGAGAAGACGACTGACGACGCTTCTCTGATCTAACGTTTTATTATATATATATATATATATATATATATATATATATATATATATATATATATATATATATATATATATATATATATATATATATATATATATATATATATATATATATATATATATATATATATATATATATATATATATATATATATATATTTGTGTTCGATAGCACAAAAACACATATAGCATAGTGGTGAGTGATGCGCTGGTATTGTGTGAGAGCATGGGTTCGATCCCAGCTTTTGACAAAATTATTTTTGTTTTTTCCAAACTAACGCGCATGTTTACAATATGTTGATTGATTCCTATTTCCATAACACAATCAACACACTGGCCTAGTGGAAGGCAGCACATCTTGTGAAGGGAAGGGCGTGGGTTCAACTTCCACCCCATGCAATTGGTTTTTTTCTTATTTTCTACTAACCCTAATTTTCTTTCTTTTTCTTAATTAATTCCTTTTTTAATTAACCATTAACAAACCTAATTTTTTTAACACTTTAAACAAATTAGGATTGGGGTTTTTAATTAGTAATTAAATTTTTGGATATATTTTTAGTTACTAATTAATTAATTAATTAATTATCTCTTCTTAATATTAAAATAAATTAGAATTTAGGTTTAATTACTATTATCACTTAAATTATTTTTTACAAAAAACATAAAACATTTTAACATTTTTTAACACTTTTTTTCTCATCTCTTGCTATTTAAATTCATAGAAAAAATGTATATGTCGCACTATCAATGTAATAACTTAGATTTACATTCCCGCGTTTTTACTATTATGCATCTCCTCCGAGTAATAGCATGGATTTACTTTCCCGCATTTTCTATTCCTATGTATCTGCCCCAAAGCCATGTAATAGCATAGGACTTCATATTCCACACTTTATTTTTCTGAACATATTTAATTGTTAGTAACTAGGGTTTTCATGGCAAGATTAAAAGTGAATTTAGAAAACCTTAATTCCCAAGATTAAATAACGGAATTAACACACTCTTCACACTTGCACCTCTAGGGTAACCTCTCTTTATTGCCTTATGATACAATTGGTCATGTCCCTCAAAAATGGAGATACTTTAGCAAAAGACCCTCAATCAAATCATCATAGTCCCTTTCGAATAAAGATCATAGTCCCTCGATGACCCTCCGAGTTACCTACAAAATGATGATAGTCGTTCCGATATAATTGCTAAAGTATCCTTACATGTTACCTTCGATGACCATACGATGACCCTACGCCTGTCCCTTCACATCCAATAGATAGGATTATCTACCAACTAATGGTATGGATAATACTATCACTAAAGGAGAAGGAAAAGAATAATAAAGACTATACATTAGTGGGTAAGAACTCCTAATTGCTTGCTCATAAATTTTCTAAAAAACAATACATTTTACACATCACTTTCAAACAAATATTTTCAAAAAAACTTTGTATACATTCTTGAGGACTGATACAAGAATCATTACAAAGTTAGCCTTACATTGGCATTTCAAAACATTTTCAAACAAATCACACACATATAAAGCAGGTTTTCAAAAGTGAGCTAAGCAACTAAGAGCCCATAGATAACTACGGATGGAGAGGGTGCTAACATCTTCCCTTTTCATAACTTACCCCCGAACTCAAAATCTATCAAAGGTATACCCTGTTCTTTTCACCTTTCCTAATTGTTGGATAAAAGAAAAGTCGGTGACGACTCTAGCTATCCGCATATTTGGATAAAACCAAAAAGTTAATTCTCCCACCGTATTACAAAACTGGCGACTCTGCTGGGGAATAACTTAAAAAAAGAGGGGTTACCTTAGAGTTTAGATCACTTTTACTTGCTTTAATTGTTTGTTTTACTTTAAGGGGTTGTTTGGGTATTATTGCTTGTAAAAGATCCTACACCTAGATATAATGATTCCATAGGTAAGTAGCAATAGATCATAAAGATTGTATGACATAGACCGATATGGTTAACATGATAGCTACAATTAGTGTGGCACTTTGGTTTGTACTGATGTTCCTTGAGTCAGTCAAGGATAACATTAGGCTTATGTGCGGTGTCATTAACACTAACTTACTTTTAGAATCTTAATTGACCCATCTTGGCCATTAGAAAGTAGTGAGATAGCCGGCTTTGGTGCAGTCTAAATTTAGTATATACTCGAAGCTACGCTCATTGAGATTCGACTTTCAGGATGTTTTGGTGGTAAGCCGGTTGCCGTGCTAAAATAAAACCTGTGAGAAAGATATGTGATATGAGATTCTTAGAACGCGATTACTATTTTAGGACAGGTTGCGCACACTTAACTTCAATAGGAAAGGGTATTTACCTATGAACTTCATGCAAGCCTTTAAGCCTAAGGCTCTTGTGTGACTTGTTTGTGTTTTCTACTTATTTAACATGAACATAACATCATAATATCATATCATCATAACATAACATTTTCACTAACCATTTCAAGGACCTAGGGATTTATCTTTGTTCCTTGTTGCATGTTATGGCCTCCGCTCACAGAAATACTATCCGAATAAACTTTGTGAGGATACCTTCCAAGCTAAAGGAGTTAGTCTCAAATGTTCCCGAAAACTCTCAATTCACCAAGAGGCATGGTTATCTACTCAGTTTGGTTACCTCAGGTTTTGAAGAAGACATGATGAGTGTTCTGTTCCAATTTTTTGATCCTAAGAATCACTATTTTACCTTCCCAGATTATCAGTTGGTACCCACAATGGAAGAATTGTCTAAGCTACTCGGAGTACATATTCTTGATCAGACACCCTTCAACGGTTTAGAGAAAGTTCCAAAACCTGAAGTTATTGCAGCAACCTTACATCTGAAACAGTCATACATTGTGTCTAATTGGGAAACACGAAGTGGAGTTAAAGGTCTTCTTGCTAAATTTCTGATAGAGATGGCTCAGTTGTTTCTGGATGCTATGAGTTTTCATGCTTTTGAGGAGATCTTGTCTCTATTGATCTATGGTTTGGTATTATTCCCTAATCTAGACCAACTCACAGATGTGAACACCATCCAAATATTTCTTACTCATAATATCATGCCTACTTTGCTTGGAGATATTTTGCACTCTCTCATCACTCGTACTATGAGGAAGCAAGGGATTCTCATGTCTTGTATACCTTTACTATCCAAGTGGTTTATTTCGCACCTTCCCCGATCAGTGTTGAATAATGAACAAGGTTTGAGATGGTCTCGAAAGATGATGTCACTCTCTCATTCATATATCTATTGGTGTTCCCAATCTCAGGAGTACATCACTATTATTGACCGTTGTTGGAATTCCCTTATGCTCGAAGAGACAGTCCTCATGATATGCTTATCCAGGGTATTATATTCAATTATGAGAACAATCCTCAAGGTTACTGTCAAAGGTTTATACGTGCTTGGGGCATGGTGAATAAGATTGATAGCAAGACTTTGAGACACAAAAACTCCATTCCTTTGGAGCCCTATCTCAGATGGGTGCGATCTCGTGCTCAAAATCTTATAATGCCATATACAGTTGCCCTACTAGTAATTATAGAGCTTGTTGTTGAAAGAGATATTCCTCATACCATTTTTCATCCAGATATGCATAATAACCTTGAAGAGCTACAAAAGTATTGGATTTAGTTGAAAGAAGAAAGGGACACCTTTGAGACTTGGTTCTATGCTAGTGAAAAGAAAGTATTGGAGCTGACAAAACGACTTCACGAAGAGCAGAGCCTTAATGAATATGTCAACATAAAAAGGAAGCGTCCATAGGAGAATTGAGTCATAATTTGTTCCTTTGTAAATGTTATACCCCAAAATTTGCCCTCCCATTTTTTAAAGACAAATTGATTCAAGGTGCTCAAGTACTCAAAACTATTTAAGAATTGATCAGACAAATTCTCCTCCTAGGCAGTGGCCTATAATTAGGGTTTTGGTTTTCTCAGAGGAAATGGGACTTCTAATGCCTCGAGTGGACTTCATGGTTTCTCATATACTTCAAAGAATCCTCATGTAATGTTTCAAGCCTTACATCACAAATTTGCTGAGTCAATTGCTCAGATGATTGAAAATTAACTGTATTGGGTAAAAAGTCAATTATGGTCAACATGCTGTCAAACTTCAAGATTTTTGGTAAACATCAAGATTTTTAAGTCACATTCATCATTTGATCAAGGGTTGATCATGATTCATCAAGAAAACTCTCAATTCATCAAAAGTCAAAAGTTACCAAATTAGGGTTTTCTTAAGGAGAAGTCAGTTGATCTTTGACCAGACACAACTTTCACATGCTTCATCAGATTTTTCTCAACCAAAGTTCATTTTTGAAGGAAATTCAATTCTCTACATATATGACTCTCTAAGCTCAAGTCCAAAAAATGCTTCATTTGAGAGATATGGGCCAAAACATTATAGGTCATTTCAAAAGTCAACAAAAAGACAATTTTTGTCAAGGCAACTTACATCAAGATAAACTCTTCAAATGAAATAATGATAATAGAGATTATAGGGGACATCTTGATCTTTCCAAAAAGTCCAATATCACCTTCATATGATAAAAATTGAGAGAGTTATGATTTGTGCAAGTTGGGCAATTTTGAGAAAATGCATGAAACCCAAATTGATCAAACTTGAATATTTGGGCTAGTGGGCTTATCTTTCAAGGTCTAAACGTGTTCTAGACCTCATAGTGAACCTCCAAATATGTGAATACATCCCTTTTATTTTTATTCCATTTATTTTGATTTTATTTATTTAAATTCAAAATTAAATTAAATAAAAAAATCAAAGTTTTCATACAAAGGTCCAAGCCCATTCTTCTTGACATAATTTTCCTCTATATATATTCCTTATTCAGACAACAAAGAAGAGGATTAAACCTTGCAAGAGACCGCCTTCCAAAAACTCCAAATTTTGTCAAAACTAGGGAAATCTAAACCCTTCTTTTCAGCCTCTCTCAAAGCAAGCTAGTCGTCCCAATCAATTCCAGAAGTGTTATAGACTAAGTATGGGTCGATCTTGATGGTCCAAAGAGCCTGAAAATCGCATACATGCATCTCCAGTTTCCTTGTTTTTTTGTAAATTCATATTTTCGTTTTTATGTTTCTTTGATGCATAGTAACATTGATAACGTGCTTCTGAGGTGTATTAGTACATGATAGAATCGTTGCATGACTCCCATAATGCTTGGATGAGAGAATGCTATGATTGAACCGTTTTATGTTATCTTGTTCGTATCTCATCATACAGAAAGAATTAGCAAAAACCAAAGCCACCATTGAACTTGCAAGGGTCAAATTAGAGGGGTAAGGTCTCTTTGGATAGTTAACATGCTTTATTTTGCAGGTACAAGAAATCTGATTGCTGAAGAAGACGACCAGAGCTAGGGCTTTGGCGCCTCTCTGGCCCAGTCAATTTGGGTTTATTCTATATTTAATTGATTCCATTGAGATACCGGATGAAACAGCCACCCCAGTGGCAAGAGCGCGCGCGTTAAGGCATTGGTACAAGAGGGTGTGGGTTCGATCCCTGCCTTTTGATGTTTTTTTTATATTTTCCAATGTTTTACAGGTTTATTATATTTTATCTAGCACGCAGTTTACAAACACCAGCACACGCCTGACGCTGTGGCAAGCTATGCAATAGAGAGGGCAAAGGGCATTGGTTCAACACCCACCCCTAGCCTTTGTCTTATTTTTTTGGTTTCTAACCCTTATTTCCTTGATTTTTCTTCCCCTATTTATTTTTTGGCTAACCCTAATTCTTTTTTATTCACCATTAACAAAACCTTTTCTTTAACCCTAATTATTTAGGTTTAGGTTTTTTAATTAATTCATTAACCATATTTTTAGTTTTAAAATTAATTAAATTTTAGGTTTTATTTAATTAATTATCATCAAAAAACTATTTTCTTCATAAAAATCACCAAAGAAATCTTTTTCACAATCTTTCCTATTTTTATTTCCCTTTTTCTTTTTCTTGGATCAAGTGTATAGGACGTCTCCTCGAATGTAATATCATAGCTTTATATTTTTCGCATTTTCCTATTATGTACCTGCTCCTAGTATGTAATAGTTGTAGGTTTTATTTCTCGCACCTTTATCCTTATGTAACTGCCCCAAAGCTCTTAATAGTTTTAGGTTTACATTCCGCATTTTATATCCCATATTATATTTTTATGATTCTACTAGTAATTAGGATTTGTATGGCAAGACTAAAAACAATTGATAGCATAACCCTAAATGCAAGATAAAATAACTGAATTAAATCACTATTCACACACGCACTTTTAGGGTAATCTCTCTTTGTTTCCTTTCGGAATATGGTCATGTCCCTTGAGAATCAGGATACTTTAGCAAAGTCCCTTCGAATAAAATATCATATTCCCTTGATGACCCTTCAATGTTGCCTACAAACAAATGATCTAGTCCCTCCGATAATTGCTAAAGTATTCTTATCTGTTGCCTTCGATGACCATACGATGGTCCTCGATTATCCCTCTCACATCCAATAGATGGGGCTACCTACAAACTAATGGTACAAATAGCGCTATCTCTAAAGGAAAAGGAAAATAACAAGAACGACCTTGAGTGGGTAAGACTATTAATCGCTCGCTCATAATCTTTTCTAAAAAAAACATTTTTACACATCATACTTTAAAAATATTTTCTAAAACACTTTGTACGTGTTCTTGAGGACTGATACAAGAACCATTAAAAAGATAGTCGTACTTTGGCTTTTTAAAATATTTTCAAACACTTACACAAAAAAAGCAATTTTCAAAAGTGAGCTAGCGATTAAGAGTTTGTAGATAACTACTGATGAAAAGGGTGCTAACACCTTTTCTTTTCATATCTTACCCCCCTAACTCAAAATATTCAAGGTCTTTCATGTTATTTTAACCCTTTACTTATTGCATAAAATAAAATTCGGTGGCGACTCTAGCTATCCACACATTTGTGATAAAACGCAAAAGTCAGTTCTCTCACCGTATTACAGTAACCCTTTTTGTTATAATTTGAACTTATTAATAAGAATCTTTGTTTTTGTTCCCTTTTGATTAACAAATTTAAATCCCACGAGGTCCTTGAAAACATTGCATATGTATCCACATGTGTTGTACCCCAAAATTTTCCCTCTCGTTTCACTCAAAGACATGCCTCTAGAAGTCCTCAACTTGCTCAAGGATACCCAAGGATTGACCAGACAAATCCTCCTCCTAAGACAATGAGCCTCAAACTAGGGTTTCCACTTTCATCAAGATGTTTGAGTTCCAAGGGTACCAATTGGTATCTATTATCCTAATATGTCCTCAAGATCATTCATGTCGAGTTTCATGCCTTGCACAAGAAGTCAACTCAGTAACTGCTCAAATGCCTAAAAATCAACTGTGTTAGGTCAAAAGTCAACTATGGGCCACATACAGTCAAACTTCAATATTTTTGGTTAACATAAAAATTTTAAAGTGATATCCATCATTTGATCAAGGGTTGATCATGATTCCTCAAGGAATGCCCCAAATTCATCAAAACTCAAAAGTTGCTAAATTAGGGTTTCTATAGGAAAAGTCAACCAAACTTTGACCAGGCATAACTTTCTCATACTTTATCAGAAATTTCCCATCCAAGGCTCATTTTTAAGAGGATTCAATTACCTACAGCTCATCTTCAGCCCTCAAGTTCAAGAAATGCACTCATCAAAAGATATAAATTCAGTCATTATAGGTCTTCTTCAAAAGTCAACAAAAACACCTTTTGGATCAAAGCTCCTTACATTAACATGGAAGATCCAATCTAGATGAAACAAAAAGGGTTGTTTAGGGTACATCCTAAGCTTTCTAAAAAGTCCAAGAACACCCTCCTAGGGTCAAAATTGAGGAAGATATGCATTGTAAAAGTTGGCCATTTTTGGAAATTTGCACAAAGTCAACAATGCCCAAAATTGTATTTTCTCCATATGGGCCTATCTTTTCAAGTTTGGAGCTTGTTTCTAACATGGTCCACGACCTATGAACCACTCCATGCCTCATTCACTTATTTATTTAATTTATTGTGATTTTATTAATTTAAAATTCAAATAAAATCAAATAAAATTAAAATAAATCATATAAGTTGCTTTTGGGATGATTTTGGCATTGAATGAAGATGATATATGCTGTCAAACAAAGATCAATTCGTGCAAGGGCTGATTGGAATGAAAATGGAATGATCTAGCCAATTTTGGAAACAAATAATATCACTTGCAAATCATCTCTTTCTCATTAATCTCCAAGATTTAGCCAAATTTGTTAACCTAAATCAGTCCCTTATGTCCAAAACGCAGCAAAAGCAAAAAAACAAGGATTGGGTCGTGAAAATTACAAGAACAAAACTCAGTTTTTTGTCAAAAAGTGGAGGTCGGTTTTGATTCCATAGGCCGTTTCAGGTAATTCCAAGGCCAGCAATACGTTCATGGACGTCTCTTGAAGCTAACATCATCGTTTGCACGCGTCAAAGCACCCAGAATCGCATCTTGACACTCACGGTTTGTTCATGTTTTCTTCAATCTCGATTTCGCTCATTCATAGATTATAAATGCTATTTGACTATATTTTTGTGTTCATAATCATCACATGAATGTGTCTGGATAGTCCAATTTAAGTTTGCGCGCAAGTATAATCATCTGCCATTGTTAGGGTTCCAAAGCTTCAAATTGGGGATTCTCTATAGAGGCGAAATTAGGAGAGATCAAGGGTACCAATTGTCGTACCCCAAATTTGCCCTATCTCTTTTATTTTTGTCTTGTTTTTGAACTTCGCATTCCATTTGCATCATTTTATTATTCAGTCATTTGCATATCCCGCATCTCAGGGAATCAGGCGCTTTGGTTTGAAGTTTTAGGGTTGCGCCCTCTTTATGTCTAATCTTGTTTTGAGGTTTTCTTATCATGTAAAAAGGGAAACGCATCTGGTTCTCGATTAGTGGATCGTGGAATGAATTTTGTCGTCACGTTGCAAGGTTGGTTCTCGCTCAAGTTTATCAGAGCCTGGTTTAGGGTTTATTTCCCTATGTGTGATGGTCAAGATGCTAGGGTTTTCAGATTTTTGGTTTCTATGAAGATGTTTCTTTTGCCTGCCTCGAGGATGGCTCAAAGCTCAGTGCATTAGGTCAAAAATCTCACCTCCTTGCATTTCAAGTTTCTTCTTAAAGCCTCTAAGCCGTTGAGTCAAGAGTTTGAAGTTTGAATTGGCAAATGTGGAGTTCGAGCACTTCAGGAAATGAGATTAAAGGTTTATGATAATCAAGACTTGTTTTTGTTGCTTAAGTTTCAAGTTATGGTGGGCTGAATGTCAAAGTCAGAGTTTTGTTCGAGAAGTGCAAGTGTGGTTCAGACATGATTTGAAGATCAAGGTTCAAAGCGACTGATGTTTTGGGTTCGAATTAATCAGTGGAATTAAATTCTTGAGCATTCATTTTGTTTTGTTTGAGAGTTTGATTATAAGACGCGTGTTTTGTTTGGAATCAGTCAGGAGTTATTTTTCATCATGGTTTATTTTCTCCCAATTGCAAATCATAAAAAGAGTTTTTCTCTTTGGTTCACAAAAAGGAAAAAAGAAAAAGATTGCAAATGTTTCCTGTTGCTAAAGCAAAAAACAGCATCAGCCAAAACCAAAACAAATTGTCAAAGTAAGCAACAAGCATAGCACGCAGGCCAACAACAAGCATAGCAGGCCAAGGCGAAACATGCAGCAGGCTAGCACAAAAAGCATAGCGCGCAGGCCAAGGCGAAACATGCAGCAGGCTAGCACAAAAATCATAGCGCGCAAGCCAACAACAAGCATGGCAGGCCAACGCAAAACATGCAGCAGGCCAAGGCACAACAAGCATAACAGCACACAAAACAAAGGCAATGCATCAAATGGTATCAAACATACAAGCAACAAGTCAAAGACTAGCAATAGCCCAAATACCATATGTCATCATGTTCCAAATACACAAACCCTTCAGAACTTTAATTAGATAAAAGCAGTAAGTTTTACATCACAGAAAGATAAGAGAGGAAAGAAAAAAACTGCACATTACTGCCCAAAACCTGCACATTACTGTCTAACAAAACAGTCAAACCTGCTGTAACATTGCACAAAAATAGGCAAGTTAAAAACCTGCATTCTAAAGCCACAAGTCAGCTTTCCAACATTATTCAAATCTCACCCATTCCCCCCCCCCCCCCAAAATACTCACCAATCCACCTATATAACAACTTCAGATTACACAGAAGTAAAAAACTTTTTTATCTCATTTTTACACCAACTGAAAACTAAAGAAATCAACAAACCAGAAAACTGCTTCAAACCAAAACCGACAGAACATGCCTGGACACATAGCTTAACAAACCAGCAAAAACCACAAACTGTCAACGGCAAACCAGTAAAAAACCCAAAACTGCAAACCAGGAAAAGAACTGCAAACGATAACCAAAACGACATCAGTCAAAACAGAAACCAAAACTGCATAGCCAACACATCTAGAGAGGAAGATTTCAGAAGATAGAAGAAAGTATAAGAGAACTTCACACAAGTTAGCAAGCTTGAAGGAAAATAAGA
This sequence comes from Vicia faba, assembly GCA_948472305.1. Classification (NCBI taxonomy): domain Eukaryota; kingdom Viridiplantae; phylum Streptophyta; class Magnoliopsida; order Fabales; family Fabaceae; genus Vicia; species Vicia faba. Next base: position 779,735,833 of record OX451735.1, read on the forward strand.
AAATCCTAAAAGTGTAGAAGACACCTACTTGAGCACTCAATTTGTCTGTGGTATCTAACCCTCTTTAATCTCTTCCATTAGAATATGTTGTGTTTGTTTTTCATCTGCCCTTGTAGAGTCTGTAAAAAACGAAAGAAACTTACAGCATTACGAAAAGAAAAGAAGAAAAAAATTTGTTCCTTGACACAACGAAAACTAGAGCAGATTTTTCATAGAAAAAACATCCCCATCCCTCTGCTTCTGTCAGGCGCAGTTTTCATACAAGAAAAACTCAGAGGTTGAAAATGCGAATACACGATAAAACTCAGAAATAAATTAAAGAAAAAACTCACCGATTAAAAACTCTCTTTTTGTGCTCTCTTTCTCTCTCTTTTGTAATGGTGTGAAAACTGGCGAGAGACTCCACCGCTCTAAAAATCACCTCCGGCGGCGACGGAGGTTCAATTGAACTAAAAACAAATTGTTTTAACTTTCTCTACGCCCTCTTTTCTAATTTCACCTCTGTTTTTTCCAATTTCTTAACCTCACTCCTAAATCTAAGCCCTAAATAAACCCTAGAAATAGAAAAATTGCGATTAAATGATGATAACATGCATAAGCGAGCAATTGTAATAGGGAAGTAATTCAAGGGAGTGTGAGCTACATTGGAGTATCAAAAATTATGAAAACAAAGGTTTAGTAACCAACCTTGACGACGAGCGTTTTCGACGACGGAAAACTTAGACAAGTCTTTCGCTCTCGATTCTTGTCCTCTTTCTCTTCTTATTCTACTTTCTTCCTTTTCTTCTTCTACTGTTGTTTCGTTTCGCGCAATGATTTGTGATGGACGTTTTTGAACTGTTGTTGTTTCCACTGAGAGTGAAGATTAGAGAGAACGAGAGTGTGAGAGTAATGTTGTTGAGTGTTAGGTGTAGAAAAGAGTGAGTGCTTATGAATGCGTGAGGAAAGTGATAATTGTTGAAGGTTCAGTGGTGATGGAGGTTCAGTGGTGTGAGATTGATGATTGAGAGATGAAGCCGTCAGAGAGAGGGAAACAATCTAGGGATTATTCAACCCGTGAGAGCGGAAGAGAAGACTGGGTCTGGACCCGACCCGGTCCAGCCCAGTGGAGAGGTTTTGTTTTCAGTTTTATATTTTTTCTTTTTTCTTCTTTGGGCCTCACCTCAAGATGTAGCCCACCAGCGAAATTCAACCCTACCACCCTTTTTCTTACTTGACACCCCACATTTTTATTAGTTTAGTTTCATGATTTTCTTATCTTAATTTCTTAGTTTAATTTTTTTCGGAAGGTCAATCGAACGATCATGTTTTAGTTAATTAGATGAATTATTAGTTTAATTTTAGAATTGATTTAGTACTTTTTAGAATAATGTTTAGGATCTAATTTATTAAACTTTAGAATTTTATTTGTTTTAGTTTTAGTTTAGTAGCTTTATAATTTTATTTGTATTAGTTTTAGTTTAATAGTTTTAGAATTTCTTTCGAATTGGATTTAATTTAATAGCTTTAGAATTTTTGTTTGATTTAATTTAATAACTCTAGATTTTTCTTTATTATTCGATTTAGAGTTAGTTTAGTAACTTTAGAATTTTATTTGATAACTTTAGGATTTTTTAGTTGATTTAGATTTAGTAGTTTTAGAATTTTATTTGATTTAGTTTAGTATCTTTGAAACTCTTATTTGTTTTAGACTTGATTTAGCAACCTTAAAATTTTAATTTAGTTTAGATCTAATTTAATAATTTTAGAACTATTTTTACAACCTTAGGATTTGTAGTTAGTTTAGAATTATTTTAGTAAGTAATCTTAATTTTTTAGTTCAAAAACTTCTTTAGATAATTAGCTACATTCTCTCTTATTTGTATTTAAATATCTCTGTAATTTTAAAACTCACACCTTTTAGGTCAAAGCTTCGACTGCAGGCCATTGTATATTCAAAGTCTCATCCGCATCCATTTTTAGCCAAACTTAACATTCACAAATCAAAAATCCAAAAACGCTCTTTAATCATTACTTGAATTTATTTTAAAACTCGCAAAAACACTCAACAAATCAAAACTCCCCCCAAGGGCATGTTATCTCCATTCTACCGCGATACCGGCCGTGCCTATTGCTAGAATGTGTGCGTTAACGTCGCCCACTAAAAAACCCAAACAAATCAACCATTTTCTAGAGGAACTACGGTGTTCTGATTCCTTCATTAGATACGTAGGCAAAGGGTCGCGAAACCCTCATGAACGCAATAATCAAAAACCATCCATTTCCCTTTAAGCAAGTATAGTTATAGATAAATACACCCTTTAAGACAAACAAACAAAACGGATCCCGTTGAGTATAATAGATGCGAGGGGTGCTAATACCTTCCCCTCGCATAACCGACTCCCTTACCCTTTCTCTTGGTCGCAAGACCATCTTATCCATTCCCTTGTGGTTTTATCGATATTTCCCCTTCCTTCGGGATAAATAAAGTTTGGTGGCGACTCTGTGTTTTCTGTCGGTGGCTTCAGCTGGTGACTCTGTTGGGGACCTTTAGCGAGTCTCTCCTAGTTTTGTTTATTTGTCTTTTTGGGTGTTTATTTACTTGCTTTATCTTTCTTTACTGTTTTAGTTCTCTATTTATTTTATTCTTTTGTGTATATTGCATATATTGTTGCTACTCACATATTCTGGATACATTATGATGTTGGGTTTGGTGATTACTTTTGATAAGTCCTATACCCGGACTTGGGTTACACATAGGATTAAGAGGGGCGATATAGTCATGTTAACTTTGAGGGAGTAATCCTGAAGAAGGAGGCATGAAAATCCCCCACTCAGTGGAGGTCCCCTTGAAAGTAGTGATGTTTACCGAGTAATCGGGAAGACGTCGTTGCTTTTGACCTGGGAGCTCGAGAAGCCGAGGGCCGTAGAACCATTAACCCATCCTAGCCTTTTAGGTGCAATGCGGAGACTGTAACAGAGTAATCAGGAAGTAGTTGTCATGCGATATTGCACTCGGACGAGTTTTTCCTGCGAATATTACTGATTACCAAGTAATTGGGACGTTAGTAATATCCAAAGGAAGAGCGTAGACTTCGAGAATTCTTTATAACCTTGTTCGGCAGGTGATAAACCCATAGTACATACCTCGTGGGTGGTTACTTTGACTCCATGCCTGTGACGTCGAACTTTTGGTCCTATTACTTTCAGCCTGTGCAACGAACTACATAATGGTTATCCAGAATATGTGGAGCTGAGACTTCATGCCATAGCATACCATGACATCATATCATCATGTATATTTATCTCATATCTAGAGAAATCCAAAGACAAGTCTTGTTGATATAGCTTTTCAAAAAAGGAAATTTTAAAAAAGATAGACGAGTCTTTGGGTCTCATCAAAAATGAAGATAAAACATTCATCCATATTACCATGCATTCATTTTTTCACAACAAAAACTCATTGGGGTCCCCTTTCTCAGAATCCAGTAAACAGCAAAGACGACTCATCCACATCCTTACCGTACCAGAGGCAACCAACAAAGGCTAATTGATCTTTTCGAAGAAAATCAGAATGCACTCCATCGGGATATGGACACTATGGGTACTTGCATGGATCAACTCATGGAAACTCTGCATGCCGTGATCAAGGGTCAAGAAGAACTACACCAAAGTGTTGCCAAGCTTACTACTGCTACTCCTTCCACTTCTACTAATGGGAGAAATGACAATGCTAATGTTGAGACTCCTACCGGTGCTCCTAGGAATGATGTCGACGATCATCATGATGTTATTGATCTTGATGAACCCCAAGTAAACCTTGCTGTCGGGGTTGCCGAAACTGCGAAAATGTATCATGCTCTCGAAGAGCGACTTAGAGCCATGGAAGGTATCAAGGCTTCCGGATTCAATACTGCCGCAATGTGCCTCGTACCTGGAGTAGTTATTCCTCCCAAGTTTAAAGGCCCAGAGTTTGACAAATACAAAGGCACTTCTTGCCCAGAGACACATCTCCGTTCCTATTGTCGCAAAATGGCGGCCTATGCTGGAAATGAACCTTTGCTCATGCATTTCTTTCAAGACAGTTTGACCGGGGCATCATTAGATTGATATATGCAATTGGAAAGATCTCATGTCAGTACTTGGGGAGAGCTTGACGATGATTTTTTTAAACATTACCATTACAATACTGCCATGGCTCCAAGCCGTACTCAGCTCCAGGGGATGGTATAAAAGTCTGAAGAGTCTTTCAAAGAATACGCTCAGAGGTGGCGTGAACTAGCTGCAAGGGTCTAACCTCCTCTCTTGGATCGAGAATTGATTGATCTATTTATGGGTACTCTACGAGGCCCTTATCTCCAGCATATGCTCAGTAGCACTTCTACTTCTTTCTCGGATATGGTCATCATTGGTGAACGTGTTGAGACGTGTATTAAGGCTGGAACGATTCAAGGTGTTCCTAACAATGTTAACAACAATGCAAGCATGAATAGGAAACCATTTTCTGGTTTTGTCAAGAAGAAAGAGGGCGAGACCAGTGCCATCACCGTCAACCAAGGAAGAGCTCCCACATTTCTCCAAGTCCGATTCCTTTATTTTCCTACACCTGCTGCTGTTCCTAACCAATTTGTTCCTCAAGTATACGCTGCTACAACTCCAGCACCCTGGATGGCCCAACAACGGCCTTTCTCTCCGCAACCACATTATGTTCCGCAACAACAGTTTGCACCTCCTCCAACTTATCAACAACCGAATTAACATCTCAAAGGCCCAAGAGCTCCTCAAAGACAGAGAGCCCCTGAAAGAAGATTTGATCTCATTCCCATGTCCTACGCTCAGCTTCTCCCACAGTTACTTGCTAGTTAAATGGTTCAATTACGCGAACTCGGTCCACCACCAAATCCTCTCCCTAGGGGATATGATAGTAATGCTCATTGCAAATTCCATTCTGGTGCCCTATGCCGTACAATTGAAAATTGTAGAGCTTTCAAGTGCAAAGTTCAAGATCTCATCGATGCAAAAGCCATCAACTTCAACCCTGTTGGTCCGAATATTCAAAATAATCCCATGCCTCCTCATCAAGGGGGAACAGTCCATGCTATTGAAGAAGTTAATGAACGGGTTTTGGTATCAAAGGTTGATGAAATTAAGATATCTTTGGAAACTGTCAGAGAAGATTTGCTGAAGCATGAAGTGCTACAAGAACTCCATGACTTTTGCTTAACCTGTTCTTCCAAACCAGAAGAGTATGCTGAGTTGAAGACGACCATCCAACGGTTGATCGATGAAGGTGTCTTACAGATAGAGAAGGTTTTCCGAGAAGAAGAGATTGATGTCCTGGAAATCCCCTACTATCCGAGAAGCTTATCAGCCACCCCTAGCATTTCGTTAACAATTCAGGTTCCTATTACCCCCACAATGATTCAAGCTCCTATTCCTCCTACAAGCAACGACTCGAAGGCTGTTCCATGGGAGTATAATGTAGTATATATTCATGGAAAGAGGTATGAGTGCCCTCCGGTTGGTGAAAAGAATGTTACCAACATTGCAGGAACAAGCAACATGACTCGCAGTGGTCGGATCTTTTCTCCTACACCACCACATCCTAAGGAAAATAACAGTGAAGCTCTAGCTAAGGCTAGGGGAAAGCAATCAATGGATAATCAACCCGAACTTTCTGAAGGACAAGAAGCGGAGTAACTTTTGAGAATTCTCAAGCGGAGTGATTACAAAGTAGTGGACCTGCTCAACCAGACACCATCCAAGATTTCCATCTTGTCTCTCCTTTTATGTTCAGAGGCCCACCGCAACGCCTTATTGAAGAACTTATGTTCTGCTCATGTTACCCAAGACATCTCTGTGGCCCAGTTTGAAGGAATAGTCACCAATATTGCTGTGGGAAATTGTTTGGGTTTCTGCGATGATGAACTCCCGGTTGAAGGCAAAGCCCACAATAAAGCGCTGCATGTTTCTATGAAGTGTTTGGCCACTGTTTTATCTCGAGTTTTGGTGGATACAGGTTCTTCACTCAATGTGATGCCTAAGGTTACCTTGTTTAATCTGAATATGGACGGAGTAATGATGAGGCCCTCGACTCTAAATGTTCAAGCATTTGATGGTTCGAGAAGATCGGTGGATGGAGAAGTGGATTTGCCTGTCAAGATTGGTCCCTACACTTTCTATTTGTCATTCTATGTTATGGACATTCGTCTATCCTATACTTTCCTTTTGGGTCGTACATGGATTCATGTAGCAGGAGCTGTGACATCTACTCTTCATCAATGCCTGAAGTTCATTGTGAATGACCAAGTTGTCGTTGTTTGCAGGGAAGAAGACATAATGATTAATAATCTGACTACCTACCGTTACGTGGAAGTGGAAGGCGAGGTGCAAGAGTTGCCTTTTCAAGCTATGGAGATTGTTACTATTGACAAAGTCCCCGTCGTGGAATGTAAGAAGTCTGAGATACCCCTGGCCTCTTTGAAGGATGCAAAAGCCCTCCTAGAAGCAAGACCTCCCCATGACAGTTGGGGCAAATTGATTGAAGTTCCAGAGAAGAAAGATCGTTTTGGTCCTGGGTATCAGCCATTATCCTCCGTGCAAGCTGGTTGGGCTCCTCTCAAAGGACAGAAGGTTCCCCCAATTTCTGAAGTGTTCCTCAGTGCTGGTGTAAGCAAAGAAGGACAAGTACTCTCCACAAATGCTGAAGGTGACGATGAAGATATTTCAAGATTTATCTATCAAGTTGCGCCGGACCAGGAGCTCAGCAATTGGACTGTCGTGGACATCCCTGAAGTTGTTTTCCTTGATATGTAATTTTTTGTTTCCATTTTAAGTCATATGTCCTGCCCAAGGCATACTGACAGCTTGTAGAAGGGGCCCCTTATGTTTCAATCTTCGTTTAACATTGAATGAAAAATCTCACTTTCGCATACAATTTTGTTCTCTGTCTTTTCTTTTACTTTTAATTTTTCAAAATAAAAATGGCAATACTTTTCTTTTCATATTCTAAATATTGTTTTGCACTTTCTAAAAATAAAACATAAAATCATCGATCATGCAGATCCGTCTCGGACTCTGTTGGAAATGATAATGCTATGGCTCCTTATATCCTTGAGAATTCAGTTGATCATGCTAACAAAGATAGTGAGGAAGATTGTGAAGTTCCTGAAGAAGTAGCCAGGCTCTTGAGACAGGAAGAGAAGGTCATCCAGCCGTATCAAGAAGAAACAGAAGTCGTCAATCTCGGTACTGAAGAGGTAAAGAGAGAAGTCAAGATAGGGGCCACCTTGCAAAGTGAAGAAAAGAAGGGGTTGATTGATTTGCTTCAAGAGTATGCTGACATCTTTGCCTGGTCATATGAAGACATGCCCGGTTTAGACACTGATATAGTAATGTATAGATTGCCACTCAAGCCAGAATGTCCTCCTGTAAAGAAAAAACTAAGAAGGACCAGACCCGACATGGCTTTGAAGATCAAAGAAGAGGTTCAGAAACAGCTCGAAGCAGGTTTCCTATCTATGATAAACTACCCGCCTTGGATTTCTAACATTGTGCCCATACCTAAGAAGGATGGTAAGGTACGTATGTGTGTTGACTACCGAGACTTGAATAGAGCAAGCCCGAAGGATGATTTTCCGTTGCCTCATATTGATGTATTGGTTGATAACACTGCTCAGTCTTTGGTGTTTTCCTTTATGGATGATTTCTCTGGTTATAATCAGATAAAGATGGCTCCGGAAGACATGGATAAAACAGCTTTCACAACTCCTTGGGGTACCTTTTGCTACAGAGTCATGCCTTTTGGTCTTAAAAACGCTGGTGCGACATATCAGTGAGCTATGGTGACTCTCTTTCACGACATGATTCATAAAGAGGTCGAGGTGTACGTGGACGACATGATTGCAAAGTCACAGACTGAGGAAGAACATTTGGTTCATTTGAAGAAGTTGTTTGATCATTTGCGAAAGTTTAGGTTAAGTCTTAATCCCAACAAATGCACCTTTGGGGTTCGGTCGGGCAAGTTACTTGGTTTTATCGTGAGTCAACGAGGAATTGAAGTAGATCCATACAAAGTAAAATTAATACAAGATATGCCGGCACCGAAAAATGAGAAGGAAGTACGAGGTTTCCTTGGAAGGTTGAATTACATAGCCCGGTTTATTTCCCATCCTACTGCTACCTGTGAACCTATCTTTAAATTGTTATGCAAGAATCAGGATGTCTGTTGGGATGAGAGTTGTCAAGAAGCTTTCGAGAAGATTAAGCAGTATCTTCAAGAACCACCAATACTCATACCACCAGTTCTCGGGAGGCCTCTCATTATGTATTTAACTTTGCTTGAAGGATCTATGGGTTGTGTGCTCGGACAACATGATGATACTAGACGAAAAGAACACGCCATTTACTATTTGAGCAAGAAGTTTACTGATTGTGAATCAAGGTATTCCTTACTTGAGAAGACTTGATGTGCTCTTACGTGGGCAGCTCGACGCTTGAGGCAGTATATGTTGACACATTCTACGCTTCTGATATCTAAGATGGACCCGATAAAATATATCTTTGAGAAACTAGCAGTTACAGGTAGATTAGCCCGATGGCAAATGATTTTGTCTGAGTATGACATCCAGTACATCACACAAAAGGCTATCAAAGGTAGCATTCTTGCTGATCATCTCGCTCACCAACCATTGGAAGAATATCAGTCCATGAAGTTCGACTTTCCAGACGAGGATATTATGAAACTTGATGACAATGAAGGGCCTGAACCAGGGGAGCGATGGACTCTCACATTCGATGGTGCGTCAAATGCTATGGGTCACGGTATCGAGGCAGTTCTGCCCTCTCCACGCAACACTCACATACCTTTCACTGCCAGATTATGTTTTGATTGCACGAATAATGTCGCTGGGTACGAAGCTTGTGTGATAGGCCTTGAGGCAGCCATTGATTTGAAGATCAAGATTCTTGAAGTTTATGGGGACTCTGCCTTAGTGATACATCAAGTACGGGGTGATTGGGATACACGACACCCTAATTTAGTTCCATACAGGGATTACATAGTTGAGTTATTGCCCGCTTTCGATGAAGTCACCTTTGAGCACATTCCTAGAGAAGCGAATCAACTGGCAGACGCTCTGGCCACTTTAGCAGCAACGTTCAAAGTCAATTACCCGAATCATGCACCCAGTATAAGGATTTGTCGTTACAAGGAGCTAACACATATTTTCCCTGCTCATTGTCTCACCACTGAAGATGTATCAGACGAAAGGCCGTGGTATTTCAACATCAAAAGATATCTTGAGAAGCAAGAGTACCCCGAAGGTGCTACAATTTGTTATAAGCAGACTCTCAGAAGGTTGGCGTCTAAGTTTTTATTGTCAGGAGACGTTCTGTACAAGAGAAACTATGATTTAGTTCTGCTCAGATGCGTGGATAGACACGAAGCAGAATCCATTATACGAGAAACATACGAGGGCCCTTTTGGGACTCATGCCAGTGGGCATTCCATGGCCAAGAAAATCCTACGAGCAGGTTATTTCTGGATGACGATGGAAAGTGACTGTTGTTTATATGCCAAAATGTGCCATAAATGTCAGGTTTACGCAGACAGGATACATGTTCCTCCCACCTTTGAATGTGATGACTTCACCATGGCCCTTTGCAATGTGGGGCATCGATATGATTGGACGCATCGAGCCGAGCGCTTCAAATGGACACAGGTTTATCCTTGTTGCTATTGACTAATTCACCAAGTGGGTGGAAGCGGCTTCATACATGAATATGACCAAGCAAGTTGTCACTCGTTTCATCAAAAGAGAGATCATATGCCGGTATGGAACTCCTAACAAGATCATCATTGATAACGGGTCAAATCTCAACAACAAGATGATAAAGGAAATGTGTGAAGAGTTCAAGATCGAGCACCATAATTCATCACCCTATCGGCCAAAGATGAATGGGGCAGTCGAAGCCGCTAACAAGAACATAAAGAAAAACGTCCAGAAAATGGTGAAAACATACAAAGATTGGCATGAGATGTTGCCTTTTGCCCTGCATGGCTATCGAACTTCGATGCGTACTTCCACTGGGGCAACTCCGTTTTCACTAGTCTATGGTATGGATGCGGTACTCCCGGTCGAAGGGGAGATTCCTTCCTTAAGGGTTCTGATGGATACTAAACTTGATGAAGCAGAATGGATTCAAACGAGACTCGACCAACTCAATCTCATTGAAGAAAAGCGCCTGGAAACCATTTGTCACGGTTAGTTATACCAACAGCATCTCAAGAGGGCATTTGACAAGAAGATTCGACCTCGAGAGTTCCACTTAGGTGATCTGGTCTTAAGAAAGATTCTCCCAATCCACGCTGATCCAAGAGGCAAGTGGACTCCCAACTATGAGGGACCGTACATCATGAAGAAAACTTTCTCAGGAGGTGCTCTAATCCTGACAAACATGGATGGGGAAAACGTTCCGCTTCCAGTCAATTCAGACTCATTCAAAAAATACTACGAATGAAAGGACCCGCTAAGTCGAAAACCCGAAAGGACGGCTTAGGAAAAAATTAGGGCTAAAAAAAGAAGAAAAAAAGAATAACCCGCTAAGTCAAAAACCCGAAAGGGCGACTTAGGCAAAAATGGGTGTCCCGGTGGATTGAAAACCCGAAAGGGCGATCCAGGCAAAAAATTAGGGACAGAAAAGCGAGAGACTGCAGTCTGAAGACTATTCATGTACACCCTCCTAATGCGGGATGGATCGATCTAACTATTACCCTTTAGAAGCACGACACTAGGACGACCCAGGATGCGAGAACTATAGCAATATCAGTTTTAATGGAAATTTGAGATTTTCTTATTGCCATTTTACTCGTTGTATTTCTTTTATTTTCCGCAACTTCCTTATTTAGGAGTTGTTTCTATGTATGAATGCCCATTCACGGGCCAAACTCATTAATAAAATTTGCCCTTCAATTAAAAAATCTTTATTATGTTCTTTTACTTTTTTTTCTTATGCGAATTGTGATTTAAATTCTTTGTTAAGCATTGCATCGAAAACAATAAGTCAATAATAATCACGAGCTAAGATGTGAAACACTACATTACGTGGATATAGAGGCATCCCAAGGGAATGTTGTGGCGTTCAAGTGTTCGCTCTTCTGTGCAGGTAGCAAGTCATAACGGTTCCTTACAATTGACCGAGCACCTGATTCTCCCACACGGAGAGACTTGGGGCATTGTTTGGGATCAACGTCTCTTTTTCAGTTATTCACAAAGCCCAACACATAAAGGAAGTCAGATAAAGTCTTTTCTCCTCAGCAAGATTTAATTCCCCAGTGAACTCGGCAAGGCTAACTCTTTCTCTCAGATTTCAAGCACCAGTCCATATTGGTACCTCAAGATAACGAGCAATAGATCCCGATGAGTTTTTGGCATGTTTCACACAATAATCATCACGACATATTGCATTGCATCCTCAAACGCATAGCATATCCATGGATCATCATGTCACACTTCAAATGAATATGAAGCATGAGCCAGATCAATCCCAAATCAACAAAACATCCTCACAAAAATTTCATCTTCATAATTCCCAGTTAACATCTGTTATTACACTACCAACTAAAATAAACCAGGGTGTTAGTACGTCATGCTCCCCAACCCTCAATGCTCACTTTATCTTTCTAGGGTCGTAGATCGTCCGTAGATCTTACCGTTGTTTTATCTTTTTAGGGTCGTAGATCGTCCATAGATCTTACCTTCGCTTTATATTTCTAGGGTCGTAGGTCGTCCGTAGACTTCACCCTCTCATCCTCTTAGGGTCGTAGATCGTCCGTAGATCTTACCTTTGCTTTATCTTTCTAGGGTCGTAGATCGTCCGTAGATCTTACCTTCGCTTTATCTACCTAGGGTTGTAGGTCGTATGTAGACTTTACGCTCTCATCATCTTTTTTTTAAAGGTCGTAGATCATCCGTAGATCTTACCGTCAAGTTATCTCTTAAGGTCGTAGATCTTACCATAGTGGTATCTTTCTAGGGTCGTAGATCGTCCGTAGATCTTACCTTCGCTTTATCTTTCTAGGGTCGTAGATTGTCCATAGATCTTACCTTCGCTTTATCTTTCTAGGGTCGTAGATCGTCCATAGATCTTACCATCGTTTTATCTTTTTAAGGTCGTAGATCACCCGTAGATCTTACCGTCAAGTTATCTCTTAAGGTCGTAGATCGTCCTTAGATCTTACCATAGTGTTATCTTTCTAGGGTCATAGATCGTCCGTAGATCTTACCTTCGTTTTATCTACCTAGGGTCGTAGATCATCCGTAGATCTTACCTTCGCTTTATCTTTCCTAAGGTTGTAGATCGTCCGTAGATTTTCCCCTCACTTTACCTCTCTTAAGGTCGTAAACCGTCCGTAGGTCTTACCTTCGCGTTTTAAGGTCGTAGATCATCCGTAGATCTTACCTCTGCGTCATTTTTTTAGGGTCGTAGATCGTTCGTAGATCTTACCATCGCGTTATGTTTTTAGGGTCGTAGATCGTCCGTAGATCTTACCGTCACGCTATATTCTTAGGGTCTTAAGTCTTCCGCAGACTTTACCTTTGTGATCCTTAAGTTTCTTACCTCCAGTCACCGCGATATTGTCAACCCTATCTTTTCAGTCACTTTACCGCCCACTCCCTCGTGAACCTTGTGTTGGCACCGGTACCCCAATACAAGCTACCCTTTTTCAACCATGTTTTATCCATCATGACCAGTCCGCCAGAAGACCAGTTTGTCCTTCCCCAAGCAGACATTCACACCAGTGAATGACGCTCACACCATCTCTCCAGGGCAAATTTCGGGTCCTGGTATTTAATCATCTTCCACCTTGAACTCTCGAAAGGCCGACGCCAATCTCACCTTCAGGTTTAAGACGATTAAATAGGGGCAGCTGTCATACCCCAAATTTTCCCTATCTCTTTTTTTTTGTCTGGTTTGTGAACTTTGCATTCCATTTGCATCATTTTATTATTCAGTCATTTGCATATCCCGCATCTCAGGGAATCAGGCACTTTGGTTTGAAGTTTTAGGGTTGCGCCCTCTTTATGTCTAATCTTGTTTTGAGGTTTTCTTATCAGGTAAAAAGGGAAACGCATCTGGTTCTCGATTAGCGGATCATGGAATGAATTTTGTCGTCACGTTGCAAGGTTGGTTCTCGCTCAAGTTTATCAGAGCCTGGTTTAGGGTTTATTTCCCTATGTGTGCTGGTCAAGATGCTAGGGTTTTCAGATTTTTGGTTTCTGTGAAGATGTTTCTTTCACCTTCCTCGAGGATGGCTCAAAGCTCACTGCATTAGGTCAAAAATCTCATTTCCTCGCATTTCAAGTTTCTTCTTAAAGCCTCTAAGCCGTTGAGTCGAGAGTTTGAAGTTTGAATTGGCAAATGTGGAGTTCGAGCACTTCAGGAAATGAGGTTAAAGGTTCATGATAATCAAGACTTGTTTTTGTTGCTTAAGTTTCAAGTTATGGTGGGCTGAATGTCAAAGTCAGAGTTCTGTTCGAGAAGTGCGAGTGTGGTTCAGACATGATTTGAAGATCAAGGTTCAAAGCGACCGGTGTTTTGGGTTCAAATTAATCAGTGGAATTAAATTCTTGAGCATTCATTTTGTTTTGTTTGAGAGTTTGATTATAAGACGCGTGTTTTGTTTGGAATACAAATTACATTTGTTTTGTTTACAAAGAGAAAAGAAAAATAATTTGTGTTTCTTCAAGTCTTCATCTTCAAGTCATTCGTCCTCGCCTTGGTATTTTTATCGTTCAATCTCGCTTTGGATCGTCCAACAGTCGTGCTCATGAAACAAGAAAAAGGAAAAGTTAGTGATCAAACACATGGAAAAATTCAAACAAGAATTATTTGATTAATGTCATCATAAGGGTTTGCGTTTGGAATCAGTCAGGGAGTTATTTTTCATCATGGTTTATTTTCTCCCAATTGCAAATCACAAAAAGAGTTTTTCTCTTTGGTTCACAAAAAGGAAAAAAGAAAAAGATTGCAAATGTTTCCTGTTGCTAAAGAAAAAAATAGCATCAGCCAAAACCAAAACAAATTGTCAAAGCAAGCAACAAGCATAGCGCGTAGGCCAACAACAAGCATAGCAGGCCAAGGCGAAACATGCAGCAGGCTAGCACAAAAAGCATAGCGTGCAGGCCATGGCGAAACATGCAGCAGGCTAGCACAAAAAGCATAGCGCACAGGCCAACAACAAGCATGGTAGGCCAAGGCAAAACATGCAGCAGGCCAAGGCACAACAAGCATAACAACACACAAAACAAAGGCAATGCAGCAAATGGTATCAAACATACAAGCAACAAGTCAAAGACTAGGAATAGCCCAAATACCCTATGTCATCATGTTCCAAATACACAAACCCTTCAGAACTTTAATTAGATAAAAGCAGTAAGCTTTGCATCACAGAAAGATAAGAGAGGAAAGAAAAAAACTGCACATTACTGCCCAAAACCTGCACATTACTGTCCACCAAAATAGTCAAAACTGCTGTAACGTTGCACAAAAATAGGCAAGTTCAAAACCTGCATTCTAAAGCCACAAGTCAGCTTTCCAAAATTATTCAAATCTCACCCATTTCCCCCCCCCCCCAAAATACTCACGAATCCACCTATATAACAACTTCAGATTACATAGAAGTAAAAAACTTTTTTATCTCATTTTTACACCAACTGAAAACTGAAGAAATCAACAAACCAGAAAACTGCATCAAACCAAAACCGGAAGAACATGCCTGGACACATAGCTTAACAAACCAGCAAAAACCACAAACTGTCAACGACAAACCAGTAAAAAACCCAAAACTGCAAACCAGGAAAAGAACTGCAAACCATAACCAAAACGACATCAGTCAAAACAGAAACCAAAACTACATAGCCAACACATCTGGAGAGGAAGATTTCAGAAGATAGAAGAAAGTATAAGCGAACTTCACACAAGTTAGCAAGCTTGAAGGAAAATAAGAAAATCCTAAAAGTGTAGAAGACACCTACTTGAGCACTCGATTCGTCTGTGGTATGTAACCCTCTTTAATCTCTTCCATTAGAATATGCTGTGTTTGTTTTTCATCTGCCCTTGTAGAATCTGTAAAAAACGAAAGAAACTTACAGCATTACGAAAAGAAAAGAAGAAAAAAATTTGTTCCTTGACAAAACGAAAACCAGAGCAGATTTTTCATAGAAAAAACATCCCCATCCCTCTGCTTCTGTCAGGCGCAGTTTTCATACAAGAAAAACTCAGAGGTTGAAAATGCGAATACACGATAAAACTCAGAAATAAATTAAAGAAAAAACTCACCGATTAAAAACTCTCTTTTTTTGCTCTCTCTCTCTCTTTTGTAATGGTGTGAAAACTGGAGAGAGACTCCACCGCTCTGAAAATCACCTCTGACGGCGACGGAGGTTCAATTGAACTAAAAACAAATTGTTTTAAATGTCTCTCCGCTCTCTCTTCTAATTTCACCTCTGTTTCTTCCAATTTCTTAACCTCACTCCTAAATCTAAGCCCTAAAGAAACCCTAGAAATAGAAAACTTGCAATTAAATGATGATAACATGCATAAGCGAGCAATTGGAATAGGGGAGTAATTCAAGGGAGTGTGAGCTACATTGCAGTATCAAAAATTGTGAAAACAAAGGTTTAGTAACCAACCTTGACGATGAGCGTTTTTGACGACGACAAACTTAGACAAGTCTTTCGCTCTCGACTCTTGTCCTCTTTCTCTTCTTATTCTACTTTCTTCCTTTTCTTCTTCTACTATTGTTTCGTTTCACGCAATGATTTGTGATGGACGTTTTTGAACTGTTGTTGTTTCCACTAAGAGTGAAGATTAGAGAGAACGAGAGTGTGAGAGTAATGTTGTTGAGTGTTAAGTGTAGAAAAGAGTGAGTGCTTATGAATGCGTGAGGAAAGTGATAATTGTTGAAGGTTCAGTGGTGATGGAGGTTCAGTGGTGTGAGATTGATGATTGAGAGATGAAGCCGTCAGAGAGAGGGAAACAATCTAGGGTTTATTCAACCCGTGAGAGTGGAAGAGAAGACTGGGTTTGGACCCGACCCGGTCCAGCCCAGTGGAGAGGTTTTGTTTTCAGTTTTATATTTTTTCTTTTTTCTTCTTTGGGCCTCACCTCAATCTGTAGCCCACCAACGAATTTCAGCCCTACCACCCTTTTTCTTACTTGACACCCCACATTTTTATTAGTTTAGTTTCATGATTTTCTTATCTTAATTTCTTAGTTTAATTTTTTTCGGAAGGTCAATCGAACGATCATGTTTTAGTTAATAGATGAATTATTAGTTTAATTTTAGAATTGATTTAGTACCTTTTAGAATAATGTTTAGGATCTAATTTAGTAAACTTTAGAATTTTATTTGTTTTAGTTTTAGTTTAGTAGCTTTATAATTTTATTTGTATTAGTTTTAGTTTAGTAGTTTTAGAATTTCTTTCGAATTAGATTTAATTTAATAGCTTTAGAATTTTTGTTTGATTTAATTTAGTAACTCTAGATTTTTCTTTATTATTCGATTTAGAGTTAGTTTAGTAACTTTACAATTTTATTTGATAACTTTAGGATTTTTTAGTTGATTTAGATTTAGTTTAGTAGTTTTAGAATTTTATTTGATTTAGTTTAGTAACTTTGGAACTCTTATTTGTTTTAGACTTGATTTAGCAACCTTAAAATTTTAATTTAGTTTAGATCTAATTTAGTAATTTTAGAATTATTTTTACAACCTTAGGATTTGTAGTTAGTTTAGAATTATTTTAGTAAGTAATCTTAATTTTTTAGTTCAAAAACTTCTTTAGATAATTATCTACATTCTCTCTTATTTGTATTTAAATATCTCTGTAATTTTAAAACTCACACCTTTTAGGTCAAAGCTTCGACTTTAGGCCATTGTATATTCAAAATCTCATCCGCATCCATTTTTAGCCAAACTTAACATTCACAAATCAAAAATCCAAAAATGCTCTTTAATCATTACTTGAATTTATTTTAAAACTCGCAAAAACACTCAACAAATCAAAACTCCCCCCAAGGGCATGTTATCTCCGTTCTACCACGATACTGGCCGTGCCTATTGCTAGAATGCGTGCGTTAACGTCGCCCACTAAAAAACCCAAACAAATCAACCATTTTCTAGAGGAACTACGGTGTTCTGATTCCTTCATTGGATACGTAGGCAAAGGGTCGCGAAATCCTCACGAACGCAATAATCAAAACCATCCATTTCCCTTTAAGCAAGTATAGTTATAGATAAATACACCCTTTAAGACAAACAAATAAAACGGATCCCGTTGAGTACAATGGATGCGAGGGGTGCTAATACCTCCCCCTTGCATAACTGACTCCCTTACCCTTTCTCTTGGTCGCAAGACCATCTTATCCATTCCCTTGTGGTTTTATCGATATTTCCCGTTCCTTCGGGATAAATAAAGTTCAGTGGCAGCTCTGTGTTTTCTGTCGGTGGCTTCACCAGTGAACTCAGGGTATAATTTCTAATTGATCTATGCCTGTAGTTAGAATTTATTTGGCTTGTATTACGCTTTTGATTGTTGCAGGGTTATAGCTATGGATAAAAACTGTCACTATAGCCTTTAGTGACAATTTTGTCTGTAGGTAAAAGGTTTGGCATCAAAGACAACAGTATGGGGAGAAGACAATGATGTGGCTGATAACCATTGAAGGATTTGAATCCGCACGTGTTTTTGGGGCATAATGCCTAATTTCCTTTATATTTTATTTGCTTAATTATATGTATGAATGAGCAGCCCAACACAAATGGTTAAGGAAGGAGTATGTGAAACTAACGTCCTGGGTTCGATCCCAGGCGTGAGCTTTTATATTTTTCTCATTATTTCTCTACAAATTCAATGTGCCGCACGCCCTGGTCCATGCTATGCATCCAATATCCATGCCATCAGATCATGTCCTGGCCAGATCTCACGCCTCCAGCTGCAGTCATATGATGGACCTCCTGAAGACCAGCTGCACTGAATCTCACGCTGGATACTGGGCTTATGAATCTTGGGCTTGGAAAAATCAGCGCTGCACCCCCAAAATTGCTTTTACCACAGGCCCAATTTATTTCCCTTTTAATTTCCTTTGTTTAATTATTTGCTTAATCATTTTTTACAAAAAAACAAAAATCATTTTTTTATTTAATCAAAAAATCATAAAAACATTAAAAATTAGATTTTTTTTTATAAAATATTTTATTTCATTAATTAATTAGATTAATTTAATTAGGGCAATTTAAATTCTTTTTCCATAATTAAAATAAATTAGAAAATTAGGTTTAATTTGCAAATATTTAATTTTCTCAATAAAAAAATAACAAAAATGTTTTCCTTGATTTCCTTCGAATTTAGACTTTGATTCCCGTATTAAATTCGTCTCGCGCATATTTACTTATTTATAATTCCAATTATTGTAACTGTTTCGAGGTTTGTAATAGTTTTTAATTAGGGTTTATTTTATCGCTTTTTACTTATTGTTTAATCCCCAGTTTGGTTATGTAACTCCCTCCCCGAGGTCTTGTAATAGTTAGGACTTTAATTTCTCGCACTTTTAAATTTCCGCAACTATGAACTGTCTAGATGTATGGATAATAGGCTTGCATGCAAAAGACAAATGAAATTAAAATAGTAGATCACCTTAATTATGCAAAGGTTAAATAAACTGAAATCAAACACAGGCACGTGCTCACTCCTAGGGTTTGCCTCACTTCGGTTGCCTTCGGTAAACGGTCATGAAGCATAGGGAATTTTAGTGGTTGCCCTCCAGTCCCGAAAGATAAAAAATGACCCATTCGAATGTTGCCTCGGAAAGATCTTTAAGACTCTAGGGTAACTACTAAGGTTTCCTAACCATTGCTTTTGTGACCGTACTTGTCCCTTCGAATGACCCTTTAACTCCAATGGTGGGGCTACCTACTCCTCAATAGTAGGATAACGCTGTCTAAAGGAAAACAATATTTTTCGAGTAGGTAGAAACTCTTAACTACTTGCTCAAAACAATAAAAACTCTTTTACACAAACACTTTCAAAACAGTTTTCAAAAAATAACTTCGTCACACTCTTGAGGACAGATACAAGGGTTATCACGAAGTTAAACAAAAACTTTTCAAAACACACAAGCAATTTCAAAATGAGCAAGTACCTAAGAGCCCGTGGAAAACCACAGATAGAAAGGGTGCTAACACCTTCCCTTTCTATAATCTACCCCCCGTACTCATAAACATATCGAAAAAGGTTTTTTCTGTTCTTTTTCCTTTTCCTTAGTTGGATGAAATAAAAGTCGGTGGCGATTCTTGCTTACGGCGACATTTGCGAATACAAAATGCAAACCAGTATTAATAGTCGGTTCTGCCACCATATCACAAAACTGGCGACTCTACTGGGGAATAAATAAGTGGGGTATACCTTTGGATCTAGGTCATTTTTAAAATTTCTTTCTTGTTTGCTTTGCCTGCTTTATCTTCGAGGGTTTTGTTTGGGTATTATTGAAGATCCTACACCAGGATCTAGGAATACATTTTAGGTAAGTAGCAATAAACTGTGAGGGAACTGTGTGGGGTATACTGACACAGTTGAAGCAGTAGATACGTTGATGCGACACTTTGGTTGGTACCGGTATCCCTTGAGTCAATCAAGGAGAATACGGGGCCGCTGTATGGTGTCATAAAGCATCAACTGACCTTAGAACCTTTAATTGCATAACTTGGCCAGTAGGATGTAGCGAGATGGCCGACTTTGGTGTATTCCCAAGGTTGACAGATACTCGATGCTACACTCATTGAGGTTTGACTCCTGAGTTTTGTTCGGTTGCGAGTCAATCGCCTATTGAATGAAGCTTGGGGGAAATATCGGTGATATTGAGATCCCTTAGAACCCGATTACTATTTATAGGATAGGTTGAAACAATCCAGCTTCAAGAGGGTATGACCTTAAAACTCATGCAGGCTTTAAACCTAAGGACTTGGTGTGACTTGTTTGTTGCTTGCTATACATGTTATTTCTTATCATAATCATGACATCATAAGCATGGCATATCATAATAACCATTTCAAGGATTTTCTAGGGCTCATATTTGCTTTGTTTTGTAGGACACGACGTCCGCCCGCAGGAACACTATCCAGATTAACCTTGTTAAAGTACCTCCTCAACTAAAGGACTTGGCATTAAGGATTCCTGAAAGATCTTCCTTCACTGAAAAACATGGTCGGCTGCTCAACTTGGTCACTTCAAAACCTGATGAAGAATTGTTAAAAGTGCTATTTCAGTTCTTTGATCCTTTGCACTATTGCTTCACCTTCCCGGATTACCAGCTAGTGCCTACCATGGAGGAATTTTCTCAGTTATTAGGGGTACCTATTCTTGATCAGTTACCTTTTAACGATACGGAAATACATCCAAAGCCTGAAGAGATTTCTCGAGCTCTATCCTTACAACGGTCCGATGTAGTGACAAATTAGGAAACTAGGGGAAGTGTCCAAGGAATCCCGATTAAATTTCTATTCGAGAAAGCTCACTATTTTTGGGATACCCTATATTTACAAGCTTTTGAAGAGGTATTGGCACTCCTCATCTACGGGATGATATTGTTCCCTAACGCGGACCAACTCGTAGATGTGAATACGATTAATGTTTTTCTGTCTCATAATCCGGTGCCTACATTACTTGGGGATATTCTACACTCTCTGCATGCTCGCACTCTAAAGAGAAGGGGGACCCTTCTGTGTTGCACCCATCTATTGGCTAGGTGGTTTATTTTGCACCTACCCAGGTCTAATTTGAAGAATGAGCAGGGTATGAAATGGTCTCATAGGCTGATGTCCCTTACACATTCATACATTCATTGATGTTCATGGTCTTCGGAAGATGTTACCATCATCGATCGCTGGTGAATTCCCTAATGTCCCTCTCTTAGGAATTATGGGAGGAATCACTTATAGTCCTTGTTTGGAACTGTGACAATTTGGTTATGCGAGAAGGGATGGTCCTCATGATGCACTTATCCAAGGAATCGCCTTCGACTATGAGAATGATGCTCAGGGTTACCGTAAAAGGTTCATGCGAGCTTGGGGCATGGTACATAGAGTTGATAGCAAGACACTGGGGCACAAGAATTCCACCCCTCTTGAACCCTATCTCAAATGGGTACGAGCCCATACTCAAAGTCTTATGATGCCTTACCCCACTATCCTATCTACGATCGTGGAACCAGTTGCTGAAGGAGACACTTCTTATCTTGTTCTCCATCCTGACATGCCAACTGATCATGAGGAGTTACAAAAATCTTGGGTTCAACTCAAAGAGGAGCGGGATACGTTTGAAACTCAATTATATGCCAGCAAGAAGAAGGTCCTGGAACTCACTAAGCTACTTCATGAAGAAAGGAATATAAATGCCTACATTGCACCAAAGAGGATGCGCTCGTGGGAGACCTAATTTTCTTTTTGCTTTAAGTTTTGTTTTGTTTAATTGTAAGCCTAAAGGGCACTCTTTGTAACAATTCGAACTTATTAATATAATTAACGTGTGTGTTTTTTGGTTAAACAAATTTGAGCTTTTAAGAATCCTTGAAATCATTGCATACGCATATCATCCATGACATTGCATAAACAAGTACCATAATAGGTTTCTCATCTTCTTCGTTGTTTATTTCAGCAATAATGTCTTCTGAACAAAGCCTCAAGGATCTACAGGCACAAAATGCCCAATTTCAGCAAATGTTCGTAGCCTTAGCTAAGGGGCAGGAAGATCTGAAGGCCCTTATTCTGAAAGAGAAGAAGAAGAAGAAGAAGAAGACCGCTGGTGTCCTTAATCTGGGCAGAATATTCAAGGGGACATTGAAACAACCAGTTGATTTGACCTCCTCGTCCAAAGAAGGGGAGAATCAAGAGAGAGAGAGAGAGAGACAAGGGAAGAGGACCCTAGCCCTGAATTTTCTGATAATGACACAGACTACAATGATGAATAGTATCCTCCCACTGAGGATAGATACAAATAGTTAGAGGATCAATTGAGCACAATGGAGATCCAAATAATACCAGGGCTGGATTTTGAAGAGCTGGGTTTGGTATCTGGGGTAGTCATCCCACAGAAGTTTAAGGCTCCGGTTTTTGCGAAGTATGATGGGGTGTATTTTCCCAAGCTTCATCTCTGTTCTTATGTGAAGAAGATTCAACCTTACACTGCTGATAGGAACTTGTGGTTCCATTTCTTTCAGGACAGTCTATCCGGAACTCAGCTTGAATGGTTCTATCAACTGGAGGGGACCAATGTCTGCAACTGGGAGGATTTGGATGCTACTTTTTATAAGCAGTATCAGTATAACACTGACCTTGCTCCTACCCGTACTCAACTCCAGAGTATGTTCATGGGTGCAAGTGAAGGCTTTAAGGATTATGCGCAGAACTGGAGAGATTTGGCAGGGAGAGTCCAACCCCCTTTGTCTAATAGGAGTTGGTGGACATGTTTATTCGGACGATGTCTGGTCCATTCTTCAATCAATTGATTGGTTGCTCCTCAGTTGGGTTCACCGAGCTGATATTGACTAGAGAAAGGGTACAAGCTGGGACCTGGAGCGGCAAGATCCAGAAAGACACCTCTTTGAGTATAGTAAAGAAGTCATTTACGAGTAAGAAGGAGGTCAGTGCAATTTATAGCCCAAGAGGTTAGAGCAGAGCTGAACACCGTCCAACGATAGATGCTGTGATGATACATAGGCCTGCTGCTACCCAACAACGAAACAATCAACAAAGGGTAGAAAGACCGCAAAGGCAATTCACTCGAATTAATATGACATTGACTGAAGTTTTACCCCATCTGTTAAGATCCAACTTGGTAACCTTGAAGGAGGCTCCCAAGAACTCTAACACCACATCTCCTCAGTATAATCCAAACACTCGGTGTGCTTACCATTCTGAGATTCCTGGCCACGATACAAATGACTGCTGGGCTCTGAGAAACAAGGTACATGATCTAATTGAAGCCAAGGAGATTGAGTTTTATGCTCTGGAGAAGTATAATGTCATAACTTCTCCCATGCCCAAGCACAACCGTAGAGTTAATACCATTGATAGCGACCTGTTTGTTACCTCTGTTAATGAAGTATGCACTCCTCTCATGACTGTTAAGCAGAATTTGTTGCTGGCCGGTTTATTTCCGGGAAGTGGTGAAGGTTGCCACATATGTTCATCTCTTCCCTCTGGTTGCTATTTGCTGAAAGTAGGTGTTCAACGCATGATGGACAGCAGAGCGATTTTGTTTGAAAAGACTTTGATTCCTAATGTTCTGTATGAAGATGTTGCCATCATAACCATTTCCGCCAATCCTTCCAAAGTCTCCTCTAAAAGACCTGTTAGGATTACACATGCTCCAAGTATTGCTCCATTAACAATCACTTTTCTTGGCCCTGTACCGTACTCCTCGGACAAAGTTTTTCCTTGGAACTACGGTGCTGACGTCTACTACCATGGCGTCAAATAGGGTTTGAAGACTGAAGAGGCTGATCCCGATATCAGTAATATTGTCGGGACCAACAAAGTTACCGGAAGTGGAAGGGTTTTCTCTCCCGAGATCTCCCCGAAGATTATTGTTAAGCATGTTGTTATTCCATATGTTGTTCCTACCTGTACTTCTGTTACTACTCTCGTTCTTACTCCAGTTGTTACCCCTGCCGATGAGTCATCTGGGACTCGGGGAAAAGAAGCTATAGGTGAGCCTGCCCGGACGGAGGACCTAGAAAAGTTGTTGTGGAATCCTCTAAGCAAGAAATAGAGGAAATCTTAAAAATAATCAAGAAGAGCGACTACAATATGGTCGAGGAGCTGGGGCAGACCCCTTCGAAGATATCAATGTTGTCTCAACTGTTATGTTCTGAAGCCCATGCAAAGGATTTGATTGCATTCCTCAGGACTACGCATGTGCCGCAAGAAACCTCCGCCGACCAATTCAAGGACTGTGTGGCTAGTTTGACTGCTGACAATGAGTTGGGTTTTTCAGATGTCGACCTGACACCAAAGGGGAGAAAGCATAATGATGCTCTGCATGTCTCGATCGAATGCAGGGGCACTGCTATGGCTCATGTGCTGGTGGACACTGGATCTTCACTGAATGTTCTGCCTAAGAAGGCTCTTAATCGGCTAGATTGTGAAGGCTTGACCTTAAAGCCCAGTAACATTATGGTGAGGGCTTTTGACGGGTCAAAAAGCATGGTACATGGGGAGGTATACATTCCTGTTAAAGTGGGTTCCCATACCTTTGAATCCACCTTCTATGTGATGGATATCAGGCCATCATACTCTTGTTTGTTGGGTTGCCCTTGGATCCATGAAGCTGGGGCCGTTACTTCTACGTTGCACCAAATGATGAAGTATCTGGTGAAGGGGAAGATTGCCACTATGCATGGTGAAGAGGAGTATATGGTAAGCCACCCGAACTCTTTCAGGTATGTGGAGATGGACGGGGAATTCATAGAGACTCCTTGTTAAAACTTTGAAGAGGTTCCCCAGATTATGGCGTCAACCGAGACTATCACCAGCACCAAACCTCCTTTGAAGATGGCTTCTCTCAAGGACGCCAGAGCAGTAGTTGAAGAAGGTAGATGTACCATTTGGGGACAACTTCCTGATTTTCCTTATAAAACTGACAAATTTGGCTTGGGCTTTACTTTAGGAGCTCAAAGGGATGATTGACGCGCTCGGGCTGGAGGACCTCCCCTATGCATCAGCAATCATGGGGTCAATGCTATTGAAGACAATGAGGAGAATTCTGATATCGACAGCTGGATCTACCCGACTACCAATGGTGGACCTAGTAACTGGATGGCCAAAGATTTTATACCAATTTCTTTTGTTCAACAGTAATTGTCTTACTTGTTTTTCGAATTTGTAATAAACAATTTAAACTCTATGGCCCCGTGTCTTACCCGAGGCACAATGGTTTTACTTGTGAGGGTTATTATATGTCATTTTCATATGTCATCAATAAAACATTGGACTTTTCTTGCATACAAATTTTTCGCTCTCTGTTTTTCGTTTCTGCTTTTCAATACAGCTATGCTCTTACATACACTCACATATCAAACTACAGATCCGTATCCACTCTGGATCCCATTGATAATAGTTTTTCTATTTCCAGTTATAACTTCAAAAATACGATCAACCAAGTCGAGGATGAAGGTGAGGACGATTGTGAGGTGCATGGAGAACTTGCTAGACTGTTACAACAAGAAGAGAGGGCTATACAGCCTCATGAGGATCCAATTGAGATGATAAACTTGGGCACATAGGTAGACAAAAAAGAAGTCAAGATCGGCGCAAATCTGAAGAATAATGTCAAACAACGGTTGATACAGATTTTGCACGACTATGTTGAGATCTTCGCCTGGTCATATGAAGACATGTCTGGTTTAGACACTAATATTGTGGTACATCGTCTGCCGACTAAAGAAGATTATCCTCCAGTTAAACAGAATGTCCGCCGTATGCGCCCTGAAATGTCAGAGAAGATCAAAGCAGAGGTTAAGAAACAGTTCAACATTGGGTTCTTAGTTGTCACCTCCTATCCGCAGTGGGTTGCTAACGTCGTCCCGGTATCTAAGAAGGACAGTAAGGTACAAATGTGTGTGGACTACATAGACCTGAACAGGGAAAGCCCCAAGGATGACTTCTACTTCCCCACATTGATGTTCTGGTTGACAACACCACTCAGCACAAAATCTTCTCCTTCATGGATGGTTTCTCTGGATACAACCAGATCAAGATGGCTCCTGAAGACATGGAGAAGAAAACCTTCATCACACAGTGGGGCACCTTCTGTTACAAGGTGATGCCTTTTGGGTTGAAGAATGTTGGGGAAACTTATCAGCGAGCCATGTTCGCCTTATTCCACGATATGATTCACCATGAGATAGAGGTTTATATTGATGACATGATAGCCAGATCTCAAACCGAGGAAGAACACCTTGATCATCTGCAAAAGCTGTTTGACAGGTTGAAGACATACAAGCTGAGACTGAATCTGAACAAGTGCACCTTTAGGGTAAGGTCTGGTAAGCTTATGGGGTTCATCATCAGTGACAAAGGTATTCAGGTAGACCCTGCAAAGGTAAAGGCCATAGAAGAGATACCGACTCCCCGTAATGAGAAGGAGGTAAGAGGTTTCATGGGACGCTTAAATTATATCACCAGGTTCATTTCACATTTGACTTCTACTTGTGAGCCAATCTTCAAGCTCCTGAAGAAAGATCAAGTAGTAAAGTGGAATGATGTATGCCAGATCGCTTTTGAAAGAATCAAGGAATACCTTCAAGAACCACCAATTCTGATGCCTTCGGTCGAAGGAAAACCTTTGATATTGTACTTAACGGTGCTAGACAATTCAATGGGGTGTGTGCCGGGGCAGCATGACGAGTCTGGTCGAAAAGAGCATGTCATATACTACCTTAGCAAAAAGTTTACCGACTGTGAGACAAGATACTCACTGCTCGATAAAACTTGATGCGCTTTGGCATGGGTTGCTCGCCAACTAAGACAATATATGTTGACCCGCACTACTTTGTTGATATCTAAGATGGATCCAATCAAGTACATCTTCGAGAAGCCCGCTCTCTCCCGAAGAATAGCAAGATGGCAGATGATCTTAACTGAATACGATATATAATATACAACCCAGAAAGCAATCAAGGGAAGTGTATTGGCTGATCATTTGGCTCATCAGGCCATGGATGACTACTAGTCCATGAATTTTGAGTTCCCGGACGAGAATATTATGCTGGTGACTGACTATGAAGAACCCGGACCGGATGAAGGACCTGAAGAAGGATCCCGATGGACCATAGTTTTTGACGGAGCTTCGAACGCACTCGATAATGGCATTGGCGCTGTAATCATATCTCCTGAGGACTGTCATACTCCTTTCACTACCCGACTATGTTTCAACTGCACTAACAACATGGCGGAGTATGAAGCCTACATCATGGGTGTGATGCGGTGGGAGAACTAACTTGGGTGTTTCGCGTTTGTGTTCACAAATGTTACGGTTTAGCAAGAGTCGCCACCGACTTTTCTTTTATCAAATAAGGAAAGGTGAAAAAGCACAGGAAATACCTTTAGAGATGTTTTCTTGAGTTCGGGGGGTAGATTATGAAAAGGGAAGGTATTAGCACCCTTTTCATCCATGGTTTTCCATGGGCTCTTAGTTACTTGCTAGATCACTTACTTTTGTTTGAATGTGTGCTTTGTGATATGGATTTTGAAGGTATTTTGAAAATGTGACTTTGTAATGATCCTCGTCTCTATAAGAATCCGTACAAAGTGTTGTTTCGAAAATAGTTCAAAAAGATATTTATGAGACGTGTTTTTGAAAGTGATTTTTGAAAAGGGTTTTTCTTTGTAATGGATCTCGTCTCTATAAGAACGCATGCAAAGTGTTATCTTTTGAAAATATTTCCAAGTGAGAGTGTTAGTGTATATAATGTTTTTGTTGTGAGCAAGCAAGCAACTAGGAGCGAATCTACCTACTCAAAAGGTCTTAGGTGTTCTTTTTCCTCCTCCTTTAGACGTTGCTATCTTACCATTGTTTTGGTAAGAAGCCCCATCGTTGGATGTGAAGGGACGGGCATGGGTCATCGTATAACCATGATAGCAATGTTGTGAGATGACTTAGCATTTTTTCTTTAGGGACTAAGATCATTTCGAAAGGCAACTTTGATAGCGTCATCGAGGGACTGTGATCTTGTATTTTAATTTGTTTATGCTAAGACATCCTACATGCATAACATGACCATTTTTGTAAGGCAACAAGTGGAATCACCCTAGGGGTGCTAGTGTGTAAGTGTATTTGATTGCATGCATAATTTTGTCTTGAATTAGGGTTTTCTAACATTGGTTTTAGTCTTGCCATACACACCCTAATTACTAACAATATATGAAAGCAATAAAAGTGCAGAAATGTAAAGTCCTACGCTATTACAATATTTAGGGGGATGGGGTGTTAAAATTTACGAATGGGGATTGCAAATTAAATCCTATGTTACTATTACAACCACATTGAAATGGATAAGAATGTACAGGAAATGTAAAATGCTTATTTATTTAAGAAAAGAAATAAGTTTTGTTTAAGAAAATGTTTTTTGTCTTTTTATGTTAAAAGAAATAAAATATGATATATGAATATGAAATATTTTTGGTGTTTTTTTATTAATGAAAGATAAAAGTGATGAAAAGAAATAATAAAGGAAAGAAGACAAAATCAGCATAAATGCTGAAACAGAAGAGGTCAGAAGTTCTGATTCTGACGTGCTGCACAAACAGAAACAATGTTAGTAAAAATATGGAAGTTCAAAAGTTTTGGATCTTCTGAGAATTCAGAAGTTTTCATAAGTTCTAATACAACTGACAAAACTTTGCCTCTCTTCTCCATGTTAGTCAGAACATCTGCAACTTAGTCATTTCTTAACAAAACAAAAGTTGCATACATGACAGTTATGACAAGTTTCAAGAAATATCAGAAACACAAATCAGAAGCAACATGAATTTGCTAATCCTAATTCTGAGTCCTAATTTCTTTATGAAACTCTGAACTGGAATTCCCTCTATTTAGGCAGGCAGATGCATGAAATCTCAGAATATGTACATCATCAGAATCAGAATATCTACATTGTGTTAAATATGCAAGATATGACAATGCCTAAATAATATGATGAGAGTCAGCAGAAACTTACCTTGCAGCTGGAAAATGCTCTGGGAGCTGGAATCTGGTTCTGACCACTTATGGTGTTCTGAACAGCTTCCTCATGTTTTCAGCAGGTTGGAAACTTTCAACTTGGGTTGTAAATGATTAGAAAATTTTGGAACAACCAAAGGATAAAGTTCTTATCCTTTGAGGTGGATATTGGTGGAGAATGTGTTACTGTTTGATTACAGAATTTTGGATGGCTTTTGAATGTATATCAGGAACTGTATGGATGGTTTAGGTCAAGAAACAACTTGAGGAAAAATGGAGTTTTAATGCAAGAATCAAATGCTAAGGTTTTGTATTTTTGTGTTTGCAATCTTTTTGGCCTCTTGGAATTTTTGCAGGGGGTTTAAGGCTTTTCTTTCTCAAATTCTACATTTCCTTCTCAAATTTTCTGACCTCTTTTCAATGGCCAAAGGTGTTCTATTTATAGGCAAAGGTTTTGTAGTTTGGAGAGGTCAAGTGCACCAACATCATACGCTGGATGCTGACTTACTCTTGAAGTAAGCTTAAACAAGCGTGGTTCAATGCACCAAGTAGGATGGTTAACAGCGCCTAAGCTGGATTTGTCAACATGAATTAAGGAAAAGTAGAAGCAGCGCATGGGCCTAACATACTTTTGTACAACAGTTTGTCTTCCCAAGACAGTAGGGGTACACGTAGGGGAAATCCTTTGGATAACAACTCAAAAGTGGTTGTGAGCATTAAATGATGATGAGATTTATCAAATCAGAAATCCTGCCATGTGAAACTCTGCATCCTTGCTTAACTCTGGATTAGAAGTTCTGCTTTAGTGTAGCATCCAATCTTCTGATCCTCTTATCTTCTGGCTCCAGCATGTTCTGAAGGAACTTTCAGACTTTATAGAAAGCTTGCAGCATGATTCTTAACCTTCTTTGAATTACCCTGGCAAACTCTGACTGAAGCTTTTATGAAAACTTGCCCAGAATTTTTGACCAAACTCTGCCTTGAGAGTGTCCAAAATTTGCTGAATGTTATGGTGATAATTTGGTCAGAAGTTCTAAAATTGTCATAATTCTTAAATACTTTGAAAAATTTCTAAGTATTTAGAATTTGACTTCTCCAAAGTAAAATTTGACTTTTAAATTTCTTGATGAAACAAACTTCATATTCCAACATGTCTTGATGAAATATGATTTTTGAGATTTGATTTTGATCCAAAAGTCAAAGTTAGACTTCTCAGTGTGCAAATGACCATTTTGCCCTTGTGAATGACTTGCTTGGAAAAATTGATAATTCAAGGCCTGGAAACTTGATAGAAGCAAACCTGGGATCCAGGGTGATCCCTTGTGAAATGAGAGGGCAAATTTTGGGGTACAACAATGGGTCTCAAAGCTGCTATCGACCTGAGGATCAAGTTCTTGGACGTTTTCGGGGATTCGGCCTTGGTGATAAGCCAAATCAAAGGAGAGTGAGATACAAAGCATCTGAATCTCATCCTGTACAAAGAGCACGTGTTGACGTTGCTCCCACACTTTGAGGAGGTAACCTTTGAACATTTTCCACGAGAGGAGGATCGGTTAGCGGACGCACTAGCTACCATGTCTTTTATGTTCAAAGTTAGGTAGGACAACGAAGCTCCCCGAATCACCATTGAGAGGTTGGATGAACCAGCGCACTGCTGTGAGATTGATACTGAAGAGGTAGCAGATAAACCTTGGTTTCACAAAGTAAAAAGGTATCTCGAGACTCAAGAGTATCCCGAAGGGGCATCTGTTAATGATAAGAAGTTTCTGAGAAGGTTCACCGCGAAATTCTTCCTCAGTAATGGAATCCTCTACAAGCGCAACCATGACTCTACCTTACTGTGGTGTGTAGACAAGAGCGAAGCAGAGAGGATTATGACAGATTTACATGAAGGTACCTTCGGAACCCATTCCAGTGGACATACCATGGCTAAGAAGATCCTACGGGCAGGATACTACTGGTTCACTATGGAAGCAGATTGTTATCAGCACTCCCGAACTTGTCATAAGTGCCAAATCTATGTTGATAAGGTGCATGTGCCTCCGGTTCCTTTGAATGTCCCGAGGGCTCCTTGGCCCTTTGCAATGTGAGGCATTGACATGATCGGGGAAATCAGACCTACCGCTTCCAATGGGCATCATTTCATCCTGGTGTCCATCGATTACTTCACAAAATGGGTTGAGGCTGCCTCCTTTGCTACCGTTACCAAGAATGTCATGGCGCGTTTCATCAAGCATAACCTGATCTATCAGTACAGTGTGTGTTGTACCCCAAAATTTTCCCTCCCATATTTCTCAATACATGTCAAGTGAGGTCCTCAAATTACTCAAGGGAGTCCAAGAGTTGACCAAACAAACTCTCTCCTAAGGAAGTCTACCTTAAATTAGGGTTTCATTTTGCATCAAGATGCTTGATTCCAAAGGATCCCAAATTCTCACCATTGTCCTAATATGTTCTTAAGATCATCCATGTCAAGTTTCAAGCCTTCCAGAGAAAGTTTGCTCAATTAATTGCTCAAAGGCCTGAAATTCGACTGTGCTAGGTCAAAAGTCAACTGTAGCTCACATATAGTCAAACTTCAATATTTTTGGTCAACATACTCATTTTTAAGTATAATTCATCATTTGATCAAGGGTTGATCATGATTCATCAAGGATTGCTCACAATTCATCAAAACCCAAAAATGCTAAATTAGGGTCTTGTAGGAAAAGTCAACTCAACTTTGACCAAGAATAAATTTCTCATACTTTATTAGAAATGACCCATCCAAAGCTCATTTTTAAGAGGGTGCAATTCCATATAATTCATATTCAGCTCCCAAGTTGAAAATATGAACTCACAAAAAGATATGAATTTTGACATTATAGGTCATTTTGAAAAGTCAACAAAAACACATTTTGGGTCAAAGCTTCATACATGAACATGGAAGAATCAATTGAGATGAGACCAAAAGTTTTTCTTAGAGGACATCCTAAGCTTTCTAAAAAGTCCAAGAACACCTCTCTAGGGTCAAAATTGAGAGAGTTATGCATTGGCCAAGTTGACCTTTTTTGCAAAATTGCCAAAAGTCAAATATGCTCAAATTTGCATTTTTTGCTAAATGGGCCCAACCTTTTATGCTTGCATCTCATTCCTAACATAGTCCACTACCTATGGGACCTTCCATGCTTTATTTATTCATTTATTTAATTTATTTTGATTTTTATTCATTTAAAATTCAAATAAATTCAAATAAAATCAAATAAATCATAATAAATCATATATTGTGTTTTAGGGATGATTTTTGCATTAAAAGAAGATCCTATATGCTGTCAATTGAGAATCAAATCGTACAAGGCCAATTTGGTTGGAAAAAGATTGGATTTGAGCAAAATTGGAAAGAAATCATATGCCATGAAAGACCAAATCAAATCTCCATGATGAGCAAGATTGAGGTTGTTTTTGTTGACCTAATAGGTTGTATTACATATACAGAAGCAAGCCAAGGCAAGGGAGAGGTTAAGCAGTCGTGAAAGAGGAAAACAAATCTAAAAAAATTTCAAGAAAAGTGGTGATCCAATTTCCATATTAGAGACATAATCGTGCCATTCTCACATTGCCAATAGATTGCTGGACATCCTAGGAGCATATTCCAATCAATTTCAAGCCTTCTCACGCCTACAATTGTAAGTTACAGGTATCACGATTTGCTTCCAAACTCGTTTTCGTTTTCATCAATTTATACGCCATTTGCACGTTTTGACTGCATATTCTTGTTCCTTAACATGTTTGCAAGCTAATCATCATATTCAATTGTGTTTTTGGTGATTGTATGACAAACTACCATGGCTAGGGTTTCGTGTTGAGTTTTAGGGCTTTGTAGGATAGGTGAAATTGGATGTTGATTCTGGTACCATGAGACTCGTGAGGATGAGACGAGTTGATTGGTACCAGCCATGGTCATTTATATTACTTCTGGAGAGTTTTTGAAAAATGCAGGCGTGATACGGTGGCCAGAACCGGAACTGTTTGAATGCTGGTTTGCGTTTGTGTTCGCAAAATGTCGCGGTAAGCAAGAGTCACCATAAAATTTTATTTTATCCAACAAGGAAAGGAAAAAAGCATAGAAAAATTCCTTTTTTCGAGATATTCTGAATACGGGGGTAGATTATAGAAAGGGAAGGTATTAGCACCCTTTCTATCCGTGGTTTTCCACGGGCTCTTAGGTACTTGCTCATCATTTTAAAATTGCTTCTGTGTGTGTTTGATTTGAAATTTTTTTTGTTTGACTTTGATTTAACCCTTTCTTCTGTCTTCAAGAGTGTTACGAAGTGTGTTTGAAACTTTGTTTGAAAAGAGTGTAAGTGTGAAAAGTTTGTATATTTTGAGCAATTACCTACTAGCATCTACCTACTCAAAAAAAGAATTATTCTATATTCATTTCCTTTAGACAACGCTATCCAACTATTAGTCAGTAGGTAGCACCATCATTGGAGTTTTAAAGGGTCAATTCGAAAGGGATGTACGATCACTAAAGCAACGTTAGGACGTCTTAGTAGTAACCCTAATATCTTAAGGTCAATATTCGAGGCAACAATTCCGAGGCAACGTTTCCGAGGCAACTTTGATCTTTGAGACAAAAGAGCGACCACTAAAATACCCTATACTCAATGATCGTTTACCGAAGACAACCGAAGTGGGAGTATACCCTAGGAGTGCGCATGTGCGAGTGATTCAATTTCAAGTTTATTATCTTTTCACATTTAGGGTTTGCTAGCTGTTTTAAAGATAATCGTACATTCTTGTCATGCATCCCTATTATTCATACATCTAACAGTTGATAGTTTGCAGAATTTAAAGTGCGGAAAGTAAAGATAAGCTATTACAAGACTTCGGGTATTAATTACATAGCCAAAAACAACCCGTAAAAACAAAACGACAAATGAACGAAAAGAGTCCTAATTAATCTATTACAACTTGTGAGAAATTACATTAATATGGTAAAAATAATAAAGCTTGGTGAATTGAGAACGAGAGAAAACTAGGGTTTTGACCCCGTCTAACCTAATCGAAAGAAAAAATTATTTTTGTTGTTTTTGATTATTTAAGAAAAAGAATAAGGTTTTTAAATTAAATACAAAACTAATTAGTAATTAAATTAATTTAAATAAAATAATTTACATGGCCTATTTTTATGTTTTTGGTTATTTTTTAAGAGAAAGAAAATAGAATAAAGTTAGAAACAAAAACCCTAATTGTTCTAATTAATTTTAATTTATTTACAAAATAATTAAAATTGCCCTAAAATTAAGTAACCTAATTAAATTAATTTTTTGTATGAAACCTAAATCTAATTTGGGTGAAAATTATTTTTTATGATTTTTGATAAAAAGAATTAATAATTTGTGTTAGTGAAATGATTAAATAAATTAATTAAGAAAAATATAAAAAGAAAAGAGAAAGAGATATGGGCCCGAGAAAGTAATTGGAGGGATGTGAGTATCAACTTCTGGGCCCAAAACAGGTTGGTCCATGTTGACTTCCATGCTCCCATGCTTTGCTTTGACCAAGGCCTTTGGTGGACCTTCATCTGAAGCCTTTAGATCTGGCCTCCTGGACACATGGCTGGTTGGATGATGATGGACTATGGTGGTCATCCCACCTATACACACGCTTGATTATGGAAAGAAAAAATATGTGAAATAATGGGGGGACCTGGGATTCGAACCCAGGTCCTGAAGCCTTTTCCAGTCACCTGGCTACCAACTGCGCTGCACGTTCTTTTTGTACATAGAATAATAATAAATGATAATATACAATATATGCAAGTTAGTGGGAAAAAGCGCCAAAATTCAAATGAACCAATGCAATGGTGCCACGCCAGTCATCCCTGACCTCGCTCCGTTGGTAAAAGTCATAAACTTTTACTTACGGACATGTGTCCGTCACTACAACCATGACTTATTTCAAAACCTACCATGGGAATGATAAATGAAGTCTAAGGCCATGGATTGATTCGTCTTGGCCTGCTGAGCACGATGGTGCCCTTCTTGAGGGGCCAATTTTACCTGTACACAAAGATCCTAATTCGAAGCAAAAAAAACCTAACAATGGTAAACTCTGATACAGTATGCAAAAACGCAATTAAATGATATAGATAGCTTGAAAATGTGTTAAGGAACAAGAATATACTATTAAAACATGATGAATGTGCAAGAATAACAAGATTCAGTTTTGGAAATATGGGCAAACCGTGGGAGTCGTGGGGATGGATTATGGGCACTAGCACGCTTGTTCTTGATTGGTACAACTTGCTTGTGATCCCAGGAAGTGAATGAGATGGTCAGGGTGCCTTGTAAGTGCCTGGAAGTGCCAAATCAGTTTACCACTTTTCTTTGTTTTTTTCAAGTTTTGTTCTCTCTTTTGCGCCTCCAAAACCTTCTGATTTTTGTCTGCAAATGTTCCCTATATACTGAGGAATGAATTAGGTTTACAAAAGTCCATTCAATCTTTGTCAATTATTGACTTTGATTTTGATTTGATTCACTTGAAATTCTTTCCAAAATAGGCCAAAATCAATCTTTTTGTGCCCACTTTTTCCTTGCACGAATTCAATCTTTTGCCAGCTGGATATAGGACCTGAAATATGCATAAGATCTTGAGGTTTCAATGTTTTGGATTTTTTCATGATTTGTTTTGATTTAAATTGATTTAATTGAAATAAAAATCAAAATAAATAGAAAAAATAAGATAAAGACAAATGGGAAGATCTAGGGCTTGTGGACCATGCTACCAACTCAAAATAAGTGCAAAAAGTTAGGCCCATTTAACAAAAATTGCAATTTGAGGCACTTTTGACTTTTGGCAATTTTGCAAAAAAGGTCAACTTCACCAATGCATATCTTCCTCAACTTTGACTCTTTGAGGGTGTTCTTGGACTTTTTAGAAAGCTTGAGATGTCCTCTAAGCAACCCTTTTGGTCTAATATCAATTTGGTATTCCATGTTCATGTATGAAGCTTTGACAAAAAAGGTGTTTTTGTTGACTTTTCAAAATGACCTATAATGTCCAAATTCATAACTTCTTGTGAGTGCATATTTTGAACTTGGGAGCTGAATATGAATTGTAGATTATTGCATCCTCTTAAAAATGAGCTTTGGATGGGTCATTTCTCATAAAGTATGAGAAAGTTATGCTTGGTCAAAGTTGAGTTGACTTTTCCTACAAAACCCTAATTTAGCAACTTTTGGGTTTTGATCAATTGTGAGAAATCCTTGATGAATCATGATCTACCCTTGATCAAATGATGAATGATACTTCAAACTGTGAATGTTGACCAAAAATCTTGAAGTTTGACTGTATGTGGGCAACAGTTGACTTTTGCCCTAACACAGTGGATTTTTCAGGCCTTTGAGCAATTGACTGAGCAAACTTCCTCTACAAGGCTTGAAACTTGCCAAGGATGATCTTGAGAATACATTAGGACAATGGTGAGAATTTGGGATCCCTTGGACTCAAGTATCTTGATGCAACATGAGACCCTAATTTGAGGTAGACTGCCTTAGGAGAGAGCTTGTCTGGTCAACCCTTGGACTTCCTTGAGCAACTTGAGGCCTCTCTTGAAATGTTTTGAGAAATATGAGAGGTAAAATTTTGGGGTACAACAGCTGCCCCTGTTCAATCTTCTTAAACCTGAAGATTTAGATTGGCTTGTCTGCCTTTCGTGATCTGAAGGTAGAAGATGATTGAACACTAGAGTGCCCAGAAATTTGCACTCGCATGAAGTGGTATTTGTCTTGTGATGTCAAGAATGGGCTTATAGATGCCATTTGGAAGTTGACGATGGAATATGGGCTTAAAGATGCCATCAGAAGAAGTGTCGATCGCATAAGAGATTCCTTAGCGAGAGCGTGTATACCTGTTGTTGAGGAAGATTCTGCTAGGGAATGCTGGTCTCTGTCTTGAGAGAAAGTCGAATTTTAGGATCTTCGGTCGTCTGTTATTCTACTGGGGAATCGTCTCTTAGTCGAGGAGGTGAAAATGAACTATTATCTGGTCGTGATCCAGGCTTCATAGTGATAAGACCGATTGATATCTGGTCGTAATCTAGGCTTTACAGTGACTTGCTGGGGAGATGAGATTAAACTTGCTATCCGATCGTGATCCAGGCTTCGCAATTTCTCAATTCTTATCTGGTCCTAATCCAGGCTTCAGAAGGAATTAAGTTGTTATCCGGTCGCCTCCGGGCTTCAACTTGAATTTAGGGCATACTAATATCCGGTCGATTCCGAGCTTCTTATTAATTATCCAGGTAAAATTGCTATTTGGTCGAAATCTAAGCTTCACAATGTCTTGTACCGCTATCTGGTCGTAATCCAGGCTTTACGATGTTTTATACCATTATCTGGTCGAATCCAGGCTTCATGGTGTCTTGTACTGCTATCTGGTCGAATCCAGGCTTCACAATACCTCAATTCTTATCTAGTCGAAATCCAGGCTTCAGAAGAAATCAAGTGGTTATCCAGTCGCATCCGGGATTCCATTTGATTTAAAGGCCTACTAATATCCAGTCGACTCCGGGCTTCATAGTAATTGGCCGGGTGAACTGCTATTTGGTCGAAATCCAAGCTTCACAGTGTCCCTTACTATTATCTGGCCGTAATCCCAGACTTCAGTGTCCTTTACTGCTATATGGTCGTAATCCAGGCTTCACGACGTCTCATACCATTATCTGGTCGAATCCAGGCTTCATGGTGTCTTGTATTGCTATCTGGTCGTAATCTAGGCTTCACAATAACTTGTTGAGCTGTTATCCGGTCGTAATCCGGGCTTCACGGCTTGCTGGGGATTAAACTATTATCCGGTCGAATATGGGCTTCATAGCTTGTTTTCAAGAGATACCGCTATCTGGTCGTAATCCAGGCTTCGCGATATTCTGATACTGTTATTCGGCCATTCTCCGGGCTTCACAATATGATGGAGTAATCAAGATATTATCCGGTCGTACCCGGGCTTCATAGCTTTAACTTTGTGAGAATTTGATTGTACTTTTTCCTGAAATGTAAAGGGTTAGTCGTATGTAATGCCATGATGCATGACATGTATCGAGCAGTGATGTTCTCAAAATAAATGAGATTGTGCTGTATGATGTGTATATGCGTATGCCATGATGTATGGAAATACAATGTTTTTATGATGTTCTCTAGTCGGGGAAAATAAATCTCGGACTGCTGCTGGAGAGTAAAAAGAGTTTCGCTCGCTGGGGATAACGACCGAAGATGATTGGGAGAATAATCCTGCTGGAGACTACATTGGTGAGAGAATGACTCTGTGGGGAAGGGAAATTCTGCTAGAAGATCTGCTGACTTGGAGAAATAACCTCGGCTATAGATGAATTACCGTTGCTGGCGGTGATGAACTCTGTCGGGGATAAAAATTTTGTTTGTGGAAGAAATAAACTCCATTGGGGATGGTCTTCATTATTGGTGAAAAGATGAACTCTGCTTGGGGAGAATCTTACCGACTCATTCGCGATTGTGAACCTCAGTTGGGGAGAGTTGATAATACTGTATTCTGGTACTTCCTACTCTATGGGGAGTGTATGCATTTTTAGTCATTTTCTTCAGCTGGGTCTATCCCTGTACC
This sequence comes from Vicia faba, assembly GCA_948472305.1. Lineage (NCBI taxonomy): Eukaryota > Viridiplantae > Streptophyta > Magnoliopsida > Fabales > Fabaceae > Vicia > Vicia faba. Next base: position 779,774,214 of record OX451735.1, read on the forward strand.
TGGTGAATAGAGCAACCGTAAGGTCTGGACATTTCTTGTTTGCCCCTGTTTCTGGAATTACGATTAATCGTCTTTTGTTTCGCATGTAAATATTTATGAGCAGCAATTATTGTCAAATGCATATATCAAAAATGAATCATTGGACGTTCTTGCAAAACAAAACAGAAAAAGAAAAACAATTTGAAATTTCTTTGTGAAAATGAATTGTATTGATTTTGAAGTTGGTCTGTAAATATGCGTCTTTGTACAAGAGGCTGACGTCCTAGTAAGAGAACGCTGCTGAAAGATGAATTATACAATTTGTAAAAAATAAAGAAAAACATCTATGTGAACAATCCCACTGGATTCCAACTCTGCTATTGCCTTTATATCTTCGAGCGTCTCATCACTTTGCTACTTGGTTGAAGGTAGATCAGATTGATCGGTTCCGTCTGAGCTTGATAGTCGATACCGAAGTCTGGTTGTAAGATGATCCAATGAGACATAGTGTTACGCTTTGATCCCTAATTTTTGCCTGGACTTCCCTTTCGGGTTTGCAGTCCACCGGGATACCCCTTTTTGCCCAAGCCGCCTTTTCAAGTTTTCGACTTGCCGGGTGTACAATTTTTTCATTTTCATCCCTTATTTTTGCCCGAACCCTTTTGGTTCGCCGGGAAGCCCTTATTTTTGCCTAGGCCAGTCGACCTAGCGGGTCTTTGATTATGCGTAGTATTTTTTAACTATGTCTGCATTGACAGGGTGAGGAAGGTCGTCACCATCCATGGTGGTTATAATCATAGCTCCTCCCGAGAAAATGTTCTTAACCACAAATGGCCCTTCGTACATAGGGGTCCATTTGCCCCTGGGATCACCTTGCGGCAGTATGATGCGCTTGATCACCAGATCCCCAACTTGATACTCTTTTCGTCTAACTTTCTTGTTAAATGCCTTGATCATCCGTTTTTGATACGTCTGACCATGACAAATAGCGGTAAGTCTCTTTTCATCGATTAAGTTCAGCTGATCAAGCTGGGTCTGAATCCAATCGTCTTTGCTCAAACCTGCGTCCTTCATAATCCGAAGAGAGGGTATCTGGACTTCAATGGGCAAGACTGCCTCCATGCCATACACCAAAGAGTAGGGTGTTTCTCCTGTTGACGTCCGCGCTGAGGTACGGTACCCATGAAGAGTGAATGGTAACATCTCGTGCCAATCTTTGTATGTCACCGTCATCTTCTGCACAATCTTCTTGATGTTCTTATTAGCCGCTTCAACAGCTCCATTCATCTTCGGCCGGTAAGGAGAAGAGTTGTGATGCTGTATCTTGAACTGCTTGCAGAGCTCGGTGATCATTGTATTGTTGAGATTTGTATCATTGTCCGTAATGATCCTTTCTGGTACACCGTATCGACAAATCAAATTGTGTCGGATAAACTGCGCCACAACATTCTTGGTTACTGTAGCAAAGGAAGCTTCCTCAACCCACTTTTTAAAGTAATCAATGGCTACCAGAATGAAATGATTCCCGTTAGATGCAGTAGGTCTGATCTCGCAAATCATATCAATGCCCCACATTGCAAAAGGCCAAGGAGCTGTCAAGACGTTTAGAGGAACTGGAGGTACGTGCACCTTATCAGCATAGATTTGGCACTTATGATAGGTCCGAGAATGCTGATAACAATCAGCTTCCATAGTAGACCAATAATATCCTTCCCGTAGGATTTTCTTCGCCCTGGTATGTCCACTGGAATGAGTGCCGAAAGTACCTTCATGTAACTCCGCCATGATCCTTTCTTCCTCGTTCTTGTCCACACATCACAGTAAGGTTGAATCATGGTTACGCTTGTAAAGGATAGCATTACTGATGAAGAACTTCGCCGCAAACCTCCTTAAGAACTTCTTATCATTAATAGATGCACCCTCGGGGTATTCCTGAGCCTCGAGATACCTCTTTACCTCGTGAAACCAGGGTTTATCTGTTACCTCTTCAGTCTCAATATCACAGTAATATGCGGATTCGTCCAACCTCTCGATGGTAATCTGGGGAGCTTCATTGTCCCACCTTACCTTGAACATAGAAGACATGGTAGCTAGCGCGTCCGCTAACTGGTTTTCCTCTATGGGGAAATGTTCAAAGGTTATCTCCTCGAAGTGTGGAAGCAAAGTCAATACATACTCTTTGTAAGGAATAAGATTTGGGTGTTTCGTATCCCACTCACCTTTAATCTGACTGATCATGAGAGCAGAATCTCCGAATACACTCAAGAACTTAATCCTTAGGTCAATAGCTGCTCGAAGGCCCATGATGCACGCTTCATACTTCGCCATGTTGTTGGTGCAGTTAAAACATAATCGAGCGGTGAACGGAGTATGACAACCTTCAGGAGATATGATCACGGCGCCAATGCCATTACCCAATGCGTTTGAAGCTCCGTCAAAATACATAGACCATCGGGATCCCTCCTCAGGTCCTTCATCCGGTCCAGGTGTTTCACAATCGGTCACCAACATGATGTTCTCATCCGGAAACTCGAAATTCATAGACTGGTAATCTTCCACGGCCTGATGTTCCAAATGATCTGCTAACACACTCCCCTTGATTGCCTTTTGGGTTTTGTATTAGATGTCGTACTCAGTCAAAATCATCTTCCATCTTGCTATTCTTCCGGACAAGGCAGGCTTCTCGAAGATATACTTGATTGGATCCATCTTTGATATCAATATGGTAGTGTGAGTCAGCATATACTGTCTCAGCCGGCGAGAAGCCCATGCCAAAGCGCAGCAAGTTTTGTCAAGCAGTGAGTATCGGGTCTCACAGTCGTTAAACTTTTTGCTAAGGTAGTAAATAGCATGCTCTTTTCGTCCAGACTCGTCATGCTGCCCCAACACACACCCCATCGAATTGTCGAGTACTGTCAAGTATAAGATCAAAGGTCTTCCCTCAACTGGAGGCATTAGAATAGGGGGCTCTTGGATATATTCTTTGACCCTTTCGAAAGCGGCCTAACATTCATCATTCCACCTTACCACTTGATCTTTCTTCAGCAGCTTGAAGATTGGCTCACAAGTAGCAGTCATGTGTGAAATGAATCGGGCAATGTAGTTCAGACGTCCCAAAAAGCCTCTGACTTCCTTTTCTGTTCGGGGAACTGGAATCTCCTGTATAGCCTTCACCTTTGCAGGATCCACTTGAATACCTTTATCACTAACGACGAAACCCAGCAGCTTACCAGACCTCACCCCGAAGGTGCACTTGTTCGGGTTTAACCTCAGCTTATAAAACTTCAACTTGTCAAACATTTTTTGGAGATGGTCAAGATGTTCTTCTTCCATTTAGTATCTTGCAATCATGTCATCAACGTAAACCTCAATCTCATGGTGAATCATGTCGTGGAACAAAGCGACCATGGCGCGCTGATACGTTGCCCCAGTATTCTTCAATCCGAACGGCATGACTTTGTAGCAAAAGGTTCCCCACTGCGTAATGAAAGTCGTCTTTTCCATATCCTCGGGAGCCATCTTAATCTGATTGTAACCGGAAAAACCATCCATAAAGGAAAAGACCTTATGCTGTGCGGTGTTGTTGACCAAAACATCGATGTGAGGCAGTGGGAAATCATCCTTGGGGCTTGCCCTATTCAGATCCCTATAGTCCACACACATTCGTACCTTACCATCTTTCTTCGGCACCAGAACCACGTTGGCAACCCACTGTGGGTAAGAAGTAACAGCTAGAAAACCAACATCAAACTGTTTCATGACCTCAGCTTTGATTTTCTCAGACATTTCTGGGCGCGTACGGTGAACCTTCTACTTTACCAGAGGACAGTCTTCTTTAGTTGGCAGGCAGTGTACCACAATGTCGGTGTCCAACCCAGGCATATCTTCATAAGACCAAGCGAAGATCTCAACATAGTCGCGTAACATCTGTATCAACTGTTGCTTGACGCTAGGCTCCAAATTTGCACCTATCTTGACCTCTTTCTTGTCTTCCTCTGTACCCAAATTTACTGATTCAACCAGCTCTTCATGCGGCTGTATGGCCCTATCTTCCTGAAGTAACAGTCTAGCAAGTTCCCCAGGAACTTCATAATCATCCTCACCTTCGTCCTCGGCTTGGTTGATCAGACTTTCGAAGTCATAACTTGCAGTAGCAGAGTCGTTATTAGTGGGATCCAAAGTGGATGTGGACCTGTATTATGATATGTGAGTGTGTGTAAGACAATAGCTGTTTTGATAGAGTGCAAGATAGAAAAGAAAAAACAAGGAGCGCAAAATTTGTAATGTAAGAAAACGTCCAATGCTTTATTGATGATATATGAAAATGACAAATAGTAAGCCCTCACGAACAAAGCCAAAGTGCCTCGGGCAAGGCACCGGGCCATAAAGTTTTAAATTGTCTGTTACAAATCTCAAAACAAAAGTCTATTACTGTGTAATAAAAGAAACGGGCACGAAGTCCTTCGCCGTCCAATTGTTCAAGCCACCGTTGGTAGTCGGGTAAATCCAGCTGTCGATATCTGACTCTTCCTCATCATCTTCGATTGCATTCACTCCCGGATTACTGATGCGTAGAGGAGGTCTTCCAATTCGCGCACGCCAAACAACCCTTTGAGCTTTTGCAGTAAAACCCAAACCAAACTTGTCAGTCTTATGTGCAAAGTCATGGAGTTGGCCCCAATTTGCACACCCACCTTTTTCAATAACAACCCTATCATCCTTGAGGGAAGCCATCTTCATTAGAGGTTCTTCAACAGCAACTTCAGTCGACGCCAGAGTCTGGGGGACCTCTTCAAAGTTCTGACACGGGGTTTCATGAACTCTCCATCCATCTCCACATACCGAAAGGAATTAAGATGACTTACCATGTACTCCTCCTCACCCTGCACCGTAATAATCTTCACTTTTACTGGATATTTCAACATCTGATGGAGCGTAGAAGTCACTGCCCCAGCCTTTTAAATCCAAGGGCGACCCAACAAGCAAGAATAAGATGGTCGGATATCCATCACATAGAACGTAGATGCAAAAGTCAGAGAGCCGAATTTAATAGGGACGTCCACCTCCCCGTGCACCATCCTTTTGGACCCGTCAAAGGCCCTAACCATAATATTACACGGCTTCAGAATCAACCCTTCACAGTCCAACCGGTCTAACGCTTTCTTGGGTAAGACATTCAATGAGGAACCAGTATCCACCAGTACATGGGCTAGAGTAGTGCCCCTGCAGTCGATCGAGACGTGCAGAGCATCGTTATGATTTCTTCCCTTGGAAGTCAGATCTACGTCGGAGAAACCCAACCCGTTGTCGACGGTCAAACTAGCCACACAGTCTTTGAATTGATCAGCGGATGTTTCCTGCGGCACATGCGCAGTTTTAAGGAAAGCAATTAAAGCCTTTGCATGGGCTTCTGAGCACAACAATAAGGATAACATGGAGATCTTCGACGGGGTTTTCCCGAGCTACTCGACTACGTTGTAGTCGCTCTTCTTGATAATCTTCAAAATTTCCTCTATCTGCTATCTAGAGGTTTCTACAACAATCCTCTTAGGCACCTCCGTCCGGGCAGGCTCACCTGTAACATCTTTGCCCTGAGTGTCAGATGTCTCGGCGACAGGGGTGATAGCTGGAGTAAGAATTGGAACAACAGTTGATGTACTGGCAGATGGAATGGCAATAGGCTTTTGAATAGTCGGAGGGGAAATCTCAGGAGAGAAAAGTCTTCCACTTCTAGTGACCTTGCTAGACCCGACAATATTGCTGATATCAGCATCAGCCTCTTCAACCTTCAAGTTTTGTTTGACCCCATGATAATACACATCGGCCCCATAATGCCACGGGACAACTTTATCCGAAGTGTATGGGATAGGACCAGGAATAGTAATGATCAATGAAGCAACTCTCGGAACGGATGTAATCCTAACAGGATTTCTCGAGGAAGCCTTGGAAGGATTGGCGGAAATGGTTATGATGGAAATATCTTCAACAAGAATTAACATAATCAATGTTTTTTCGAACAAGATCTCTTTGTTATCCATCAGGCGCTAAACATCTGATTTCAGTAAATAGAAACCAACAGGCAGGATGGAACATAGGTGGCAACCTTCACCACAACCCGAAAATAAACCGGCCAACAATAGATTCTTCTTAACGGTCATCAACAAAGTAGAAAAGTCTTTAACGGATGTCATAAATGAGTCATCGTCCACAACATTTACTCCATGCTTGGTGTGATACGGTGGGAGAACTGACTAGTGTTTTGCGTTCGTATTCGCACTTGTGCGGTTGAGCAAGAGTCGCCACCGACTTTTTATTTTATCCTAAAGGAAAGGTTAAAAAAGCACAGCAAAAACCTTTTGAGATTATTTCGTGGGTTCGGGGGGTAGATTATGAAAAGGGAAGGTATTAGCACCCTTTTCATCCATGGTTATCCATGGGCTCTTAGTTACTTGGTTTTTTAGATCACTTGCCTTGATTTTCGATTGCTTGAAAATGGTGTGTGTGTGGGTGCTTTTGAAAATGTTTTGGAAGAAGATGCCTTGTTTTAGGCTAACCTTGTAACAATTCTTTACTCGAATATTTTACAAAGGCGTGTATCTTTTCGAAAAGATGTTTCAAAATGTTTTGAGAGTTTGTTTGAAAGTGCATGTGGATTGTGGTTTTTGAAAAGAAGGCAAGCGTTTTTGCAAGTTGATCTCAAGTAACTAAGAGTTTTATCTACCCTATTGTACTCAAATGTTTTTGTCATGTTTTAACCCTTTTTAACAATTTTGTTCCACCATTGAAATTGATGGACAATCTTGCATTTAGGAAGTTTATTCGGGACGGGCGCGGGTCATCGTATGGACCATGAATGCAATGGTGCCAAGTGTCTTTGGCAATTTGCTTTGAAGGGACTATGATCATTCCGTTTTAGGCAACATTTGAAAGCGTCATCGAGGGACTTATGATCATTTGAATTTGTTTTGCCAAAGATACTCGACGTGCAAACATGGCCCATTTTGGAAGGCAACATGTGGGATTACCCTAGAGGGTGCAAGTGTGATTGTGTATTGATTACATGTATTTGTCTTGTATTAGGTTATCTAGCGTTTGATTTTATGTACATGCAAACCCTAGGTCTAACCATGGTATAATTGGAAAACTGTAAATTGTGGAAATGTAAAATCTACGCTATTACAAAGTAGTATCCGGGAGTGGGGGTACAAGTGTATGAATGGGGATGAGACTTATAGTATCCAATAAGTTACAACCAAATCGAATGTGCGATCAAATGTAAATATCGAATATACAAATATAAGATAAACAAATGTGTATAGGACAATGTGAATGGATTTACATTGTGTAAGTGTAAGTGTGAGATGTATATGTATTGTGTGTAATTATTTACAGGTTTGAGATATGAATTTAAATGCGTATTAGGGTATTTGACCTAGATAATAACTAAGCGTCCTTTTAACGATCTTGTATTTCTTTTAATATATACAAAAGAAAATGTTCAAGTTTTAATTAAGAAATGTATCTTTATTTATTTATATACAAAAATGTTTTAATTAAATGCTTAGGAGCTTAATTAAATTGTGAAAATGATATTTTGAGAAAAAAGAATATATTTCCATGTGTTATGTACAAAATGTTTTAAGATTAAAAGAATGGAAAAAGTTTTCAATTTTAATTACATGGTGTAAAAATGTATTTTTATTATTATGTACAAATGTATCTTTTACTTAAAAAAATAAAAGGAAAGTATTTTCAAAGATTAGAAATGTATCTTGATTTTATGTATTAAATATTTCAATATATATATTAAAAATGTCTTTTTTATATATTATTATTAACATGATTTTTTGTTAAAAAAAAGAAAGAAGCATTTAGTGGGCTTCAGAGAGAATTGAAACGGGTCAGGCCCATGGTTTGAAACGATTTTCTTTAGGGTTAGGCGTTTTGTCGTTCAGTTGGGAACAAAGCTTTAGGGTTGTGAGCGGCGCGTTGTTCGTGTGTTTCGTCTTCTTCGTTTCCATAGATTCAGAGAATGGTCCTCTTTGCCTAAGCCATCAGCGCCTCAGCCCTCCTCCTCCACAGTTCAATGAAGCGAAATGCACGGTAATCATCCTTGCTTCATCCCTTTTTTAGCGTATTTTCAGAGTTTCGTCATTTGCATGTTACTGATTCTCCTTGACTAAGGCATTTGCTTTTGTTTGTTTTAACGAGGTTGAGGAAAAAGGGAAGAGAAAAGAAGTTTACCTTTATCTTCAGGAGATGGAGGAGGAAGGGGATGACGGCGCCTAGGAGGCTTTGATGGCGAAGAGGAACGTGATGCGCGATGAGGGGCTTTGAGATCCTGGTATCTTTGTATATTTCTTGTACTGAAAACCTTTTCCTTGAAAATTCTTTCAATATTCACTTCTCTATCTCTTCTCTTCGCTGGCTTGTTATCTTGAATGGTTGCTTTGCGATGCCTTTGTCGCTTCTTCTTTGTCCTTGAGTTGCTTCTGCTTACGTGCTTGACGCTGTATGATTGTGATTTGTTCCCCCCATGATGAACTTTAAGTTCTGAGGGGCTCGTACTTGTTGCCTATGATTTGTGTATGCTTGCCTCTGAATGATTTTGAATGCTTTTGAATGCTTGCCCAATGAAGAGCCTAGGGTTCTGAGGGCTTTAGCTTGTGACTAGTATATTGCTTGGATTGAATGGTTTAGGCGTTGGTTGATGGCTGTTAGGTTTGACAGGCCTGTAGGGGTTTTAGGCCTTTTGAACTGGTTGTGTTTAGTCTTATTGCTGGTGATCTTAGGCCAAGGCTTATGCAGGTTTTACTTCTTGAGGGTTAACAGGTTTGTGTGGATTAATGCAGGTTATGGTAGTGCAGGTTCTGAGTAGTTTTTGAGTTTGTATGTTTATGTGTTTGATGGCTTTGAGGGTGAAGCTTGATGCAGGTTCTGCTCCAGTATGTGGTATCTGTTTTTGTTTTGGATGATATCTGATGCAGATTTGTATGTTGAGGCTTCAGGCTCTTTTTGTTTGTATGTTTGCTTGGCTTTTTGACAGGTTTATGTGGTTGGTTTTAGGATGGGTTATGTGTTTGTTTCTATGTTTTTGTGTTGGAGGCTTAGTATGTACAGGTTATGGTGTTGGGAAGTTATATTGGTTCAGGCAGGTTGTGTATGAACTTGAGCAGGTTTTTGGTGATTCTGGTTTATTGTGTATCAGGTTTTCTCGTTTTGGCCCTTAAGGGCTGGACAGGTTATGTGCTGATATCGCCTTTGGCTTAGGACTTGGTTCTGGTTCCTATGCTGGTGCAGGTTCACAGTTTGAAGCTTAGAGGCTTCAGTTCAGCAGGTTTTGCTTGACAGTTTGTACATTTCCTGTCTTTGCTTTGGTGAGAAAATATGCCCTCTTCTTTGTGAACTGTCCTGTATATTTCTTGTATATCTTTTCTTCTTATCTCTGCCTGTCCTGCCTCAGCCTACAAAACCTGCATATGCTTACTTTATCTCTCTTCTCTTTCTCTCCATAGTACAGTTAATATATTATAATATGATTCTACTGTACTTTTTTTGTTCTGAAGGGGCCCTGGGAAATGATGATAAAGTTTTCAGTTGCTTGCATATAGGATTTTTCTGCATATATATCTCTCCTTTGACAGCTTGCTACACTTTATCTTTTCTTTGATATCTTTTCCAAATCCTTTTTGACAGCTTTTGAGTGGATTTTGTACTTTGACAGTAAATTGCACTTTTGGCTTTTGATAGAAAGTTGGAATTGGATTTTAGTTTAGTTTGAACTTGAACTATGCAGTTTGAACTTTGGAATTTATGCATTTGACATTTGCATTCATGAATAAAATTCTTCCCTCTCTGTGAACTGGGAGAAATCCCGTGATTTGCAGAGAGGGTTAACTGATCCCAATCAGTGGCCCCTAATGATGAGCAAATTTTATCTGTCTTTAATTAATTCAACTGCTTTTGACTTTTCCTTTTCTTTTTGCAGATAAAAAATGGAGCACCGGAGCGAAGTGAAGAATGAAGAATTAGAAATAGGATAGTTGAATTTTATTTTCAATTTAATTTTTGTACACTATTATTATTTTAAATACTTTGTAATAAATACTTGTATCCAAATAATAATTGTAACAACTATTAAATATGAAATAAAAATTCCATTGATTCACTTAATTCTTTTCAATTCCTTTTCTTTAACTATTTACTTGTTATTTATAATTCCTTAAATTAAATAAAATGAAAGTTAAATTTCAAGTATTTAATTCTTAGAACCATAAATAAACAACTAAACCTTGTTGATCAAAATAAATGAACTGGACGTCTCCATCATTCAAAGCAACGCACAGTCGAACACAAAAATTGATCAGACGCAATCCTTTCTTATTGATTTCTTACCAAGCACTGTAGATCCAAACTGCATGTTTCTTTTGATTGGCTCAGACAAACCAGCATGAATTCAACCCAACTGTCTCTTTTACTGCTCAAATCAAAACAATGCGAATTTAACCCGAATCTCGGAATAAACCGCGAAGTACTGTGGAATTTTAACCTTTCTGAGAATATGCCCATAAAACCTTAATTCTCGATTAACTGCCAATGAACATTCGCCTGATCAAAATTGAACCAGAATCAATCAAAACCCTAAGCCCACTGTTTGAAAGAATCCAGAGTCCTAAAAATCAACAAAACCCTAATCTTGCTTGACTGACAAGAAAAGTCCGTTTGTCCGATTCTTGAGTCAGTTTGAAAAATCAGGAAAGGCTTGAAGCTGAGATTTCTTGGGGAAAAATGCGAGGGCAAATTTTGGGGTACAACAGTTGCCCCTGTTCAATCTTCTTGGACCTGAAGAGTTAGATTGGCAAGTTTGCCTTTCGCGACTTGAAGGTAAAAGAAGATTGGACACTAAAGTGCCCAGAAAATTTGCACTCGACGATGTGATGGTGGAGGTGAATGGGCTTAAAGATGCCATTTGGTGATGGGCTTAAAGATGCCATCTGGTGCGGTAGAATTTTGTCGGGGGATGGGCTTAGAGATGCCATCTGGAAATGTTGAACTGTATGTCAATGGTGAGTGGACAAGTATCAGAAGGGCCTCCATGTTTTGGGACATCTCCGAATCGGGGTCCGAACAAGCAACAAATTGACGTCCATGTCTGGAGAATCCGTAAACTATTTTCAGGAGTTGGGATTGAATAAGCAATAGAGCAACGTCCGTTTGTTGGGAAGCGTCCGTAAACTGTTTTCAAAAGTTGAGAAGAGTCTGAACAAGTTGGTAGATCGACATCCGTTGTAGGGAAGAATCCGTAAACTATTTTCAGAAGTTGAGAAGAGTCTGAACAAGTTGGTAGATTGACATCCGTTGTAGGGAAGAATCCGCAAACTGTTTAGAGGAACCGGTGTAGGGTTTCCTGATGATGCGTCTGAATGAATCTGGAATAAGTATCAGAATGTCGCCGTGTCCGGGTCACATCTGAACTATTTCTGGATGAATCTTGGGAGATGACCTGTGTCTGTCGACTGATCTTACCTGAAAAGGCAAAGGGTTAGTTGTATGCAATGTTATGATGCAATGTATGCGACATCAATGTTTATGACATGAATGTGATGAATGTGCGTGTAAGCTGATGAGCTATCCTGCTGAGGATACAAGAATCCGAGATGGCTGAAGATAAAATCATCTTGATTGCTGCCGGGGAGATAATTCCTTGGCTGCTGCTGGGGAAGAGAATTCCTGATGACCTCTACTGGGGAGTTTCAAACTAATAGGCTCATGCTGGGGAGGCCAGATTGAGAATCTTCGGCTTGATGGGAAGTAACTCTGGCGACGTCACTGGGGAACTCAAGGTTTGCCCTCTCCAAAACTCTGTGGGGAGAAGGTTCAATGGTCTGGCTCCGCTGGGGACAGGTTTGAAATTTTAGATCTGCTGGGGATACTGAAACTTAAACTCTGAGGGGAATTGAATTCCGGAGGATTCTCTGGCTGGGGATTTGCAAAGATAAGTTACTGCTGGGGAATTTTGATGAACTCCGCTGGGGATAGGAAGAATTTTGGCGGGCGCGATCTTCCGTGGTTGTTAGCTTGAGAAGAATCTGAACAAGCGATAGGTTAACATCCGTTACTTGGAGAACCCGTGAACTGTTTTCAGAAATCTTGAAGTTGAATCAGCAAAAGAGCCGCATCCGTTGTTGGGAAGCGTCCGTAAACTAACTTCAAAGGTTGCATCTGAACAAGCTGATAGATTAACATCCGTTACTTGGGAAGAATCCATAAACTGTTTTCAGAAGTCTTGAGAAGAATCTGAACAAGTGATAGGTTAACATCCGTTTACTTGGAGAACCCGTGAACTATTTTCAGAAATCTTGAAGATTGAATCAGCAATAGAGCCGCATCCGTTGTTGGGAAGCGTCCGTAAACTAATTTCAAAGGTTGCATCTGAACAAGCTGATAGATTAACATCCGTTACTTGGGAAGAATCCATAACTGTTTTCAGAAGTCTGGAGAAGAATCTGAACAAGTGATAGGTTAACATCCGTTTACTTGGAGAACCCGTGAACTGTTTCAGAAATCTTGAAGAGGAACCGGTGTAGGGCTTCCTGATGATGAGCTTGTGTAAAACAGCATCGGTTTTTTGAACACTTTTGACATTCGAATGCCCCAAGTGGTGATGTAGATAAATTCCTGGCTTATTACAGGTGTTGGTCTACAATCAGTAGCTCACAGATGTTTTCCTGGGTTGTTACAGGTGTTGATCTGGAATTTTTCAGACGCGCCCTGGCTGGATACAGGAATCGAATCTGGAAAGGTGATAGTTGATAGATATTCCCATGCTGGATACAGGAATCGGATCTTCAAACTCTTCAGACGTGCCCTGGCTAGATACAGGAATCGAGTCTGGAAGTGTGGTCAACAGATATGTCCTGGCTGGATACAGGAGTCGAATCTGGAAATGCGGTCAACAGATATGCCCTGGCTGGATACATGAGTCGAATCTGGAAATAGTCGTCAACAGATATGCCCTGGCTGGATACAGGAATCGAATCTTCAAACTCTTCAGACGTGCCCTGGCTAGATACAGGAATCGAGTCTGGAAATGTGGTCGACAGATATGCCCTGGCTGGATACAGGAGTCGAATCTGGAATTGTGATAGTTGATTTGTTGAACACTTTTGACATTCGAATGCCCCAAGTGGTGGTGAAGGAGTCTTGAATCAGATTACTCTGCATATTGAGAGATTTTTTTGAAATCTTGACTGGACTGCCCCAGATTAACTGAACTTTGAAAGATCTGTTGGACCTTGACTGGACTGCCCCAGGTTAATTGAATTGTGACATGTCATGCCCCTTGCTGATAGGAGATTTGATGGAAGTGTTATCCTCTCGAAGTGATTTTGACTTACTGAGAGAGTTTCCGTTCCTCCGAACATTCGCTGTACGAATTTCTTCGCTGTCAAACAAAAAGGTCAAATGCAGACAGTGATATTCGTATAATGCAAAGTTTATGTTTGTCTCGAAGTTTTTTTTTTTTTAAAAAATGCGTTTTTTCGCAGAAAACTTTTTATAAGACAAATCAACACAAGATTTAGAGCAAAGCCCTACAGGAGTCAGGATACCTTTTGTAACAGTATGCTTTCGAACTAACTCATGCTTCAATTAGGACTTTTGAAGGGTTGTAACGTGGCCTGGTTCACGGTTTAAGAAACAAAGGATATAGGCTCAAAGTATATTTGTACCCACCCGCTCTTCGTGATGTTCTCCAACCTAAGCTCAGTTAATTGCATCATACTCTGTTTTGAGTTCGGAACGACTTTTGGGCGATGGCTCACTAGTTTGAATTTGGGAGACAGTCATCACCTCCTTTTTTCTTTTTCAACATTTTTCACGTTGTTGAGGATTTTGTAACGACCTCACTATTTTGATTTTGATTTGTTATCCCTAACTTTTGCCTGACTGTTCCCATTTGCGGGATTACTGTCAGCGGGATGCCCCAGCTTTCTTAAGCCTCCTTTATAGGTTTTGGCTCAGTGGGCTTTTGTCTTTTGAGATATTGACTGTCTATGTGATAGGGAACCACCCTTGTCTTTTGATTCCAAAGGAATGCTTTCTTTTTTTGACGTCGTTCGTTGTATTACGAATTGAGAGTTTGCGACTTCAATGCGCGTTTTCTCTTGAATTAACTGAGAGACTACCCTGCCCCGGGTTTATATCAAAGGTTTTGATTGTTTAGAACAGAAAACTCCTACTTCTTTGGCTCGAAGGGGTTGACTAGGGATTAACTTCCTTATAACTCCAGTGTTTGGGAATTGAAAGAAATGCCTGTACATCATCAGCAAGGTCTGTTCAAAAGCATACTGTATAAGATCATGGTATTGTTTCGTCATCCTCCCTCTAAAGGCTCACAGCTTTTTATCAAGAGTCAAATATCATAAAGAAAAGCATAAGAGTAGTGAAACGAATGGATGAATTCAAGACAAACATATGCAATGCATTAATGAAAACAGAGTTTAACATCAACAGATAATTGTTTGACAGCAAAAGAAATTACAACTTTAAAAATTCAAAAAGAAGCAAAAGTCTTTCAGATTGAGTTTCGTCACTTCAAACGGAGAACCCTTTAACGGAAGATCTTCATCTCGCCGTCTGGCATGAATTCCAGCACCCCAATGTCGATCAGATCTTGAATCTTGTTCTTCAGGGCCCAACAGTCGTTGGTGTCGTGTCCCGGGCTGTAGGAGTGGTAAACACAGAATGCGTCGGGATTATAGTGAGGAGAGGAGATATTGGGCTTCTGAGGAGGGTCCTTCACGGTGAGCAAATTGACCTCCAACAGGCGCTTCAGTATGAAAAATGATGGTATTTCAGTCTCCGTGAACTGTCTTCCCGACGTTTCTTGCTTACGTCGATTACCCGTTGACGCTGGCGAGGTTGTTGATGGGTTTGTGACCCTGATGCAATCAAAGGAGATTTCCCCTTGTCTTCTGGAATGGATGGAGGCTGAGCGGTGACTTGCTCTTCGACCTCAGATGTTTGCCCCAGTTGGTTGTTTGGAAGCAGTTGGCGGACAAGAACTCTGAGTTCCTCTTGTCTTTGAGATAGGTCTTGGATGAGAGCCATCTGGCCCACCAACTGTCCCATCATTTGAGTCCTTAAGGTGGTTAGATCAAACTGCATCTCTGCAATCTGATCACTCCTGGCATTGTTGGAATTCCCCAAGCTTTTGGTGAGGAGAGCTTTCATCTCTTCTTGCCCCAGAGACAAGTTCAGGAACATCTCCTGCAGCTGAGCCGTCTGGTCTTGGATGTCCTTGACAGACCTTTCTAGAGCCATCTCTTGCTGAAATAAACAGCAGGAGGGTAAGGAAACCTGAAAAAGGAAAAACTGTCAAAATGCAATGCATGATATGTGGATGCATACTTTCAAGGATCTCTTGGGGTAAACACAAGAAAATGTTAGAGGTTGAACTCTGCCCTTGGATTGGAGATCTCTGCACCGGTGGATGTCTTTCCACTAGAATCAAGCTCACCATGTCGAGTGGGTCATAGCCACCGATTCAAGTTGTTGTACTTAATCTTTGACTGGAGAACTTTGTTTAGAGGAGAAACCTCTTGCCCCTTGGTAGATGTCTGGTTCAACGTAACCCTGCATCAACAGAACCCTCGAGATCCTTGAAATGGTTATTGAAAATGCTATGGTATGATGTCATGATGTTATGTACATGTATGCAGAAAGCAAGTGAGTGTATATACAGACAAACATATTCACACAAAGCAAACAAGTCCTTAGGTTTAGGCTTGCATGGGGTTTAGGTAAGTACCCTCTTGAAGTTAGTTGGCTCATCCTGTCCTAAAACAGAAATCGGGTTCTAAGGAGCTCAATATCATTGGATTGTTTTCTGTGTTCATTGTTTCGGTTTAGCCACTTACTGGCGACCAAAATATTCCAAGAAAACAATCCTCAAAAGAGTGTAGTATCGAGGATCTACCAACTTCGGAATGCACCAAAATCGGTCATCTCACTACCCCTAAAAGGCTAAGATGGTCAATTAAGGTTCTAAAAGTTCGTTAGTGCTTCATGACATCACACAGCGGCCCCGTACTCTCCTTGACTACTCAAGGGTTACCGGTACTCACAAATATGTCACACTAACATAGCTTACTGCTTCAACCGTGTCGGTATACCCCACACAGTTCCCTCACATTTTTTTTGCTATTTACCTAAAAAGGTGCCCCAAATCCGGGTGGAGGATTTACAACAAACCCAAACAAGAACCCAAAAGATAAATCAATCAAGTCAATCAAAGCAAGAAAATAAAGGTGATCTAAACCCTAAGGTAACCCCACTTTAAAAATTTTCCCCAGCAGAGTCGCCAGTTCTGTGATACGGTGGGAGAACTGACTAGTGTTTTGCGTTCGTATTCGCACTTGTGCGGTTGAGCAAGAGTCGCCACCAACTTTTTATTTTATCCTAAAGGAAAGGTTAAAAAAGCACAGCAAAAACCTTTTGAGATTATTTCGTGGGTTCGGGGGGTAGATTATGAAAAGGGAAGGTATTAGCACCCTTTTCATCCATGGTTATCCATGGGCTCTTAGTTACTTGGTTTTTTAGATCACTTGCCTTGATTTTCGATTGCTTGAAAATGGTGTGTGTGTGGGTGCTTTTGAAAATGTTTTGGAAGAAGATGCCTTGTTTTAGGCTAACCATGTAACAATTCTTTACTCGAATATTTTACAAAGGCGTGTATCTTTTCGAAAAGATGTTTCAAAATGTTTTGAGAGTTTGTTTGAAAGTGCATGTGGATTGTGGTTTTTGAAAAGAAGGCAAGCGTTTTTGCAAGTTGATCTCAAGTAACTAAGAGTTTTATCTACCCTATTGTACTCAAAGGTTTTTGTCATGTTTTAACCCTTTTTAACAATTTTGTTCCACCATTGAAATTGATGGACAATCTTGCATTTAGGAAGTTTATTCGGGACGGGCGCGGGTCATCGTATGGACCATGAATGCAATGGTGCCAAGTGTCTTTGGCAATTTGCTTTGAAGGGACTATGATCATTCCGTTTTAGGCAACATTCGAAAGCGTCATCGAGGGACTTATGATCATTTGAATTTGTTTTGCCAAAGATACTCGACGTGCAAACATGGCCCATTTTGGAAGACAACATGTGGGATTACCCTAGAGGGTGCAAGTGTGATTGTGTATTGATTACATGTATTTGTCTTGTATTAGGTTATCTAGCGTTTGATTTTATGTACATGCAAACCCTAGGTCTAACCATGGTATAATTGGAAAACTGTAAATTGCGGAAATGTAAAATCTACGCTATTACAAAGTAGTATCCGGGAGTGGGGGTACAAGTGTATGAATGGGGATGAGACTTATAGTATCCAATAAGTTACAACCAAATCGAATGTGCGATCAAATGTAAATATTGAATATACAAATATAAGATAAACAAATGTGTATAGGACAATGTGAATGGATTTACATTGTGTAAGTGTAAGTGTGAGATGTATATGTATTGTGTGTAATTATTTACAGGTTTGAGATATGAATTTAAATGCGTATTAGGGTATTTGACCTAGATAATAACTAAGCGTCCTTTTAACGATCTTGTATTTCTTTTAATATATACAAAAGAAAATGTTCAAGTTTTAATTAAGAAATGTATCTTTATTTATTTATATACAAAAATGTTTTAATTAAATGCTTAGGAGCTTAATTAAATTGTGAAAATGATATTTTGAGAAAAAAGAATATATTTCCATGTGTTATGTACAAAATGTTTTAAGATTAAAAGAATGTAAAAAGTTTTCAATTTTAATTACATGGTGTAAAAATGTATTTTTATTATTATGTACAAATGTATCTTTTACTTAAAAAAATAAAAGGAAAGTATTTTCAAAGATTAGAAATGTATCTTGATTTTATGTATTAAATATTTCAATATATATATTAAAAATGTCTTTTTTATATATTATTATTAACATGATTTTTTGTTAAAAAAAAGAAAGAAGCATTTAGTGGGCTTCAGAGAGAATTGAAACGGGTCAGGCCCATGGTTTGAAACGATTTTCTTTAGGGTTAGGCGTTTTGTCGTTCAGTTGGGAACAAAGCTTTAGGGTTGTGAGCGGCGCGTTGTTCGTGTGTTTCGTCTTCTTCGTTTCCATAGATTCAGAGAATGGTCCTCTTTGCCTAAGCCATCAGCGCCTCAGCCCTCCTCCTCCACAGTTCAATGAAGCGAAATGCACGGTAATCATCCTTGCTTCATCCCTTTTTTAGCGTATTTTCAGAGTTTCGTCATTTGCATGGTACTGATTCTCCTTGACTAAGGCATTTGCTTTTGTTTGTTTTAACGAGGTTGAGGAAAAAGGGAAGAGAAAAGAAGTTTACCTTTATCTTCAGGAGATGGAGGAGGAAGGGGATGACGGCGCCTAGGAGGCTTTGATGGCGAAGAGGAACGTGATGCGCGATGAGGGGCTTTGAGATCCTGGTATCTTTGTATATTTCTTGTACTGAAAACCTTTTCCTTGAAAATTCTTTCAATATTCACTTCTCTATCTCTTCTCTTCGCTGGCTTGTTATCTTGAATGGTTGCTTTGCGGTGCCTTTGTCGCTTCTTCTTTGTCCCTGAGTTGCTTCTGCTTACGTGCTTGACGCTGTATGATTGTGATTTGTTCCCCCCATGATGAACTTTAAGTTCTGAGGGGCTCGTACTTGTTGCCTATGATTTGTGTATGCTTGCCTCTGAATGATTTTGAATGCTTTTGAATGCTTGCCCAATGAAGAGCCTAGGGTTCTGAGGGCTTTAGCTTGTGACTAGTATATTGCTTGGATTGAATGGTTTAGGCGTTGGTTGATGGCTGTTAGGTTTGACAGGCCTGTAGGGGTTTTAGGCCTTTTGAACTGGTTGTGTTTAGTCTTATTGCTGGTGATCTTAGGCCAAGGCTTATGCAGGTTTTACTTCTTGAGGGTTAACAGGTTTGTGTGGATTAATGCAGGTTATGGTAGTGCAGGTTCTGAGTAGTTTTTGAGTTTGTATGTTTATGTGTTTGATGGCTTTGAGGGTGAAGCTTGATGCAGGTTCTGCTCCAGTATGTGGTATCTATTTTTGTTTTGGATGATATCTGATGCAGATTTGTATGTTGAGGCTTCAGGCTCTTTTTGTTTGTATGTTTGCTTGGCTTTTTGACAGGTTTATGTGGTTGGTTTTAGGATGGGTTATGTGTTTGTTTCTATGTTTTTGTGTTGGAGGCTTAGTATGTACAGGTTATGGTGTTGGGAAGTTATATTGGTTCAGGCAGGTTGTGTATGAACTTGAGCAGGTTTTTGGTGATTCTGGTTTATTGTGTATCAGGTTTTCTCGTTTTGGCCCTTAAGGGCTGGACAGGTTATGTGCTGATATCGCCTTTGGCTTAGGACTTGGTTCTGGTTCCTATGCTGGTGCAGGTTCACAGTTTGAAGCTTAGAGGCTTCAGTTCAGCAGGTTTTGCTTGACAGTTTGTACATTTCATGTCTTTGCTTTGGTGAGAAAATCTGCCCTCTTCTTTGTGAACTGTCCTGTATATTTCTTGTATATCTTTTCTTCTTATCTCTGCCTGTCCTGCCTCAACCTACAAAACCTGCATATGCTTACTTTATCTCTCTTCTCTTTCTCTCCATAGTACAGTTAATATATTATAATATGATTCTACTGTACTTTTTTTGTTCTGAAGGGGCCCTGGGAAATGATGATAAAGTTTTCAGTTGCTTGCATATAGGATTTTTCTGCATATATATCTCTCCTTTGACAGCTTGCTACACTTTATCTTTTCTTTGATATCTTTTCCAAATCCTTTTTGACAGCTTTTGAGTGGATTTTGTACTTTGACAGTAAATTGCACTTTTGGCTTTTGATAGAAAGTTGGAATTAGATTTTAGTTTAGTTTGAACTTGAACTATGCAGTTTGAACTTTGGAATTTATGCATTTGACATTTGCATTCATGAATAAAATTCTTCCCTCTATGTGAACCGGGAGAAATCCCGTGATTTGCAGAGAGGGTTAACTGATCCCAATCAGTGGCCCCTAATGATGAGCAAATTTTATCTGTCTTTAATTAATTCAACTGCTTTTGACTTTTCCTTTTCTTTTTGCAGATAAAAAATGGAGCACCGGAGCGAAGTGAAGAATGAAGAATTAGAAATAGGATAGTTGAATTTTATTTTCAATTTAATTTTTGTACACTATTATTATTTTAAATACTTTGTAATAAATACTTGTATCCAAATAATAATTGTAACAACTATTAAATATGAAATAAAAATTCCATTGATTCACTTAATTCTTTTCAATTCCTTTTCTTTAACTATTTACTTGTTATTTATAATTCCTTAAATTAAATAAAATGAAAGTTAAATTTCAAGTATTTAATTCTTAGAACCATAAATAAACAACTAAACCTTGTTGATCAAAATAAATGAACTGGACGTCTCCATCATTCAAAGCAACGCACAGTCGAACACAAAAATTGATCAGACGCAATCCTTTCTTATTGATTTCTTACCAAGCACTGTAGATCCAAACTGCATGTTTCTTTTGATTGGCTCAGACAAACCAGCATGAATTCAACCCAACTGTCTCTTTTACTGCTCAAATCAAAACAATGCGAATTTAACCCGAATCTCGGAATAAACCGCGAAGTACTGTGGAATTTTAACCTTTCTGAGAATATGCCCATAAAACCTTAATTCTCGATTAACTGCCAATGAACATTCGCCTGATCAAAATTGAACCAGAATCAATCAAAACCCTAAGCCCACTGTTTGAAAGAATCTAGAGTCCTAAAAATCAACAAAACCCTAATCTTGCTTGACTGACAAGAAAAGTCCGTTTGTCCGATTCTTGAGTCAGTTTGAAAAATCAGGAAAGGCTTGAAGCTGAGATTTCTTTGGGAAAAATGCGAGGGCAAATTTTGGGGTACAACACTTGGGCATAGGAGCATTCATGACGTTAGGCTTTTCCGGTGCGTCAAACTCAATTTCTTTAGCTTCAATCAAATCTTGCACCTTATTCCTCAAGGCCTAGCAGTTGTTCGTATCATGACCCGGGCTATCGGAGTGATAGGCACAACGGTCGTTCGGATTATACAGCGGAGATGTGGTGCTGGGATTCTTCGGGGCTTCCCTCAGTGTTACCAGGTTGGTCTTCAACAATTGCGGTAGAATTTGAGACAAAGTCATATTAAGCCGAGTGTATTGTCTCTGCGGCCTCCATTCTTTGCTGATTGTTGCATTGTGGGGAAACTGTAGGTTTTGATATTACTACCGCATTTACTGCTTGGCGGCGCTCAGGTCTTCTTTGGCTCCTCGAGCCGTAAACTGCACTAGCTTCTTTCCTGAAAGGCTTCTTTTCTGTACTTGATGAAGCACCTTTTTGTATCTTTCCACTTCTGATACCAGCTTCTACTCTCTCCCCAGTCATAATCAATTCAGTAAACCCAGATGATGAACTATCGATCAGATGATTGAAAAACGGACCAGACAAGGTCCTCAGAAACATATCAACCAACTCCCTATCAGACAGAGGGGGTTGGACTCTTCTGGCCAGATCTCTCCACTTCTGAGCATAGTCCTTAAAACCTTCGCTTGCACCCATAGACATACCCTGAAGTTGAGTACGTGTGGGAGCAAGGTCGGCATTATACTGGTACTGCTTGTAGAAAGCAGCAGCAAGGTCCTCCCAGTTGCGGACATTAGCTCCTTCCAATTGATAAAACCATTCAAGTTGAGTCCCTGACAGACTATCTTGAAAGAAATGCACCCACAAATTCCTATCAGCAGTGTAGGGTTGAATTTTCCTGACGTACGAGCGGAGATGGAGTTTTGGACAGGACACTCCATCGTACTTAGCAAAGACCGGAGCTTTAAACTTGTGAGGGATCACCACTCCCGATGCCAGTCCCAAATCTCTGAAGTCCAAACTGGGAACCTTCTAAATCTCCATAGCACTTAGACGGTCGTCAAGTTGTTTGTACCTATCCTCAACAGAAGGGTACTGTTCGTCATCAAAATCAGTGTCATTATCAGAGACCACATGGCTAGGACCCTTTCCTTCTTGATTCTCTCCTCCCCCAGATGAATGGGACAAATCAGCTTCTTGTCGCAACCTATTCCCAAACCTGTGACACATGTTCAGAAGAACCACTTTCTTCTTCTTCTTCTTCTTGTCCTTCAAGATGAGAGTCTTCAAATCCTGTTGTCCTTTGGCCAAGTTCAAGAACATCTCCTGGAATTGAGCATTCTGAGCCTGAAGAGCTTTGATGGCTTGATCTGTAGGTATTTCAGAAGACATTATGTGCTGAAATAAACAGTGAAGAAGATAAGAAACCTGTAATGGTACTTGTAATGAGGTGCATGGTAATGGAATGCGTATGAAATGATTTCAAAGACTTTGGGAGATTCAAATTTGTAAAACAAAATAAAGCACACTTTGTTAGTTTAAACTTGTAACAATGTTTAACAATGCCTTTAAGGCGTTACAAAAGAAATAAACTGAAAAGCAAATCTGAACTAAAAACAAATAAAGACATCAGAAATCCCATGGTCTTTTCCCCTTCGTGCTGACATAATCATTGATTGTCCTCTCATTCTCAAGTTGCCTCGTGAGCTTCAAGATTTTCCTTTCCTGCTTATGATGCTTCTCCCGGTAGGTATCCCTTTCTTCCTTTAACTGGATCCAAGATCTCTTCAATGCCCCAAGATCAGTAGGCATATAGGGATAAAGGACTGTATAAGGAACACCTTCTTCATTAGTATGCTCTACAATTACTGGAAAAACAGCTTCATAGGGCATCCCCAGCTTTTAAGCACGGGCTCGAACCCACTGGAGATAAGGTTGCATTGGGAGATAAGTCTTCGGTCCTAGCTCGTGAGGGTCAGACCTGTTCACCATGCCCCAGGCTCGTATAAACCTTCGGCGATGCTTATCCACGTCTCCCTTGTAGTCAAAGACAATGTCTGTAAGAAGTAGCTCACGAGGACCATCTCTTCGAGCGCGACCAAACTGTTGTAAAGCCAAGCAAGGACTGTAGGTTATTCCCCCTCGAATTCCAAGCAATGGGACATTACGGTATTCCCCACATCGATCAATGACAGCTACTCTTTCCATGTCCTTAGAACTCCAAAGAATGTCCGTATGGGCAAGGGAAATGATTATGTAAGCCCAACCTAACCCTTCTTCATTCTTCAATACAGACTTGGGGAGGTGAGAAATAAACCACCTCGCCAGCAGCGGCGTGCAACACATGAGAGTCCCCCTTCTTCGAACAGTACGAGTATATAGAGCATGTAAAATATCACCCAGAAGAGTAGGCACTGGATTACGAGATAAGAAGATCTTAACTGCGTTCACATCTATGAAGGAATCTGGATTTGGGAAAAGAACCGAGCCGTAGATGAGGAGAGCCAAGATGTCTTCAAATGCTTGAAAATACAAGTTATCCCAGAACTGTTGAGCTTGATCAATCAAAAATTTAGCCAAGAAACCTTTAACCCCGCTCTGTGTCTCCCAGTCGGATACTACATTAGCCCTTTTTAGATGTAAGGCTGAAGTAATGTCCTCTGTCCTAGGAGCCTCTTCTAAACCTGTGAAGGGTGTATGCTCGAGAATGGATATACCCAGTAAGTCAGAAAACTCTTCCAAAGTGGGGACTAGCTGATAATCTGGGAAGGTAAAACAATGATACACTGGATCAGAGAACTGGAACAGCACACTCATCATCTGCTCATCCAACTTTGAAGTGACCAAGCTAAGGAGATGACCATGTCTTCTAACAAAGGAAGAAGTATCAATAACTTTTGAGACTAACTCTCTAAGCTGAGCAGGTATATGCACGAAGTTAACTTGAATGGTATTTCTGCGTACTGAAGCCATAATCTGCAAAATAGAACAAAGATAAATCCCTTCGGTCTTTGAAATGGTTAGTATAATGAAGTATTCATGCTATGTCATGATGCATGATGTCA
The DNA here is from genome assembly GCA_948472305.1 of Vicia faba. NCBI lineage: Eukaryota > Viridiplantae > Streptophyta > Magnoliopsida > Fabales > Fabaceae > Vicia > Vicia faba. The sequence continues at coordinate 779,798,189 of OX451735.1, forward strand.
TGATAAAATACACAACAGGTATAGCAGGTAACAAACATGGTAAAGGCACACAAGTCATACAAGAGCCCTTAAGTCTCAGGCTTGCATGGAGTCTAGGTACTACCCTCTTGAAGTTCAGTTGGTTCAACCTGTCCTAATAATAGTAATCGGGTTCTAGAGGTTCTCAATATCACTGACCATCCTCCATCGATCATGGTTTCAGCTCACGCAATCTTTTCTTGCGGCTGGAACTATCTCGAGAGTATGGTCTCAATGAGTGTAGTATCGAGTATCAACCAGTTCTCAGCTCTATACCGAGGCCGGCTATCACTACTTCCTATGGCCAAGTTGGTCAATTATAGGTTCTAAGGTCACTTGATGCTTAACAACCCATATAGCAGCCCCGTATTCTCCTTGTTCCTCCACAAGGGATACCGGTACCAACTAATGTGCCACATTAACGTAGCTACTGCTTCAACCGTATCGGTCTGCGCCATACAGTTCCCTCACAGTTTATTGCTACTTACCTAACATGTGTTCCCCATATCCGGGTTAGGATCTATAGTAACTCTGATACAAAGCCCACAAAGATAAAGCAATCAAATCAAACAATAGAAGCAATATGATGAACTAATCCTAAGGTATACCCCACTTATAACTCCCCAGCAGAGTCACCAGTTTTGTGATACGGTGGCCAGAACTGGAACTGTTTGAATGCTGGTTTGCGTTTGTGTTCGCAAAATGTCGCGGTAAGCAAGAGTTGCCACCGACTTTTATTTTATCCAACAAGGAAAGGAAAAAAGCACAGAAAAATTCCCTTTTTCAAGATATTCTGAATACGGGGGGTAGATTATAGAAAGGGAAGGTATTAGCACCCTTTCTATCCGTGGTTTTCCACGGGCTCTTAGGTATTTGCTCATCATTTTAAAATTGCTTATGTATGTGTTTGATTTGAAAAAGTTTTTGTTTGACTTCGATTTAACCCTTACTTCTGTCTTCAAGAGTGTTACGAAGTGTTTTTGAAACTTTGTTTGAAAAGAGTGTAAGTGTGAAAAGTTTGTTTATTTTAAGCAAGTACCTACTAGCATCTACCTACTCAAAAAAAGAATTATTCTATGTTCGTTTCCTTTAGACAATGTTATCCTACTATTAGTGAGTAGGTAGCACCACCATTGGAGTTTTAAAGGGTCAACTCGAAAGGGACGTACGATCACTAAAGCAACGTTAGGACGTCTTAGTAGTAACCCTAATGTCTTAAGGTCAATATTCGAGGCAACAATTTCGAGGCAACCTTTCCGAGGCAACTTTGATCTTTGAGACAAAAGAGCAACCACTAAAATACCCTATACTCAATGATCGTTTACCGAAGGCAACCGAAGCGGGAGTATACCCTAGGAGTGCGCATGTGCGAGTGATTCAATTTCAAGTTTATTATCTTTGCACATTTAGGGTTTGCTAGCTGTTTTAAAGTTAATCATACATTCTTGTCATGCATCCCTATAATTCATACATCTAACAGTTGATAGTTTGCAGAATTTAAAGTGAGGAAAGTAAAGCTAAGCTATTACAAGGCTTCAGGTATTAATTACATAGCCAAAAACAATCCGTAAAAACAAAACGATAAATGAACGAAAAGAGTCCTAATTAATCTATTACAACTTGTGAGCAATTACATTAATATGGTAAAAATAATAAAGCGCGGTGAATTGAGAACGAGAGAGAACTAGGGTTTTGACCCCGTCTAACCTAATCGAAAGAAAAAATTATTTTTGTTGTTTTTGATTATTTAAGAAAAAGAATAAGGTTTTTAAATTAAATACAAAACTAATTAGTAATTAAATTAATTTAAAGAAAATAATTTACATGGCCTATTTTTATATTTTTGGTTATTTTTTAAGAGAAAGAAAATAGAATAAAGTTAGAAACAAAAACCCTAATTGTTCTAATTAATTTTAATTTATTTACAAAATAATTAAAATTGCCCTAAAATTAAGTAACCTAATTAAATTAATTTTTTGTATGAAACCTAAATCTAATTTGGGTGAAAATTATTTTTTATGATTTTTGATAAAAAGAATTAATAATTTGTGTTAGTGAAATAATTAAATAAATTAATTAAGAAAAATATAAAAAGAAAAGAGAAAGAGATATGGGCCTGAGAAAGCAATTGGAGGGGTGTGAGTATCAACTTCTGGGCCCAAAACAGGTTGGTCCACGTTGACTTCCATGCTCCCATGCTTTGCTTTGACCAAGGCCTTTGGTGGACCTTCATCTGATAGCCTTTAGATCTGGTCTCCTGGACACATGGCTGGTTGGATGATGATGGACTATGGTGGTCATCCCACCTATACACACGCCTGATTATGGAAAGAAAAAATATGTGAAATAATGGGGGGATCTGGGATTCGAACCCAGGTCCTGAAGCCTTTTCCAGTCACCTGGCTACCAACTGCGCTGCACGTTCTTTTTGTACATAGAATAATAATAAATGATAATATACAATATATGCAAGTTGGTGGGAAAAAGCGCCAAAATTCAAATGAACCAATGCAATGGTGCCACGCCAGTCATCCCTGGCCTCGCTCTGTTGGTAAAAGTCATAAACGTTTACCTACAGACATGTGTCTGTCACTTCAACCCTGTCTTATTTCAAAACCTCCCATGGGCATGATAAATGAAGTCTAAGGCCATGGATTGATTCGTCTTGGCCTGCTGAGCACGATGGTGCCCTTCTTGAGGGCCAATTTTACATGTACACAAAGATCCTAATTCGAAGCAAAAAAACCTAACAATGGTAAACTCTGATACAGTCCACAAAAACGCAATTAAATGATATAGATAGCTCGCAAATGTGTTAAGGAACAAGAATATAATATTAAAACATGATGAATGTGCAAGAATAACAAGATCCGGTTTTGGAAATATGGGCAAACCGTGGGAGTCGTGGGGATGGATTCTGGGCACTAACACGCTTGTTCTTGATTGGTACAACTTGCTTGTGATCCCAGGAAGTGAATGAGATGGTCAGGGTGCCTTGTAAGTGCCTGGAAGTGCCAAATCAGTTTACCATTTTTTTCCAAGTTTTGTTCTCTCTTTTGCGCCTCCAAAACCTTCTGATTTTTGTCTGCAAATGTTCCCTATATACTGAGGAATGAATTAGGTTTACAAAAGTCCATTCAATCTTTGTCAATTATTGCTTTTGATTTTGATTTGATTCACTTGAAATTCTTTCCAAAATAGGCCAAAATCAATATTTTTGTGCCCACTTTTGCCTTGCACGAATTCAATCTTTTTCCAGCTGGATATAGGACCTGAAATATGCACAAGATCTTGAGGTTTCAATGTTTTGGATTTTTTCATGATTTGTTTTGATTTAAATTGATTTAATTGCAATAAAAATCAAAATAAATAGCAAAAATAAGATAGAGACAAATGGTAAGAGCTAGGGCTCGTGGACCATGCTACCAACTCAAAATAAGTGCAAAAAGTTAGGCCCATTTAACAAAAATTGCAATTTGAGGCACTTTTGACTTTTGGCAATTTTGCAAAAAATGTCAACTTCACCAATGTATATCTTCCTCAATTTTGACTCTTTGAGGGTGTTATTGGACTTTTTAGAAAGCTTGAGATGTCCTCTAAGCAACCCTTTTGGTCTCATCTCAATTTGGTATTCCATGTTCATGTATGAAGCTTTGACAAAAAAGGTGTTTTTGTTGACTTTTCAAAATGACCTATAATGTCCAAATTCATAACTTCTTGTGAGTGCATATTTTGAAATTGGGAGCTGAAGATTAATTGTAGAGTATTGCATCCTCTTAAAAATTAGCTTTGTATGGGTCATTTATCATAAAGTATGAGAAATTTATGCTTGGTCAAAGTTGAGTTGACTTTTCCTACAAAACCCTAATTTAACAACTTTTGGGTTTTGATGAATTGTGAGCAATCCTTGATGAATCATGATCTACCCTTGATCAAATGATGAATGATACTTCAAACTTAGAATGTTGACCAAAAATATTGAAGTTTGACTGTATATGGGCCACAGTTGACTTTTGCCCTAGCACAATCAATTTTTCAGGCCTTTGAGCAATTGACTGAGCAAACTTCCTCTGCAAGGCTTGAAACTTGCCAAGGATGATATTGAGAATACATTAGGACAATGATGAGCATTTGGGATCCCTTGGACTCAAGTATCTTGATGCAAAATGAAACCCTAATTTGAGGTAGACTGCCTTAGGAGAGAGCTTGTTTGGTCAACCCTTGGACTTCCTTGAGCAACTTAAGGACCTCTCTTGAAATGTTTTGAGAAATATGAGAGGGAAAATTTTGGGGTACAACAACAGGTTTGTAGCTACAACAAGTCAACCGTAAGTAAAGGTGTTATTACCTAAAACAACGGTTGGGAGGAAGATGATGGATGCGTGGCATTCACTGATTGGTTTATTTAAATTTCAGCGCATTTTTCCATTAACCATGCTTTTTTCATATATTAGATTTTTTTTCATTATATATTCAAACAAGCCAAATAGCTCAGTTGGAAAGCGTGCAGGGGAAAAGTGAAAAGGGCTTGGGTTCGATTCCCAAGTCCCAACCTTCATTCATGTTATTTTTCAACAGGCAATCTAGTGCTTTACAAATCAAGAGGCCCACCATGTACCATCAGGATCTGGCCATTCAACTCATTAGCGCTCCAGATCAACGCGCTACCCTTGGAGGACCACCATACGCCCCAGGTCAACGTATGCATTAGATCAGGGAAAGTCAAAACGGGTCTTAACCATTTGGGCCCAGAAATTCAATTTCAACTCCCCTTTTCAGCAAACACCACCAGGCCCATATTTCTTTCTTTTTCTCTTAGTTTTTTTTAAATATTTCAATATTTATTTTATTCACTTAAATTTACAAATTAATTTATTTTTTATAAAAGCCATAAAATCAATAATTCACAAAATTAGGATTAATTTTTTTATTTATCAAAATTAATTTAATTTAGTTTAATTTAGGAAATTGTAATTTGTTTTCAAAAATAAAATAAAATAGAAATTAGGTTAGACTTTTCCTTTAATCTTATTTCGTTATTTTTCTCAAATAAATAAAAATACAAAAAAATAGGCTTTTAGACAAATTAATTTATTTTTCTTAGTTTAAAATTAATTAGACTTAGGATTTTCCTTTAATTTAGCAATTCCATTATTTTCTCAAAACAAGACAAAAACATTTTTTTAACTTATAGCAATTAGGTTTAGGATAGGGTCAAAACCCTAGTTACTTCGCATACGATTCATCGCGCGCGTATTATTATTTTTACCAATATTTCTGTAAATGCTCATGGTTTGTAATAGTTTAATCTAGGGTTTTTTTTATTTATCGCTTTTTTCCGGGTTTTTGGCTATGTAATTAATCCCCCTCCCAGAAGCCTTGTAATAGCGTAGATTTATTTTCTCGCATTATAATTCTTGCAAATATTTGATTGTTTAGATGAATGCTAATAGGATTGTATGGCAAGAATGCATGACAAATTAACACAGATAGAAAACCCTAATGTGCAAAGATTAAATAACTTAAAACAGATCACTCGCACATATCACTCTTAGGGTATACTCTCTCTTCGGTTGCCTTCGGTAAACGATCATTAGTTATAGGGTGTCTTAGTGGTTACCCTCCTGTCTAACAAAGATCAAATGTCCCATTCGAATGTTGCCTCGGAAATGTTGCCTCAAATATGATCTTAAGACTTTAGGGTTATTACTAAGTCGTCCTAACATTACTTTAATGATCGTACGTCCCTTTCGAATTGACCCTTACAACTCCAAACGACGGTGCTACCTATTTCTCAATAGTAGGATAGCGCTGTCCAAAGGAAACGAGAATAGAAACGATCTTTTTTCGAGTAGGTAGATTAGTTCCTAGGTACTTGCTCAAACAAACAAACTTTTTCACACCAAACACTTTTCAAACAAAGTTTTCAAAAACAACTTCGTAACACTCTTGAGGATAGAAACAAGGGTTAAAACGAAGTAAAACAAAACTTTTCAAAACAAGCACACACAAGTAATTTCAAAATGAGCAAGTACCTAAGAGCCCGTAGATAACTATCGATAGAAAGGGTGCTAACACCTTCCCTTTCTATAATCTACCCCCCGTACTCAGAATATCTTGAAAAAGGATTTTGTCTGTACTTTTTCCTTTCCGGTTGGATGAAATAAAAGTCGGTGGCGACTCTTGCTTACCGCGACATTTTGGGAACAAAAAAAAACGCAAAATGCAGACGAATATAAACAGTCGGTTCTGCCATCGTATCACAGAACTGGAGACTCTGCTGGGGAATTATAAGTGGGGAATACCTGAAACCACCCAGCCGGAACCTGTCATCTGGATGTAATGAAACATCAATGAAGTCGCCACCGAATGTATTTTATCCCGCTGAAAGGGAAAGGTAAACATCGAGAAAACCTGAAGAGGGAGAAATCACGGTCTTTCGACCGAGAGATCGGGTAAGGGAGTCTGTTACATGAGGGGAAGGTATTAGCACCCCCGCACGCCCGTAGTAATCTACGGTATCCACTCTTGTTGTCTAATCTAATGGGTGTAGTCAAAACCTATGTCTATGGCTTAAAACTTAAAAGGGAATGCATGCGAGAAAAAGAAAACAATGTAGGGAAAATAAAAGTTATGCTCGATCGGGCCCTACCCCAATGCCTACGTATCCCTTTTAAGGAATCAGAGCAGCCGTAGTTTGGCTTATATATTTTGGTTGGTTTGTGTTTTTTAGTTAAGACAATAAAAACAATCAAGATGGCAAAACATCAGATAAAACAACAAACAAATGAGATGGTAAAACATCGACTAAATAATAACATAGTAACATGTCAAGGATGGTGAAACATCAAATGATAAAACAACACACCTAACAATGACATTGATAGCCAAAGCAGGATAACAAACAGATGCGATGGCGAAACATCGGCTTCAAACAAATGTGCAATGACGAAACATCGGCTTCAAACAAATGTGCGATGGCGAAACATCATCTAAAAGATAACAAGGTATCATGGCAAAGATGGCGAAACATCAATAAAACAAATGACAAAACATCACACCTAACAATGATATTGAGAATCAAAGTAGGATAACAAACATGTGCGATGGCGAAACATCGGCTTCAAACAAGTGTGCGATGGCAAAACATCGGAAAAAGTAGTAAAGTATCATGGCAGAGATGGAGAAACATCAATAAATCGGATGGCAAAACATCACACCTAACAATGATATTGAGAATCAAAGTAGGATAATAAACATGTGCGATGGCGAAACATCAACTTCAAACAAATGTGTGATGGCAAAACATCGACTAAATGGTTTAAAAAATAAAACCAAGAGGCGCACAAACAAATAAGATTGATTTGTATATTTTACCTTGAAGAAGGGTTTGAGTTTATTAGAGGTGTTTTATGATTTGCCAAGAAAACAATTTTTGTTTTAAGGTGCAAAATGCAAAGGAAAAGAAAACAGCTAAGGGAGACTATCCTAATCTCTAGTCCTAATTTTATCATACAATGGTTGACCCTAAGGTTGAGGATAAAGGAAAATCCTACCTTAATTAACATGTTAAAGGAAGCTTAACAAAACTATCCTATAGGGAACATGCAATGAGAGCGAAGTCGTGATCTCAATTTCTAAATTGAGTGACTCATCGATCAACAATTAAAGAAGAAAAACAATAAACATCCTATAGGGAACATGCACTAAGAGCGAAGTCGTGATCTCAATTTCTAAATTAAGTGACTCATCGATCAACAATTAAAGAAGAAAAACAATAAACATCCTATAGGGAACATGCACTGAGAGCGAAGTCATGATCTCAATTTCTAAATTGAGTGACTCATCGATCAACAATCAAAGAAACAAACACAATACATGTATCAAACAAAAACAGAGGGCCTCCTGACATATATCAGCAACAGAGGTCCCATCATGTAAAATTGAACTATAAAAAATTAAAATAGAAGAAAGGAAATAATGCAATACCAAACGGATAACTATCCGTAGCAACTGAGCAAGAATAAAAGAAACCCAGAGAACTTTAAGCAAGCTGGTATCAGCAGACAAATCAAGTCAGAAATTACGCCATCAGGATGTAAGTAATGAGATTATCAGATATGAACAGATCCCATGGGCAATGTATAGCATTCATAATCACATGTATATATCCTGCATAGACTATCAAGTATGCCAAACACAAGAGCAGTTCCAATATAATAAATTGTGTTCCACAAATAAAGTGAAACACAATAGCCTCAAGTTAAGACTAGAAAACTTTTCTCAAAGTACCTCGCACATTCAACAGATAAGTTAGTATTCCCATGAATGGAATGATGATTCACATAAGGGATGGATGATGACACCATAATTAAGTGAGGAAACATGATAGAAACTATCAAACATTAGTCATGATAGACAGAAGGAAACATGCATATGCACAATTTGGTCAAAAGAATCAGAGGAATGTTGCTCCTTTCTATCACAATGTTGAGTTGACAATTGAATATCAATCAAGGATCATGGGATCTTGAGAAAAATACAATCAAAGACCATGAAGATCAGTAGCAACCACAATTCAATCATGCACAAATAATTCAACACAACTCACAAGCATAATAGAAGAGGAATCCCACACAATGCATCAAAAGGTTCAATCATTCAAACATGGGGCATTAAGTGAGATGACTTGAGTTTATGTGGATAATCAGAACCAACATGATCATTAGGTGCCCAATTATAGGCCTCACTCAAGTTGATTGGCCATCAAACAAATTGCAACAAGATATGCAACAATAATTGGGTACCTTCACTTCAAAAATACATTAAAAATAGAAAAGTATTTCAACAATTCAAACCAAAAAAATTCTTAGCATCTTTGAAGTGTGTAGAAGTCAGAAAGAAAGTCTTAAGTTTATGAATGATTGAGGAGGGGATCAAATGAGGCCCAAAGTTCAAAACTAGTTGGCCAAACTACCAAAACTAGACAAGTTTTCAAAATAATCCATGGAAAAATATCAAACCAAGTCAAATAATTCAAGAAAAATGGTTTTCAGATCCTCAATACATTCATGAACCCTAATCAAGACTTAAGTTCCATTGAAAATCCAGGGCATAATGGTTTTGAACATGAAACTTGCACAATAAGCAACAAAACCCTAATTTTTGACTTTTAATCTTAAATATTGATTAGCCAAGATCAAAATTCAAAAAAAAAAAAATCAGAACAAATATACATCACACATGACAAAACTCAAGAGGTCAGAATACCTATTTTTCCATATTTTTTGAATTAAGGAAAAGTCAAAAATAAAAATCAAATTCAAATAATTAATCAATTAAACAAATATTCACATCTCAAAATAAAACTCTAGTAAAAAATCAGAAAATTATCCAACCAAAATTATATTCAAATATTAGAATTAAAAACACACATCCCTGATTTTTTGTGGAATTTTTGAATTAAGGGAAATATTAAAATAAAAATCAAACAAACAATTAACAATTAAACTATTATTTATTGGAAAAAATGTAAACCCTAACCAAAAGTCATAAAAAGGTCAAAACAAAATTATATTCAGACTCAATGATAAAAAAAACAAGCTTGTATGATTTTTTGAGAATTTTTGAATTAAAGGAAGTATTAAAATAAAAATTATGAAGCAAAAATTCAAAATAATCTCCTCAAATTAAATTTCTAATCAAAAATTAAATAAATGCTAAACAAATTTCAGAATCAAATTCTAAATAATTTTAAGAGTTCAAAATATTTTTTGTGGAGTTTTTAGATCAAAGGAACTATTAAAATAAAAATAATCTTTAAACAAACAATTATTTAAACTCATTAATTTTTAAACCAATCAAAACATTTTTAAAAATTCCAATAAAATTACACAAGATAGTAGAAATTATTTTGGACTTGTGGTAATTGTTTCATGATTTTCGAAGATGTTTTGATCACAAAAATAAAATCAGAAAAATCAATTGAAATAAAAAATATGAAAAATGCATTAAAAATCACATGGACCAATCAGATCCAGCCACGCCATCATCTTCTTCCTCAAGACAATGCCCTAACACGCATTTTTTTCAGTTTCAAGCTCCTATGTTCTACTCAACATTTCTGCCTTATTTCTCCACCAAAATCAATGATTCAAATCACGAATCAAAGTTCAAACTATCAACTACATCATGCTTTTTACAAAATTCAAAATGATCAATCATAGAAGTAGAAATCAGAGCAAGAAAATTGAGAAAATCATTAAATCATGAAAAACCAGAAGTTCACCAAATCACATATGCTTCAAAATCAAACAAGTTTATACATCAGATGTAAGATTTGGCCAGCTATGAACATGATCACAAGCTTTAAATCACATGAAACAAGCAAAATTATGAAGAATCAAGATCTGAAAATACCTTTCGAGTTGAGAAATAAACTCAACTATGGCCTCTGAAACAAAGTGAAAACCCTTGTCCCTTGCTTCTAATGCTCTAATGAAGTGAAAATGGTCATGAATCGAGCTCTGGAATGGAGAATAAAGGAGCTTCGAAGAAGAAATTTTTTTTGAGAGAGATAGCAGCTTCTGATTTTTTGAGAGAATAATGTGTCCCTTGAAAGGGAGTGATATATGCCTTATATTGAGTGACTGATGAGGGTAGAAAGGTCTTTGAAGAGCTCAAGACCGTTAGAAGCAGAATTACAAAAAACAAAAAAATGAAGAGTGTGCCATATGGTGACGCGTTTTGTTTCTGTTATTCCCAGCCTAGAAGTTGTTTTGGTGATGTCATGTTGAGTGGAATTTTGAGAAAAGAATGTGCATTTGGTGAGCTGGCTATGTTGACATCAATCAAAACTGAAGTTGTGCAAAAATCTGCAACATGGACCTGGTTTCTCAATAATCCGGCTAGCTGACTTTATGCTTAGGCCACTTGAAATTCCTTCGTGCGTTTTGGATGCTTGAGGGGCCTTTTAAGAGCTCTCATAATATAGAACATCATAGGGCTTTGAATTTTCCAAATTGATGCTGACTTGATGGAGAAATGATGTTACAAACTTGAGGAAAAAGTGTAATTTGGCCTACCTGGTCCGCACGCGTGCATGGGCATGCATGGTGTGCATGAAGCCAACTTTGAGATACCAACTTTGAAGCACCATAACTCACTCAATTCTTGGCCAAATTGAAAGCTCCAAAGCTCAAAGGGAAGCTCTTGTGGAAAACAACAAAATGCTCTTTTTAATTTTTCAAATTGAGGCTTGAGTCACAATGAATTGATTCCACAAAATGTCATGCCAAGTGTTTGATGAAATTACGCGCGTGACTTGCCCAAGAGAAGTCATCTCGACACTTAGAATTTTTTTAATTTTTAAGTTACTTCTTGAACAAGTTACACTCAAATTCACCATTTATCATGATTCAAAGATGAATTTGGGTATGGAATATGAAAAGAGGATGCTTAAATTGATGGTTGACCAAAAGTCCAACTTGGTCAACTCCTAATTTTACTGACTTTGGTCAAAATGACCAATTTGCCCCTTTTGATCAATTGAATTGTTTCCAATCCAAATTAAACCTCAATTTTCCAATCATAAATGCTTAATGACATGTGGTGAATCATGGAAACAAGTTTGGGTGAAAAAGTCAGAGAAATCCTGATTAAATCCAAAACCCTAGTTTTATACCATGTACTAGGAGATAGCCGATCAAGCTTCAAAACCCTAATTCCACTGGGCATCATGAGAGACTCTTTGATCAAATTTGATTCTAATGATGATAAGATAATGATGCTTCATGAATTGGCTCATCTAGACCCCAATTACTTCAACTTGGACCAAACCCTAATTTTGACTGATTACTCAAAGGAGAGTGATGAATCATCTTCAAAACTTCAAATCCTCTGGATATCTTGGCCACTTTAATGTACAAAGACTTTTCAAATACCACTGAGATGTTGTAGCTTCCAAATCAATACTTGTACATTGATCAATAACCTTTATCAAACAAAACCCTAATTTGACTGGTGAATCAAAAGAATGATTCCTCTTATAAACAATCTCAAACTTCAATCCTTTGATGATCCAAGGAGATGGATAAGATATCTTGAGATGTGCAATAACTTTTGAGCTTGAAAGATCCAGAGGTTTAGATGATAAAGCTCTACTTGAGCAACTTCTCAATGCAATCAACCTTCAAAGCTTGAGGAAGACTTGATAAACAAAGTACTTTGATCCCATCACAATGTATGAATGCAATGCAATATGATATTCAAGATGAAAAATAAGCCTAAATCAAGAGGGTAAATTTTAGGGTGCAACAATACCTTAGGATCTAGTTCATCATAATTGCTTCTCTTGATCGTTTTGATTGCTTTACTTTTAAGGGTTTGTTTTGGAGTTACTATAGATCCTAACCCGGATCTGGGGATGCCTTTTAGGTAAGTAGCAATAGACTGTGAGGGAACTGTACGGCGTAGACCGATACGGTTGAAGCAGTAGCTACGTTGATGTGGCACATTGGTTGGTACCGGTATCCCTTGTGGAGAAACGAGGAGAATACGAGGCTGCTGTGTGGTGTCGTTAATCATCAACTGACCTTAGAACCTTTAATCAACCAACTTGGCCATTAGGAAGTAGTGAGATAGCCGGCCTCGGTGTAAAGCTGGGAAATGGTTGATACTCGATGCTACACTCATTGAGACCATACTCTCGAGATAGTTCCGGCTGTAAGAAAAGATTGCGTGAGCTGAAAGCATGACCGATGGAGGATGGTCAGTGATATTGAGATCCTCTAGAACCCGATTACTTTTTGCTAGGACAGGTTTGAACTAACTTAACTTCAAGAGGGTATTACCTTTGACCTCATGCAAGCCTTAAACCTAAGGGTTTTGTGTGATTTGACTGTGTTTGTAATACCTGTTGTTTGCTATACCTGTGGTTTATCATGACATCATGCATCATAACATGGAATTCATGCTTCATTACACTAACCATTTCAAAGACCAAGGGAATTTATCTTTGTTCTGTTTTGCAGATTATGGCTTCCGTGCGCAGAAATACCATCCGAGTCAAATTTGTGCAAATACCTGCCCAACTCAAAGAGCTAGCCTCAAGAGTTTCCGAGACTTCTATGTTCATTAAGAGACACGGTCAACTTCTCAGCCTGGTCACTTCAAATCTTGATGAGCAGATGATGAGCGTACTTTTTCAGTTCTTCGATCTCGTGCATCATTGCTTCACCTTTCCAGATTACCAGCTGGTACCCACTTTGGAAGAGTTCTCTCATCTATTGTGCATATCCATTCTTAAGCAGGTACCCTTCACAGGTATGGAAGAAGTTCCTAGACCAGAAGACATTGCCTCATCTCTACGTTTGAAATGGGTTGATGTAGTATCCAATTGGGAAACACGAAGCGGGGTCGAAGGTTTTCTAGCCATATTTATGATAGACCAGGCTCAACTATTCTGGGATAATTTGGATTTTCAGGCTTTTGAAGATATCTTGGCTCTCCTTATCTATGGTTTGGTTCTCTTCCCGAATCCAGATTCCTTTGTAGATGTGAATGCTGTCAAGATTTTCCTTTCTCGCAACCCTGTGCCTACCTTGCTTGGAGATATCTTGTATGCCCTCTATACTCGTATCGTAAGGAGAAGAGGGACTCTTATGTGTTGCATGTCGTTGCTGTCGAGGTGGTTTATTTCTCATCTCCCCAAGTCTCTGCTGAAGAACGAAGAAGGTTTGGGTTGGTCATACAGAATAATGTCGCTTACTCATACAAATATTCTTTGGTGTTCCCGGGCTATGGAAGACACTGCTGTTATTGACCGTTGTGAGGGATACCCTAATGTCCCGTTGCATGGAATTAGAGGAGGTATAACTTACAATCCTTGTCTAGCTTTGCGACAATTTGGTCGTGCTCGGAGAGATGGTCCCCATGAGCTACTTCTTGAGGACATTGTAGTTGACTACACGGAGGACGTTAAGGAGCACCGTTGAAGGTTTATACGAGCTTGGGGCATGGTGAACAGATCTGACCCCCAAAAGTTAGGACTAAAGACTTCTCTTCCTATGCAGCCTTACCTCCAATGGGTCCGAGCCCGTGCTCAGAAGCTTGGGATGCCCTATGAGGCCGTATTACCAGTGATTGTGGAGCCCACTAATGAAGAAGGCATTCCTTACATGGTTCTCTATCCTTACATGCCCACTGATCCTGGGGAGTTGCAGAGGTCTTGGATTCAGCTGAAGAATGAGCGGGACACTTACTGGGAGCAGTACCATGAGCAAGAAAGGAAGATTTTGAAGCTCACCAGGCAGCTCGAGGAAGAAAGAGTGATCAATGACTACATCGGCACAAGGAGGAAGCGTCCATGGGACTTTTGATTTTGCTTTTTTCTAGTTTTAAATTTTGTTTTATTTACTTCTTTGTAACGCCTTAAAAGGCATTGTTGAACCTTTCAAAGTTAATCTAATAAATTTTGTTTATTTTTTGTCTACAAATTTAAATCTCACAAAGTCTTTGAAATCAATACATGCGCATCCCATTATCATGCACATCATTACAGGTACCGTTACAGGTTTCTCATCTTCTTCGCTGTTTATTTCAGCAGAAATGTCTTCCGATCAAGCCATCAAAGATCTTCAGGCACAAAACGCCTAATTCCAACAGATGTTCATAAGTCTGGCTAAAGGGCAGAAGGATTTGAAGACCCTTATTCTGAAAGAGAAGAAGAAGAAGAAGGTAGGTATTCTGAACATGGGTAGAAGATTCGGAGAAAGGTTGAGACAACTAGCTGATCTGACCTCCTCATCCAAGGATGGAGAGAACCAAGAAAGGGCAAAGGACCCTAGTCCTGTAGTTTCTGATAACGATACAGATCATGACGATGAGCAATATCCTCCTGCCGAGGATAGGTACAAGCAGCTAGAAGACCGTCTGAGTGCTATGGAGATTCAGAAAATCCCTGGTTTAGACTTCGTAGAATTGGGACTGGTATCGGGAGTGGTCATTCCTCATAAGTTCAAAGCTCCAGTTTTCACCAAGTACGATGGAGTATCCTGTCCAAAACTCCATCTCCGCTCATATGTCAGAAAGTTCAAACCCTAAACTGCTGATAGAAATTTGTGGGTGCATTTCTTTCAAGATAGTTTGTCAGGGACTCAGCTTGAATGGTTCTATCAGTTGGAGGGGGCCAGTGTCCGAAACTGGGAAGACCTTGCTGCTGCTTTCTACGAGCAGTATCAATACAACTCCGACCTTGATCCCACTCGTACTCAGCTCCAGGGTATGTCCATGGGTGCAAGTGAAGATTTTAAAGACTATGCTCAAAAGTGGAGAGACTTGGCTGGAAGAGTCCAACCCCCTTTGTCTGATAGGGAGTTGGTTGACATGTTTCTAGGGACGCTATATGATCCATTTGTCAATCACTTGATCGACAGCTCATCATCTGGGTTTACTGAGTTTATTTTGACTGGAGAAAGAGTAGAAGCTGGCATTCGAAGTGGTAAAATACAGAAGGATGTTTCGTCAAGTTCAGCAAAGAAGCCTTTCACCGGTGAGAAGGAAGCTAGTGCAGTCTATGGTCCAAGGGGCCATAGCAGATCTGAACACCATCAAACGGTAAATGTTGTAATTATACCAAGACCCGCAGTTGCTCCACAACGCAACAATCAGCAAAGGGTGGAAAGACCACAATGGCAGTTTACCCGCCTCAACATGACTTTGGCTGAAGTTCTTCCTCATCTGTTAAAATCCAACTTGGCAACCTTGAAAGAGGCTCCCAAGAATCCAAACACTGCTTCTCCCAGATACAATCCCAACGCATGGTGCGCCTACCATTCAGATAGCCCAGGCCATGATACAAATGATTGCTAGGCTCTGAGGAACAAAGCGCAAGATTTGCTGGAAGCTAAAGAGATTGAGTTTGATGCTCTGAAAAAGCCCAACGTCATAACTGCTCCCATGCCCAAACATGGTCGTGGAGTTAATACCGTGGACACCGATTCGTTTATGACCTCTGTGGAAGAAATCTCTACTCCTCTGATGACGGTTAAGAAGAGCTTGTTGTTGGCCGATTTATTTCCGGGATGTGGCGAAGGTTGCCACATGTGCGTGATCCTATCTTCCGGTTGTTGTTTGTTGAAATCAGGTGTTCAGCGCCTGATGGATAATAAAGAGATTTTGTTTAAGAAGACTATGATTCCGTTTGTTCCAAATGAAGACGTTGCCATCATAACCATTTCCGCCAATCCTTCCAAGGTTTCCTCGAGAAAACCTGTTAGGGTTACACCTGTTCCAAGAATTGCTCCGTTAATAATCACCGCTCCGGGTCCCATCCATATACCTCAGATAAGGCTATCCCATGGCATTACGGTGCTGATGTATATTACCATGGTGTAAAGCAAGATCTGAGGACTAAAGAAGCTGATAGTGATATCATTAATATTGTCGGGACCAGTAAGGTTACCCGAAGTGGAAGACTCTTTTCTCCCGAGATTTCCCCTTCGACTATTCATAAACCTGTTGTCATTCCATCTACTAGTACATCAACTACTGTCCCAATTCCTACTCCAGTTGTCACCCCTGTCGCCGAGCCATCTGGGACTCGGGGCAAAGAAGTTATAGCTGAGCCTGCCCGAATGGAGGCACCTAAGAAAATCATTGTAGAAACCTCTAAACAAGAAATAAAGGAAATTTTGAAAATCATCAAGAAGAGCGACTACAACGTAGTCGAGCAGCTGGGGCAGACCCCGTCAAAGATCTCCATGTTGTCCCTATTGTTGTGTTCTTAAGCCCATGCGAAGGCTTTAATTGCATTTCTCAAGACTGCACATGTGCCACATGAAACTTCAGCCGATCAGTTCAAAGATTGTATGGCCAGCCTGACTGCTGACAATGGACTAGGTTTTTCAGATACGGACCTGACCCCTAAGGGGAGAAATCATAATGATGCTCTGCACATTTCGATCGAGTGCAGGGGAACCACTATGGCCCATGTGCTGGTAGATACCAGATCCTCATTGAATGTTCTGCCAAAGAAAGCGTTAGACCGTCTAGATTTTGAAGGTTTGATTCTAAAGCCGAGTAGCATTGTGGTAAGGGATTTTGATGGATCCAAAAGAATGGTGCACGGGGAGGTGGACATCCCTGTCAAAGTGGGTTCTCAGACCTTTCGGTCCACCTTCTACATAATGGATATCAAGCCATTGTATTCTTGCTTGCTGGGTCGTCCTTGGATTCATAAGGCAGGGGCAGTTACTTCCACACTCCATCAAATGCTGAAGTATCTGGTGAAGGGGAAGATTGTCACGGTGCAAGGTGAAGAAGAGTATATGGTGAGTCATCTCAATTCCTTCCGCTACGTGGAGATGGACGGGGAATTCATAGAAACGCCTTGTCAGAACTTCTAAGAGGTCCCTTAGAATTTGGCATCAACTGAGGTTGCTACCAACAAACTTCCACTGAAGATTGCTTCTCTCAAGGATGCCAGAGGTGTAGTTGAGGAAGGTGGGTGTACCAATTGGGGTCAGCTCCCTGATTTCACTTACAAAATTGAAAAATTTGGTTTGGGCTTTACCACAGGAGCTCAAAGGGCTGTTAGGCGCGCACAGATTGGAAGACCTCCTCTACACATCAACAATCGGGGAGTTAATGCAATTGAGGACAGTGAAGAAGATTCAGACATCGACAGTTGGATCTACCCAAAAACCAATGGTGGACTGAACAACTGGACGACGAAGGACTTCATACATGTTTCTTTTATTCCGCAGTAATTGACTTTTGTTTTAAGATTTGTAATAAATAGTTTGGAACTTTATGGCCCGGTGCCTTGCCCGAGGCACCTTGGCTTTGCTTGTGAGGGCTTATTACTTGTCATTTTCATATATCATTAATAAAACATTGGATGTTTCTTGCATTGCAAATTTTGCGCTCCTTGTTTTTATTTTCTATTTCTCACTTTATCAAAACAACTATTCTCTTACACACACTCACGTATCATACTGCATATCCATATCCACTCTGGATCTCATTGATAACAGCTCTGCTACTGCCAGTTATGACTTCAAAAATCTGATCAACCAAGCCGAGGACGAAGGTGAGGATGATTGTGAGGTGCCTGGAGAACTTGCTAGACTATTACAGTAGGAAGAAAGGGCCTTACAGCCTCATGAAGAGCCAGTTGAATCAGTGAATTTGGGTACAGAGGAAGACATGAAAGAGGTTAAGATAGGTGCGAATCTGGAGCCTAGTGTCAAGCAACGGTTAATACAGATGCTACACGATTATGTTGAGATCTTCGCCTGGTCCTATGAAGATATGCCTAGTTTGGACACTGATAATATGGTTCATCGCCTGCCGACTAAAGAAGACTGCCCTCCGGTAAAGTAGAAGGTTCGCCGTATGCGCCCTGAAATGTCAGAAAATCAAGGCAAAGGTCATGAAACAATTCGACGCAGTATTCTTAGCTGTCACTTCTTATCCGCAGTAGGTTGCCAACATCGTTCCGGTGCCTAAGAAGGATGGTAAGGTACAAATGTATGTGGACTACAGAGATCTGAACAGGGCAAGCCCCGAGGATGACTTCCCACTTCCTCACATTGATGTTCTGGTCAACAACACCGCGCATCACAAGATCTTCTCCTTCATGGATGGTTTTTCTGGCTACAACCAGATCAAGATGGCTCCCGAGGACATGGAGAAGACAAACTTCGTTACGCAGTGGGGCACCTTCTGTTACAAAGTACTGCCTTTTGGGTTGAAGAATGCTGGGGCAACTTATCAGTGCACCATGGTCGCTTTGTTCCACGATATGATTCACCATGAGATCGAGGTTTATGTTAATGACATGATAGCTAGGTCCCATACCGAGGAAGAGCACCTTGATCATCTCCAGAAATTGTTTGACAGGTTGAAGACGTACAAGTTGAGGTTGAATCCGAACAAGTATACCTTCGAGGTAAGGTCTGGTAAGCTTTTGGGTTTTGTTGTCAGTGACAAAGGTATCCAGGTGGACCCTACAAAGGTAAAGGCCATACAAGAGATGTCGGCTCCCCGCGTAGAAAAATAAGTTAGAGGTTTCTTGGGACGCCTGAATTACATCACCAGGTTCATTTCACATCTGACTGCTACTTATGAGCCAATCTTCAAGCTGCTGAAGAAAGATCAAGTGGTAAAGTGGAATGATGAATGCCAGACCGCTTTTGAGAGAATCAAGGAATATCTTCAAGAACCCCGAATTCTGATGCCTCCAGTTGAAGGAAGACCTTTGATTTTATACTTGACAGTGCTAGACACTAGACAATTCAATGGGGTGTGTGCTGGGGCAGCATGACGAGTCTGGTCGAAAAGAGAACGCCATTTATTACCTTAGCAAAAAGTTTACCAACTGTGAGACCTGATACTCATTACTCGAGAAAACTTACTGCATTTTGGCATGGGCTGCTCACCGGCTGAGACAGTATATGCTGACTCACACTACTCTATTGATATCAAAGATGGATCCAATCAAGTATATTTTCGAGAAGCCTGCTCTCTCCGGAAGGATAGCAAGATGGCAGATGATCTTAACTGAGTACGACATCCAATACACAACCCAAAAAGCAATCAAGGGGAGTGTATTGGCGGATCATTTGGCGCATCAGGCCGTGGATGACTACCAGTCCATGAATTTCGAGTTCCCAGATGAGAATATCATGTTGGTAACCAACTGTGAAGAACCTGGACCGGATGAAGGACCTGAGGAGGGATCCCGATGGTCTATGTATTTTGATGGAGCCTCGAACGCATTGGGTAATGGCATTGGCGCTGTAATTATATCTCCTGAGGGCTGTCATACTCCGTTCACCGCCCGATTATGTTTCAACTGCACCAACAAATGGCGGAGTATGAAGCATGTATCTTAGGTCTTCAAGCTGCTATTGATCTGAGGATTAAGTTCTTAAGTGTATTTGGAGATTCCACGCTGGTGATAAGTCAGATCAAAGGCGAGTGGGATACGAAGCACCCAAATCTTATTCCTTACAAAGAGTATGTACTGACGTTGCTCCCCCACTTTTAGGAGATAACCTTTGAACACTTCCCAAGAGAGGAGAACCAGTTAGCCGACGCGCTAGCCACCATGTTTTCTATGTTTAAAGTCAAGTGGGACAATGAAGCTCCCCAGATTACCATTGAGAGGTTGGACGAACCCGCACATTGCTGTGACATTGAGACTGAAAAGGTAGCAGATAAACCCTGGTTTCACGAGGTAAAGAGGTATCTTAAGGCTCAAGAATACCCCGATGGGGAATCTGTTAATGATAAGAAGTTTCTGAGAAGATTCGCTGCGAAGTTCTTCAACAGTAATGGAATGCTCTATAAGCGTAACCATGATTCAACCTTACTGTGGTGCGTAGACAAGAGCGAGGCAGAAAAGATCATGGCATACCTACATGAAGGTACCTTCGAAACTCATTCCAGTGGACATACTATGGCGAAGAAAATCCTACGGGAAGGATATTACTGGTCTACTATGGAAGCCGATTGTTATCAGCATTCTCGAACCTGCCATAAGTGCCAAGTATACGCTGATAAGGTGCATGTGCCTCCGGTTCCCTTGAATGTTTTGACAGCTCCTTGGCCCTTTGCAATGTGGAGCATCGACATGATCGGAGAGATCAGACCTACTGTGTCTAACGGGCATCGCTTCATTCTGGTAGCCATTGATTATTTCACAAAGTGGGTTGAGGAAGCTTCCTTTGCTACAGTAACCAAGAACGTTATGGCGCGGTTTATCCAACACAACCTGATCTGTCGATATGGTGTACTAGAGAGGATTATCACTGACAATTGTACAAATCTCAACAATATGATGATCACCGAGCTCTGCAAACAGTTCAAGATACAGCATCACAACTCTTCTCCCTACCAGGAGAAGATGAATGGGGCTGTTGAAGCGACTAACAAGAACATCAAGAAGATTGTGCAGAAGATGACGGTGACATACAAAGACTGGCACGAGATGCTACCATTCGCTCTTCATGGGTACCGTACCTCAGCGCGGACGTCGACAGGGGCAACACCTTACTCTTTGGTGTATGGCATGGAGGCAGTACTACCCATCGAAGTCCAGATACCCTCTCTCAGGATTATAATAGATGCGGGTTTGAACAAAGACGACTGGATCTAAACCCGACTTGATCAACTGAATCTAATTGATGAAAAAAGACTTGCTGCTATCTGTCATAGTCAGACGTATCAAAAGCGAATGATCAAGGCTTTTAACAAGAAAGTCAGACGGCAAGAATATCAAGTTGGGGATCTAGTGATCAAACACATCATACTACCGCAAGGTGATCCCAGGGGCAAATGGACCCCTACGTACGAAGGTCCATTTGTGGTTAAGAATATTTTCTCGGGAGGAGCTATAATTCTAACCACCATGAATGGTGACGACCTTCCTCACCCCGTTAATGCAGACATAGTAAAAAGATACTACGCATAATCAAAGATCCGCTAGGTTGACTGGCCTAGGAAAAAATAAGGGCTTCCCAACGAACCAAAAGGGTTCGGGCAAAAGTAAGGGATGAAAATGAAAAAAAAACTGTACACCCGGCAAGTCGAAAACCTGAAAAGGAAACTTGGGAAAAAAAGGGTATCCCGGTGGACTGAAAACCAGAAAGGGCAATCCAGGCAAAAATTAGGGATCAAAGCGTAATACTATGTCTCATTGGATCACCTCGCAGCCAGACTTCGGTATCGACTATCAAGCTCGGACGACGCCAATCAATCTGATCAACCTTCGACCAAGCAGCAAAGTGATGAGATGCTTGAGGACATAAATGCAATAGTAGAGTTGGAACCCAATGGGACTGTTTCACATAGTTGTTTTTCTTTCTTAAACACAAATTGTAATTTCTATCTTTTGGCGGCGTTCTCTTACTAGAGCGTCATCCTTCTTGTACAAAACTCCTATTACAGGCTGTTGTACCTCAAAATTTTCCCTCCCATATTACTCAAAACATTTCAAGAAAGATCCTCAAGTTGCTCAAGGAAGTCCAAGGGTTGACCAGACAAGCTCTCTCCTAAGGCAGTCTACCTCAAATTAGGGTTTCTTGTTGCATCAAGATACTTGAGTCCAAGGGATCCCAAATTCTCACTATTATCCTAATATGTTCTCAAGATCATCCATGTCAAATTTCAAGCCTTGCAGAGGAAGTTTGCTTAGTCAATTTCTCAAAGGCCTGAAAATCGACTGTGCTAGGGCAAAAGTCAACTGTGGCCTATATACAGTCAAACTTCAAGATTTTTGATCAACATCCTCATTTTTAAGTTACTTTCATCATTTCATCAAGGGTTGATCATGATTCATCAAGGATTGCTCATAATTCATCAAGAACCAAAAGTTGCTAAATTAGGGTTTTGTAGGAAAAGTCAACTCAACTTTGACCAAGCATAACTTTCTCATACTTTATGAGAAATGACCCATACAAATCTCATTTTGAAGAGTATGCAATTATCTACAATCCATCTTCATCTCCCAAGTTCAAAATATGCACTCACAAGAAGTTATGAATTTGGACATTATAGGTCATTTTGAAAAGTCAACAAAAACACCTTTTTTTGTCAAAGCTTCATACATGAACATGGAAGAATCAATTGAGATGAGACCAAAATGGTTTCTTATAGGACATCTCAAGAATTCTAAAAAGTCCAAGAACACCTTCAAAGAGTCAAAATTGAGGAAGTTATGCATTGCTGAAGTTGACCCTTTTTGCAAAATTGTCAAAAGTCAACTATGCCTCAAATTGCAAATTTTGATAAATGGGCCTAATCTTTTGCACTTGTTTTGAGTTGGTAGCATGGTCCAAGAGTCCTAGATCTTCCCACTTGTATTTATCTTATTTTTATTATTTATTTTGATTTTTATTTGAATTAAATCAATTTAAATCAAAACAAATCATGGAAAATCCAAATTATTGAAACCTCAAGATATTGTGCATGTTTCAGATTCTATATCTAGCTAGCAAAAGATTGAAATCGTGCAAAGCCTTTGTGTGCACAAAAGATTGGTTTTGACCTATTTTTAGAAAGATTTTTAAGTGAATCAAATCCAAATCAAAAGTTATAATGGAGGAAGATTGAGAGCATAATTTTAAACCTAATTCATTCCTCAGTATATAGTATACAATTGCAGACCTAAAACAAAAGGCTGGAGAGGCGCACAAAGTCAGAACAAACTTGAAAAAATAAAAGAAAAGTGGTGATTCGATTTTGCACTTCCAGGCATTTTCAAGACCCTCTAGCCATCCCATTCGCTTCTTGGGATCACAAGCAAGCTATACCAATCAAGAACAAGCACTTTCAGGCGCTAAAAACCACTGTAAGTCAGTCACGACCTTGAACTTTTTTTGAATTCGAGTTGCATGATTCTGGCACTTATAGCATGAAATAATCACATGTTCTTGTACCTTAACACATTTACAAGCTATCTATAACATTCAATTGCATTTTTTTGGACTGTATCAAGATTTTCCATTGTTAGGGTTTTATGCTTCATTTTAGGATCTTTTGGTACAGGTAAAATTAGCCCTCAAGAAGGGCACCATCGTGCTCAGCAGGCCAAGACGAGTTGATCCATGGCCTTAAATTTTATTTATCTTGCTTGTGTTTGATTTTGAGAATTACAGGGTTTATAGTGACGGACGTTGTCCATAGGTAAAGGTCTTCAAACCTTTTAGCAACGGAGCGAGGTCAGGGATGAAGGCGTGGCAAGCAGTCATTCGCCTGTTTAAAATTTCGCGTGTTTGGACTATGTGTTTTGTTGTTTTCTCATATTATGATTATTGTTTATTTTATGTACAACAAAAGCATGCAGCGCAGTTGGTAGTGGAGCGTTTGGAAAAGGTTACAGGACCTGGGTTCGAATCCCAGGTCCCCCCATTTATTTCATATTATTTTTCTTTCAATAATCAGGCAAGCATACAAGGCATGAAGACCACCATGGAGCATCATCTCCTAACCATCAGATTACCAACCATCCAGATCTGAAGGCTATTGCATGAAGGTCCACCAAAAGCTCAGTCAACGCATAACACTTGAACATGGAAAGTCAACATGGGTCAGATTTGTTTGGGCCCAAAGCTTGCTATCCACACCTCCAAAAATCACTTTTTCAGGCCCATTTTTCTTTTTCTTTTCATTTATAATTCCTTTTATTTAATTTCTTTAATTATTTTTACTAACAAATTATTAATTCTTTTATCAAAAATCATAAAAATAATTATCATCCAATTAGATTTAGGTTTATTTTTTTATCAAAAAAAATTAATTAATTAAATTAATTTAATTTATTTATTTAATTTTAGGGTAACTTTAATAATTTTGTAAATAAATTAAAATTAATTAGAACAATTAGGGTTTTGTTTCTAACTAAATTCTATTTTCTTTTTTTTCTTAAAAAATAACCAAAATACAAAAATAGGCCATGAAAATTATTTTCTTTGAATTAATTTAATTATTAATTAATTTTGTATTTAATTTAAAAACCTTGTTCTTTTTCTTAAAAATAATCAAAAACAACAAAAATATTTTTTCTTTCGATTAGGTTAGACAGGGTCAAAACCCTAAGTTCTCTCTCGTTCTTAATTCATCGCGCGCGCTTTATTGTTTTATTTTTCCATATTAATGTAATTGCTCACAAGTTGTAATAGATTAATTAGGATTCTTCTCTTTTTTCATTTATCGTTTTGACGGGTTTATTTTTGGCTATGTAAATACCCGAAGCCTTGTAATAGCGTAGCTTATTTTCCGCATTTTAAATTCCGCAAATATTAACTGTTAGATGTATGAATAATAGGGATGCATGACAAGAATGTATGATTAACTTTAAAACGATTATCTAGGCCTAAATGTGCAAAGATAATAAAATTGAAATTGAATCACTCGCACATGCGCACTCCTAGGGTATACTCTCACTTCGGTTGCCTTCGGTAAACGATCGTTAAGTATAGGGTATTTTAGTGGTCGCTCTCTTGTCTCAAAGATCAAAGTTGCCTCGGAAAGGTTGCCTCAGAATATTACTAAGACGTCCTAACATTGCTTTAGTGATTGTACGTCCCTTTCGAATTGACCCTCAAACTCCAACGACGATGCTACCTACTCACTAATAGTGGGATAACACTGTCTAAAGGAAATGAACATACAACAATTCTTTTTTTCGAGTAGGTAGATTAGCTCCTAAGTACTTGCTCAAAACAAATAAACTTTTTCACACTTACACTCCTTTTCAAACAAAGTTTTCAAAAATACTTCGTAACACTCTTGAAGATAGAAGCAAGGGTTAAATTGAAGTCAAAACAAAAACTTTTCAAATCACACAAACACATAGAAGCAATTTTGAAAATGATGAGCAAGTACCTAAGAGCCCATAGAAAACTACAGATAGAAAGGGTGCTAATACCTTCCCTTTCTATAATCTACACCCCGTACTCAGAATATCTCGAAAAAGGAATTTTTCTGTGCTTTTTTCCTTTCCAGTTGGATAAAATAAAAGTCAGTGGTGACTCTTGCTTACCGTGACATTTTGCAAACACAAACGCAAAATGCAAACCAGCATTTCAAAACAGTCCCGGTTATGGCCACCGTATCACACATGTCAACTTCAAAATCAATACAAGTCACTTCCACAAAGCTTTGAGTTATTTCCCTTTTCCTGTTTTGTTTCGCAAGAACGTCCAATGGTTCATTTTTGATATATGCATTTGAAAATAATTGCTGCTCACAAATATTTACATAAAAAACAAAAGACAAATTACTCGTAATTCTAGGAACAGGGAAAACAAGAAGTGTCCAAAACCTTACAGTTACTCTACCTGTCAGGTACAGGGATAGATCCAGCTTGAGAACATGAGAAGTGGTGTATACACTCCCCACAGAGTAAAAAGTATCCAAAGATGGTGACGTCATCTTTCCCAAATAAGACATAACTCTCCCCAGCTAAGGTTCGCAATCGCGAGTGAATCAGTTTTTTTTCTGAGCAGAGTTTATTTCTCTCATCAGCAGAAATTCAAATCTCTGACAGAATTCCCTATCACCAGAAACGGAAAATTCATCCCCAGCTGAGTTATTTCCTCAAGTCAGCAGAGCTATCAGCAGAGTATATCCTCTCCAACAGAGTTATTCCCCACAGAGTTATCCTCAGACAGAGTCTCTCCTCGACAGAATATCCGTAAACAAGGGGGAAAATCCCTAGCATAGTCATCTTTGTTCACCATCCACAATAGAAGTAGAGAAACTATGGTTTTTTACAGCGGTCAAGAATACCATTTCTCATACTCTCCAAACAGCAATCAAGGATTTATTTTCCCAGATTCAGATTTTCACGTCAGTGTTTCATGTTCATGCATCATGACATGTGCATACATCACATATAACAGTCTCATTTATTTTGAGAACGTCAGCATACGATACATCTCATGCATCACACATAACTAACCCTGTATTTATTTCAGGAAAAGACAGTTATTATCAACAATTTCCATTAGGTACATGATCAACACTCGAAGCTAAAATAGAGTAATCATCGACAACAAATGCAACCTCATCCAGGTTCCTTCTCACAACCCTACTATCCAGGCTTTCATACCGAGGTAACCCTACTATCCAGGTTCCTTATCACAGCCAGACTATCCAGGCTTTCATCTCGAAGTAACCCTACTATCCAGGTTCCTTCTCACATCCCTACTAACCAGGCTTTCATCTCGAAGTAACCCTACTATCCAGGTTCCTTCTCACAACCCTACTATTCAGGCTTTCATCTCGAAGTAACCCTACTATCCAGGTTCCTTCTCACAGCCCTACTATCCAGGCTTTAATCTCGAAGTAACCCTACTATCCAGGTTCCTTCTCACAACCCTACTATCCAGGCTTTCATATCGAGGTAACCCTACTATCCAGGTTCCTTCTCACAGCCCTACTATCTAGGATTTCAACTCAAAGTAACCCTACTATCCAGGTTCCTTCTCACAGCCCTACTGACTAGGCTTTCATCTCGAAGTAACCCTACTATCCAGGTTCCTTCTCACAACCCTATATCCAGGCTTTCATCTCGAAGTAACCCTACTATCCAGGTTCCTTCTCATAGCCCTACTATCCAGGCTTTCATCTCGAAGTAACCCTGCTATCCAGGTTCCTTCTCACAGTCCTACTATCCAGGCTTTCATATCAAGGTAACCCTACTATCCAGGTTCCTTCTCATAACCTCACTATCCGGGTTCTTCCTCTCTTATCCCCAGACGACAGTCCACAACACTGTAAGACCGGGACCCGATCAAACACGATTGATTTCACACTTCCCCAATAAGTCGCGGTGCAGCGTATACCCCGACCAAACACACAGTTCACTTCCGCTTCCTCAAGCAGGAGTTATTTCCCCAGTAGGGTAACAAACAACTGAAGCTCCTAAAAACTCTATTTCTCGCAAGACAGAGACCATCATTTCCCGGCGGAGTCCTCCTCAGACAACAGGTATATGGGTTCTCGCAAAGGAATCTCGTATGCGATCAATGCTTCCTCGGATGACATATTTATGCCCATCTCCGACAATTCTCTAGCAACATCCGAATGGCATCTATAATCCCATTCCCGATATCACAAATCAAGTATCACTTCATGCGAGTGCAAATTTCTGGGCACTCTAGTGTTCAATCATCTTCCACCTTCAGATCACGAAAGGAAGACGAGCCAATCTACAACCTCAGGTTTAAGAAGATTGAACAGGGGCAGCTGTTGTACCCCAAAATTTTCCCTCCCATATTTCTCAATACATGTCAAGTGAGGTCCTCAAATTACTCAAGGGAGTCCAAGAGTTGACCAGACAAACTCTCTCTTAAGGTAGTCTACCTCAAATTAGGGTTTCATTTTGCATCAAGATGCTTGAGTCCAAAGGATCCCAAATGCTCACCATTGTCCTAATATGTTCTCAAGATCATCCATGTCAAGTTTCAAGCCTTGCAGAGAAAGTTTGCTCAGTCAATTGCTCAAAGGCCTGAAAATCGACTGTGCTAGGTCAAAAGTCAACTATGGCTCACATACAGTCAAACTTCAATATTTTTGGTCAACATCCTCATTTTGAAGTATCATTCATCATTTGATCCACAGTTGATCATTATTCATCAAGGATTGCTCACAATTCATCAAAACCCAAAAGTTGCTAAATTAGGGTTTTGTAGGAAAAGTCAACTCAACTTTGACCAAGCATAAATTTCTCATACTTTATTAGAAATGATCCATACAAAGCTCATTTTTAAGAGGATGCAATTCCATATAATTCATATTCATCTCCCAAGTTCAAAATATGCACTCACAAAAAGATATGAATTTTGACATTATAGGTCATTTTGAAAAGTCAACAAAAACACCTTATGGGTCAAAGCTTCATACATGAACATGGAAGACTAAATTGGGATGAGACTAAAAGGGTTGCTTAGAGGACATCCTAAGCTTTCTAAAAAGTCCAAGAACACCTCTCTAGGGTCAAAATTGAGAGAGTTATGCATTGGCCAAGTTGACCTTTTTTGCAAAATTGCCAAAAGTCAAATATGCTCAAATTTGCATTTTTTGCTAAATGGGCCCAACTGTTTATGCTTGCATGTCATTCCTAACATAGTCCACGACCTATGGAACCCTCCATGCTTTATTTATTCATTTATTTAATTTACTTTGATTTTGATTCATTTAAAATTCAAATAAATTCAAATAAAATCAAATAAATCCTAATAAATCATATATTGTGTTTTAGGGATGATTTTTGCATTAAAAGAAGATCCTATATGCTGTCAATTGAGAATCAACTCGTACAAGGCCAATTTGGTTGGAAAAAGATTGGATTTGAGAAAAATTGGAAATAAATCATATGCCATGAAAGGCCAAATCAAATCTCCATGATGAGCAAGATTGAGGTTGTTTTTGTTGACCTAATAGGTTGTATTACATATACAGAAGCAAGCCAAGGCAAGGGAGAGGTTAAGCAATCGTGAAAGAGGCAAACAAAACTCAAAAATTTCAAGAAAAGTGGTGATCCAATTTCCATATTAGAGACCAAATCGTGCCATTCTCACATTGCCAATAGATTGCTGGACATCCCAGGAGCATATTCCAATCAATTTCAAGCCTTTTCACGCCTAGAATTGTAAGTAACAGGTATCACGATTTGCTTCCAAACTCGTTTTCGTTTTCATCAATTTATACGCCATTTGCACGTTTTGACTGCATATTCTTGTTCCTTAACATGTTTGCAAGCTAATCATCATATTCAATTGTGTTTTTGGTGATTGTATGAAAAACTACCATGGCTAGGGTTTCGTGTTGAGTTTTAGGGCTTTGCGGGATAGGTGAAATTGGATGTTGATTCTGGTACCATGAGACTCGTGAGGATGAGACGAGTTGATTGGTACCAGCCATGGTCATTTATATTGCTTGTGGAGAGTTTTTGAAAAACGCAGGTTTGTAGCTACAGCAAGTCAACCGTAGGTAAAGGTATTATTACCTAAAACGACGGTTGGGAGGAAGAAGATGGATGCGATTCCCAGGTCCCAACCTTCATTCATGTTAGTTTTCAACAAGCAGTCCATCGCTTTACAAATCTAGAGGCCCACCATGTACCATCAGGATCTAGCCATTCAACTCATTAGTGCTCCAGATCAACGCGCTACCCTTGGAGGACCACCATACGCCCCAGGTCAACGTATGCATTGGATCAGGGAAAGTCAAAATGGGTCTTAACCATTTGGGCCTAGAAATTCAATTTCAACCCCCTTTTTCAGCAAACACCACCAGGCCCATATTTCTTTCTTTTTCTTTTAGTTTTTTTTTAAATCTTTCAATATTTATTTTATTCACTTTAATTTACAAATTAATTTATTTTTTATAAAAGCCATAAAAATCAATAATTCACAAAATTAGGATTAGTTTTTTTATTTATCAAAATTAATTTAATTTAGTTTAATTTAGGAAATTGTAATTTGTTTTCAAAAATAAAATCAAATAGAAATTAGGTTAGACTTTTCCTTTAATCTTATTTTGTTATTTTTCTCAAATAAATAAAAATACAAAAAATAGGCTTTTAGACAAATTAATTTATTTTTCTTAGTTTAAAATTAATTAGACTTAGGATTTTTCTTTAATTTAGAAATTCCATTATTTTCTCAAAACAAGACAAAAACATTTTTTTAACTAATCGCAATTAGGTTTAGGCAAGGGTCAAAACCCTAGTTGCTCCACATATGATTCATCGCGCGCGTATTATTATTTTTACCAATATTTCTTTAAATGCTCATGGTTTGTAATAGTTTAATCTAGGGTTTTTTTTATTTATCGCTTTTTTCCGGGTTTTTGGCTATGTAATTAATCCCCCTCCCCGAAGCCTTGTAATAGCGTAGATTTATTTTCTCGCATTTTAATTCTTGCAAATATTTGACTGTTTAGATGAATGCTAATAGGATTGTATGGCAAGAATGCATGACAAATTAACACAGTTAGAAAACCCTAATGTGCAAAGATTAAATAACTGAAAACAGATCACTCGCACATATCACTCTTAGGGTATACTCTCACTTCGGTTGCCTTCGGTAAACGATCATTAGGTATAGGGTGTCTTAGTGGTTACCCTCCTGTCTAACAAATATCAAATGTCCCATTCAAATGTTGCCTCAGAAATGTTGCATCGAATATGATCTTAAGACTTTAGGGTTATTACTAAGTCGTCCTAACATTGCTTTAGTGATCGTACATCCCTTTCGAATTGACCCTTACAACTCTAAACGACGGTGCTACCTATTTCTCAATAGTAGGATAGCGCTGTCCAAACGAAACGAGAATAGAAACGATCCTTTTTCGAGTAGGTAGATTAGTTCCTAGGTACTTGCTCAAACAAACAATCTTTTTCACACCAAACACTTTTCAAACAAAGTTTTCAAAAACAACTTCGTAAAACTCTTGAGGACAAAAACAAGGGTTAAAACGAAGTAAAACAAAACTTTTCAAAACAAGCACACACAAGCAATTTCAAAATGAGCAAGTATCTAAGAGCCCGTAGATAACTACGGATAGAAAGGATGCTAACACCTTCCCTTTCTATAATCTACCCCGTACTCAGAATATCTCGAAAAAGGATTTTTTTTTCTGTACTTTTTCTCTTTCCGGTTGGATGAAATAAAAGTCGGTGGTGACTCTTGCTTACCGTGACATTTTGAGAACAAAAAAAATGCAAAACACAAACCAGTATAAACAATCGATTCTGCCACCGTATCACAATGTGCTAGAGAGAATCATCACTGATAATGGTACCAATCTCAATAACATGATGATCACCGAGCTCTGTAAGCAATTCAAGATACAACATCATAACTCTTCTTCCTACCGACCGAAGATGAATGGCGTTGTCGAAGCGGCTAACAAAAACATCAAAAAGATCATACAGAAGATGACAGTGACATATAAAGACTGGCATGAGATGTTACCATTTTCTCTTCATGGGTACCATACCTCAGCACGGACGTCGACAGGGGAAACACCCTATTCTTTGGTATATGGCATGGAGAAAGTCCTACCTATTGAGGTCCATATCCCTTCTCTAAGGATTATGAAGGATGCAGGTTTGAACAAAGACGATTGGATCCAGACTCGACTTGATCAACTGGATTTGATCGATGAGAAGAGACTTATTGCTGTTTGTCATGGTCAAATGTGTCAAAAACAGATGATCAAGGCTTTCAACAAAAAAAGTCAGACGCCAAGAATATCAAGTCGGGGATCTAGTAATCAAATGCATCATACTACCGCAAGGTGATCCCAGGGGCAAATGGACTCCCACATACGAAGGGCCATTGGTGATTAAAAACATTGTCTCAGGTGGAGCCATGATTCTAACCACCATGGACAGTGACGACCTTCCTCACCTTGTCAATGAGGACATAGTGAAAAGATACTATGCATGATTAAAGACCCGCTAGGTTGACTGGTCTAGGCAAAAATAAGGTCTTGCCGACGAACCAAAAGGGTTCGGGCAAAAGTAAGGGATGAAAACGAAAAAATTTGTACACCCGACAATTTGAAAACCTGAAAAGGAGGCTTGGGCAAAAAGGGGTATCCCGGTGGACTGAAAACCCTAAAGGGCAGTCCAGGAAAAATTTAGGGATGTAAAGCGTATCACTATGTCCCATTGGATCACCTTGCAATCAGACCTCAGTATCAACTATCAAGCTCGAACGACACCAATCAATCTAATCAGCCTCGGACAAGCAGCAAAGTGATGAGACGCTCGAAGACATAGCAACAATATCATAATTGAAATTCAATGGGATTGTTGCACATATCTGTTTTCTTTTCGTTGTACACAATATTGTATAGCTTCCATTTTTACGGCGGCATTCTCTTACTGGAGCGTTGGCTTCCTTGTACAAAAATGCATGTTATAGGCCAATGATTTATTCTTGACATATGCATTTGAATATGATTGTTGTTCATAAATGTTTGTATAGGAAATGAAAATACAATTGCTTGTAACTTAAGAAACAGGGGAAAAAATGTCAAACCCGACAGTTACTTTGTCCAGCAGGTACCGGAGCAGAGACAACCATGAAACACAGTCATCAGTACATACGACCCCATGGCGCATACACTCCCCACATATTAGAGGCAGTCAAAGCATTATCAGCTTCCCCAAAACAGGAAGTACTCTCCCCATCCAGGTTCCTTCAGAAAACTGACATCTATATTCTCCAACCGAATTTCATAATCGCAAGCGGTCCATAAAGTTTTCTCCCGAACAAAGTTTATTTCTCTGAATACAGAAGCTCAATCCCCGACAGAGTTTATCCCTCCAGCTATGGAAGTTCATCCTCCAACAGAGTTAGCTCCCTGCAGAGTTATTCTCAAGCAGAGTCTCTCCCCGGACAGAATATCCGTAAACAAGGAGCAAATCTCCAGCATAGTCATCTCCGTTCACCATCCCCAGCGGAAGTAGAAGAACCACGGTTTTCTACAACAGTCAGGAGTGCTATTTCCAATACTCTCAGGCAGCAATCAGGGATTTATTTTTCCAGACTCGAATATGGCACAATAGCATCTCGTGTTCATACGTCATGACATACGCATACATATCGCATACAACATAATCTCACTTATTTTGAGAACATCATCCCACCATGCATTTCATGCATCACTTACAATTAACCCTACTATCTTTTAAGGAAAGACAATTATCATTGACAATCCCAACAGGTATACATGTCATATCTGCAGACAGCTAACTGAAAATCATTTCTCGAAACCAAACGGGTCAACTAACTTACGTGATCATATCAAAGTAAACCTATGATCCAAGTTCCTTCCCATAAGCCCAATTATCCAGGCTTTCACCTTGAAGTAACCCTACTATCCAGGTTCCTTTCCATAAGCCCTACTATCCAGGCTTTCATCTCGAAGTAACCCTACTATCCAGGTTCCTTCCCATAAACCCTACTATTCAGGCTTTTCATCTCGAAGTAACCCTACTATCCAAGTTCCTTCCCATAAGCCCTGCTATCCAGGCTTTCATCTCGAAGTAACCATACGATCCATGTTCCTTCCCATAATCCCTACTATCCAGGCTTTCACCTTGAAGTAACCCTACTATCCAGGTTCCTTCCCATAAGCCCTACTATCAAGGCTTTCATCTCGAAGTAACCCTACTATCCAGGTTCCTTCCCATAAGCCCTACTATCCAGGCTTTTCATCTCGAAGTAACCCTACTATCCAGGTTCATTCCCATAAGCCCTGCTATCCAGGCTTTCATCTCGAAGTAACCATACTATCCAGGTTCCTTCCCATAAGCCCTACTATCCAGGCTTTCACCTTGAAGTAACCCTACTATCCAGGTTCCTTCCCATAAGCCCTACTATCCAGGCTTTTCATCTTGAAGTAACCCTTCTATCCAGGTTCCTTCCCATAAGCCCTACTATCCAGGCTTTCATCTCGAAGTAAACCTACTATCCAGGTTCCTTCTCATAACCTTACTATCCATGTTTCTTCTCCCTTATCTCTAGACAAAAGTTTACAACACTGTAAGACCTGGATCCAACCAGATACGGTCGATTTCACATTTTTCCAATAAGTCGCTGTGCAGCCTGAACCCTGACCAGATATGTAGTTTACTTCCACCTCCTCAATCAGGATTTAATTCCCCAGTAGAGTAATGGACAACCGAAGCTCCTATACTCTATTTCCCATGACATAAATCAACATTCCCCGGCGAAGTACTCCTCAACGGCAGGTACATGAATTCTCGCAAAGGAATCTCTCATGCAACCGATATCTTTTCTGGATGGCATCTTTAAGCCCATCTCCGAAGATTCTCTGTATACTTCCAAATGTAATCTGTAAGCCTATTCCCGATATCACCAATCAGTATTACTTCATGCGAGTGCAAATTTTTGGGCACTCTAGTGTTCAATCATCTTCCACCTTAAGATTACGAAAGGCAGAACAACCAATCTACATCCTCGGGTTTAAGAAGATTAAACAGGGGAAGATGTTGTACCCCAAAATTTTCCCTCTCATTTCACTCAAAGACATGCCTTTAGAAGTCCTCAACTTGCTCAAGGATACCTAAGGATTGACCAGACAAATCCTCCTCATAAGACAATGAGCCTCAAACTAGGGTTTCCACTTTCATCAAGATGTTTGAGTTCCAAGGGTCCTGGTCTCTATTTCCATAATATTTCCTCAAGATCATTCATGTCAAGTTTCATGCGTTGCACAAGAAGTCAACTCAGTAAACTGCTCAAATGCCTAAAAATCAACTGTGTTAGGTCAAAAGTCAAATATGGGCCACATATAGTCAAACTTCAAGATTTTTGGTCAAAATCAACATTTTGAAGTGATATCCATCATTTAATCAAGGATTGATCATGATTCCTCAAGGAATACCCCAAATTCATCAAAACTCAAAAGTTGCTAAATTAGGGTTTCTATAGGAAAAGTCAACCAAACTTTGACCAGGCATAACTTTCTCATGCTTTATCATAAATTTCCCATCCAAGGCTCATTTTGAAGAGGATTCAATTACCTACAGATCATATTCAGCCCTAAAGTTCAAGAAATTCACTCATGAAAAGATATAAATTTGGACAGTATAGGTCCTCTTCAAAAGTCAACAAAAACACCTTTTGGGTCAAAGCTCCTTACATTATCATGGAAGATCCAATTGAGATGAAACAAAAAGGATTGTTTAGGGGACATCATAATATTTCTAAAAAGTCCAAGAACAACCTCCAAGGATAAAAATTGAGAAAGATATGCATTGTCAAAGTTGGCCATTTTTGGAAATTTGCACAAAGTCAACAATGCCCAAAATTGCATTTTCTCCACATGGACCTATCTTTTCAAGTTTGGAGCTTGTTTCTAACATGGTCCATGACCCATGAACCACTCCATGCCTCATTCACTTATTTATTTAATTTATTGTGATTTTATTCATTTAAAATTCAAATAAAATCAAAATAAATCATATAAGTTGCTTTTGGGATGATCTTGACATTGAATGAAGATGATATATGCTGTCAAACAAAGATCAAATCATGCAAGGGCTGATTGGAATGAAAATGGAATGATTTAGCCAATTTTGGAAACAAAGAATATCACTTGCAAATCAAATCTCTTTCTCATCAATCTCCAAGATTTAGTCCAAATTTGTTAACCTAAATCAGTCCCTTATATGTCCACAACGCAACAAAAGCAAAAAAAACAAGGATTGGGTCGTGAAAATTACAAGAACAAAACACAGTTTTTTTGTCAAAAAGTGGAGGTCAATTTTGATTCCATAGCCCGTTTCAGGTAATTCCAAGTCCATCAATATGTTCCTGGACGTCTCCTGAAGCTAACAGCATCGTTTGCACGCGTCAAAGCACCCGAAATCGCATCTTGACACTCACGGTTTGTTCACGTTTTCTTCAATCTCGATTTCGCTCATTCATACATTATAAATTCTATTTGACTGTATTTTCGTGTTTATAATCATCACATGAATGTGTATGTATAGTCAATTTAAGTTTGAGCGCATGTATAATCATCTGCCATTGTTAGGGTTCCAAAGCTTCAAATTGGGGATTCTCTATAGAGGCGAAATTAGGACAGATCAAGGGTACCAATGAACTAAGAGCATAATTTTTAATTGATCTATGCCCTTAATTAGAATTTATTTGGCTTGTATTGCATTTTTGATTGTTGCAGGATTATAGCTATGGATAAAAACTGTCACTATAGCCTTTTGTGACAGTTTTGTCCGTAGGTAAAAGGTTTGGCATCAAAGACAACAGTCTGGGGAGAAGACGATGATGTGGCTGATAACCATTGGAGGATTTGAATCCGCCAGCGTTTTTGGGGCATAATACCTAATTTCCTTTATATTTTATTTTCTTAATTATATGTATGAATGAGCAGTCCAACACAAATGGTTAAGGAAGGAGTATGTGAAGCTAACGTCCTGGGTTTGATTCCAGGCGTGAGCTTTTGTATTTTTCTCATTATTTCTCTACAGATTCAATGTGTTGTACGCCCTGGTCCATGCTATGCACCCAAGATCCACGCCATCAGATCATGTCGTGGCCAGATCTCACGCCTCCAGTTGCAGTCATATGATGGACCTCCTGAAGACCAGCTGCACTGAATCTCACGTTGGATACTGGGCTTATGAATCTTGGGCTTGGAAAAATCAGCGTTGCACCCCTAGAATTGCTTTCACTACAGGCCCAATTTATTTCCCTTTTAATTTCCTTTGTTTAATTATTTGCTTAATCATTTTTTACAAAAAAAAAAATCATTTTTTTTATTTAATCAAAATATCATAAAAACATTAAAAATCAGATTTTTTTATGAAATATTTTATTTCATTAATTAATTAGGTTAATTTAATTAGGGCAATTAACTTCTTTTTCCATAATTAAAATCAATTAGAAAATTAGGTTTAATTTGCAAATATTTAATTTTCTCAATCAAAAAATAACAAAAATATTTTCCTTGATTTCCTTCGAATTTAGACTTTGATTCTCGTATTAAATTCGTCTCGCGCATATTTACTTATTTTTAATTCCAATTATTGTAACTTTTTCGAGGTTTGTAATAGTTTTTAATTAGGGTTTATTTTATCACTTTTTACTTACTGTTTAATCTCCAGTTTGGTTATGTAACCCCCTCCCCGAGACCTTGTAATAGTTAGGACTTTAATTTCTTGCACTTTTAAATTTCCGCACCTATGAACTGTCTAGATGTATGGATAATAGATTTGCATGCAAAAGACAAATGAAATTAAAACAGTATATCACCTTAATTGTGCAAATATTAAATAAATTGAAATCAAACACATGCACATGCTCACTCCTAGGGTTTGCCTTACTTCGGTTGCCTTCGGTAATTAGTCATGAAACATAGGGAATTTTAGTGGTTTCCCTTCAGTCCCGAAAGATAAAAAATGACTCATTCGAATGTTGCCTTAGAAAGATCTTTAAGACTCTAGGGTAACTACCAAGGTTTCCTAACCATTTCTTTTGTGACCGTACTTGTCCCTTCGAATGACCCTTTAACTCCAATGATGGGGCTACCTACTCCTCAATAGTAGGATAGCGCTGTCTAAAGGAAACGAGAACGAATAGTCTTTTTCGAGTAGGTAGAAACTCTTAAGTACTTGCTCAAAACAATAAAAACTCTTTTACACAAACACTTTCAAAACAGTTTTCAAAAAACAACTTCGTCACACTCTTGAGGACAAATACAAGGGTTATCACGAAGTTAAACAAAAACTTTTCAAAACACACAAGCAATTTCAAAATGAGCAAGTACCTAAGAGCCCGTGGAAAACCACGAATAGAAAGGATGCTAACACCTTCCCTTTCTATAATCTACTCCCCGTACTCATAAACATCTTGAAAAAGGTTTTTTCTGTTCTTTTTCCTTTTCCTTAGTTGGATGAAATAAAAGTCGGTGGCGACTCTTGCTTACCGCGACATTTGCGAATACAAAATGCAAACCAGTATAAACAGGCAGTTCTGCCACCGTATCACAACATGCCATACATATTGTTGTACCCCAAAATTTTCCCTCTCATGTCTCAAGGGCTCTTATAATTACTTCAGTCAAGTTTTAAGCCTCAGATCACAATTTTCTAAGAAGAATCATTCAAATTGTCAAAAGGGGGCAAAATGAGAAAAATCGGAGTTTCAGCTGGAAATAGTCAACCAGACGTTAAAAAGTCAAACTTTTACTTTTTTGACCAAATTTGAGTCCCAAAAATCACATTATGTCAAGACATCCAAAAATATGAAATTTGATCATCAAAAATCAAGAGAATCAAAATCCAACTTTGCAAGACTTTGAAATTTTTCTAAGTATTTTCTATACTTGGTTAATCTCATTTACTTCATGACATATTTTACTACAATTCCAAATAATTCAATATGATGCAAGTAATTCAAGTTATTACAAAGTGGCATTTTTGCAAAATTACAAATTCTAAAACTATGTCTTGTTTGAATTTTCTCAAAAAACCCTGCCACAATATTTTTACCCTTGACATAATGTGTATAAAATATTCCACAAGACCAAATTTGTGTCATGCTACAAATTATACTGTCCAGGTTGAACAAAGTGTGTTATGCTACATTTCCACAACACCCCAAAACCTGCTCCATTGCTGCCCCACAAGAAACCTTGTGCTATGCTGCACCACAAGTATGCATATGATGTCCTATACAGTCCAAAACTGCTCTATGCAGTCTGCCCAAACCTGCATCATAACAACCCCAATATTGCACCAAAATGGCAAAAGAAATTTGTGTGAAGAAAGTATCTAAACAGTAGGCAAAAACAATTCAAAATAACTTATTTTGTTTCCCCCCTAAACCTCAGTCAAGGGTCTACAAAAAGGATTGTCTCATAAGTAATAAG
Organism: Vicia faba; assembly: GCA_948472305.1. Classification (NCBI taxonomy): domain Eukaryota; kingdom Viridiplantae; phylum Streptophyta; class Magnoliopsida; order Fabales; family Fabaceae; genus Vicia; species Vicia faba. The sequence continues at coordinate 779,837,159 of OX451735.1, forward strand.
GGTTGGAAATTAGAGAGAGGATAGAGAGTTTTGTTGAGCAAAAAAACAGTATTCTTTGTAACCTTGACTCATTCATTCAAAACCAACTCTGTTCTTATTCAAAACAGAATCCCAATCCATTAATCCATCATACAAACTCTCCCATAAGCCAAACACCTCATCATACACAAAGATTGTCCAAACATAAAAACAATCCATGTAGTGCTATCATCTTCACCCTCAAGACACCAAAAACAACACAATATAGTCTAACTTAATTTCAACAGTCTGGAGCAGCTTTCTGAAGATTCATTAGGGCCATTATAGTATTTGGAAAAGCATTCAGATTTAAAACAGTCAGTGCAGCCCAAAGGTAAGTCTTCCTGACTTGATATCTCTTCGCACATCATTGATGATTTGCCTTTGAAGATAAGGTGTAGTGTTTTATTATCCCTTTGAACTATTCGTTTGCTTATTGTTTAGGCTTATCAAATCATTTGCTGTTTACGTTTACCCATCATATGCTGTAAACTAACCTGTACAGACAAGAAAAACCATGTTCAAGGCAAAAAAATGCAGGATGAGTCGACACATACCCACATGCGTCGACCCTTTCTAAGTGAAAAAACAGAGTATGAGTCGACACATAGCCTTATGCATCGACTCATACTGTAAAAAATCTCCAAAATAGAAACGGGAAAGATGTTTGAGTCGACACATACGCATTTCGTGTCGATACAAGAAGAAGTATGAGTCGACACATCTCAGTATGCATCGACTCATACTGAGTTTGGTCAAGTTTTGCAGGGGCAAGGAAAAGCTATGTGTCGATGCATAGCAACATGGGTCAACACATAGCAGTTCAAAAATGAATTTTTTTTCTTTATTTTACACTGTTTTTACATGGTGTTCATTATTATTCGATATGGTTGTAATATTTCAGTTTCCACTTTATCCCCATTGTTAATTTGTACCCCCATCCCCCTAAAGTGATGTAATAGCTTAGGATTTATTTCCCGCATTTTTACTTGTTTTCATATATTGCTAGTAATTAGGATGTATGGCAAGATAAAATTAACAAATAGATAACCTTTAAATACAAGACAAAATGCATGCAAACTAACACACTTGAACACTAGCACCTCTAGGGTGATCTCATTTTGTTGTCTTTCGTAAAATAGTCATGTCCCTCGAATATGGGACGTTTTAGCAAAGACCCTTCGATAAAAAAGATCATAGTCCCCCGATGACCCTCGATGTTGCCTCCGGTAAAACGGTCTAGTCCCTAAAATGACATTACTAAAATGTCACATAGGTTGCTTTCTATGACTATACAAACGTCCCACACCCGTCCCTTCACATCCAACGATGGGGCTTCTTACCAAAACAATGGTAAGGTAGCAACATCTAAAAGAGGAGGAAAAGAACATTAAAGACCTTTTGAGTGGGTAGATTCGCTCCTAGTTGCTCGCTTGCTCACAACAAAAACATTTTTTACACCAACACTTTCATCTTGAAACATTTTCAAAAGACAAACACTTTGTACTCATTCTTATAGAAACGAGAGCCATTACAAAGAAGACACCTTTTCAAAATCACTTTCAAAAACACATTCCACAAACATATATTTAAACTATTTGCGAAACAACACTTTGTACGCATTCTTATAGAAACGAGAACCATTACAAAGACATTTTCAAAATACTTTCAAAACCCACACCACAAGCACATTCAAACAAAAGCAAGTGATCTAGCAAGTAACTAAGAGCCCATGGAAAACCATGGATGAAAAGGGTGCTAATACCTTCCCTTTTCATAATCTACCCCCCGAACTCAAGAAAACATCTCTAAAGGTCTTTCCTATGCTTTTTCACCTTTTCTTATTGGATAAAAGAAATGTCGGTGGCGACTCTTGTTAAACCGCAACATTTGCGAATACAAACGCAAAACAACCAAGTCAATTCTCCCACTGTATCACAGAACGGGCGACTCTGTTGGGGAAATACTTAAAAGTGGGGTTACCTTAGGGTTAGATCACATTTACTTGCCTTCATTTGTTTGAATTGATTGTTGTATATTATTGGTTCCTTGTTTGGGTTTGTTTTGATCCTTTACCCGGATCTGGGGCACCTTTTTAGGTAAGTAGCAATAGATTATGGAAACTGTACGGCGTAGACCAATATGGTTGAAATAATGGCTATGTTAGTGTGACGCATTTGTGCGTACCGATATCCCTCGTGGTGAATCGAGGAGAATACGGGGCCGCTGAGTGGCGTCGTAAAGCACTAATTGACTTTAGAACCCTAATTGAACAACTTGGCCATTAAGACATAGTGATATAACCGGTTTCGGTGTAGAGCTAAAAATTGGTTAATACTCGATACTACACTCATTGAGGCTAGACTTTTGGGATATCTCGGCTGCAAGAAAAGATTGATTATGCTGAGACAATGCCTAAGAGAAAGGTCGGTGATATTGAGATCCTGTAGAACCCGATCACTATTACTAGGACAGGTTGAGCAAACTAAACTTCAAGAGGGTACTTACATATAAAACCCCATGCAAGCCTAAAACATAGGGACTTGTCTGCTTTGTGTGTATATATATCTACTTGTACATAACATCATAAACATCATAAGCATCATACGCATGCTCACTAACCATTTTAAGGATTTAGAAATTTATCTTTGTTTTTATTTTGTAGGTCATGGATTTCGTCCGAAGGAACACCATCTGAATCAGCTTTGTAAAAGCACACCCTCAGCTTCAAGAGTTAGCCTCAAGAGTGCCCGGGGATTCTCCTTTTACCAAGAAATATGATCAACTCCTAGTTTGGCTACATCCGGTTTCCAAGAAGAGATGATGTGTTTGTTGTTCCAATTCTTTGATCCCGTACATCATTGTTTCACTTTCCCGGACTATCAGTTAGTACCTACATTGGAAGATTTTTCTCTACTCTTAGGGGTGCCCGTGCTTGATCAGATACCATTCACCGGTCTAGAAGGGATTCCAAAGCCTGAAGTCATCACCGAAACTTTGCATATGAAGAGAGTCGACATCATAGCCAATTGGGAGACAAGAAGCGGGGTTAAAGGTTTCCTAGCCAAGTTTCTATTGGAGAAGGCTCGTTCATTCTGGGACGACATGGATTTCCAAGATTTTGAAGACATCCTAGCTCTTCTCATTTACGGTTTGGTTCTGTTCCTTAACTCGGATCAATTCATAGATGTTAATGCCATCAAAATTCTTCTCTCTCGCAATCCCGTACCTACCTTACTGGGAGACATCTTGAATTGTCTTCATACCCGCACCATGAAGAAGAGAGGTACTCTTTTATGCTGTATTCCCCTACTCACTAAGTGGTTCACTTCACACCCACCTCAATCAGCATTGAAGAACGAGCAAAGACTGACATGGTCCCAAAGGTTGATGTCCCTCACCCATTCTAACATCCGTTGGTGTTCGATATCCTTGGAAGGTGTCTCTATCATTGACCGCTGTGGGGAATTCCCTAACATCCCTCTACTTGGTATTAGGGGAGGTATCACCTATAATCCCTTCTTAGCTCTTCGACAGTTTGGGTATGCCCGAAGAGACGGCCCTCATGAGATGCTCATTCAAGGTCTGGTGTTCGACTATGACAAAGAAGACCAAGGTTACCGCCAGAGGTTTACACGAGCTTGGAGAATGGTGAACAAGGTGGACAATAGGACTTTGGGACGCAAAAACTCTATCCCTCTCGAGCCTTACCTTAGGTGGGTACGAGCTCGTGCTCAGATACTCATGATGCCTTGCCCTTCCATCCTCCCTGTTATCATAAAGCCTGTTGTTGAAGGAGACGTCCCATACACTGTCCTTCATCCTGACATGCCTACCTCTCTCGAAGACTTGCAAAAATCTTGGGTTCAATTGAAGGAAGAGCGAGACACATTTGAAGCCCAATTTTACGCCAGTGAGAAGAAGGTTCTGGAACTCACCAAGCTGCTTCATGAAGAGCGGAATATGAACGCCTACATCGCTCCAAAGAGGATGCGTTCAACCTTTCTATCTTAGGAGTTTTTATTGTATTTTGTTTCTTCCATTGTAAGCCCAAAGAGGCATGATGTACTCAAACTCGGATTTAATATAACGTGTGTTCCTTTTGGTTTGAACAAATTTAAATCTCTAATTTCCTTGAAATCATTTGCATATTGCATTTTCATTCATCATAATATCATACAGGTTTCTTACAACAGGTCTCCTTATCCTTCTATTGTTTATTTCAGTGAGATGGATATTGAACAGACAGTGAAAGATCTTCAGGTGCAGAACATCAAGTTTCAACAAATGCTCTTGACTCTGACAAAAGGACAAGAGGAGTTAAAGACCCTACTGGCCAAAGAGAAGAAGAAGAAAGCGAAGAAACCACCCGGTATTGTGGTCATGGGAAGAAGGTTCAAAGGACAAGCCAGACGGACTTTAGACTTCGCAACATCATCGGGTGAAGGAGATAATCAAGAAGACAAGACCAAAAAAGTGAACAACAACCCAACATCCGAAGAAGAGGAAGAACCTGACTACTCTGAGGAACAATATCCTCCTGCTGATAATAAATACAAAGAGCTAGAGGACCGTTTGAATGCTATGGACGTCCAGAGGGTACCCAGACTGGATTTTAAAGAGTTAGGACTTGTCTTAGGGGTTGTCATCCCACAGAAATTCAAGGTCCCCACTTTCACTAAATATGACGGTGTCTCTTTCCCGAAGCTGCATTTAAGGTTATACGTCAGAAAGATTCAACCCCATACGGCTGATAAGAATCTGTGGGTGCATTTTTTCCAAGAGAGCTTATCAGGGAAGCAGTTGGATTGGTTATATAAATTGGAAGGGACTAATATTCGTAATTGGGAAGATTTGGCTGTTGCTTTCTACAAACAATATCAGTACAATACTGACTTAGCTCCAAATCAGACGCAATTGCAAGGCATGTCTATGGGTACAGGTGAAGGTTTCAAAACCTATGCTCAGAAATGGAGGGATCTCGCAGGCAGAGTCCAACCCCCTCTATCTGACAGAGAATTAGTGGATATGTTCCTAGGCACATTATCAGGTCCATTCTTCAACCACCTGATCGGAAGTTCCTCAGTTGGATTTACTGAACTAATCATGACCAGTGAGCGGGTCGAAGCTGGTATAAAAAGTGGAAAAATTCAAAGAGATGCATCCTCAAGCACAATGAAGAAACCCTTCACTGGTAAGAAGGAGGACAGTGCCATTTATAACCCGAGAGATCAGAGCAGAGCGGGATACCGTCCAACGGTAAGTGCTGTAATAATACCTAGGCTTGCGGATACCCCACAACGCAACAATCAACAAAGGGTAGAAAGACCACAAAGGCAGTTCACCCGGATCAACATGACATTGACAGAGGTTCTACCCCATCTGCTGAGATCTAACTTGGCAACTTTAAAAGAGGCTCCCAAGAATCCTAATACCTCCTCTCCTTGATACAATCCGAACGCTCGGTGCGCCTATCATTCTGAGGGTCCTGGTCATGACACAAATGACTGTTGGGCACTAAGAAATAAAGTACAAGATTTGATTGAAGCCAAGGAGATTGAGTTTGATGCTCCAGAGAAGCCCAATGTCATAACTGCTCCCATGCCTAAGCACAACCATGGAGTTAACACCATTGATACTGATCTATTCATAACCTCAGTGGACGAAGTTTCTACTCCTCTTATGGCTGTTAAGAAGAATTTGTTGTTGGCCGGTTTATTTCCGGGTTGTGCTGAAGGTTGCCACATGTATTCATTTCTACCTTCTGGTTGCCATTTGCTGAGGTCAGGTGTTCAACGCCTGATGGACAACAAAGAAATTTTGTTCGAGAAAACTCTGGTTCCCGTTGTTCAATCTGAAGACATTGCTATCATAACCATTTCCACTAATCCTTCCAAGGCCTCCTCGAGAATACCTGTTAGGATTACACCCGCTATAAGAATTGCTTCGCTAATAATCACATGTCCTGGTCCTATCCCGTACGCCTCAGACAAAGCTGTCCCTTGGCATTATGGCGCCGATGTTTACTATCATGGCGTTAAACAAAACTTGAAGACCGAAGAAGTCGGTCCTAATGTCGGTAACATTGTCGGGACCAACAAGGTTACTACAAGTGGAAGAGTTTTCTCTCCTGAGATCTCCCCAAAGATTGTCACTAAGCATGTCGTTATTTCATATTTTGCACCCGCCAGTACTTCAGTTACTATTCCTGTTCTTACTCCAGCTGGTACCCCTGCCGATAAGTCATCTGGGACTCGAGGCGAAGAAGTTGTAGGTGAGCCTGCCCAGACGGAGACACCTAGAAAGATTGCTGTCGAAGCCTCTAAGCAAGAGATAGAGGAAATTTTGAAAATAATTAAAAAGAGTGACTACAATATGGTCGAACAGCTGGGGAAGACCCCCTCAAAGATATCCAAGTTATCCCTATTGTTGTGCTCCGAGGCCCATGTGAAGGCTTTGATTGCATTCCTCAAAATTGTGCATGTGCCACAAGAGACTTCAGTTGATCAATTTAAAGATTGCATGGCTAGCCTGACTGCTGACAATGGGCTGGGTTTTTCAGATGCAGACTTAACACCGAAGGGAAGAAAGCATAATGATGCTCTGCATGTCTCGATTGAATGCAGGGCACCACTATGGCTCATGTGTTGGTGGACACTGGGTCTTCACTGAATGTTCTGCCAAAGAAGGCGTTGGACCGATTGGATTGCCAGGGATTGACTTTAAAGCCTAGTAACATTGTGGTAAGGGCTTTTCACGGGTTAAAAATAATGGTGCACGAGGAAGTGGACATCCCTGTCAAGATAGGCTCTCAGACTTTTGAGTCCACTTTCTATGTGATGGACATCAGGCCATCGCACTCTTGTTTGTTGGGTCGTCCTTGGATCCACAAAGTTGGGGCTGTTACTTCTACACTACACCAAATGTTGAAGTATCCGGTGAAGGAGAAGATAGTTACTGTGCATGGCGAAGAGGAGTATATGGTGAGCCACCTGAACTCCTTCAGGTACGTAGAGATGGACGGAGAATTTATAGAGACTCCTTGTTAAAACTTTGAAGAGGTTCCCCAGATTTTAGCGTCAACTGAGACTGCTACCGGCACCAAACCTCCTCTAAAGATGGCTTCTCTCAAATATGCTAGAGCAGTAGTTGAAGAAAGCAGGAATACCAATTGGGGACAGCTCCCTGAATTTATTCACAAAACTGACAAGTTTGGCTTAGACTTTACTTCAGGGGCTCAGAGGGTCGTTCGGCGCGCTCGAGTTAGAGGACCTCCCCTACGCATCAGCAATCGAGGGGTCAATGCTATTGAAGACAGTGAGGAAGACTTTGATATTGACATCTGGATTTACCCAACTACCAACAGTGGACCGAGTAATTGGACGACCAGAGATTTCATATTAGTTTCTTTTATGCGGCAATAATTGTCTTACTTATTTTCCGAGTTTGTAATGAACAATTTAAACTTTTTTATGTCCTTGTGTCTTAGCCGAGGCACAATGGTTCTATCTGTGAGGGTTATTATATATCATCTCATATATCATCAATGAAGCATTGGACGTTCTTTGCATACAAATTTATCACTCTCTATTTTTCTTTTCTGCCTTTGCTTTATCAATACAGCTATACTCTTACACACACTCACGTATCAAAATGCAGATCCATATCCACTCTGGATCCCATTGATAACAATCCTGCTATTGCCAATTATGACTTCGAAAATCCGATCAACCAAGCCAAGGACGAAGGTGAGGACAATTGTGAGGTACCTGGAGAACTTGCTAGGCTGCTACAACAGGAAGAGAGGGCTATACAACCTCATGAAGAGCCAATTAAGACAATAAACTTGGGCACAGAGATAAACATAAAAGAGGTTAAAATAGGTGCAAATATGGAGCTTAGCGTCAAATAGAGGTTGATACAGATGTTGCACGACTATGTTGAGATCTTCGCTTGGTCCTATGAAGACATGCTTGATTTTGACACTGATATTGTGGTACATCACCTTCCGACTAAGGAAGACTGCCCGCCAGTTAAACAAAAGGTCCGCCGTATGCACCCTGAAATGTCAGAGAAGATCAAGGCAGAGGTCATGAAGTAGTTCAACACAGGGTTCTTAGCTGTCACCTCATATCCGCAGTGGGTTGCTAACGCCGTTCTGGTACCTAAGAAGGACGACAAGGTACGAATGTGTGTGTATTATAGAGATCTGAACAGGGCAAGCCCCAAGGATGACTTCCCGCTTCCCCACATTGATGTTCTGGTTGACAACACCGCGCAACAAAAAATCTTCTCCTTCATGGATGGTTTCTCTGGCTACAACCAGATCAAGATGACTCTTGAAGATATGGAAAATACAACTTTTGTTACACAGTGGGGCACCTTCTGCTACAAGGTGATGCCTTTTGGGTTGAAGAATGCTGGGGAAACTTATCAGCGAGTTATGGTAGCTCTGTTCCATGACATAATTCACCATGAGATAGAGGTTTACGTTGATGATATGATAGCCAGGTCTCAGACTAAGGAAGAGCACCTTGATCATCTCCAAAAGTTGTTCAACAGGTTGAAGATATATAAGCTGAGGTTGAATCCTAACAAGTGCATCTTCGGGGTAAGGTCCGGTAAGATTCTGGATTTCATCATCAATGACAAAGGTATTCAGGTAGACCCCGCAAAGGTAAAGGCTATACAAGAAATGCCAGCTCCCCGCACAGGGAAGGAAGTAAGAGGTTTCTTGGGACACCTGAATTATATCGCCAGGTTCATTTTACATCTGACTGCTACTTGTGAGCCGATCTTCAAGCTTCTGAAGAAAGATTAAGTGGTAAAATGGAATGATGAATGCCAGACCGCTTTCGAAAGAATCAAGGAATACCTTCAAGAACCACCAATTCTGATGCCTCCAGTTGAAGGAAGACCTTTGATATTGTACCTGATAGTGCTAGACAATTCAATAGGGTGTGTGATGGGGCAGCATGACGAGTCTGGTCGAAAAGAGCACGCGATATACTACCTTAGCAAAAAGATTACCGACTGTGAGATAAGATACTCACTGCTCGAGAAAACTTGTTACGCTTTGGCATGGGCTGCTCGCCGACTGAGACAGTATATGCTGACTCACACTACCTTGTTGATATCAAAGATGGATCCGATCAAGTACATTTTCGAGAAGCCCGCTCTCTCCAGAAGGATAGCAAGGTGGAAAATGGTCTTAACTGAATACGACATACAATATACAACCCAAAAATCAATAAAGGGGAGTGTATTGGCTGATCATTTGGCTCATCAGGTCGTGGATGACTACCAGTCCATGAATTTTGAGTTCCCGGATAAGAATATCATGTTAGTAACCGACTGTGAAGAACCCGGACCAGATGAAGGACCTGAGGAAGGATCCTGATGGTCTATGTATTTTGATGGAGCCTCAAACGCACTGGGTAACAGAATTGGTGCTGTAATCCTATCTCCTGAGGGTTGTCATACTCCGTTCGCTGCCCGTTTATGTTTCAACTGCACCAACAATATGGTGGAGTATGAAGCATGTATTATGGGTCTTCGAGCTGCTATCAACCTAAGGATCAAGTTCTTAAGTGTATTCGGGGATTCCACTTTAGTGATAAGTTAGATCAAAGGCGATTGGGATACAAAACATCTGAACCTCATCCCGTACAAAGAGTATGTACTGACGTTGCTCTCACACTTTGAATAGGTAATCTTTGAACATTTCCCACGAGAGGAGAATCAGTTAGCAGACGCATTAGCCACCATGTCTTCTATGTTCAAAATCTGGTGGGACAACAAAGCTCCCCGAATCGCCATCGAAAGGTTGGATGAACCAGCACACTGCTGTGAGATCGATATCGAAGAAGTGGCAGGCAAACCCTGGTTTCACGAAGTCAAAAGGTATCTCGAGGCTCAAGAGTATCCCGGAGGGGCATCTGTTAATGATAAGAAGTTTCTGAGAAGGTTCGCTGCAAAGTTCTTCCTCGGTAATGGAATCCTCTATAAACGCAACCATGACTCTACCTTACTGCGGTGTGTAGACAAGGGCGAAGCAGAGAGGATCATGACAGATCTACATGAAGGTACCTTAGGAACCCATTCCAGTGGACACACCATGGCTAAGAAGATCCTACGGGCAGAATACTACTGGTCCACTATGGAAGCCGATTGTTATCAGCATTCTCGAACTTTCCATAAGTGCCAAATCTATGTTGATAAGGTGCATGTGCCTCTGGTCCCCTTGAATGTCTTGACAGCTCCGTGGCCCTTTGCAATGTGAGGCATCAACATGATCGGAGAAATCAGGCCTACCACTTCTAATGGACATCGCTTCATCCTAGTAGCCATTGATTACTTCACGAAGTGGGTTGAAGAAGCCTTTTTTGCCACATTAACTAAGAACGTTGTGGCACGGTTTATTCGACATAATCTGATCTATCGATATGGTGTGCCAGAGAGAATTATTACCGACAATGGTACGAATCTCAACAACACAATGATCACCGGGCTCTGTAAACAATTCAAGATACAACATCACAACTCTTCTCCCTACCGGCCGAAGATGAATGGCGTTGTTGAAGCAGCTAACAAGAACATCAAGAAGATTGTACAGAAGATGACGGTGACATACAAAGATTGGCATGAGATGTTACCATTTACTCTTCATGGGTACCGTACCTCAGCACAGACGTCGATAGGGGCAACACCTTACTCTCTGGTATATGGCATGGAGGAAGTCCTACCCATTGAGGTTCAAATCCTTTCTTTAAGGATTATGAAAGATGCAGGTTTAAACGAAGACGAATGGGTCCAGACTCGATTTGATCAACTAAATTTGATCGATGAAAAGAGACTTACTGCTATCTGCCACGGTCAGATGTATCAAAAGCCAAATGATCAAGGCTTTCAACAAGAAGGTCGGACGCCGAGAGTATCAAGTCGGGGATTTGGTGATCAAGCGCATCATACTGCCGCAAGGTGACCCAAGGGGAAAATGGACTCCCACATACGAAGGGCCATTTGTGGTAAAAAAACGTTTTCTCGGGTGGAGCCATGATTCTAAACACCATGGATGGTGACGACCTTCCTCACCCTGTCAATGCGGACATAGTGAAAAGATACTACGCATGATAAAAGACCCACTAGGTTGACTGGCCTAGGAAAAAATAAGGGCTTCTCAGAGAACCAAAAGGGTTCGGGAAAAAATAAGGGATGAAAATGAAAAAAATCTGTACATCCGGCAAGTCGAAAACCTGAAAAGGCGACTTGGGCAAAAAAGGGTATCCCGGTGGACTGAAAACCCGAAAGGGCAATCTAGGCAAAAGTTAAGGATGAAAAGTGTATCACTATGTCCCATTGGATCACCCTGCGATCTGACCTCAGTATCAACTGTCAAACTCAAACGGAATCAATCAATCTAATCAGCTTCGGACAAGCAGTAAAGTGAGGAGACGCTCGAAGGCATAATGGCAATAGAAGATTTGAAACCCAATGGGATTGTTGCACATAGTTGTTTTCTTTTCGTTGTATACAATATTGTATATCCTTCATTTTTACGGCGGCGTTCTCTTACTAGAGTGTCAGCTTCCTTGTATAAAACGCCTGTTACAGGCCAACTTCAAAATTAATACGAGTCATTTTTACAAAGATATTTGTTTTTCTTTTTCTATTTTGTTTTTGCAAGAACGTCCAATGATTTATTCTTGACATATGCACTTGAATATGATTGCTTTTCACAAATATTTGCATAGGGAACAAAAGACAGTTACTCGTAACTCCAGAAACAGGGGGCAAAAATAAGAAATGTCAAGCCCGACAGTTACTCTGTCCAGCAGGTACCAGGGCAGAGACAACTTTGGAGCACAATCATCAATACATGTGACCTTGTAACATATGTATTCCCCAGAGTAGAGGTAATCAAAGCCTTGATATTAGCTCTCTCAGAATGGGAAGTAATTTCCCTAGCCAAGGTCGCCCAGAAACCTGACATCTATATCCCCCGGCCAAATTTCATGATCCCGAGTGGATCATCATAAAATTCTAACTCCCTAAGCAGAGTTTATTCCTTTGGATACAGGAGCTCAATCCCCGACAGAGCCCATTACTTCAGCTATTGGAAATTCACCTTCCAAGTTGTTCCCCACAGAGTTATTCTCAAACAGAATTTCCCCCTGACAGAAGTATAGTCACTTCCATTCATCATCCCCAGCGGAAGTAGAAGAGCCATGTTTTCTCTACAATAGTCGAGAAATTTTATTTTCTCCAGCAGCAGTCAGGGATTTATTTTCTCTACAATAGTCAGAAATTTTAATATAACATGCTCATACACCATGACAAGCACATATATGTCACATACAACATAATCTTGTTTATTTTGAGAACATCATCTCACAATGCATTTCATGCATCTCATATAACTAACCTTGTTATCTTTTCAGGAAAGGAAGTTATCACCAACAATTCCAGTAGTTATACATGTCATATTTACAGGCAACCAAGGGAAAATCAGTTCCCGAAACCAAACGGGTCAACTAATCTACATGATCAAATGAAGTAACCTTACTATTCAGGTTCCTTCCCACAAGCCCTACTACCCAGGCTTTCATTTCAAAGTAACCTTACTATCCAAGTTCCTTCCCACAAGCCCTACTACCCAGGCTTTCATTTCGAAGTAACCCTACTATCCAGGTTCCTTCCCACAAGCCCTACTACTTAGGGTTTCATTTCGAAGTAACCCTACTATCCAGGTTCCTTCCCACAAGCCATACTACCCAGGCTTTCATTTCAAAGTAACCTTACTATCCAGGTTCCTTCCCAAAAGCCCTACTACCTAGGCTTTCATTTCAAAGTAACCTTACTATCCAGGTTCCTTCCCACAAGCCCTACTACCCATGCTTTCATTTCAAAGTAACCCTACTATCCAGGTTCCTTACCACAAGCCCTACTACTAAGGCTTTCATTTCAATGTAACCTTACTATCCAGGTTCCTTCCCACAAGCCACTACCCAGGCTTTCATTTCAAAGTAACCGTACTATCCAGGTTCCTTCCCACAAGCCCTACTACCCAGGATTTCATTTCAAAGTAACCCTACTATCCAGGTTCCTTCCCAGAAGCCCTACTACCCAGGCTTTCATTTCAAAGTAACCTTACTATCCAGGTTCCTTCCCACAAGCCCTACTACCCAGGCTTTCATTTTGAAGTAACCCTACTATCCAGGTTCCTTCCCACAAGCCCTACTACCCAGTCTTTCATTTCAAAGTAACCCTACTATCCAGGTTCCTTCCCATAAGCCCTACTACCCAGGCTTTCATTTCGAAGTAACCCTACTATCCAGGTTCGTTCCCACAAGCCCTACTACCCAGGCTTTCATTTCAAAGTAACCTTACTATCCAGGTTCTTTTCCACAAGCCCTACTACCCAGGCTTTCATTTCGAAGTAACCCTACTATCCAGGTTCCTTCCTATAAGCCCTTCTACCCAGGCTTTCATTTCAAAGTAACCTTACTATCCAGGTTCCTTCCCACAAGCCTTACTACCCATGCTTTCATTTCAGAGTAACCCTACTATCCAGGTTCCTTCCCACAAGCCCTATTACCCATGCTTTTATTTCGAAGTAACCCTACTATCCAGGTTCCTTCCCACAAGCCCTACTACCCAGGCTTTAATTTCGAAGTAACCCTACTATCCAGGTTCCTTCCCACTAGCCCTACTACCCAGGCTTTCATTTCAAAGTAACCTTACTATCCAAGTTCCTTCCCACAAGCCCTACTACCCAGGCTTTCATTTCTAAGTAACCCTACTATCCAGGTTCCTTCCCACAAGCCCTACTACCCAGGCTTTCATTTCGAAGTAACCCTACTATCCAGGTTCCTTCCCACAAGCCCTACTACCCAGGCTTTCATTTCAAAGTAACCTTACTATCCAGGTTCCTTCCCACAAGCCCTACTACCCAGACTTTCATTTAGAAGTAACCCTACTATCCAGGTTCCTTCCCACAAGCCCTACTACCCTGGCTTTCATTTCGAAGTAACCCTACTATCCAGGTTCCTTCCCACAAGCCCTACTACCCAGGCTTTCATTTCAAAGTAACCCTACTATCCAGGTTCCTTCCCACAATCCCTACTACCCAGGCTTTCATTTCAAAGTAACCTTACTATCCAGGTTCCTTCCCACAAGCCCTACTACCCAGGCTTTCATTTTGAAGTAACCCTACTATCCAGGTTCCTTCCCACAAGCCCTACTACCCAGTCTTTCATTTCAAAGTAACCCTACTATCTAGGTTCCTTCCCACAAGCCCTACTACCCAGGCTTTCATTTCGAAGTAACCCTACTATCCAGGTTCCATCCAACAAGCCCTACTACCCAGGCTTTCATTTCAAAGTAACCCTACTATCCAGGTTCCTTCCCACAAGCCCTACTACCCAAGCTTTCATTTCAAAGTAACCTTACTATCCAGGTTCCTTCTCATAAGCCCTACTACCCAGGATTTCATTTCAAAGTAACCTTACTATCCAGGTTTCTTCTCACAAGCCCTACTACCCAGGCTTTCATTTTTATGTAACCCTACTGTAGAGGTAGAAATGTGCAAGACTAAGCCATTGGATTGACTAGACTTTATACAAATCAAAATAAAAATCGCTACCGCGCTTTATTGTTTCCAAAGGAATGGGAAAAGAGCGAATAACCCAAAAAGGGGGAAAGATTCAAGGTAAGGGGGTTGGTTATGCAAAGGGAAGGTATTAGCACCCTAAACATCTACGGTACTCCGCATGAACCTCTTTTGAAAAATCTGTATATTTGGCTATAAAAATGTGTTATATAAAATGGATGGTGGAGGTGAGAAAAGAAATATTTTTAAGATTTTTGCACCCGCCGCGGTTGCGAACCTTTAGTTCCTACGTACCACCTTTCGTTCAATAGGGGATCAGGGTACACGTAGTTCATCTAGAAAAGACTTGTTTGTTGATTGTTGTTTAAACAAGGAGACAAGTCATCATTGTTAGGAGAGAAATCTCGACTAACGCCCACAAGGTGTAAGAAAGATGGACCATGCATCAACAAGAGTGAGGGTTTGAGAACACCTCTAGTACTCAAGGGGAAAAGTCGATACCTTTATAACCATAGGGATAGTAGAATGTTGCTAGACTATCAATGAATCATGTCTCACCTTGAAAAAAAGTTTTGAATGGAAAAGGTGCTTGGGCGCACAAAAGAGTTTGAATGAGTTGAAGTGTTTTGTTAATTTTGAAAGAAATGTCAAAGTACGATTAAATGAATTGAAGTTTGTTTAAAGAAAATAAGTTTAGAAAGAAAATGCACTCGACAAGGTCGAGGTTTATTATGAAAGCGGTTTGATGTTAAAAAAAACAAAGAAGATTTTGAAAGAAGATGAGAAGGTTTTGAAAATTAAAGAAGATGGGAGGAGATGAAGGGACTATCCTAAAGCATAAGGTAAAAGCTAAGGAAGAGAACCGTCTAACCAACATGAAGCTGATACTTGACATTATGAGCCAATGTAGAATTCCCATTCTTTGGATTGAAACCAAGCAAGAAAAGATACTAGACCTCTTGAGAGAATCAAACTTCAAGTGTATTTAGTCTTCGCAAAAATTGGGCAGAGTAACGACTGTATACGGGTGAATTCCAGATTACAAACAAGGTATGTAATCACAATAACCTGCACACAAAACAAACAAACAACCCAATGTCTTGAGGTAAACCTCAAGAACTCCAGACAAAATATCAATTAAGGTCACAAAGTCTCCAAGATAGGCCAAGGTCTCTAATCCTAAGTCCAAGAAGTCCATCACTCCATAATGCAAAGGATAGTAACCATGTAGTCCAAGTATCATTAATGATTTTTATGGTTCATGTTGATTATTAGGTTTCTTTAAAAAGAAAGAAAAGCTCAAGTGAGCAAAATAAAAATGACATAAAAGTAAATACTCAAGTGAGCAAAGATGAAAATAGCATGAAATGTAAAATGCTAAAAGTAAATGGTACATAAAGCATGAAAATAAAAGCGTAAAGTAAAGTTAATTGTTAGTAATTAGTGGTTAGTTGGATGACCATCTTGAAACTTGCATTTGGAACTCATTAGGGGATTGGTAGAACCAAAGCCTCTACACAACAAGTTGCATTTGCTTTTTGTCAAGTATATCATCCATTTTGTAATTCTCACAAGGCAACATGTAATGATCAACGATGTTTAAGTGATCCGCGTTGACCAAAGGTGTTGTAGATCCATCAGAGGATTGGTAGAACCAAAGCCTCTACACAATGAATCTCAAGGTTATTGGATCAAAGAGATCAAATTAACATACTTGGGCTTGCAATCATAAGTTTGGGCCACGAATGATCATTTATTCGAACCGGGACAAAATTTAGCGCTATGTTAAGCAATCGTAAGTGGACTTATGTAGAAGTCGCACCTATTTTGAGGCCGGTCAATAGCAATCTATGTACTTCATGTTTGGATAAATGATATAGAGATCACCATCCCTTAACATGTAGCACAATTAAAAAAAGAAAGGGATAAGATGAAGAGGAAGGGGAATGATAAGCTAATTTGGATCACCATTTCAAAATTCTTTCATCTTTAAATTCAACCACTCCTCTAGATGGATTAAAGCACTAAACATATCATTAATCCAAAGCACCAAAAATGAATTAAATAATTCACTCTTAGGTAGATTTGAATTGATGAACATTTATCCAACTTCATCTACATCATAAAGTCCATTGAGTTTAAAGACAAATTGGACATTTAAAATTGCAATCCAAACCAACAATCAAAAGGAGTGAGTAGAAAAAGCATTTTGGATCAAAGCTGCCCCAAAACAAGGCAAAAAATACATTCTGTTCTGGTGTAAATCGATTTACACTATTATGTAAATCGATTTACACAGTATAATTTTCAAAAAATCGTGCAAAATTGTGCTGTGTAAATCGATTTACACTTAGTGTAAATCGATTGCACACAGAAGCAGTAGCAAAAACAGCATTTTAAAAGGGCAATTGCTTGCTCAAACTTTCCATCAAACACCTTATGATCATGGATCCGCTTGAGCATAAAAATTCCATCAAATTATGAGAAAATAACACCATTGGAATCACAAAATAATGCTCAAAGAATCAATCCCAAAGATCACCAAGAGATCACATTGTGAAAGATGAATTATCCAAACTTACCAAAGGTAGATCTAGAGAATTATCAAAACAACTTCAAGAATTTGCTTCAATTCAAACACAAGAATCAATTGACCAAGCTTGGATGTAGAGAATTGATGGAGAAAAAGTGTTTGGATGAAGGTTTAGCTCAAAGATTAGTAAGCTTCAATGCAAAGCTTACTAACTTTTTGAAAATGGAGCTTTGAGTGAATTTGATAGATGGAGAGAATTGAGAGATTTTTTAGCAAGGTGGATTTGGCTATCAAAAGCTTGAAATTTGAATGAAATGAGGGCTCTATTTATAGAGTTTTGAATTGGGATTAGTGGTAATTTGGTAATTGATTATTGGAACCAAAATTTGAATTAATGATAATTTTTTTTCCAAATATTAGAGCCAAAATTTGAATTAATGATAATTCTTCTTAAAAAATGAAAAATTGGCACTAAAATTTGAATTAATTATACATCTTTCAAAAATGAAGGAAAATTGGAGCCAAAATTTGACAATTTTAAAATGCTGATTTTTTTCTTCGCAAATAGAGATTTTAGGGAAATAATACCGGAAAACCTTATTTGCCATATGCTTCGACTCAGTACCTACAAAAAACAAATATGCAAAGACAAAGACAAATATTTTTGTATTTTGAGTAGAAGTTAGTCAACAACACAAGAGCAAACTTAAAGATAAGATGCAAATGTGATGAATGAAGCTATTTAGTAATGGTTGTGACCAAATGACAAAATATGGTATGAGAGTGCGACTGAAAAAGTTAGGGGCAAAATTTAGGGTACAACAGCTGCCCCTATTTAATTATCTTTTAGCCAGATAGACGGAAAGTAATTAAATACAAACAGACCTGAATTTTGTCCCTGATGCGATGAGATGATAGCATATGTTATGAATGAACGCATGGACTCTTTTTTTTTTACATATATATTTTTTGAATGATGTATGAGATGAGACAGA
The DNA here is from genome assembly GCA_948472305.1 of Vicia faba. Taxonomy (NCBI): domain Eukaryota; kingdom Viridiplantae; phylum Streptophyta; class Magnoliopsida; order Fabales; family Fabaceae; genus Vicia; species Vicia faba. Next base: position 779,855,316 of record OX451735.1, read on the forward strand.
CTCTGTGGAAATATGGAAAGACTCGAAACTGGAAACTTGTGGTAGTTTAGATGAAATGACGTGGAAAGACACGCTGGGGAACAACAAGATACTTCTGGATATCTGTCAGGGTGACAAAGAGTAACCAACAATACTTGGAAAAAAGAGATAAAACTCGAGAAGGAAAGCAACAACATTCGAGAATGGCATTGAATGAGGCGAACAACTCTCTGGAAAAGGCAATCAGAAACATCTAGAAGAACATTAGATGTAGGATGAGACCAAATCTGAAGCTACATCAGAGTCATCCAGGAAAGACGATGGACGTAAAAGAAACACGACATCCAATACTGGCTTTGAATGAACGGAAAACTCAACATCTAATAATGTCTTTAGACGAGAGAAACGATCACAATATCCAATACTGGCTTTGGATGGAAACAAAAGATCCTGACATTCAATACTGGCTTTGAATGAAAGAAAAGCTCAACGTCTAATACTGGCTTTAGATGAGAGAAAAGATCACAACATCCAATACTGGCTTTGAATGAGTGAAAGGGATCTTGACATTCAATACTGGCTTTGAATGAAGAGAAAACTCAACGTCTAATACTGGCTTTAGACGAGAGAACAGATCACAACATCCAATACTGGCTTTGAATGAGTGAAATGGATCTTGACATTCAATATTGGCTTTGAATGAAGAGAAAACTCAACGTCTAATACTGGCTTTAGACGAGAGAAAAGATCACAACATCCAATACTGGATTTGAATGAGTGAAAGGGATCTTGACATTCAATACTGGCTTTGAATGAAGAAAACGGTAACAACATCCAATACTGGCTTTGGATGAAAAAGAGATCTTGACATTCAATACTGGCTTTGAATGAAGGATAAGGTAACAACATCCAATACTGGCTTTGGATGAAAAAAGAGAAACAACTCAAACTGATGTTTGCTTTGGTAGGTGCCAAGTATGTTGGACTTTGATCTCAAGGTGACATGTCAACTGCAATAAGACCTTGGAAAATGAAAATGAGGATGAAACACTCTTGTTATGAATTATGTATGAATTTTGTTATGCATGATATGTGAATGATATATGCAGGTAATGCCGACGTTTACGACAATGGAGTTTGACTCTTTTGTGAAGGTAAGATTGGAAGTTTAATTCCTCAACATGGAGAACTCTGCCAAATTTAATTGGAAAGTAAATATCCTGAACCCAAGTTTGTCACACTTATAAACTGTATTGAACTGATGATCTTCTAAAGAAGGACATGAAGAGCTACTTGGGGACTTGTCCCAGACTAGGTGACTGTTGAAGATAAACTGATCATGGCTTCAGTCGAAAGTTGCTGGAAATGAGCTGATCCTGGCTTCAACTCTGAAATGACTATTGGAGATAAACTGATCATGGCTTCAGCTCTTGAGATAATTGTTGTAAATAAATGCCCCTGTATGAGTCTTGAAAATGATTTCCTGGCTGGCCAATTCTGAGAAAACTTGCATTGAGCAGTAAATCTTGAACTGATTCACAACAGGATCTGGAAGATACTTTCCCCTGATAGGGTCACTGACCAAGTTTCTCAGCTGTTTGAAATTCCTTGACAAGGAAAGCTTGTTTGCAAGCAAAATTGTTTATTCAAACATGGTATTTTTAATGCAAAGTTCATGCAAAAGTTTTGAATCCAAAATCATTTTTGAAATGATGTTATTGGTGTATAGAAAATGCATCACTGGTTAAAACACAGTGGTTTATACTTTTAAAGTGAAAGCAAAGGTATGATACCAAAACAAATGATTCGCAAAAGATCATAGGAGTCAGTTTACGCAACCTTGCTGTAGTATGCTTTCAAAAGAAACTTGGCTTCAATTAGGTCTTTTGAGGGTTGTAACGTGGTCTGGTTCATGGTTTAAGAAATAAAGGATAAAGGCTCAAAGTTTATTTGTACCCAAACCAATCTTCATGATGTTCTCCAGTCCTACGTTCAGTTAAATCAGACTATGCATTCAGGTTCCAAGAGGTTTTGGAGTTGCACTGATGGCAGCAATGACAATGGCTCAGAAGCTAAGGAATCTTGAGAATGACAATCATTTCTTCTTACATCTTTTTGATGTTTTGAGGACTTTTGTCAACTCTAGTGGAGAATTTTGAGGATTTGAAGACCTCTTCTGATTGAATTTATTATTCCCAACTTTTGCCTGAACTGTTTCATTTGAGATTACAGCCAGCGGGATGCCCCAGTTTTTGCCTGAACTGTTTCATTTGAGATTACAGTCAGCGGGATGCCCCAGTTTTTTGCCTAAGTCTCCTTCATAGGTTTTGACTTAGCGGGATTTTTCTGTTGATTTTATTTTCATTTCATTTTTCCTTTTTTGGAAAGATAATGACTGCTTTGCTCAATGATTACGGGGAACCATCTTCGTCATTTTTTTGTTTGAGAGCATCTTTGACACTTCTTGCTGTGTGCAAAAGAAAGCTTGATCGCGACCTTTGTTGAAAGGTGTCTTGCATGATTTCTCTTGTAATTGAATGCACAACCAAATTAACTGAGAACTACCCATCCCCGGGTTAAGATTGCGGTTTTTTCTGTATAGAAAGAAACTCCAACTTCTAGGCTCAAAGGGGTGAACGAGGGATTAACTTCCTTATTTCTCCAGTGTTTGGGAGTTGAAACAATGCCTGTATATCCTCAGCAAAGTTTTATTTGAAATCATACCAACAACAATTATGGGTATTTCGTTTTCATCATCCTCCCTCAGATCTTTGAATAAACAAAATCTTGATAAAGGGAGTAAACAAGAGAAATATATTTGAAAGAAGTAAATGAAAAATGATTTGAATCAAAATATTGCAATGCTCATTTCATTAAACTTAACATGAAAGTACAAACAGAATTTGAAAGCAACAATTTTAACATAGACAAGGGACAAATGCAAACAGAAAGAAACATGGCCTAGTGACTAATCAGTAACAAGGATGAGTTGTTCTGTCTGAAACACTAGCTTTAGGAAGTGACTTGAGGGTATCCCAACTCAGTCTTCAGCCACTTTGTTTTGGCAAAGGATTGTTGATGACATTAGGACCAGCCTTCTTGAAAGTGAGGAAATTGTTTTTCACCAATTCTTGCACTTTGTTTTTCAATGCATAACAACTCTCTAAATCATGACCGGCAGCTCCCTGATGAAACTCACAGTGAAGGTCAGATCTGAACCCGGCTGGAGGAGGATTTCGAGGAGTCAGAGGCCTAGTCGTAATTAAGCCCTTCTGCACCAATTCAGTGTACGTCATAGGGATGGGATCAAACTGAGCCATATTCCGATTCTGATTATGATTTTGTGCAATATTCTCTCGTTGAGGGACATGAATTGGTTGAGCATTGACCGCAGGAGTAACATCCGCTACTTGTGGTTGATCAATGTATTGAGGCCTACGGCGAGGTCCTCTTCTCTCAGTCGAGATAGCATTGGCTTCTACCTCTTTCTTCTTCTGAAAGTTCCCAAGGTATTTCTTTGCACCATTAGAAGATTCAGCAGCTTTAGACACTTTACCATTCTTGATTCCTTCTTCTAATCTCTTGCCAATAGTCACCAGGTCTGTGAAGCTGGAGGACACACTACCAATCATCTTATCCCAAAAGAAAGGGGACAAAGTATCCATGAACAAACCAGTTAACTCTTTCTCTGCCAGAGGTGGTTCAACTTGAGATGCCATTTCTCTCCAACGTTGAGCATACTCCTTGAAAGATTCTTTCTCATTCTGAGACATATTTTGTAGTTGACGACGATCAGGTGTCATGTCAAGGTTGTATTTGTATTGCTTTATGAAAGCATCAACAAGATCTTGGAAGCATTGGATACGACCTTTCTCAAGTCCCATATACCATTTCAATGAAGCTCCACTCAGACTATCTTGGAAACAATGGATAAGCAGCTTGTCACTCTTTGTGTAAGCAGACATCTTTCGAAAGTACATCACCAAATGACTTCTTGGACAAGTGTGCCCCTTATATTTCTCAAACTCGGGAGTCTTAAACTTTGCAGGCATAACCAGATCAGAAACTAGGCACATGTTGTTAGCATCAACACTGAAGAACTCATTTCCTTCCATAGCTCTGAGTCTCTTCTCCAAAGTTTGATACTGTTCTTTGAAATCTTCAAACTCATCGAAGTCTCCTTGACTCACACTCCGAGGACTAGAAGCATGGTGCTCAAAGATAGGATTCCCAAAAGTAGCTTGTGCAGCAGGTTGACGAAAAGCTGTGTGAACAATTGGCTGAGGTTCAGTGAAAACGGGAGCTTGAAAGACTGGTCGGGAAGACTGGCCAATCATTGAAGTAATTGCAACAGGCGGAGAGTAATTCTGAGGTAACCTAAACTCTGGCCATGCAGTAGATGTATGCTGGATAGTTTGAGTGTCAACAGCAGCAGTTGGGATTTCAGATATCACAGTCCTTAGAGGTGGCTCTCCTCTGGAAATTAGGACTTGCATCATCTCAGTAAGTTTGGCCATGCCTGACTTCAACTCATCAATTTCCATTCTGACTTCCATGTTGTGTTGTTCTTGGTTTTCCATTCTCAATCTGACAGCAGCTCTAGTCCCGTAGTTGTGTTGAGGAATCAGCTTGACGGTAGATGACTAACTGGAAGGAAGAAGCAACTGGGAATAAGATCCTGAACAACCTGGATGTATGTAGAATGATGCAGAGGATGCAAATGATATGCAATGTTTATGCAATTCACTATACAGTAACAGGATCACATGGTTCAGAGTCACGGGCCTGGAGTCAAAGGTACAACCCATAAGGTATAGACTAACGGTTATCACCTGCCGAACAAGGTTCTAAGAGGTTCCCAGAGTCTACATCATTCCTTCGGATATTACCAACGTCCCAATTAACTCGGTAATTAGTAATATTCTCAGGAAAGACTCGTCCGAGCGTAGTATCGCGTGACAACTACTTCTGGATTACTCCGTCATAGCTTCCGCACTACACCTAAAAGGCCAAGAGGGGTTAGGTAATCTATGGTCCTCAGCTTCGCAGGCTCCCAGGTCGAAAGCAGTACGTCTTCCCGATTACTCGGTAAACGATACTACAGTCAAAGGGGCCTCCACTGAGTGGGGGATCTCATGCCTCCTTTTTTGGGATTACTCCCTCAAAGTTAACATGACTATACCACCCGTCCTATCTTAAAGTTTTCCCAAGTCCGGGTATAGGACTTATGAGAAATCCCCAAGCACCCTGTAAACCAGGAAAATCCAGATAAACATATATACAAAATATAACACATAAACACAATAGCACGTATACAGATATAAACAAAGATAGGCTCAACCCACTTAAGGATGGACCAGCAAGAGGTCAATCTTTCCCCAGTGAAGTCGCCATTTTTTTCTGTAGCGGTAGAAATGTGCAAGACTAAGCCATTGGATTGACTAGACTTTATACAAATCAAAATAAAATTCGCTACCGCGCTTTATTGTTTCCAAAGGAATGGGAAAAGAGCGAATAACCCAAAAAGGGGGAAAGATTCAAGGTAAGGGGGTTGGTTATGCAAAGGGAAGGTATTAGCACCCTAAACATCTACGGTACTCCGCAGGAACCTCTTTGAAAAATCTGTATATTTGGCTATAAAAATGTGTTATATAAAATGGATGGTGGAGGTGAGAAAAGAAATATTTTTATGATTTTTGCACCCGCCGCGGTTACGAACCTTTAGTGCCTGCGTACTACCTTTCGTGCAATAGGGGATCAGGGTACACGTAGTTCATCTAGAAAAGACTTGTTTGTTGATTGTTTTTTAAACAAGGAGACAAGTCGTCATTGTTAGGAGAGAAATCTCGACTAACACCCACAAGGTGTAAGAAAGATGGACCATGCGTCAACAAGAGTGAGGGTTTTAGAACACCTCTAGTACTCAAGTGGAAAAGTCGACACCTTTATAACCATAGGGATAGTAGAATGTTGCTCGACTATCAATGAATCATATCTCACCTTGAAAAAAAGTTTTGAATGGAAAAGGTGCTTGGGCGCACAAAAGAGTTTGAATGAGTTGAAGTGTTTTATTAATTTTGAAAGAAATGTCAAAGTACGATTAAATGAATTGAAGTTTGTTTAAAGAAAATAAGTTTAGAAAGAAAAGGCACTCGACAAGGTCGAGGTTTATTATGAAAGCGGTTTGATGTTAAAAAAAACAAAGAAGATTTTGAAAGAAGATGAGAAGGTTTTGAAAATTAAAGAAGATGGGAGGAGATGAAGGGACTATCCTAAAGCATAAGGTAAAAGCTAAGGAAGAGAACCGTCTAACCAACATGAAGCTGATACTTGACATTATGAGCCAATGTAGAACTCCCATTCTTTGGATTGAAACCAAGCAAGCAAAGATACTAGACCTCTTGAGAGAATCAAACTTCAAGTGTATTTAGTCTTCGCAAAAATTGGGCAGAGTAACGGCTGTATACGGGTGAATTCCAGATTACAAACAAGGTATGTAATCACAATAACCTGCACACAAAACAAACAAACAACCCAATGTCTTGAGGTAAACCTTAAGAACTCCAGACAAAATATCAAATAAGGTCACAAAGTCTCCAAGATAGGGCAAGGTCTCTAATCCTAAGTCCAAGAAGTCCATCACTCCATAATGCAAAGGATAGTAACCATGTAGTCCAAGTATCATTAATGATTTTTATGGTTCATGTTGATTATTAGGTTTCTTTAAAAAGAAAGAAAAGCTCAAGTGAGCAAAATAAAAATGACATAAAAGTAAATACTCAAGTGAGCAAAGATGAAAATAGCATGAAATGTAAAATGCTAAAAGTAAATGGTACATAAAGCATGAAAATAAAAGCGTAGAGTAAAGTTAATTATTAGTAATTAGTGGTTAGTTGGATGACCATCTTGAAACTTGCATTTGGAATTCATTAGGGTATTGGTAGAACCAAAGCCTCTACACAACAAGTTGCATTTGCTTTTTGTCAAGTATATCATCCATTTTGTAATTCTCACAAGGCAACATGTAATGATCAACGATGTTTAAGTGATCCGCGTTGACCAAAGGTGTTGTAGATCTATCAGAGGATTGGTAGAACCAAAGCCTCTACACAATGAATCTCAAGGTTATTGGATCAAAGAGATCAAATTAACATACTTGGGCTTGCAATCATAAGTTTGGGCCACGAATGATCATTTATTCGAATCGGGACAAAATTTAGCGCTATGTTAAGCAATCGTAAGTGGACTTATGTAGAAGTCGCACCTATTTTGAGGCCAGTCAATAGCAATCTATGTACTTCATGTTTGGATAAATGATATAGAGATCACCATCCCTTAACATGTAGCACAATTAAAAAAATAAAGGGATAAGATGAAGAGGGAGGGGAATGATAAGCTAATTTGGATCACCATTTCAAAATTCTTTCATCTTTAAATTCAACCACTCCTCTATATGGATTAAAGCACTAAACATATCATTAATCCAAAGCACCAAAAATGAATTAAATAATTCACTCTTAGGTAGATTTGAATTGATGAACATTTATCCAACTTCATCTACATCACAAAGTCCATTGAGTTTAAAGACAAATTGGACATTTAAAATTGCAATCCAAACCAACAATCAAAAGGAGTGAGTAGAAAAAGCATTTTGGATCAAAGCTGCCCCAAAACAAGGCAAAAAATACATTCTGTTCTGGTGTAAATTGATTTACACTACTATGTAAATCTATTTACACAGTATAATTTTCAAAAATTCGTGCAAAATTGTGTTGTGTAAATCGATTTACACTTAGTGTAAATCGATTGTACACAGTAGCAGTAGCAAAAACAGCATTTTAAAAGGGAAATTGCATGCTCAAACTTTCTATCAAACACCTTATGATCATGGATCCACTTGAGCACGAAAATTCCATCAAATTATGAGAAAATAACACCATTGGAATCACAAAATAATGCTCAAAGAATCAATCTCAAAGATCACCAAGAGATCACATTGTGAAAGATGAATTATCCAAACTTACCAAAGGTAGATCTAGAGAATTATCAAAACAACTTCAAGAATTTGCTTCAATTAAAACACAAGAATCAATTGACCAAGCTTGGATGTAGAGAATTGATGGAGAAAAAGTGTTTGGATGAAGGTTTATCTCAAAGATTAGTAAGCTTCAATGCAAAGCTTACTAACTTTTTGAAAATGGAGCTTTGAGTGAATTTGATAGATGGAGAGAATTGAGAGATTTTTTAGCAAGGTGGATTTGGCTATCAAAAGCTTGAAATTTGAATGAAATGAGGGCTCTATTTATAGAGTTTTGAATTGGGATTAGTGGTAATTTGGTAATTGATTCTTGGAGCCAAAATTTGAATTAATGATAATTTTTTTTTCAAATATTAGAGCCAAAATTTGAATTAATGATAATTCTTCTTAAAAAATGAAAAATTGGCACTAAAATTTGAATTAATTATACATCTTTCAAAAATGAAGGAAAATTGGAGCCAAAATTTGACAATTTTAAAATGCTTATTTTTTTCTTCGCAAATAGAGATTTTAGGGAAATAATACCGGAAAACCTTATTTGCCATATGCTTCGACTCGGTACCTACAAAAAACAAATATGCAAAGACAAAGACAAATATTTTTGTATTTTGAGTAGAAGTTAGTCAACAACACAAGAGCAAACTTAAAGATAAGATGAAAATGTGATGAATGAAGCTATTTATTAATGGTTGTGACCAAATGACAAAATATGGTATGAAAGTGCGACTGAAAAAGTTAGGGGCAAAATTTAGGTTACAACACCTACTATCCGGGTTCCTTCTTATCTCCAGATAACAGGTTACAACACTAAGAGGCCTGGACCCGATTAGATACGATCAATTTTACATTTCCCCGGCGAGTTGCTATGCAGCCTAGACCTTGACCGGGTGTACATTCTACTTTCACTCCCTCAATCAGGAGTTAATTCCCCAGTGGAGTATTGGACAACCAAAGCTCCTAGATTTTACTTCCCAGGACATGAACCAACATTCCCCGGTGAAGTCTTCCTCGACGGAAGGAACAGGATTTCTCGCCAAGGAATCCCTTATGCAACCAATCTTTTCTGGATGGCATCTACAAGCCCATCTCCGACAATTCTCCATCATTTCTCCAAATGGCATCTTTTAAGCCCATTCTCTGCACAATCAACTGCCACATCATTGAGTGCAAATTTCCGGGCACTCTAGTGTTCAATCATCTTCCACCTTCAAGTCACGAATGGTAGGTTCGCCATTCTAACTCTTTAGGTTTAAGAAGATTGAACAAGGGCAGATGTTGTACCCCAAAATTTGCCCTCTCATGTCTCAAGGGCTCTTAGAATTACTTCAGTCAAGTTTTAAGCCTCAGATCACAATTTTCTAAGAAGAATCATTCAAATTGTCAAAAGGGTGCAAAATGAGCAAAATTGGAGTTTCAGCTGGAAAAAGTCAACCGGACGTTAAAAAGTCAAAATTTGACTTTTTTGACCAAATTTGAGTCCCAAAAATCACATTATGTCAAGACATCCAAAAATATGAAATTTGATCATCAAAAATCAAGAGAATCAAAATCCAACTTTGCAAGACTTTGAAATTTTTCTAAGTATTTTCTATACTTGGTTAATCTCATTTACTTCATGACATCTTTTACTATAATTCCAAATAATTCAAGATGATGCAAGTAATTCAAGTTATTACAAAGTGGCATTTTTGCAAAATTACAAATTCTAAAACTATGTCTTGTTTGAATTTTCTCAAAAAACCTTGCCACAATATTTTTACCCTTGACATAATGTGTATAAAATATTCCACAAGACCAAATTTATGTCATGCTACAAATTATATTGTCCAAGTTGAATAAAGTGTGTTATGCTACATTGCCACAACGCCCCAAAACCTGCTCCATTGCTGCCCCACAAGAAACCTTATGATATGCTGCACCACAAGTATGCATATGCTGTCCTATACAGTCCAAAACTGCTCTATGCAGTCTGCCCAAACCTGCATCATAACAGCCCCAAGATTGCACCAAAATGGAAAAAGAAATTTGTGTGAAGAAAGTATCAAAATAGTAGGAAAAAATAATTCAAAATAACTTATTTTGTTTCCCCCCTAAACCTCAGTCAAGGGTCTACAAAAAGGATTGTCTCATAAGACATAAGGGTTGGAAATTAGAGAGAGGATAGAGAGTTTTATTGAGAAGAAAAACAGTATTCTTTGTAACCTTGACTCATTCATTCAAAACCAACTCTTCTTATTCAAAACAGAATCCCAACCCATTACTCCATCATACAAACTCTCCCATATGCCAAGCACCTCATCATACACAAAGATTGTCCAAACATAAAAACAGTCCCTGTAGTGCTATCATCTTCACCCTCAAAACACCAAAAACAACACAATATAGTCTAACTTAATTTCAACAGCCAGAGCAGCTTTCTGAATATTCGCTAGGGCCATCATAGTATTTGTAAAAGCATTCAGATTTAAAATAGTCAGTGCAGCCCAAAGGTAAGTCTTCTTGACTTGATATCTCTTCACACATCATTGATGATTTTCCTTTGAATATAAGGTGTAGTGTTTTATTATCCCTTTGAACTAGTCATTTGCTTATTGTTTAGGCTTATCAAATCATTTGTTGTTTATGTTTACCCATCATATGCTGTAAACTAACCTGTACAGATAAGAAAAACCATGTTCAAGGCAAAAAAAATGCAGGATGAGTCGACACATACCCACATGCGTCGACCCTTTCTAAGTGAAAAAACAGAGTATGAGTCGACACATAGCCTTATGCATCGACTCATACTGTAAAAAATCTCCAAAACAGAAACGTGAAAGATGTTTGAGTTGACATATACGCGTTTCGCGTTGATACAAGAAGAAGTATGAGTCGGCACATCTCAGTATGCATCGACTCATATTGAGTTTGGTCAAGTTTTACAGGGGCAAGGAAAATCTATGTGTCGATGCGTAGCAACATGGGTCGACACATAGCAGTTCAAAAATGCAATTTTTCCTTTGTTTTACATTGTTTTTACATGGTTTTCATTATTATTCGATATGGTTGTAATATTTCAGTTTCCACTTTATCCCCATTATTAATTTTTACCCATATCCCCCTAAAGTGATATAATAGCTTAGGATTTATTTCCCGCATTTTTACTTGTTTTCATATATTGCTAGTAATTAGGATGTATGGCAAGATAAAATTAACAAATAGATAACCTTTAAATACAAGACAAAATGCATGCAAACTAACACACTTGCACACTAGCACCTCTAGGGTGATCTCATTTTATTGCCTTTCGGTCATGTCCCTAGAATATGGGACGTTTTAGCAAAGACCCTTCGATAAAAAAGATTATAGTCCCTCGATGACCCTCGATGTTGCCTCCGGTAAAACAGTCTAGTCCCTAAAACGACATTGCTAAAACGTCACATAGGTTGTATAACCATGATCAGAAATGTTGCAAGGTATCTTAGCATTCTCTTTTAGGGACTAAGATCATTTGAAAGGCAACTTAGATAGCATCATCGAGGGACTATGATCTTGTATTTGCTTGTTTTTGCTAAGATACCTTACATACGTAATATGGTCATTCTGTATAAGGCAGCCAAGTGGAATAACCCTGGGGGTGCTTGTGTACAAGTGTATTATTTTCATGCTTGTTTTTGTCTTGAATTAGGGTTATCTAAGTATTGGTTTTAGTCTTCCCATACAAACCCTAATTACTAGCATGTTATAAAAAGTGATAAATTGCGAAATTTAAAGTTACTACGCTATTACAACATTTGTGAGGAGGGGTGTATAAATTAAATGGGGAGTGCAAGAATTTAAAGCCTAATTAGTTTATTACAACCATATTGAGTTGATATCAATGTACAAGGAAATAAATAAATACAAAGTACAAAATGAATAAATGTATAAAAAAAATGCAAAATGTAAGAAAATGTATCTTTGTTTGATTTTTATGAAAAAAGGATTTTGTCTTAACCTAATTAAATAAAGAAAATAATTAATTAAATTTGAATTTTATTAAGAAAAGATTTTAAATAAAACCCTAGTTCTATTAATTAATCAAAAGAAAATAAGTTTAAGAAAGCATTTTTAGTATTTTTATGTCTTGAAAATATATATAGTATTATAAAGTATTTTGGCCTTTTGTATATATAAATAAATATATTTTAATAGGTGTAAAAGAAAAATAAATATTGACCTAGTTTTAATTATATTTACAAGATAATAGGTAAAGAAAATAAATAAAGTATAATTAATAAAAATAATTTTTGTGAGCAAAATAAAATAAACTAAGTCAAAATATAAATCTAGCATTTTTTGTATTTTATGGTTTTTTTAGTATTTAGAAAATATATTTAAGAAAATAAATGAAATAATAAAAAAGAAAATAAAATGAATTGGGCCAGGGACGTATAAGTGAAACAGGGGGTTAGCTATCAAAAATAACAAAATAAGCCAGGCCCAAAGAGGCCCAGCGCCCTGCAAAAAAAAGTCAGAATTGTAAAACATGTAAAAAATGCAAAAAGGTATCACTGAGGCTCGAACCCAGGTCCCTAAAGTTACAGGCATGCGCTTCTACCACTGGGGTGGCTATACATCCGTTAAAATAAGCAAAACAATAAATATACAAGGCAAAATGCGCCCTGAAGACTTCATCTTCAACCTCCAGCCAGACCAACTGTAACTTGCTCATTTCTCATCAAAAATGAAAACTGTAAACATGAAACTTGTAGAAAATTTTCTCACGATCCCAGAAATGTAAAGTATTAAAACTATAGATCAAAGATAAGCATGAATTTTAATGGCCCTAATCTGAACCCTAAAAATTTCAGAAATTTTAGTTTCAGAACTCTCTAAGCTCAAGCAAAATTAATGGAAACTATGGACATGGTTAGCTTCAGGGCAATGATATCTACATGTTTTATTCACAAATAAACTATATATGATGCCTGTATGAAGAGTTCCTAGTTGATAAAACTTACCTCAAAACTGGAAATCGTGTTTTGAATTTTAGCTTATTTCAAGTGATGGTGATGATCAGGTTAGCTTCCTTGAGGTCCTAGGAAGCCAATGCAATGGTTTGCTTGAGTTGAGAGTGGCTGAAATGACTTGGAGAAGTCAATGTGCAATGCTCTGTTTTTGGTTATGGAGGATGTGGTAAATGATGTTACAGTAGTGAAATAGGGACAGGGATAGGTTACACTTGATGTAAGGAAGTTTAGAAACTAAAATGCCAAGAAACGCACGAGGGAAATGTGAGTTTGATGTTCAAGGTCAGAAACTGTGCAACAATGGAGTTTTTGGGAAATTTCTGATTTGAGAGAGTTTTGGTGTATTTCAGGGTCTTCAAGCTCGTGTCCTAGCTCACAAATAGTTACTCTATTTATAAGCAACAAGTTTGGAGACTTGTCCTTGATCAGAATTCAAAAATCACATGCTATGACTCTTTTCTTGTTTTTGAAGCAAGCTTGACACACACTGTCCCAATGCATAGTACAAGGCTGTATAGAGTGGTTGCAAACTTTAAACATGTTTATCTGACTTTGTATGTTGAGTGTGTGTTGAACAAACAAGTTAGAGGCTCAAGAAGAGTGGACTTTATGCATAAAGCCACTTTTCCAAAATGGCAATGTTGCCTTTTTTTCCTAAAATGGTATTAAGCATGGGCAATGCATTGAATGCTTGGATTAAAGCTTCTAGCAGCTGTGTAAAACATCAATTATGGAGTGACAAACAAGTTTGATGCCTACAAAGCAAAGATCATGCAGCCTAGCATGGATTTGGTTCATGTGTTCATCAAAAATGACTTATAATTCAAGTGACAAAACCCTAACTTCCTCTCTTAGATTCTCCCTACTCAAGAATGATCTCAAGGAGTTCTTGGATATTTTTGAAATCTTGAAATGTGATCTACAACCCATATTTGAATTGCTTTTAATGATTCCCATTGGAACTATATGAAAAAGTGCCATGAAGTTGGGTCAAAATCCTGACCAAATTAGGGGGAAATTTCACTAAGTGTTTAGTTTCATGACCACATGTTCATAAAATTATAACTTGAGATCCAAGCACTTTTGAAGGAGTTGTGTAAAGAAAATTTGTATATTTCATGGAGATCTAAAACTTTCATGTTGGAATCTTCTCTTGAATCATCTTGTATCATGGTGAAAAATTTGCTCAAAGTTATGAAAAAAAACATGAAATTTCCAACACTTAGAAAAATTTCTAAGTTTAGAAATTTTGACTTTTCAAAATGAAATCTTGACTTTTTTAATTTCTTAATGAATAAGTTTCATATTTTGACATGTTTTGATGAATTATGATCTTTGGCACTTGAATTTGAGCAAAAAAGTCAAAGTTTGACTTTTCAGTATACAATTGACTTTTGATCAGTTGACTGGAAAATTCATCTGTCAATCCAATGGACTTGCAATGTTTTGAACCATGTCATTAGGTCAAAATGATGCAATTGGACTCTTGAGATCATGCCTTAAACCAATTGACCATTTTCTAGGTAAAAAATCAGAAATTGCCCTTTCTCAGTCAAAACCCTAATTTTGACCATTTTGCCCTTTTGGAGATTTGATCAAAATTCTTGAGGAGTTGTGGTCCAAACTTGATCAAATGATACATATGAGTCTAAAATGTTGATTTGGATAAAAAATTATGAAGTTTGACTGCAAATTGGCCATGATTGACTTTTTCCCCAATGTGATACGGTGGGAGAGAACTGACTGTTTTTGGAATGATGGTTCACGTTTTGCGTTTGTTTTCGCAAAATGTCGCGGTAAGCAAGAGTCGCCACCGACTTTTATTTTATCCAACAAGGAAAGGAAAAAAACACAGAAAAATTCCTTTTTCGAGATATTTCTCGGGTTCGGGGGGTAGATTATAGAAAGGGAAGGTGTTAGCACCCTTTCTATCCGTGGTTATCCACGGGCTCTTAGGTACTTGCTCAAAGTGTTTTCAAAATTTGCTTTTCTTTGTGTTTGTGGGTTTGAAAGAAGTTTTTGTTTTGAAAGGAGTGTAAGTGCGAAAAGTTTTATTTTGTTTTGAAAGAGCAAGTACTTAAGAACCATCTACCTACTCGAAAAAGGAATTAAATTGTGCTAATGTCCTTTAGACAATGCTATCCCACTATTGAGGAGTAGGTAGCACCGTCGTTGGAGTTTTAAGGGTCAATTTGATTAAGGGACGTGTGGTCACTAAAGCAATGTTAGGACGCCTTAGTGGTAACCCTAGTGTCTTAAATCATTTTTCCGAGGCAACCGTTTTGAGGCAACTTATGATCTTTGGACAAGAGGGCGACCTCTAAAACTTCCTATACTCAATGACCACGTTCGAAGGCAACCAAGTGAGGTGTACCCTAAGAGTGCGCATGTGCGGGTGTATTGTTTCGGTTATATTATCTTTGTACACGTCATGGGTGAGCTATGTTGATTTTAAGTTCATACATTTGATCTTGTCATGCATTCCCTATTATCAAACATCTAACAGTTTATATTGTGTGGAATTTAAATTGCGGAAATTAAATCTAAACTATTACAAGGCGTCGGGTATTTACATCGCCAAAAACAACCCTTGAAATTTAAATTGCAGAAAATAAAAGAAAGCGATAAAATGATTCAAAGTCCTAATTAAAATTTATTACATTCCAGAAGCAATTACAATAAAATATGGATCGCGTGCGAGAAATTAAGACGGTGCATTTTTTAGGGTTTTGACCCTTTTTTTTTATTAAAGAAAAGATTTTTTGTTATTTTTGAATTAAAAGGAATTAAATCTAAATTAACAATTAAATTAATTAATTAATGAAAATATTTTTGGGTTTTTTGAGTATTTAAAGAAATAAAATAAAATAGGTCAAAGTTAATAAAACCTAATTTTCTACATTAATTTTTAATTATTGCAAAATTGTTAATGTTATTTCCTAATTAAAACTAAATCAATTAAATTAACTTATTTACAAAAATAAAATGATGAATTTAATTTTAATAAATAAAAATAATATTTTTGTGTTTTCTGATTTTATGAGGAAAATATTTAATTGGTTAGTTTAAACAATAAAAATAATTATTAACAAAACAATTAAATAAAAGGAAATATAAAAAGAAAAGAAATAACCCATTGGGGGGGCCCAAATCTGGATGTTTGTTCAGCAATTCAGAGGCCCATTCACGTTCAAGCCTGGTTGACCTTCCAGATTCTCTATGCCTGGGTTGACTGGAGAATATGATGCACGTTCAATCTTGGCCTTTAGATTTGGCCTAGAGGCCATCTGGCGCCTGGAGAGTTGAGGAGTACGGTGTGCTACGCTTGCTGAAACACGTTGGAATATCTGAAACAAAATAATATAAAGTTTTGGAGGACCTGGGATTCGAACCCAGGTCCCATTGGATTTTCCACTAGCGCCTCTGCCAGCTGAGCCATTGTGTTTTATTGTTAGTATATTAAGTAGTAATTATTATATATCAAAACAAGCAATATGCCTGGAAAAAAATAAAAGCGCGCTGATTTAAAACAACAAATGGGAGGGAGACGCGTCAGCGTCTTCTTCGTTGAACCTGGTTATTTACCTGCAGATTTTTATCCACATCTAAATCCATAGGCTTCTCCTAAAACCTTCTCTAGGCCATGAAAATGCAAACTAAAGCCACAGTCATGATCGTCTCCTTTCCCTGATCACACCCATGTCCATGGTTGGTCCTGATTTTACCTGAAATTGAAACGCCTAAAAACAAGGAACCCAAACCCTAGTTTCGGGTATGGCTTTACAGGCTACCAAAACAAAATCAAATATTTCAGATAGCTTGGAAATCATGCAAAGATCAAGAATATGTCCATGATTTATCAAAAAAATGCAAGAATCCAAGGTTACGATTTCATGTACAGGGTGGTATTCAAGAAGACTTACAGCGCGATTGGGGATGTTTCAGGGCTTGCTTTTGATTGCTAATGCTTCAGTGGATCTCCAGCAAGAGGTCTATGTTGAGATTTTTCTTTGAATCGGGCTCCAAATGTAATTTTAGTTTTCAACTTTTCAAGCTTTTTTCAAGTTTTGGTTTCTCTGATTATGCAGCCTTTAGGTCATGTTCTTCGTGCCTTTGCCTTGTGTGAGTATAATAGAGTGAATTAGGTTTAGTTTTGGGCTTTGAATCCATGAGCATTGATGATTTTGGATTTGATATGATCTTCCTTTACAAAGCTTCCAAAGATGTCCCAAATCCAATATTTTGTGCATGATATGGCTGGGCACGAGTTTGATCTTGTCCATGATGATAATTGAAAGTTGTATCAATCAAAAAGATCCTATTTCATCAATATTTGGATTTTATTTGGATTTAAATTGATTTAAAATGAATTAATTCAATAAAAATCAAATAAAATAGAAAAAATAATGAATGGACATAAAACTGAAGATAGGACACGTGTGTGGTGTGACAAGATCAAATCAAGTGGAAAAAAGTGGGGCCTTTTGACAAAATTTGAAGTTTTGGGGATAGTTGACTTTTGGCAATTTTGGAAAAATGCCCAACTTCAACAATGCATAACTTCCTCAATTTTGAACTTTTGGAGGTGTTCTTGGACTTTTTATAAACCTTGAGATGTCTTATAACCAACTCTTTTGGTCTCATCTCATATTGATATTCCATGCTCAAGTTATAAGCTTTGGCAAAAAAGGTGTTTTTGTTTACTTTCAAAAATGACCTATAATGTCCAAATTTGTAACTTCTTGTGAGTGCATTTCTTGATCTTGGGATGTGAATATGGATTGTAGGAAATTGCATCCTCTTAAAAATTAGCTTTGGATGGGTCATTTCTCATAAAGTATGAGAAAGTTATGCTTGGTCAAAGTTGAGTTGACTTTTCCTACAAAACCCTAATTTAGCAACTTTTGAATCTTAATGAATCTTGAGCAATCCTTGATGAATAATGATAAACCCTTGATCAAATGATTAATTATCCTTAAAAATGAGAATGTTGACAAAAAATCTTGAGGTTTGACTTTTTGTATGTCACAGTTGACTTTTGCCCTAGCACGGTCGATTTTTGGACCTCTTGAGCAATTAACTGACCAAACTTCCTCTGCAAGGCTTGAAATTTGACATGGATGAACTTGAGAACATATTAGGACATTGGGGAGCACTTGAGGTGATTTGTATGTAAGTACCTTGATGCAACACAAAACCCTAATTTTGAGATTGACTGCCTTAGGAGATGACTTGACTGTCCAACTCTTGAGCCATCTTGAGCAACTTGGAGATTCTTCTTGCAATGTCTTGAGAAATATGGGAGGGAAAATTTTGGGGTACAACAGTTGCCCCTGTTCAATCTTCTTAAACCTGAGGATATAGATTGGCTTTCGGGCCTTTCGTGATCCGAAGGTGGAAGATGATTGAACACTAGAGTGCCCAGAAATTTGCACTCGCATGAACTGGTATCAGCATTGTGATGTCGGGAATGGGATTACAGATGCCATCTGGAGATTGTTGGTAGGTGGTTTTGTCTTCTTTGACGGGATTGGCATCAGAAAAATCTTTAGGAATCGATTTAACTGGACCAGAGGGGTTTTGTCTTCTTTGACTGGATTGTCTTCTTTGACTAGATTGTCTTCTTTGACTAGATTGGCCTCAGAAAAATCTTTAGGAATTGATTTAACTGGTTTTGTCTCCTTTGACGGGTTGGCCTCAAAAAAATCTTTAGGAATCGATTTAACTGATTTTGTCTCCTTTGACGGGTTGTCTCCTTTGATGGGTTGTCTCCTTTGACAGGTTGTCTCTTTTGACGGGTTGTCTCCTTTGACGGGTTGTCTCTTTTGACGGGTTGTCTCCTTTGACGGGTTGTCTCCTTTGATGGGTTGTCTCCTTTGACGGGTTGTCTCGTTTGACGGGTTGTCTCTTTTGACGGGTTGTCTCCTTTGACAGGTTGTCTCTTTTGACGGGTTGTCTCCTTTGACGGGTTGTCTCTTTTGACGGGTTGTCTCCTTTGACGGGTTGTCTCTTTTGACGGGTTGTCTCTTTTGACGGTGTTCGCATCAGAAAAATCTTTAGGAATCGATTTAACTGGTTTTTGTCTCCTTTGACTACGTTCGCATCAGAAAAATCTTTAGGAATCGATTTAACTGGTGTTGTCTCCTTTGACGGGTTTTCCATCAGAAAAATCTTTAGGAATCGATTTAACTGGTTTTGTCTCCTTTGACTGGCTTGGCCTCAGAAAAATCTTTAGGAACCGATTTAACTGGTTTTGTCTCCTTTGACTGGCTTGGCCTCAGAAAAATCTTTAGGAATCGATTTAACTGGTTTTGTCTCCTTTGACTTGGTTAGCATCAGAAAAATCTTTAGGAATTGATTTAACTGGTTTTGTCTCCTTTGACATAGTTGAGAGCTTAACTGCATCTTTCCTGAAAGGTAAAGGTCAGTCATATGCAATGCATGATATGGATCAAGCAATGATGTTCTCAACATAAATGAGATTGTATGGTATGATGCGTATATGCATGTATCATGATGTATGGAAATGTAATGTTTTAGCTGGGGAAAATAAATCCCGGATAGCTGCTGGAGAATAGAGTTGAATTCTTCGCTTCCGCTGGGGATGATGAACGAAGATGATTGCGAGAATAAACATGCGGGAGAAGAGAACTCTGTTGGGGAATAAACTGATGAGGAGATTACTCCGAGGGGAATTACTCTGTGGGGAAGAGATGCTCTGCTGAGGATTTTAACGATAAACTCTGCTAGGGATTCCGCTGATAAGCTCCACTGGGGATTTCAATGATAAACTTCGCTGGGGATTCCACTGATAAACTCTACTGGGGATGAATTACCGTTGCTGGCGATACTGAATCTGTTGAGGATTAAATTCCTGTTTGTGCAAGGAAAGAACTTCGCTGGGGATGATCTTTCAGTTGCCACTTGCTGGGGATAAACCTGTCAGACTTTTGTGGGGATAACCCTCTGAATTCTGCTAGGAATGATCCTTTGAACTTGGCTGGGGAGATTTATTGTTTGTACTCCGCTGGGATAAACTTCCAGAGTCTACTGGGCATGATGCTTCGACTCCGTTGGGGGAGCTTTCTCAGATCGTGCTGGGAAATATTGACTCCACTGAGGTATCTTGTATTCTGCCGGGGAACATTCTTACACTCCGTTGAGGAATATTAAGACTGCCGGGGATACCCTTATACTTGCTGGGGAATATCTTTATACTCCGCTGGGGAATATTAAGACCTTCTGGGGATACCAAGCCTTTTTAGCGTTTAAGATGGATGAACTCTGCTTGGGGAGAGTATTGATGATTCGTTCACGGTTGCAAGTCTCAGCTGGGGGAGCTACCGTTACTGTCTTAGCCATATTCTTCAGTTGAATCTACCTTTGTACCTGGTGAACAGAGCAACCATACAGCTCGGACAATTCTTATTGCCCCTGTTTCTAATATTACCAGTAATTCATCTTTTGTTTCGCATGTAAATATTTATGAGCAGCAATTAATGTCAAATGCATATATCAAGAATGAACATTGGACGTTCTTTGCAAAACAAAACAGATAAAGGAAAAACAGTTTGAAATTTCTTTGAAAATGAATTGTATTTATTTGAAGTTTGACCTGTAAATAGGTGTTTTTTGTACAAGAGGCTGACGTCCTAGTAAGAGAACACCTCCGAATAATAGAATTTACACAATTTGTGAAAAACTAAACAAAACAGCTATGTGAATAATCCCACTGGGTTCCAACTATGCTATTGCCTTTATGTCCTCGAGCATCTCATCACTTTGTTGTTGGTTGAAGGTGAATCAGATTGATTAGTGTCGTCCGAGCTTGATAGTTGATCCTGAAGTATGGATGCAAGGTGATCCAATGAGACATAGTGTTACGCTTATCCCTAATTTTTGCATGGACCGCCCTTTCGGGTTTTCAGTCCACCGGGATAACCATTTTTGCCCAAGCCGCCTTTTCAGGTTTTCGACTTGCCGGGTGTACATTTTTTTTTCATTTTCATCCCTTATTTTTGCCCGAACCCTTTTGGTTCGCCGGGAAGCCCTTATTTTTGCCTAGGCCAGTCAATCTAGCGGGTCTTTGATTATGCGTAGTATCTTTTCACTATGTCTGCATTGACGGGGTGAGGAAGGTCATCACCATCCATGGTGGTTAGAATCATGGCTCCTCCTGAGAAAATGTTCTTAACCACAAATGGCCCTTCATAAGTAGGGGTCTATTTTCCCCTGGGATCACCTTGATCCGAAGAGAGGGTATCTGAACTTCAATGGGAAAGACTGCCTCCATGCCATATACCAAGGAATAGGGTGTTTCCCCCGTTGACGTCCGTGCTGAGGTACGGTACCCGTGAAGAGCAAATGGTAACATCTCGTGCCAGTCTTTGTATGTCACGGTCATCTTCTGCACAATCTTCTTAATGTTTTTATTAGCTACTTCGACAGCCCCATTCATCTTCGGCCGGTAGGGAGAAGAGTTGTGATGCTGTATCTTGAATTGCTCGCAGAGCTCGGTGATCATTTTGTTGTTGAGATTGGTACCATTGTCCGTAATGATCCTCTCTGGTATACCGTATTGACAAATCAGATTGTGCCGAATGAACCGTGCCACGACATTCTTGGTTACAGTATCAAAGGAAGCTGCTTCAACCCATTTCGTAAAGTAATCAATCGCTACCAGGATGAAACAATGCTCGTTGGATACCGTAGGTCTGATCTCGCTGATCATATCAATGCCCCACATTGCAAAAGGCCAAGGTGTCGTCAAGACGTTCAGAGGTACTGGAGGTATGTGTACCTTATCAGCATAAACCTGACACTTGTGACATGTCCGAGAATGCTGATAACAGTCGGCTTCCATTGTGGACCAATAATATCCTGCCCGATGGATTTTCTTTGCCATGGTATGTCCACTGGAATGAGTTCCGAAAGTACCTTCATGTAACTCTGTCATGATCCTTTCTGCTTCATTCTTATCCACACAACGCAGTAAGGTCGGATCATGGTTACGCTTGTAAAGAATGCCATTGCTGATGAAGAACTTTGTTGCGGACCTCCTCAGAAACTTTTTGTCATTAACAGATGCACCTTCGGGGTACTCTTGAGCTTCAAGGTATCTCTTCACCTCATGAAACCAGGGCTTCTCTGTTACCTCTTCAGTCTCAATGTCACAGCAATGTGCAGGTTCGTCCAATCTTTCAACGATAATCCGGGGAGCTTTGTTGTCCCAATTGACTTTGAACATAGAAGACATCGTAGCCAGCGCGTCCGCCAACTGATTCTCCTCTCTAGGGAAGTATTCAAAGGTTATCTCCTTGAAATGGGGAAGCAACGTCAATACATACTCCTTGTAAGGAATAAGATTTGGGTGTTTCGTATCCCACTTGCCTTTGATCTGACTGATCACGAGAGCGGAATCTCCGAAAACACTTAGAAACTTAATCCTTAGGTCAATTGCTGCTCGAAGACCCATGATGCACGCCTCATACTCTACCATGTTGTTGGTGCAGTTGAAACATAGTCGGGCGGTGAACGGAGTATGAGAGCCTTTAGGAGATATGATCATGGTGCCAATGCCGTTACCCAAAGCGTTCGAAGCTCCATCAAAGTACATAGACCATCGGGATCCTTCCTCAGGTCCTTCATCCGGTCCAGGTGTCTCACAATCAGTTACCAACATGATATTCTCGTCCGGAAATTCAAAGTTCATAGACTGGTAATCATCCACTGCCTGATGTGCCAAATGGTCTGCCAATACACTTCCCTTGATTGCTTTTTGGGTTGTGTACTGGATGTCATACTCAGTCAAGATCATCTTCCATCTCGCTATTCTTCCGGACAAGGCAGGCTTTTCAAAGATATACTTGATTGGATCCATCTTTGATATCAACAGAGTAGTGTGAGTCAACATATACTGTCTTAGCCGGCGAACAGCCCATGCCAAAGCGCAACAAGTTTTCTCGAGCAGTGAGTATCAGGTCTCACAGTCGGTAAACTTTTTGCTAAGGTAATAAATAGCATGCTCTTTTCGGCCAGACTCGTCATGCTGACCCAGCACACACCCCATCGAGTTTCCAAGTACTGTCAAGTATAAGATCAGAGGTCTCCCCTTAACTGGTGGCATTAGAATAGGTGGCTCTTGGAGATACTCTTTGATCCTTTCGAAAGCGGTCTGGCATTCATCGTTCCAATGTACTACTTGATCTTTCTTCAGTAGCTTGAAGATTGGCTCACAAGTAGAAGTTAGGTGTGAGATGAATTGGGCAATGTAGTTCAATCGTCCCAGGAAACCTTTGACTTCTTTCTATGTTCTGGGAGCTGGCATCTCCTGTATAGCTTTTACTTTTGTGGGATCCACCTGAATACCTTTGTCGCTTACAACGAAACCCAACAGCTTACCAGACCTCACCCCGAAGGTGCACTTGTTCGGGTTTAACCTCAGCTTGTACAACTTCAACTTGTCAAACAGCTTCTGCAGATGGTCAAGGTGTTCCTCCTCAGTCTGGGACCTTGCAATCATATCGTCGACGTATACTTCAATCTCATGGTGGATCATGTCATGAAACAAAGCAACCATGGCACGCTAATATGTTGCCCCAGCATTCTTCAGTCCAAAAGGCATGACCTTGTAGCAGAAAGTACCCCACTGAGTAACAAAGGTCGTCTTCTCCATGCCTTCGGGAGCCATTTTTATCTGATTATAGCCGGAGAAACCATCCATGAAGGAGAATACCTTGTGCTGAGCGGTGTTGTCAACCAGAACGTCGATATGAGGTAGAGGGAAATTATCCTTGGGGCTTGCCCTGTTCAGATCCCTATAGTCAACACACATTCGGACCTTACCATCCTTCTTCGGCACAGGAACCACATTGGCTACCCACTGAGGGTAAGAAGTAACTACTAGAAAACCTGCGTCAAACTGTTTCATAACTTCAGCCTTGATTTTCTCAGACATCTCTGGGCGCATTCGGCGGACCTTCTGTTTCACTGGAGGACAGTCTTCCTTGGTAGGCAGGCGGTGAACCACAATATCAGTATCCAAACCAGGCATATCTTGGTAAGACCAGGCAAAGATTTCAACGTAGTCATGCAGCATCTGAATCAACCGTTGCTTCACACTAAGCTCCAGATTTGCATCGATCTTAACTTCCTTCTTGTCTGACTCTGTACCCAGATTCACTGATTCCACCGGCTCTTCGTGTGGATGAATGGCCCTCTCTTCCTGGAGTAGCAGTCTTGCAAGTTCACCAGGCACTTCGCAATCATCTTCACCTTCGTCTTCGGCTAAGTTGATCAGATTTTCGAAGTCATAACTGGCAGTAGCAGAGTCGTTACCAGTGAGATCCAGAGTGGATGTGGACCTGTATATGTGAGTGTGTGTAAAATAGTTGTTTTGCAATATATAATAAAGAAAAACAGGGAGCGCAAAATTTGAAATGCAAAAAACATCCAATGCTTTTATTAATGATATATGAAAATGACACACATAAAGCCCTCACAAATGAAGCCACAGTGCCCCGGGTAAGACACCGGGCCGTAAAGTTTAAAACATTGTCTGTTACAGATTCAAAACAAAAGTTTCATTGATGGGTGATAACAGAAACGGGCATAGAATCCTTCGTTGTCCAGTTGCTTAATCCACCATTGGCAGTCGGGTAGATCCAACTGTCGATAGCAAACTCTTCATCATCGCCATCCCTGATAGCATTCACCCCTGCATCTTGTTTAGGCTTCTCTGGTGTTCCAAACTCGATCTCCTTTACGTCAATCAAATCCTGTACCTTGTTCTTCAAAACCCAACAATCATCTGTATTATGCCCCGGGCTATCAGAGTGATAAGCACAGCGGACATTAGGGTTGTACTTTGGTGATGTTGTATTTGGATTCTTCGGGGCTTCCCTTGGAATCACCAGATTGGTCTTCAGCAACTGTGGTAGAATCTGAGATAAGGTCATGTTGAGATGGGTGAATTTCCTTCGAGGTCTCTCGTCTTTCTGTTGATTGTTGTGCTGAGGAGCACCAACAGGTTTTGAAATAACAACTGCATTAACAGCTTGGCGGTGTTCAGGTCTACTCTGGCTTCTCGAACTATAGACAACACTGGACTCTTTCTTAAAGGGATTCTTCTTGGTGCTCGATGAAGCACCTTTTTGTATTTTTCCAGCCTTAATACCAGCCTCAATCCTCTCACCGGTCAAAATAAGCTCTGTAAACCCAGATGAAGAGCTTCCAATCAGATGGTTAAAAAATGGACCAGACAGGGTCCCCAGAAACATATCCACAAGCTCCCGATCAGCCAAGGGTGGTTGCACTCTACTAGCGAGGTCCCTCCACTTCTGAGTATAATCTTTGAATCCTTCACCCGTTTCCATTGACATACCCTGGAGTTGGGTACGCGTAGGAGCGAGGTCGGAGTTGTACTGGTACTGCCTGTAGAAAGCAGTAGCCAAATCTTCCCAACTGCGAATACTGGCTCCGTCCAACTGGTAGAACCACTCAAGTTGAGTCCCTGAGAGACTATCTTGAAAGAAATGGATCCATAGGTTCTTATCAGCGGTGTACGGCTGAATCTTCCTTACATATGACCGGAGGTGCAGCTTCGGACAAGAAACTCCGTCATACTTAGTAAAGGCTGGTGCCTTGAATTTGTGGGGAATCACCACCCCATATGATAGACCTAGATCACGAAAGTCCATACCAGGCACTTTTTGAACTTCCATAGCACTAAACTGGTCTTCCAGTTGCTTGTATCTGTCCTCGGCCGGAGGATACTGTTCTTCGTCGAAGTCCGTCTCATTGTCGGAGACCACGGGGCTAGGAGCCCTCCTTTCCTCTTGACTATCTTTCCCTCCAGATGAGGTGGTCAAATCAACTTCATCCCGAAGCCTGTTTCCAAACCTAGGACCAGTGTTGAACAGGACTGTCCTCTTCTTCTTCTTCTTCTCTTTCAGAATCAGGGTCTTCAGATCTTGCTGACCCTTAGCTAGATTCATGAACAGCTCTTGGAATTGGGCATTCTGGGCCTGGAGGGCCTTGATGGCTTGCTCAGTTGAAGGTTTAGCAGACATGATGAGTGCTGAAATAAACAGCGAAGAAGATAAGAGACATATAATGGTACCTGTTATGAAGTGCATGGGATGAAATGCGTATGACATAATTTCAAAGACAATCGGGAGATTCAAATTTGTAAACCAGAAAGGAAACACACTTTATTAGAAAAACTTTAGAATTCAAATTGTTCAACCGATGCCCTTAAGGCGTTACATGAAAGGAAATACTGAAAAGTAAATAAAAACTGGAAAGGAAATCATCAAAGGTCAATCAATGCTCCCATGGTCTCTTCTTATCAGTGCGGACATAGTCGTTGAGAATCCACTCGTTCTCCAACTGCCTAGTCAACCTCTGGATCTTCTGTTCTTGCTTGTTGAACTTCTCTCGGTAAGAATCATGTTCTTCCCTCAGTTGCATCCAAGACCTTTTCAGTGCCCCAATGTCAGTGGGCATATGAGGATGGTTGATGGTTGGAGGAACCCCTTCTTCATTAGCAACTTCAACAATGACAGGTCGGACGGCTTCATATGGCATACCCAGCTTTTGGGCACGGATACGGACCCATCTGAGATATGGCTCCATCGGAAGTGAATTCTTTGGATCCAGCTCATGTGGATCAGATTGGTGAACTCTATCCCAAGCCCTTATGAATATGCGATGTTGCTCGTCGCTATCCCCTTAAAAGTCAAAGATGATACTAGGCATTAGCAGCTCATGAGGCCCTTCTCTTCTGGCACGCCCAAACTGACGTAAGGCCAAGCATGGGTTGTAAGAAATTCCTCCATGGGTTCCTATCAAGGGAACATTAGGGTACTCCCCACAGCGATCAATGATAGTCACCTCGTCCATACCCTTGAGAGTCCAGATGATGTCATTATGAGAGAGAGCCATAACCCTACAGGCCCAGCCCATACCTTCTTTGTTCTTCAGCACTGACTTGGGAAGGTGCGAAATAAACCACCTCACCAATAACGGAGCACAACACATCAAGGTTCCCCTCTTTCAAGCAGTTCGAGCATAGAGCTGATGAAGAATGTCACCCAAGAGAGTGGGTACCGGATTCCGAGAGATGAAGATCTTTACCGCATTAACATCAACAAAGGAGTCTGAGTTCGGAAACAATACCAAGCCATATATCAAAAGAGCCAGAATATCCTCGAACGCCTTGAAGTCTAGAATATACCAGAAGTAATTAGCTTTACCATCCAAGAACTTAGTCAGAAAGCCCTTTGCTCCACTTCTAGTCTCCCAGTTAGCCATTACCTCTTCTTTGGTCATATCAAGGGCTGCAGCAATCTCTTCGGGCCTAAGAATCTTCTCCCAACCAGTAAATGGGGTCTGCTCCAGAACAGAGATACCGAGCAGCTCAGAGAACTCTTCTAAGGTGGGAACCAGCTGATAGTCTTGAAAAGTGAAGCAATGGTACAGCGGATCATAGAACTGGACTAGGACACTCATCATCTACTCGTCCAATTTGGAGGTGACCAAACTGAGAAGATAACCATGCCTCCTAATGAAGGAAGTAGTGTTAGGCATCTTGGCAACCAAATCTTTGAGTAAGGTGGGAACCTGGACAAAGTTAATCTGGATGGTATTCCTACGCATGGGCATCATGATGACCTACAAAACAGAACAAAGATGAATCCCTCCTGTCTTTAAAATAGGTTAGTCCAATTCAAGATGTATGCAATGTTATGATGTCATGATGTCATGATAGTAAGCACACCACAAGTATCCACAAACAGAAAACATGGTAAAGGCACACAAGTCACACAGAGAGCCCTTAGATTTCAGGCTGGCAAGGAGCTTAGGTACTACCCTCTTTCAGTTCAGTTGGTTTAAACCTGTCCTAAAAATAGTAATCGGGTTCTAGAGGATCTCAATATCACTGACTACCCTCGATCGGTCATAATTCCAGTTTAGCAACCTTTTCTTGCGGTCGGAATCATCGCGAGAGTTTAGTCTCAATGAGTGTAGCATACTGCTACTGTTCTATGGCCAAGTTGGTCAATTTAAAGGTTCTAAGGTCAGTTGGTGCTTAATGACCCCTTAGAAGACCCATATTCTCCTCATTCCAACACATGGGATATCGGTACAGACTAAAGTGCCACACCAATGTAGCTACTGCTTCAACCGTATCGGTCTATGTCGTATAGTTCCCTCACAGTTTATTGCTACTTACCTAAAGGGGATCCCTAGATCCGGGTTAGGATCTATAGAAACTTCGATACAAGCCCACAAATGTAAATCATACAAAGCATACAATTGAAAACACAATGATCTAATCCTAAGGTACACCCCACTTTTTATAGTCCCCAGCAGAGTCTCTAGTTCTGTGATACGGTGGGAAAGAGAACTGACTGTTTTTGGAATGCTGGTTCATGTTTTGCGTTTGTTTTCGCAAAATGTCACGGTAAGCAAGAGTCGCCACCGTCTTTTATTTTATCCAATAACGAAAGGAAAAAAGCACAAAAAAATTCCTTTTTCGAGATGTTTCTCGGGTTCGGGAGGTAGATTATAGAAAGGGAAGGTGTTAGCACCCTTTCTATCTGTGGTTATCCACGGGCTCTTAGGTACTTGCTCATTGTGTTTTCAAAATTTGCTTTTCTTTGTGTTTGTGGGTTTGAAAGGAGTTTTTTGTTTGAAAAGTGTAAGTGCGAAAGGTTTTGTTTTGTTTTAGAATGAGCAAGTACTTAAGAACCATCTACCTACTCGAAAAAGGAATTAATCTGTGCAAATGTCCTTAAGACAATGCTATCCCACTATTGATGAGTAGGTAGCATCGTCGTTGGAGTTTTAAGGGTCAATTCGATTAAGGGACGTATGGTCACTAAAGCAATGTTAGGACACCTTAGCGGTAACCCTAATGTCTTAGATCATTTTTTCCGAGGCAACTGTTTCGAGGCAACTTATGATCTTTGGACAAGAGGTCGACCTCTAAAACTTCCTATACTCAATGACCACGTTCGAAGGCAACCAAGTGAGGTGTACCCTAAGAGTGCGCATGTGCGAGTGTGTTATTTCGGTTAATTTTATCTTTGTACATGTCATGGGTGAGCTATGTTGATTTTAAGTTCATACATTTGATCTTGTCATGCATTCCCTATTTATCAAACATCTAACAGTTAATTGTTGCGGAATTTAAATTGCGGAAATTAAATCTAAACTATTACAAGGCGTCGGGTATTTACATCGCCAAAAACAAACCCTTTAATTTAAATTGCGGAAAGTAAAATAAAGCGATAAATAATTAAAGTCCTAATTAAAAGCTATTACATACCGAAAGCAATTACAATATTGGAAATATGGATCGCGTGCGAGAAATTAAAACGGCGCATTTTTTAGGGTTTTGACCCTCTTTGTGAAAGAAAGCATGTTTTCGTTATTTTTTGAATTAAATGGAATTAAATCTAAGTTAACAATTAAATTAATTAATTAATGAAAATATTTTCGGATTTTTTATATTTAAGGAAATAAAATAAATTGATTAAAAGTTAGTAAAACCTAATTATCTAAATTAATTTTAATTTATTGCAAAAAATGTTAAAAGTTAAACCTATTTAAAACTAAATTAATTAAGTTAGTATTTATTTATAAAAATAAAGTGATGATTTTAATTTTAATGAATAAAATATATTTTTGTATTTTTGATTTTTATGAGAAAAAGATTTTAATTAGTCAGTGGTTTAATTAATAAAAATAATAATATAAAACAAATAATTAAATAAAAGAAAGAAAAGAAAAGAAATAAACCAAATGCGGGGGTTTGGCCCCCAAATCAGGAGGTGAGATAGCAATTGTTTGGCCCATTTGCAGCAAGCCTTATTGACATTCCATGATTCCCTGTGCGCCCTTGACTTGAGACCATGATAGACATTCAACCTTGGCCACCAGATCTGGCCTGGGGCCATCTGGCAGCCATCTGGATGGGGATACATGATATGCCGCGCTCTTGATGCTGCATGGAATCACCTGTAAACAAAATTCAACAAATATTGGGGGACCTGGGATTTGAACCCAGGTCCCATTAGACTGTGCACTAATATGTTTACCAACTCAACCAGCGCGCCTATTTATTATTATACTGGATAAATAATATTATAAGAGAAAAGCAAATAATATACTGGAAATTAAAAAACGTGCGAGATTTGTTTGAATGGGCCAATGAAGACGAGCCACGTCTTCGTCTTCTTCAACAAAACATGGTTTCCTTAACTGCGGATTTTTATCCGCAGCAAAGTCCCTAGGTTCGTCCTAAAATTAATTCTAGGCTGTAGAAATGCAATCCAAAGCCATGGTTCGCTTCGTCTCTCCTTCCTGAGCATGTCTATGCCCATTATTTGTCCCAATTTTTCCTGAAATCAAAACGCCCAAAAATGCATACCAAGAACCCTAGAACCGGCTAGGGGGTTACAAGCTATAAAAACCAAATCAAATATTACAGAAAGTCTCTAAATGGACCGATTAGCATGATTGTGCAAAGATTTAGGCAAAAAGATGCAAGAATAAGAGGTTATGTTTTCGTGTACAGGGCCATGTTCATGGATACTTACAGCGCGATTCAGGGAGGGATAAGGCTTGATTTTGATCCCAATAGCTTCAATGGACGTCAAGCAAGAACACCACGCTGAGTTTTGGCCTTGAATTTGCCTCTAGTATGGATTTCAGTTTTCAACTTTTTCAAGCTTTTTCAAGTTTTGGTTTTTTGAATTCTGCAGCCTCTAGGTCGTTCCCTTTGTGCCTTTGCATTGTACAAGTATAAGGGAAGCAATTAGGTTTAATTTTGGGCCTTGAATCCATGAGCATTGATGTTTGAAGATTTGATATGAATCACCATTAAAAAGCTTCTAAAATTGTCTCAAATCAAATATTTTGTTCATAACATGGCATGGTACGAACTTGATCTTGTCCATAATGATATTAAAGACCTGTATCAATCAAAAAGATTCCATTTGATCAAGATTTGGATTTTATTTGATTTTAAATTGATTTAAAATGATTTAAATTAATAAAAATCAAATAAAATAGAAAAATCAATGAATGGACATGAAACTGAAGATAGGACACGTGTGTGGTGTGACAAGATCAAATCAAGTGGAAAAAAGTGGGCCCATTTGACAAAATTTGAAGTTTTGGGATAGTTGACTTTTGGCAATTTTGGAAAAATGTCAAACTTCAACAATGCATAACTTCTTTAATTTTGAACTTTTGGAAGTGTTCTTGGACTTTTTATAAACCTTGAGATGTCCTCTAACCAACCCTTTTTGTATCATCTCATTTTGATATTCCATTCTCAAGTTACAAGCTTTGGCAAAAAAAGGTGTTTTTGTTGACTTTCAAAAATGACCTATAATGTCCAAATTTGTAACTTTTTGTGAGTGAATTTATTGATCTTCGGGTGTGAAGATGGATTGTATAAAATTGAATCCTATTTAAAATGAGCTTTGGATGGGTCATTTCTCATAAAGTATGAGAAAGTTATGCTTGGTCAAAGTTGAGTTGACTTTTCCTACAAAACCCTAATTTACCAACTTTTGAATCTTGATGAATCTTGAGCAATCCTTGATGAATCATGATCAACCCTTGATAAAATGATTAATTATACTTCAAAATGAGAATGTTGACAAAAATCTTGAGGTTTGACTATTTGTAGGTCACAATTGACTTTTGCCCTAGCACAGTCGACTTTTGGGCTTCTTGAGCAATTGACTGACCAAACTTTCTCTGCAAGGCTTGAAATTTGACATGGATGATCTTGAGAACATATTAGGACATTGGGGAGCACTTGAGGTCATTTGGATGTAAGTACCTTGTTGCAACACAAAACCCTAATTTGAGATTGACTGCCTTAGGAGATGATTTGACTGTCCAACTCTTGAGCCATCTTGAGCAACTTGGAGATTATTCTTGACATGTCTTGAGAAATATGGGAGGGCAAATTTTGGGGTACAACAATGACCCTCACACATTCTGATGTTCATTGGTGTTCTCGGTCCAGAGAAAATGTCATCATCATTGATCGTTGTGGAGAGTTCCCTAATGTCCCACTACTTGGCATTAGGGGGGCATTACCTACAACCCCTGTTTAGCTCTAACGCAATTTGGATATGCTCAGAGAGATGGTCCTCATGATATGCTGATTCCTGACCTAGTTTTTGACTTCGACAACAATGCGCAAGGACTTTGACAAAGGTTCATCAGAGCTTGGAGGATGCCCAACAAAGTGGATAGTAAGACACTGGGGCACAAGAATTCCATCCCCCTTGAGCCTTATCTCAGGTGGGTACGAACCCGCGCCCAGAATCTTATGATGCCATACCCTCACATTCTCCCTGTGATCAAAGAGCCTGTCATGGAAGGAGAGGTTCCATACACCCTCCTACATCCATACATGCCAACATCATTGGAAGAATTACAAAAGAGTTGGATCCAACTCAAAGAAGAACGGAATACTTTTGAAGCCAGCTTCTATGCCAGTGAGAAGAAGGTTTTGGAGCTTACCCGCCGACTTCATGAGGAGAAAACTCTCAACACTTACATCGCACCGAAGAGGA
Source organism: Vicia faba (assembly GCA_948472305.1). NCBI lineage: Eukaryota > Viridiplantae > Streptophyta > Magnoliopsida > Fabales > Fabaceae > Vicia > Vicia faba. Next base: position 779,887,931 of record OX451735.1, read on the forward strand.
TGCGCAATGTCTTTTTACATTAATAATTTTGTAATATTTTTCCCATGGGGCACTTATGTACTAACAAATTTCTTCTTAATATGACGTGTGTTCTTTTTTGTTTGCAACAAATTTGAATTTATGAATCCTTGAATGCATTACATGAATAACATATCATTCATCATATGCATAAACAGGTCTTCACACCAGGTTTCCTTATCTTTCTGCTGTTTATTTCAGCAAGATGGATTTGGAGCAGACGGTTAAGGATCTGCAAACACAGAACTCTCAATTCCAGCAACTCCTCATGACCTTAGCAAAGGGTCAAGAGGACCTTAAAGCACTGTTGGAGAAAGATAAAGAGAAAAAGAAGAAAAGACCTGGTGTAGTCATCATGGGAAGAAGGTTTGAAAGCAATGCTAGAAAAGTTCTCGAGTTCCCCTCAACGTCTGATGAAGGGGCTGGTAAAGGAAAAGGAACTGCGATGCCTTCTGAATCTGAAGTTGAAGGAGAAGACGAGGAAGAGGAAGAGGACGAAGATTACTCCGAACAGCAATATCCCCCAGCGGATGTTAAGTTTAAAAATATTGAGGATCGGTTGGCAGCCATGGAGTTACAAAGGGTACCTGGTTTAGATTTCGAAGAACTAGGATTGGTCGCTGGGATCGTCATTCCTCCCAAGTTCAAAGTTCCTACATTTGCTAAGTATGACGGTCTGTCATGTCCAAAGATGCATCTAAGATCCTACGTCCGAAAGATCCAACCTCACTCATTTGATAAGGATCTTTGGGTCCATTTTTTCCAAGACAGTTTGTCAGGCACACAATTGGAATGGTTCTATCAACTTGAGAGGTCTGAGGTTCATAACTGGGAAGATTTAGCTGCTGCTTTCTACCGGCAATACCAATACAACGCTGATTTAGCACCTATTTGTATTCAACTACAGAGTATGGGTATGGCTTCTAATGAAGTATTTAAAGAGTATGCCTAGAAGTGGCGTGATCTGGCTGGAAGGGTGCAGCCACCATTGTCGGATAGAGAGCTGGTTGACATGTTTTAGGAACCCTGTCTGGCCCTTTCTTCAATCATTTAATTAGGAGTTCCTCCGCGGGATTCACCGAATTAATTTTGACCAGTGAAAGGGTCGAGGTCGGCATCAAAAGTGGTAAGATTCAGAAAGATGCCTCCGCATCCACTGCTATTAAGAAGACCTTCCCAGCTAAGAAGGAAGCTTCTACTGTTTATTCTCAGAAAAGTCAAGGCAGAACCGAGCGCCGACCAACAGTAGGGGCAGTGATGATTCAAAACTCTTCAAATGATCAACCTTGCAGCAATCAGCTAAGATCTAATCAGCAACGGGTAGAAAGGCCACAACGGCAGTTCACCCGAATCAACATGACACCGGCTCAAGTACTCCCTCATTTGATAAAGCTGAATCTTACCAATTTGAAGGAAGCGCCAAAGAACCCTAATACCTCTTCTCCATATTACCACTCCAATGCAAAATGTGCTTACCACTCTGACAGTGTAGGGCATGATACCAACAATTGTTGAGCTCTTAAAAACAAAATCCAAGACCTGATCGACGCTAAGAAAGTAGAATTCGATGCGCCCGAAAAGCCGAATGTGATTTCTGCCCTGATGCCCAAGCACGGTCATAATGTTCATGCCGTTATGGAAGACCTTCATGTTACCAATGTTGCTGATCTTTTGACTCCGTTACCGGTGATTAAAGTGAATTTGATGAGAGCCGGGATATTCCCAGGTTGTGGAAAAGACTGTTACTTTTGTTTAAACATACGAGCTGACTGCCCATTGTTGAAATCAGGCATCCAACGCCTGATGGATACCCAAGAGATACTCTTCCAAAAGACTCTTGTTGATACCTTCACTCCCGTTACTCCTGCTACTGTTGCTACTTCAACCAATGACATTGCAATAATAACCATCTCCGACAATCTTCCCAAGGCTTGCAAAAGGCCTGTCAAGATTACGCCTGATCCTAAGTTTGTGCCGTTAAAAATCACCATGTCGGGGCCTGTCCCGTATCAATCTAACAAGACGATACCATGGAACTACGGAGGAGAAATATTCTATCATGGTATCAAACAGATTGAATCAGTCCAAGAGAACTCTGATGATGAAACCCCTGATATAGGGAACATTGCGGGAACAAGCAAGATAACTCGCAGCGGACGGATTTTCTCTCCGGAGATTGCTCCCCCACGAGCAGTCTTCGGACCCTCGAAAGCTTTTGTGCCTGTTAAGCCATCTGTGCAAGGCCCGATAATTGAAGAATTGGATACTCCTGAAGTTAGACCATTCGTTGATACTATCGACAAGGGTAAGAGGATACTAGAAGTGCCTGTCAGGATGAAGGCTCAGACTGTGGTAATCCCCGAAACCACCCAGAAAGAAATGGAAGAAATCTTAAAGATAATCAAAAAGAGCGACTACGACATCGTGGAACAGCTAGAGCAGACCCCTTCCAAAATCTCCATGTTAGCTCTCCTACTCTGCTCTGAGGCCCATGCTAAGGCCTTAATCAAATTTTTAAAGACGGCACACGTGCCTCAAGAAACTTCGGCTGACCAGTTTCAAGAGTGCATGGCTAGCCTCACTGCTGATAATGGTCTTGGTTTTTCCGATGCTGATTTGACCCCCAAGGGAAGGAATCACAACAACGCGCTGCATGTCTCAGTAGAATGCAGGGGAACCACCCTTGCCCATGTCCTAGTTGATACTGGTTCATCCTTGAATGTGCTACCGAAGAAAGCGTTAGACCGTTTGGACTGTGAAGGGTTAGTGCTAAAGCCAAGTAATATCGTGGTTAGGGCCTTTGATGGGTCCAAAAGAATGGTTCACGGAGAGGTTGACATTCCTATCAAAGTGGGCATAGAAGTTTTCAACTCCACCTTTTATGTGATGGACATCTGTCCTTCATATTCGTGTTTGTTGGGAAGGCCGTGGATCCACTATGTTGGGGCAGTTACCTCCTCTTTACACCAAATGCTAAAGTATCCTGTTCAGGGTAAGATTATAACGGTGCACGGCGAGGAAGAGTACATGATAAGTCACCTCAACTCCTTCCGCTATATGGAGTTGGATGGCGAATTCATAGAAACGCCTTTCCAACATTTTGAGGAAGTTTCTCCTGAAGTCGCAGTTGCAAAGACAATGGTTGATGTGCCTATTGTTTCCAAGCATGTGTCTAGGATGGCATCTCTCGAGGATGCAGAGGCTGTAATCAAAGAAGGAAGGAGTACAGTATGGGGGCAACTGCCTGATTTTCCCCATAAAACGGACAAGTTTGCTGCTGGCCAGAAAGCTATGCGTCGCTCCAAGGCTGGAGGACCACCCATAAAAATCACTCACCATGGAATTAATGTTGTAGAAGATGATGATGAAGAAGACAACTTTGAAGATTGGATCTTTCCAACCGTCGAAGGGGGTTTAAGCAACTGGGAAGCAAAGGACTTTATTCCCATCACTTTCATCAACCAGTAATTTATCTTTGAACAATTTCCCATTTTGGTCTGTAATAACTAAACAATTCGTACACTATTTTCACCTTATGCCTTGCCCGGGGCATATAGGTCCATTTGTAAGGGCTTGATTTTCTTCATTATCATATGCCATGTTTTAATGAATCATTGGACGTTTTCATCTATAAACTGTTGTGTTCATTTTCTTTTCTTTTTGCATCTTGGTTTGTTTAAGGATGGCTATCCCTTACACACACCCACACTCACAAAATGCAGGTACCCATCCACTCCGGATTCCATGGGTGACTATTCTACTTTAGCCTTCGGTGACTCTGAAGATTTGGTCAATCATGCTGAGTACGAAGTTGACGAAGACTGTGAAGTGCCGGGAGAGTTAGCCAGACTTTTGCAACAAGAAGAGAGGGTTATTCTGCCTCATGAAGAGTTGCTAGAAACCATCAACTTGGGAACAGAGGAAGACAAGAAAGAGGTTAAGGTGGGTGCCAACCTGGAACCAGGTGTCAAAGAGCGCTTAGTGCAGTTGTTGAACGAATATGTTGAGATCTTTTCCTGGTCCTATGAAGACATGTCGGGATTAGACACAGGTATTGTGGTTCACCGTCTCCCTACAAGAGAAGACTGTCCACCGATCAAGCAAAAGGTCTGCCAAATGAGGCCCGACATGTCTGAGAAGATTAAAGCTGAGGTAATGAAGCAATTCAACGCTGGCTTTCTGGCTGTTACTTCCTATCCACAATGGGTTGCTAACATTGTGCCCGTACCTAAGAAGGACGGCAAAGTCAGAATGTGTGTGGACTATAGGGATTTAAATAGGGCTAGCCCTAAAGACGATTTTCCACTGCCACACATCGACATCTTGGTTGACAACACAACTCAACACAAGGTATTTTCCTTCATGGATGTATTCTCGGGATACAACCAGATCAAAATGGCCCCCGAAGACATGGAGAAAACTACTTTTGTCATGCAATGGGGTACCTTCTGCTACAAAGTGATGCCATTTGGACTGAAGAATGCCGGGGCAACCTATCAACGTGATATGGTAGCTTTGTTTCATGACATGATACATCATGAGATTGAAGTCTACGTAGACGACATGATAGCCCATTCACAGACAGAAGAAGAACACATTTATCATCTGCAAAAGCTGTTTGTCAGGTTGAAGGAGTATAAGCTCAGACTGAACCCAAGCAAGTGCACTTTTGGAGTCAGGTCTGGTAAACTTTTGGGATTTATTGTCAGCAATAAAGGCATTGAGGTTGATCCAGCTAAGGTCAAAGCTATACAAGAAATGCCTTCCCCCGCACTAAAAAGGAGGTTAGAGGTTTCTTGAGACTCTTAAACTATATTGCAAGGTTCATCTCTCACCTAACATCTACCTGTGAGCCAATCTTCAAACTGTTGAAGAAAGATCAGGTGGTTGAATGGAACAATGATTGCCAAGTTGCTTTTGATAAGATCAAGGAGTATTTACTAGAACCTCCTATCCTAATGCCACTCGTCGAAGGAAGGTCGTTAAGCATGTATCTGACTGTTTTGGATAACTCAATGGGGTGCGTACTGGGCCAACATGACGAGTCTGGCCGAAAAGAGCATGCCATTTATTACCTTAGCAAAAAGTTTACCGACTGTGAGACACGCTACTCACTGCTCAAGAAAACTTGTTGCGCTTTGGTATGGGCTGCTCGCCGGCTAAGGCAGTATATGTTGACTCATACCACTTTGCTGATTTCCAAAATTGATCCGATCAAGTATATCTTCGAGAAGCCTGCATTATCTGGAAGGATCTCTAGATGGCAAATGATCTTGACTGAGTATGATATCCAGTATACTACCCAAAAAGCTATAAAGGGGAGTCTACTAGCTGACCATCTAGCTCATCAAGCCGTCGAAGATTACCAATCTATGAGATTCGACTTCCCTGATGAGGACATCATGACATTGGACAGCATTAAAGGTAACGGACCGTATGACGGACCTGAACAAGGATCCCGATGGACCCCGTACTTTGATGGTGCTTCTAATGCACTTGGTAATGGTATCGATGTGGTATTAATTTCTCCAGAAGGTTGCCATACACCCTTCACTGCCCGACTTTGCTTCAGTTGTACCAACAACATGGCTGAATATGAAGCTTGCATCTTTGGTCTCAAGGTTGCTATAGACTTGGGAATAAAATATTTGGTTGTATTTGGGGACTCGGCTTTGGTTATCAGTTAAATCAAAGGAGAGTGGGACACTAGAAATCCTAATCTTATCCCATACAAGGAACATTTCCTGACATTGTTGCCTCATTTCGAGCAGATTACTTTCGAGCACTTCCCGCGAGAAGAAAATCAGCTAGCAGATGCTCTGGCCACAATGTCTTCCATGTTTAAACTCAGCTGGGATAACGAGGCTCCCCAAATCACCATCGAGCGAATGGACGAACCTGCACACTGTATTAAGATTAATACCGAAGAAGTAGTGGAGCAACCCTGGTTTCATGAAATCAAAAGGTATCTCCAGACTCGAGAATACCCTGAAGGAGCTTCCGTCAATGACAAAAAGTTCTTAAGGAAATTTGCTACCAAGTTCTTCCTGAGCAATGGCATCCTTTATAAGCGCAACCATGATTGTGTTCTACTTCATTGTGTGGACAAGGTTGAAGCAGAGTTGATCATGACCGAGATACATAGTGACACATTTGGCACCCACTTAAGCGGACATACGATGGCTAAGAAGATTCTAAGGGCATGCTACTACTGGTCTACCATGGAAGCTGATTGTCATCAACATTCCCGTACTTGCCACAAGTGCCAAGTCTACAATGACAAGGTACATATTCCTCCTGTTCCTCTCAATGTTCTAATGGCTCCTTGGCCATTCGCAATGTGGGGCATCGACATGATTGGAGAAATCAAGCCCACGGCATCCAATGGACATCGCTTCATCCTGGTGGCTATTGATTACTTCACCAAATGGGTCAAAGCAACTTTCTTTGCCTCTGTTACAAAGAATGTGGTTGCCCGCTTCATCAAGCAAAATCTCATATGCCGGTATGGTATCCCCGACAGGATTATCACGGACAACGGTACAAATTTAAACAATACTATGATCACTGCTCTGTGCGAGCAGTTCAAGATTTATCATCACAATTCATCTCCCTATCGGCCAAAGATGAACGGTGTTGTTGAAGCTGCGAACAAGAATATCAAGAAGATCATTCAAAAGATGACAGTCAGCTACAAGGACTGGCATGAGATGTTACCGTTTTCTCTGCATGGATATCGTACCACGACACGTACTTCAACAGGGGCAACCCCCTTTTCTTTGGTATATGGCATAGAAGCTGTTTTACCTATGGAAGTTCAGATTCCTTCCTTAAGGATTATGAAAGATGCTGGTTTAAGTGAAGACAATTGGATTCAGACCCGGCTTGATAAACTTAACTTGATCGACGAGAAGCGACTTACTGCTATTTGTCATGGTCAGACGTATCAAAAACAGATGATCAAGGCCTTCAACAAGAAAGTCAAGCGTCAAGTATATCAAGTCGGAGATCTTGTAATCAAGTGGATCATCTTGCCGCAAAGTGATCTCAGGGGCAAGTGGACTACTACTTACGAAGGACCATTTGTGATCAAGAGCATCTTTTCTGGTGGGGCGATGATTCTGACCACCATGGACGGCGATGACTTACCGCACCCTGTGAACACAGACATAGTCAAAAGATACTACGCATAAAACGACCCGACAAGTTGAAAACCCGAAAGGGCGACTTGGGCAAAAATGGGCATCCCGGTGAATCGAAAACCCGAAAGGGCGGTTCAGGCAAAAATTAGGGATAAACAAAAAAAAATCTGTACACCCGGCAAGTTGAAAACCCGAAAGGGCGACTTGGGCAAAAAAGGGTTTCCCGGTGGATCGAAAACCCGAAAGGGCGGTCCAGGCAAAAGTTAGGGAATTAAAGCGTATGACTATGTCTCGTCGGATCACTTTAAAAACAATCTCTTCACCAAGAAGCTCCAAGATTCTGATCAATCCAATCATCGGCGGACGAAGTAGCAAATGGACAAGATACTCAGTGTTGTGAAGGCTATAGCAGAATGGGAACCCCATGGAATTGTTACACATAGCCATCTTTCTTTTGTATAAATTTTTTCTCAATTTTTACGACAACATTCTCTTACTAGGATGTTTGTCTCCTTTGTACAAAGATACTTACAAAAGTTAATACAAAGATACTTCAAAGTGCAGAAATTTGCTTGCCTTTCCTTTCTTTTTTACACTTGTGTTTTATTTGAAAACGTCCAAGGTTTTGTTAAATAGGCATATGCATTTGAATATAATCACTGCTTACAAATAAAACGAAATTGAGAAAGGATAATTACTGATAGGTTGAAGGTGTAGGAAGATATCTTTGTGTTATTCCAGAAGAAATCCCCTATAGTACACCATTCAAATCCTCAACAAAGCTAAAACCTTGAAGTATACATCCCTAGCGGAGTTAAATTTCAAGATCCCCAACAGAGCCAGTATGTTCTAAACTTTATCCCCCAACGGAGTTAAGTTTCAGAATTCCCATCAGAGTTAAGTCTCCGAACTCCCGATCCCCAGTGGAGCCCGAAAACCCTGAAATACATATCCCTAGCAGAATTAGAATATTCTAAAACCTTATTCCCCAGCAAAGTCAAATTTTCGACTATCAATCCCTAGTGAGAACCTTTCAATGTTCCCCAACTTCCCCAGTAGATTGGCGTACAACCCAAGCTCCTGATTTCACTGGCCGAGTAAACACTCTCCCCAGAGTTATTTCCCAGCAGATCAAAGATTCTCGGTCTCATTTCTCCAGCAGAAGCCTTTCAGGTTTTAACTCCCCAGTAGAGATTTTCAGAGTTTTCCTTATTTCCCATAAAAGTCATGAAGGATTCTCATTCCCCGCAGAAGTTGTCAAAGCTCTTGTTAAATCCCCACCAGTCACCGAGGGTTTTCAATCCCCAGTAGTGGTCCCAGGATTTCTTATTCTCAACAATCAAAGATCTTTAATCCCCAAGCAGTCAGCAAGGATTTCTCATCTTCAACAATCAAAGATTTTTGAATCCTCAGCATCGGTCAGGAATTTATTTTTCCCCGACAGTAGTCAAAGATTTCTTTATCTCCAGTTATCAAGGATTTATTTTCCTCAGCAAGACAGCTACTCAGCTTACACGCACATCCATTACATTCATATATCATAAACATTGATGAAACACCGTTCATTGCATCATACATATCATGCAACATGACTTTGTGTTTTAGCTAACATTTTACCCTTTTTAGGATAAGATTAAAAGACTATCGTTAACATTTATTCAGATACAGTATGGATACACCCCAGACACGACGGCCATTCTATTACTCATCCAGAATTTCAAGTCAAAATACAGTACGGATACACCCCAGACTCGGCGATCATTCTACTACTCATTCAGACTTCAGCAATCAGATACGGACTAGATACGCTCCAGACACGGCGACCATTCCATCTCTCTTTCAGATTCAACTGTCAATTTCAAGTTCAGATACGCTCCAAACACGGATGCCATTCTGGCCCTTACACCAGAAGTTTGATTCCCCCCAGTACAGATTGCCACGGAAGTCATTTTGTCACTTATTCAGATCCCCGTTACAGTTTCAGATACACTCTAGACACGGAAGTCATTCTGCTACTCATACAGATCTCAATTTCAGATACAGTCCAGATACGCTCCAGACACGATTTCCATTCTGCCACTCATTCAGAACTTATCCCCAGCACACAGTTGTTCCATATACAGATGTTTCTCTGTTACCCATTCAGAATACAGATACACTCCAGACACGGCAGTCATTCTGATATTCATTCAAAGATCAAATACAATTACAGCTCGGATACGCTCCAGTTCAACAAACAATCTTAGATGGCATCTTTAAGCCCATCTCCAGCAAGATTCTACCATCTCCAAATGGCATCTTTAAGCCCATTCCCTCAATAATATTTTGACGAGTGCAAATTTACGGGCACTTTAGTGTCCAATCCTCTTTTACCTTCGAGTCACGAAAGGCAAACTTGCCAATCTAACTCTTCAGGTTCAAGAAGATTGAACAGGGGAAACTGTTGTACCCCAAAATTTGTCCTCTCATTTTATCAACATTTCACATCACAAGACTCTGGGAACTCAGGCTCAAGCTAGGGTTTGCTCTGCTCAAGACACCTCCTTGCACTGTTGACCTAAATTAGGGTTTGAGTTTGCACAGGTATTTTTGGGCCTTCAATGCCCAAATTGACTTTCATACTTCATGTTGGACTCATAAGTTTTCCCATACCAAGTTTCAAGCCTTGAATCAAATTTTTGCCCATTCAATTGGACAGTTGACCTAGAAATCACTTGTATTGGGGAAAAAGTCAATTGTGGCCAATTTAAAGTCAAACCTCATGAATTTTGACCCACATCAACATTATGAACTCATTTGAACCATTTGATCAAGTTTGGACCACAATTCCACAAGAAATTTGATCAGATCACCAAAAGGGCAAAATGGTCATTTTTAGGGTTTTGGCTGTATAAAGGCAATTTTTGACTGTTTGACCTAGCCAATGGCAAATTAAGCTCAACCATGGACTCAAGGACTCAATGACATTATCTTGACCTATTCAACAAGTTCAAAAGATCTCAAATGCATAGGATTGACAGATGAATTTTTCAGTCAACTGATCAAAATTTGACTGTACACTGAAAAGTCAAACTTTGACTTTTTGGTCAAAATCAAGTGCCAAGGGTCATTTTTCATCAAGATGTGTCAAATTATGAAACTTTTTCATCAAGAAACCCAAAATTGCAAATTAGGGTTTGAAATTGAAAAATTGCATAACTTAGAATTTTTCTAAGTTATTAAATTTTCTTAATTTTCCCTAACTTTGTCCCACATTTTCACCAAGATGCAAATGGATTCAAACAAAACTTACAACATGAAAGTTGTAGTCCATCACAAATTATACAACTTTTATTCACAAATTTTTCTCAAAAGAAGCTTGGATCTCAAGTTATGATTTTTGGAACAAGGGTCCCTAAAACTTTTAACTTAGAGAAATTTGGCCCTAGTTTAGGCAGGATTTTAACCCATCTTCTTGGCCATTTTTCACATAGTTCCACTTGGAGTATCAAGTTGCATTTCAAAGATGGATTATAGTACTTGTTTCAAGCTTTCCAAATTGTCCAAGAACTCCTCAAACACATTTGTGGTTAGGGAGAATCGAATGCTTGAAGTTGGCAAAAACTCACTTTGTAACCATGGCCAATACATGTTCATACAAGTTGCAAAATCTGACCAAACTAGCTTTGTACTTGATTACAGGTCTCTAAACCAATTTACACTCAAAAATTGAATGCAAATACATTGGTTAGAGGCATTGTTCTGATCAAGGGAGCATTATACAATGAATAATTCCATTTTGGGCATAAAGATAACACTTCCATTTACATAAAGCATGCTTTATGTCAAGTTTCATTTCTTGAGCCATACACCAAGCCCTTTGCTGCAAACAAGGCTCCCTAATGTTAGGAAAAGCTCAACCATTTTGTGCAGCTAGGTTTTAAGCCAGTACAGCCCTTGCATTGTCAACTCTCACTTTTTGCTTCAAAACCAAGTCATTGTGCCAAAAGTCCATAACTTGCACATCTGATATTTTCAACTCAAGCTAAGATTTCAAAAAAGTTTTACACATTGCCTAAGGTCAGAAACACGAGCCAATCATCCCTCAAACACCCTTGAACACCAAAACACCAAAAACTTGCAAAACAGGGCAGTTGCTGCAACTTGAGTGCCATAGCTCATTTTGCTCGTGCGTTTTGCTCCTTTCCACTTCAAACACCTTCCATTCAACTCACTCAAGCTATCCCAAACCTCCATTGCCAACTGTAACTCCATTTACAGTGTTCACCATTTTTGTTTGGGAGCTTTGTAGGTTGAGTTCTGTAGAAAGATTCAGGCCACTTCAAAACAAACTAAGCATTGGGAAAGGTCCAGGGAACATCAAGCAAGCTCAAAAGAACCTCAGGCCTCACTGAAAGTTGTTGCATTGCCATACTCGTGTCCAACTGAAACAGGTTTTTCATCAACTTCTATCTCTCTATTTAGGAACATTTAGCCTTAGGTTTGTGAATGAAAGATGTAGTACTCATTGCCCTGAAACCATACATATGCTCAGTTTTCATTTATATTAAGCATGCTAAGAGAATTCCATCCATGAACTTTTTGAAAAAACTATGTTAGAAATTAGGGCCAGAGAAATTCTCTCTGGTCTTTGAGAGTTATATTAAGTTTTTTATATGGTTAGAATCGTGGTTTGATGCTCTACAAGTTTCATGTTTTGAGTTTTGTCAAAAGATCACAAATACAGGAGATACGAGTTTGTCTACAACAGGCGCGCGTTTTTAAAAGTCTGGAGGAAGAAGATGAAGACTTGGGCTGGGCTGGCTTGTTTTTGCTTCTAACACCTTCTTTTTCAGTTTCACACCCCCTTGCCCAACTTCTTGTATTTTTATTATTTTTGCATTTTAATTTCATTTCTGACTTTATTATTTTATTTCCAAACATAAAAAATACTTGAAAAATATTTTCATAATTTTTTACATTTATTTGGTATTTATTTTAATTATTTCTAACATTAAAACATTTTTAATACCATTTTATTATTTGTTTAAATTTAAAAATAATATAAATAATACTTTTATTTTCATTTCTTATTTTTATTCACACTGAAAATATTTTCTTGAATATATTTTATTTTTGTAAATATTTTATTTTATTTTATACATATTTAATATATATATATATATATATATATATACACATATATACCTTTATTTTATTAAATAATTAGAGTAAAAATATAAAAATATTACCCTTTTTATTTTTTATACTAAAAAATACATTTTTTTCAATATATTTCATTTTTGTACATATTAATATATTTTTGTATATAAATAATATATAATATCATTTTCTTAAGAAAAATTAGGGTTTACCCCTTAATTAAATAAAATCAATTCTTTTTTTTATTTCTTTACACTTTTTTTTTACATTAAAAAAATACTTTGCATACATAAAAACTCCTTTTTGCATAAATACATTTTATTTAATATTTACTTATTGTGTTTATTTAATACATTTAAATATTATGCATTGTAAATTCAATTTGGTTGTAATAACTTAGGGTTTATATTTCTTGCAAAATAATCCCCTATTCAAAATTGTACCCCCCTCCCTATATCATGTTGTAATAGCTTAGAATTTAAATTCTCGCACTTTTACACTTTCAATTATGCCATGATTAGAGAATTAGGGTTTGTATGCAAAAATCCAAATCAACAAATAGTTTGACCTAATCAAAGACAAAAATGCATGAAAAACAAACACAATGCACACTTGCACCCCTAGGGTTACAATCCACTTGTTTCCTTCAAAAATGGGCCATGGTATGCATGTTAAGTACTTTGGCAAAACAAAAACAAAACAAAAGATCATAGTCCCTCGATGACGCTATCTGAGTTGCCTAAAATGATCAAGTCCCTTAAGAAAATTGCCAAAAATACTTGACACAATTGCTATCATGGTCTATATGATGACCCGCACCTGTCCCGTTTAACATCCTAACACAAGGTTGTTCACCAAATACAATGGTGAAACAACATTGTTAAAAGGGTTAAAAACATAAGAAAGATCTTTGAGTAAAATAGGGTAGACGACTCTTAGTTACTTGATCAAAAGCTTGCAAAACATCCTTGCTATTTTCAAACACACTTCACAACACAATTTCAAAACCCTACTTTCAAACATTGAAAACTTTTCAAAAGACAAAAACACCTTTGTATACATTCAAACAAGAATCATTACAAAGGTTGCCACAACCATGGCCTCTTTTCAAAATATCTTTCCAAATCACACACAAAACACCAATTCAAACAATTGAAAAGCAAAGCAAGTGATCTAAACAAGTAACTAAGAGCCCATGGATAACCATGGATAGAAAGGGTGCTAATACCTTCCATTTCTATAATCTACTCCCCGAACCCAAGAAAACATATCAAAGGTCTTTCCTGTGCTTTTTGACCTTTCCTTAGGATAAAATAAAAAGTCGGTGGCGACTCTTGCTAAACCGAAACATTTCCGAACACAAACGCAAAACCTCAAGTCAGTTCTCCCACCGTATCACAGTCTTCCCTCGACTGGTGGCATCAACAGAGGAGGTTCTTGTAAGTACTCTTTGATTTTGTCAAAAGCAATTTGGCACTCATCATTCCATTTGACTACCTGATCTTTCTTCAGTAGTTTGAAGATTGGTTCACAAGTACCTGTCAGGTGAGAAATGAATCTGGAAATGTAGTTCAAACATCCCAAGAATCCTCTGACTTCCTTCTCAGTACGAGGAGAAGGCATCTCTTGTATCGCTTTCACCTTGGCAGGATCTACTTCAATACCCTTATTGCTGACGACAAAGCCTAGGAGTTTACCAGACCTTACTCCAAACGTGCATTTATTTGGGTTCAACCTCAGCTTGTACTTATTTAATCTCTCAAAGAGTTTCTGTAAAAGGTCAAGATGCTCTTCTTCTATTTGATATCTAGCTATCATGTCGTCCATATAGACCTCTATTTCGTGATGTATCATGTCGTGGAATAGGGCTACCATGGCACGCTGATAGGTTGCCCCAGCATTCTTCAGTCCGAATGGCATAACCTTGTAGCAGAATGTGCCCCATTGTGTGACAAAGGTTGTCTTCTCAATGTCCTCAAGCGCCATTTTGATTTGGTTGTAACCTGAGAAACTGTCCATGAAGGAAAACACTTTGTGTTGTGCCGTATTGTCAACTATAATATCAATATGGGGGAGTGGGAAATCATCCTTAGGGATTTCCCTATTTAAATCTCTGTAGTCCACGCACATTTGCACCTTGCCGTCCTTTTTGGGCATGGGAACAACATTGGCCACCCATGGCGGGTAGGAGGTGACGGCTAAGAATCCAGCATTGAATTACTTCATGACTTCTGCTTTAATTTTCTCTGACATGTCTGGTCGCATACGACGGGCCTTTTGTTTTACTGGTGGGCAATCCTCTTTTGTAGGTAGACGATGTGCCACAATATCTGCATCAAGTCTTGGCATGTCTTCATACGACCAGGCAAATACCTCAACATATTCGTTTAGCAACTGAATTAGACGCTCTTTAACATTGGGTTCCAGATTGGAACCCACCTTGACTTCTCTTTTGTCTTCTTCGGTACTTAGGTTGATCATATCCGCGGGTTCCTCGTGGGGCTGAATGGTTCTCTCTTCTTGTAGTAGCAACCTGGCAAGTTCTCCTGGTACTTCACAATCTTCCTCACTTTCGTTCTTGGCTTGGTAGATTAGATTTTGAGAGTCACCAAAGGCCATAGCAGAACCGTTACCCATGGGATCCCGAATGGATGTAGATCTGCATTGTGAGTGTGAGTGTATGTAAGAGTATAGCTATCTTTGAAGGAAATGAAAATGTAAAAATAAAAACAATGAGCACAAAGTTTGTATGCAAAAACATCCATGATTCATTGATGTCATATGGAAATGAGATGATAACCCTTACAAATGGACCATTGTGCCTCGGGTAAGACACAAGGTTTTAAGAGTCTGAATTATTTTAATATTACAGATCCAACAAAATGTAAAGACAAAATATTGTAGGATAAAAGTGATTGGGACAAAGTCTCTAGCTTCCCAGTTGTTGAACCCTCCACTGGCAGTTGGTAAAATCCAATCCTCCAGGTTGTAGCTGTCTTCATCATCTTCCACCACATTGACTTCGCGGTTGCTGATCTTCAAGGGTGGTCCTCCGGCACGAACATGACGTACAACCTTCTGGGCACCTGAAGTGAAACCCAGACCAAACTTGTCATATTTTTATGGGGTATCTGGGAGTTGTCCCCAGATAGTGCACCCACCTTCTTCTATCACTGCCTTGGCATCCTTCAAAGATGACATCCTGACTGGAGGCCTTGTGATCTTGGGAACTTGAGACACAGCCTTGGTCACTGCCACATCTTGCGGGACTTCTTCAAAGTGTTGGAATGGAGTTTCAATAAATTCACCATCTAACTCCACATATCTGAAGGAATTGAGATGGCTGATCATATACTCTTCTTCTCCATGAACGGTGATGATTTTCCCTTGAATCGGATATTTAAGCATTTGCTGCAACGTAGAAGTAACAGCGCCAGCATTATGGATCCATGGTCGGCCTAGCAAGCAAGAATATGAATGGCGGATATCCATTACATAAAAAGTTGAGTCAAATGTTTGGGTTCCAACCTTTATGGGGATATCCACTTCCCCATGCACCATCCTCTTTGAGCCGTCAAAGGCCCTGACTACTATGTTGCTTGGTTTGAATGTCAATCCCTCACAGTCAAGCCTATCAAGATCCTTTTTAGGCAACACATTCAGAGATGAACCGGTGTCCACCAAAACATGAGCCAAGGTTGTGCCCCTGCATTCCACTGAGACATGCAATGCCTCATTATGCTTCCTCCCTCTTGGAGTTAAATCAACATCCGAAAAACCTAGACCATTATCTGCAGTCAAGCTAGCTACGCAGTCTTGGAACTAATTGGCAGATGTTTCTTGGGGTACATGAGCAGTTTTCAGGAATTTTACCAAGGATTTTTCATGAGCCTCTAAACATAGTAATAAAGCCATCATGGAAATTTTTGATGGAGCTTGCCCCAGTTGCTCGACTACATTGTAATCGCTTCTTTTTATGATCTTTAGAAATTCCTCCATCTCTTTCCGGGAGGTCTCAGGGATAGCCAATGATTGTGCCTTCGTCCGGACAGGCTCAACCAGAATATCTTTACCTCGAGTATTGGTTGACTCGGCAGCATGAATGTCAGTAGGGGTGATAACAGGGATTGTAACAGTTTTATCGATTGGAGTATTAGCAGAGATGATTGTAGGACTAGGAACGGCCTTTGGAGGATCAACAACAACATGAATGATTACGGGTCCAGAAATAACCTTTGGGGGAGCAATTTCTGGAGAGAAAATCCTTCTGCTTCGGGTAATCTTGCTAGTCCCTGCAATATTACTGACATCGGAGTCAACTTTCTCAGAATTTGAATCTTCAACAACTGGCCAATCTTGCTTGATACCGTGGTAGTAGACATCCCCTCCATAATTCCATGGTACGGTTTTGTCTGACGAATACGGGACTGGTCCAGGCATCGTAATTATCAAAGGAGTTACTTTTTGAACTGATGTAATTCTAACGGGTCTTTTGGTGGAGACCCTGGAAGAATTATCGGAAATGGTCATGATGGAAACATCATTATAAGAAACAGTTGGGACATAAGTCTTCTCAAACAAAATTTCCTTGTTATCTATTAGGCATTGAACGCCTGCTTTCAACAAAGGACATATGGTTGGTGAGGACAAACAGAAATGACAACTTTCATCACAGCCCGGGAAAACACCGACATTCAACAAGTTCTCTTTGATAGTCAGGAGTGGGGTCATAAGTTCATCAACTGAAGTAACAAACATATCTTCCTCAATGGCGTTGATATTATGGCCATGTTTGGGCATAGGGGCAGAAATGACATTGGGCTTTTCTGGAGCATCGAATTCAATCTATTTAGCTTCAAGGAGGTCTTGTACTTTGTTTTTTAGAGCCCAACAGTTGTTAGTGTCATGGTCGGGACTCTCAGAGTGGTATGCACAGCAGGCATTAGGATGGTAATGAGGAGAGGTTGTGTTAGGGTTCTTTGGAGCTTCTTTCAAGGTTACTAGGTTGGATCTTAACAAATGTGGCAACACTTGAGACAAGGTCATGTTAATTCTGGTGAATTGTCAGACTGGTCTTTCCAATCTTGGTTGGTTATTTCTTTGCTGATCAGATGCAAGTTTAGGAATCATAACAGCCCCCACCATTGGACGGTGTTCGGCCCTATCTTGATTTCTCTAAGGATATACAGCAACTACTTCTTTCTTTTCGATGAATGGCTTCCTTACAGCAACAGAGGATGCATCTCTTTGAATCTTTCCATTCTTTATTCTGGC
Source organism: Vicia faba (assembly GCA_948472305.1). NCBI lineage: Eukaryota > Viridiplantae > Streptophyta > Magnoliopsida > Fabales > Fabaceae > Vicia > Vicia faba. The sequence goes on from OX451735.1 coordinate 779,905,507, forward strand.
TTCTACCCTTTCTCCGGTCAATATCAATTCAATAAAACCTGCTGATGAACTCCCAATTAAGTGGTTGAAGAAGGGACCAGACAAGGTGCCCAAAAACATGTCTACCAACTCTCTTTCAGATAGGGGAGGTTGAACTCTTCCGGCCAAGTCTCTTCATTTTTGCGCATAGTCCTTGAAGCCTTCACTTGAAACCATGGCCATACTCTGGAGTTGAGTACAGGTAGGCGCAAGATCAACATTGTATTGGTATTGTTTGCAAAAGGCTGCAGCAAGATCTTCCCAGTTATAAACATTAGCTCTTTCTAACTGATAAAACCAATCAAGTTGAGTTCTAGACAGACTGTCTTGGAAGAAGTGTACCCATAAATCTTTGTCAGCGGTATGGGGCTGGATCATCCTCACATAGGATCGGAGATGCATTTTAGGGCATGAGACTCCATCATATTTGGCGAACACAGGTGCTTTGAATTTTGGAGGAATGACAATCCCCGATACTAGTCCCAACTCCTTGAAGTCCAATCCAGGTACTTTTTGGATTTCCATTGCACTCAAACGTTCTTCTAGATGCTAATACTTATCGTCAGTTGGAGGGTATTGTTCTTCATAATAGTCTTCTTCTTCCTCTTCCTCTTCTGAATCAGACTGAATAACTGTTTCTTTGCCTTTCCCGTCTTGGTTGTCCTTCTCAATGGATGTCGTTGCAAAGTCTAAGGCCCTTCTTGTTTGCCCTTGGAATCTCTTTCCCATGTTTAGAATTCTGGTTATTTTCTTCGTCTTCTTTTTCTTCTCCTTAACCAGCAATGTCTTCAACTCTTCTTGTCCTTTGGCCAGAGTTAAGAACAACTGAAACTGTGCATTCTGAGCTTAGAGGTCCTTCACCGTTTGCTCGAGATCCATCTTACTGAAATAAACAGTAGAGAGATGAGGAGACTTGTTGCAAGAAACCTGCTTATGTTATGATGAATGATAAATGCATATGCAATGATTTCAAGGACTTTAAGATTCAAATTTGTTTTAGACCAAAAAGGAAACACACATTATATTAATAAATTAAAGTTTGAGTACATCAGTGCCTCCTTGGGAAAAACAAATACAAAAACTCTAAGATAGAAAGGTAGTACGCATCCTCTTCGGTGCGATGTAAGCATTCAGAGTCTGCTCCTCATGAAGTAGTCTAGTGAGTTCCAAAACCTTATTCTCGCTTGCGTAGAATTGGGCTTCAAAAGTATCTCTCTCCCCCTTGAGTTGTATCCAATCCCTTTGTAGGTCTTAAAAAGAGGTGGGCATGTCAGGATGTAGGATAGTGTATGGAACATCTTCTTCCATGACAGGCTCAATGATTATCGGGAGAATGGAAGGATAAGGCATCATAAGACTCTGAGCACGGGTACGTACCCATTTGAGGTAAGGCTCAAGAGGGATGAGATTTTTATGCCCCAAAGTCTTGTTATCTACCTTGTTCAACATCCTCCAAGCTCGAATAAATCTATGGCGAAGACCTTGATCGTTGTTGTCATAGTCAAATACCAAACCTTGAATCAGCATCTTGTGCGGGTCATCCCTTCGGGCGTAACCAAACTGTCTTAAGGCTAAGCAGGGGTTGTGGGTGATACCTCCCCTAATGCCAAGTAAAGGGACATTAGGAAATTCTCCATAACGATCGACAATAGTAACATTCTCTATAGATCGGGAACACCAATGAATGTCTGAATGTTTGAGCGTCATCAACCTTTATGACCACCTTGAACCTTGCTCATTCTTCAATATAGATTTGGGAAGATGCGAAATAAACCATCTTTCCAAGATAGGAGTGCAACACATAAGAACACCTCTTTTCCTCATTGTGCGAGTGTGAAAAGAGTGTAGGATGTCTCCTAGTAAAGTAGGAACCGGGTTGCAGGATATGAAGATTTTGACGGTGTTCACATCTATGAGTTAGTCAGAATTTGGAAACAAAACCATCCCATAGATGAGGAGAGCCACAATTTCCTCAAAGGCTTGCAAATCCAAGGAGTTCCAACAGTTTTGGGCTTTCTCGAACAAGAACTTTGATAGGAAACCTTTGACACCACTCCTTGTTTCCCAATGAGTTGTGACCTCAGATGAGTGCAAGTGTAGAGCTTGAGCAATCTCTTCTGGCTTTGGGTCTCTTTCCGTACTGTTGAAAGGTAGTTGATTGACAATGGGAATTCTCAAGAGCCGGGAGAATTCTTCCAAAGTAGGCACAAGTTGATAGTCGGGAAATGTGAAGCAATGGTGTAAGGGGTCAAAGAACTGAAAGAGCACCTTTATCATGTCCTCATCTGTGTTAGAGGTGACCAAGTTGAGTAGGCGACCATGTCTCTCGGTGAATGGGGAGTTTTCAGGAATCCTTGAAGCTAGCTCCTTAAGTTGTGGAGGGATCCTTACAAGGTTGACTTGAATAGTTTTCCTGCGAAGAGAATCCATATCCTACAAAACAAAGACAAAGATGAATCCCAAAATACTTGAAATAGTTAGTGAATGTGTATGATGTTATGATGTTCATGATGTTATGTACAAGTATGTATATACAAACAAAGCAAACAAGCCCTTAGTTTTAGGCTTGCATGGAGTTTTATAGGTAAGTAACCTCTTGAAGTTTAGTTGGCTCAACTTGTCCTAGTAATAGTGATCGGGTTATAAGGAGCTCAATATCACTGGTTTGTTTCCTTGGTCATTGTTTCAGCACAATCATCTTTAATGGCGACCAAAATATCCTAAGAAACCAAACCTCAATGAGTGTAGTATCGAGTATCTACCAACTTTGGACTGCACCAAAGCCGGTCATCTCACTACATCCTAAATGGCCAAGTTGGTCAAGTAAAGGTTCTAAAAGTTCATTAGTGCTTCATGACATCACTCAGCCGCCCCATATTCTCTTTGATTAACTCAAAGGCTACCGGTACCCACAAATATGTCGCACTAACGTAGCTATTGCTTAGACCATATCGGTATACCCCACACAGTTTTTACAACGTATTGCTACTTACCTATAATGTATCCCAAATTCGGGTAGAGGATTCAAACCCAAACAGAGAACCATAATGTAAAGCATACAAGTCAAAAAATGCAAGCAAGTAAATGTGATCTAACCCTAAGGTAACCCCACTTTTAGAATTCTCCCCAGCAGAGTCGCCAGTTCTGTGATACGGTGGGAGAACTGACTTGAATGTTTTGCGTTTGATCGCAAATTTTGCGGTTAGCAAGAGTCGCCATCGACTTTCCTTTTATCCAAAAGGAAAGGTGAAAAAATCACAAGAAAGACCTTTGAGATTATTTCTTGAGTTCGGGGGGTAAATTATGAAAAGGGAAGGTATTAGCACCCTTTTGATCCATGGTTTTCCATTGGCTCTTAGTTACTTGATAGATCACTTGCTTTTGTTTGAAATTATGCTTTGTGTGGTTTTTGAAAGTATTTTGTAAAAAGGCCATTGTTTAGGCAATCTTTGTAATGATTCTCGTTCGTAAGAATGTATACAAAGATGTTGATCTTTTGAAAACGTTTTCAATTTTGTAAGATATTTGAAAGTATATGTGTTTGTTTTGAAAATAGAAAGGATGTTTTTGTTTTGAAATGGAGCAAGTAATTAGGAGCATTCTACCTACTCAAAAAGTCTTTCTTGTTCATTTTCTTTTCCTTTGATATTGTTGTCTTACCATGGATTTGGTATGTAACCCTATCTTTGGATGTAAACGGGACGGGCGTGGGTCATCGTATAACCATGATCAGTAATGTTGCAAGGTATCTTAGCATTCTCTTTTAGAGACTAAGATAATTTGAAAGGAAACTTAAATAGCATCATCGAGGGACTATGATCTTGTATTTGCTTGTTTTTGCTAAGATACCTTATGTGATCGGTGGGAATGAGAACTGACTGTTTTGGAATGCTGGTTTGTGTTTTGCGTTTGTTTTCGCAAAATGTCGCAGTAAGCAAGAGTCGCCACCGTCTTTTATTTTATCCAACAAGGAAAGGACAAAAGCACAGAAAAATTCCTTTTTTGAGATATTTCTCGGGTTTGGGAGGTAGATTATAGAAAGGGAAGGTGTTAGCACCCTTTCTATCTGTGGTCATCCACGGGCTCTTAGGTACTTGCTCATTATGTTTTCAAAAGTTTGCTTTTCTTTGTGTTTGTGGGTTTGAAAAGAGTTTTGTTTTTGAAGAGAGTGTGAGTGCGAAAAGTTTTGTTTTTTTTTTAAAAGGAGCAAGCACTTAAGAACCATCTACCTACTCAAAAAGGAATTAATCTATACTAGTGTCCTTTAAGACAATGCTATCCCACTATTGATGAGTAGGTAGCACCTTCGTTGGAGTTTTCGGGTCAATTCGATTAAGGGACGTGTGGTCACTAAAGCAATGTTAGAATGCCTTAGCAGTAACCCTAATGTCTTAGATCATTTTTCCGAGGCAACCGTTTTGAGGCAACTATGATATTTGGACAAGAGGGCGACCTCTAAAACTTCCTATACTCAATGACCACGTTCGAGGCAACCAAGTGAGGTGTACCCTAAGTGTGCGCATGTGCGAGTGTATTGTTTTTCAGTTATATTATCTTTGTACATGTTAATGGTGAGCTACTGTTGATTTTAAATTAAAGATTAATCTTGTCATGCATTGCCTATTTATCAAACATCTAACAGTTAATAGTTGCAGAATGTAAATTGCGGAAAATAAATCTAAGCTATTACAAGGCGTCGGGTATTTACATCGCCAAAGACAAACCCTTAAAAATTAAATTGCGAAAAGTAAATAAAAGCGATAAATAAATAAATAAAGTCCTAAGTTAAAAAACTATTACATTCCCGAAGCAGTTACAATATTGAATATGGATCAAAAATAATTCGCGCGCGAGAAAATTAAATCGGAGCGTCTTAGGGTTTTGACCCTTTTTATTAAAGAAAGCATATTTTAGTTATTTTTTGAATTAAAAATTAATCTAAATTAATAATTGAATTAATTAATTAAATGAAAATATTTTTAGGTTTTTATTTTAATTAAGGAAATAAAATAAGAATGGTTAAAAACATTAAAAACCTAATTCTAAATTAATTTTAATTTAATGCAAAAGATATTAAAATTGTACCTAATTAAAAAAAACTAATTGACTAAAATTTATTTACAAAATAATAAAATAGTGAAATTAAAAAAAATATTATTTTTTAGGGTTTTCTGATTTTATATAAAAAATATTAATTGGTTAATTTTTGATAATAATAATTAAACAAAATAAATATAGAGAGAAAAAGAAATAAACCAAAATGGGGGGTGTGGGCTTGAAGAGGGAATATGATCAGCAATTCTTGGCCCATTAACACCAGCCTGTTTGACCTTTTAAATCCAGCGCGTGCTTATTGACTCTAGTCCATGGTGGATCTGCAATTCTGGCCTTTGGATCTGGCTTGAAGACCACTTGGCATTTGATGGGATGAAGAACATGGTGGTCCACCTTTTGGGCGCTGCACATGAGTACCTGAAGAAAAATTATAACAAAGTTTTGGGGGACCTGGGATTCGAACCCAGGTCCCAATGCTCATTGACACGCTCCATTGGCCAACTCATCCACGATGCTTAGTTGTTAATGGGATGGAAAACAAATAATATAAGACAAACAATTAATTAGGCTTGGCAAAAAAATAAAAACGCGCTAATGATTCAAATGAACCAATGGACGCAAGCCACGTCTTCGTCTTCTTTAACGAAGACTGGTTCATTTACCTGCGGATTTTATTCCGCAACTAAATCCATGGCATCATCCTACCATGTGCTACAGGCCATATAAATGCCAATGGAGACCACCACTGCATTCGTCTCTCTCCCCTGATCATTCCTATACCCACCATTAGCCTCAATTTAACCTGCATAAAAAATGCCTAAAAAACAAGAACAAGAACCCTAGGTTCGAGCATCATGATACAGGTCCTAAAAATACAATTAAATAATACCAAAACGTTACAAATCAAACAACAAACATAAATATGACAAGATTTTAAAGAAAAGATGCAAGAATTGGAGATTTGGAATCCATGTTCAGAGGTTGGTTCGTGATGACTTACAGTGCAATTTAGGCAATGAGAAGGCTGGATTTTGATTGGTCTCGCTTCACTGGATGTCAGGGAAGAGAACTATGTCAAGCTTTTGGACTGAATCGTGCTCCAATGTTGTTTTTGATCTCCCACTTTTCAAGCTTTTTTCCAAACTTTGTATGGCCGTTTCTGCAGTGTTTTGTGCGTATCCTTGGTCTGGATCTCTTGTGTGCATATAATAGAATGAATTTAGGTCAAAACATGGGCCATAATCCAAGTGCATTCAAGGTTTTGAGATTTGATATGATCACCATTATCAAGTTTCCAAATATAGGCCAAATCTGATTTTTTATGCATGAAAAGCCATGATACGAGTTTGATTTGATTCATGATGATAATTGAAAGTTGTACCAATCACAAAGATATGATTTCATCAATTTTTAGATTTTATTTGATTTAATATTGATTAAAAATGAATTAAATCAATAAAAATTAAATAAAATAGAAAAATAAATGAATGGCCATGAAATCAAGTATGGGACACGTGTGTGGCATAACAAGACCATATCAAGTGGAAAAAGTGGGCCCTTTTGTCAAAAATTGGAGTTTTGAGGATAGTTGACTTTTGGCAAATTTGGAGAAATGCCCAACTTCAACAATGCATAACTTCTTCAATTTTGAACTTTTGGAGGTGTTCTGGGACTTTTTAGAAACCTTGAGATGTCCTATAATCAACCCTTTTTGTATCATATCATTTTTATGTTCCATGCTCAAGTTATAAGCTTTGGCAAAAAAGGTGTTTTTGTTGACTTTCAAAAATGACCTATAATGTCCAAATTTGTAACTTTTTGTGAGTGCATTTCTTGATCTTGGGGTGTGCAGATGGATTGTAGGAAATTACATCATCTTCAAAATGATATTTGGATGGGTCATTTCTCATAAAGTATGAGAAAGTTATGCTTGGTCAAAGTTGAGTTGACTTTTCCTACAAAACCCTAATTTAGCAACTTTTGAATCTTGATGAATCTTGAGCAATCCTTGATGAATCATGATCAACCCTTGATCAAATGATGAATTAACCTTCAAAATGATAATGTTGACAAAAAATCTTGAGGTTTGACTGTATTTGGGACACAGTTGACTTTTGCCCTAGCACAGTCGATATTTGGGTCTCTTGAGCAATTGACTGACCAAACTTCCTCTGCAAGGCTTGAAATTTGACATGGATGAACTTAAGAAAATATTAGGACATTGGGGAGCACTTGAGGTTATTTGGATGTGAGGACCTTGATGCAACACAAAACCCTAATTTTGACTTGACTGCCTTATGAGGTGATTTGACTATCCAAACCTTGAGCCAACTTAAGCAACTTGAAACTTCTTCTTGACAAGTCTTGAGGAATATGGGAGGGCAAATTTTGGGGTACAACAGTTGCCCCTGTTCAATTTTCTTAAACCTAAGGATATAGATTGGCTTTCGAGCCTTTCGTGATCCAAAGGTGGAAGATAATTAAACACTAGAGTGCCCAAAAATTTGCACTCGCATGGTGTAGCATCAGCATTGTGATGTCAGGAAATTGGCTTACAGATGCCATTTGGAGCTTGTTGGTAGGAGGATGGGCTTACAGATGCCATCTGCAGGAATGTCGATCGCATAAGAGATTCCTTAGCGAGAACTTGCATACCTGTTGTTGTAAAAGATTCCGCCGGGGAAGTCTAACCTTTGTTGAGATTTAGGAACTTGCCTGTACTTCAACTGAGAGAATGCTTCAGCTGAGTTTTAAGAACCTGTCCATAATTCAATTGGGGGAAAACATCTTCATCAAGATCTAGGAACTGTCTCGTGCTCAACGTAGTATACCACTGAGGTTATAGAACTTGTCCACACTATGACGGAGGGAAACATCAAGATCTAGGAACAAGACTCGTGCTCAATGGAGTATACCGTTGAGGTTATATTACTCGTCCACACTATGACGGAGGAAAACATCAAGATCTAGGAACTGACTCGTGCTCCACGGAGTATACCGTCGAGGTTATAGTACTCGTCCACACTATGACGGAGGAAAACATCAAGATCTAGGAACTGACTCGTGCTCCATGGAGTATACCGTCGAGGTTATAGTACTCGTCCACACTATGACGTAGGGAAACATATTCATCAAGATCTAGGAACTGTCTCGTGCTCAATGGAGTATACCGCTGAGGTTATAGAACTCGTCCACACTATGACGAAGGAAAACATCAAGATCTAGGAACTGACTCGTGCTCCACGAAGTATACCGTCGAGGTTATAGTACTCGTCCACACTATGACGTAGGGAAACATCTTCATCAAGATCTAGGAACTGTCTCGTGCTCAATGGAGTATACCGTTGAGGTTATAGAACTCGTCCACACTATGACAGAGGAAAACATCAAGATCTAGGAACTGACTCGTGCTCCACGGAGTATACCATCGAGGTTATAGTACTCGTCCATACTATGACGTAGGGAAACATCTTCATCAAGATCTAGGAACTGTCTCGTGCTCAATGGAGTATACCATTGAGGTTATAGAACTCGTCGACACTATGACAGAGGAAAACATCAAGATCTAGGAACTGTCTCGTGCTCCATGGAGTATACCGTCGAGGTTATAGTACTCGTCCACACTATGACGTAGGGAAACTGTCGAGATTTAGAACCTTATCTTAAATTCAACCGAGGATAATTCAATTGAGATTTAAGAACTGGTCAGGTCTTCGACGTTATTGAGAACTTTAACTGTATCTTTCCTGAAAGGTAAAGGTCAGTCATATGCAATGCATGATATGGATTAGGCAATGATGTTCTCAAAATAAAAGAGATTGTATTCGTATGATGCGTATATGCATGTATCGTGATGTATGGGGATATAATGTTTTAGCTGGGGAAAATAAATCCCGGAGCTGCTGGAGAATAGAGCTGAGTTCTTCGTTTCCGCTGGGGATGATGAACGAAGATGATAAACCTGTAGGAGAGAAGAACTTCGTTGGGGGAATAAACTGATGAAGAGATTACTCTGAGGGGAATTACTCTGTGGGGAAGAGACGTTCTGCTGAAGATTTTAACGATAACTCCGCTGGGGATTCTATTGATAAGCTCTGTTGGGGATTTTAATGATGAACTCCGCTAGGGATAAAAAGAACTTCGTTGGGGATGATCCTTCAGTTGCAACTTGCTGAGGATAACCCAGTTAGACTCTTGTGAGGATAACCTTCTGAATTTGGTTGGGGAGATTTATTTGTGCTCCGCAGGGGATAAACTTCCAGAATCTACTGGGTAAGATGATTCAACTCTGACGGGGAAGCCTTTTTTAGACTGCGTTGGGGAAATGACTCCACTGGGGTATCTTGTATTCCGTCGGGGAACATTCTTATATTCTGTTGAGGAATATTAAGACTGTCGGGGATGCTCTTATACTTGCTGGGGAATGTCTTTATACTCCGTTGAGGAATATTAAGACCTTCTAGGGATACCAAACCTTTTCAGGGCTGATGGTAGATTAACTCTTCTTGGGGAGAGTGTTACTGATTTGTACATAGCTGCAAGTCTCAGCCGGGAAATCTATCCTTACTGTTTTACTCTGCAGGGAGTGACAGTGTCTTGGTCATATTCTTCAGTTGAACCTACCTTGGTACCTTGGTGGACAGACAACTACACTGCTCGGACAATTCTTATTGCCCCTGTTTCTGATATTACCAGTAATTCGTCCTTTGTTTCGCATGTAAATATTTATGAGCAGCAATTAATGTCAAATTCATATATCAAAATGAACATTGGACGTTCTTTGCAAAACAAAACAGATAAAAGAAAATCATCTTGAAATTTCTGAAAATGAATTTGTATTGATTTTGAAGTTTGGCCTGAAAATAGGCGTTTTTGTACAAGAGGCTGACGTCCTAGTAAGAGAACACCGCCAAACAAATAGAATTTATACAATTTGTGAAAAGAAAACAAAACAGCTATGTGAACAATCCCACTGGGTTCCAACTCTGCTATTGCCTTTATATCTTCAAGCATCTCATCACTTTGCTGCTTAGTTGAAGATGAATCTGATTGATTGGTGCCGTCCGAGCCTGATAGTTGATACAGAAGTCTGGATGCGAGGTGATCCAATGAGACATAGTATTACGCTTTGATCCCTAACTTTTGCCTGGACCGCCCTTTCGGGTTTTCAGTCCACCGGGATACCCATTTTTGCCCAAGCCGCCTTTTCAGGTTTTCGACTTGCCGGGTGTACAGATTTTTTCATTTTCATCCCTTATTTTTGCTCGAACCCTTTTGGTTCGCCGGGAAGCCCTTATTTTTTCCTAGGCCAGTCAACCTAGCGGGTCTTTGATTATGCGTAGTATCTTTTCACTATGTCTGCATTGACGGGGTGAGGAAGGTCGTCACAATCCATGGTGGTTAGAATCATAGCTCCTCCTGAGAAGATGTTCTTAACCACAAATGGCCCTTCGTAAGTAGGGGTCCATTTGCCCCTGGGATCACCTTGAGGTAAGATAATGCGCTTGATTACCAGGTCTCCAACTTGATACTCTTGTCGTCTGACTTTCTTGTTAAATGCCTTGATCATCCGTTTTTGGTACGTCTGACCATGACAAACAGCAGTAAGTCTTTTCTCGTCCATTATGTTTAGCTGATCAAGTCAGGTCTGCATCCAGTCATCTTCACTCAAACCTGCATCCTTCATTATCCAAAGAGAGTGTATTTGAACTTCAATAGGCAAGACTGCTTCCATACCATATACCAAGGAATAGGGTGTTGCCCCTGTTGACGTCCGTGTTGAGGTACGGTACCCATGAAGAGCAAACGGTAACATCTCGTGTCAGTCTTTGTATGTCACTGTCGTCTTCTGCACAATCTTCTTAATATTCTTATTTGCCGCTTCGACAGCCCCATTCATCTTCGGCCGGTAGGGAGAAGAGTTATGATGTTGTATCTTGAATTGCTCGTAGAGCTCAGTGATCATTTTGTTATTAAGATTGGTACCATTGTCCGTAATAATCCTCTCTGGTACACCGTATCGACAGATCAGGTTGTGCCAAATGAACCGTGCCACGACATTCTTGGTTACCGTAGCAAAGGAGGCTGCTTCAACCCACTTCGTAAAGTAATCAATTGCTACCAGGATGAAACGATTCCCGTTGGATGCCGTAGGTCTGATCTCGCCGATCATATCAATGCCCCACATTGCAAAAGGCCAAGGTGCTGTCAAGACGTTCAGAGGGACCGGAGAATGTGCACCTTATCAGCATAGACCTGGCATTTGTGACATGTCCGAGAATGCTGATAACAGTCGGCTTCCATTGTGGACCAGTAATATCCAGCCCGAAGGATTTTCTTTGCCATGGTATGTCCACTGGAATGAGTTCCGAAGGTACCTTCATGCAGCTCTGTCATGATTCTTTCAGCTTCAATCTTATCCACACAACGTAGTAAGGTCGAATCATGGTTACGTTTGTAAAGAATGCCATTGCTGATGAAGAACTTGGCTGCAAACCTCCTCAGAAACTTCTTGTCGTTAATAGATGCACCCTCGGGGTACTCCTAAGCTTCAAGATACCTTTTCACTTCATGATACCAGGGCTTTTCTGTTACCTCTTCAGTCTCAAGATCACAGCAATGTGCAGGTTCGTCCAATTTTTCAATAATGATTTGGGGAGCCTTGTTGTCCCAATTGACTTTGAACATAGAAGACATCGTAGCTAGCGCGTCCGCCAACTTATTCTCCTCTCTTGGGAAGTGTTCAAAGGTTATCTCCTCGAAATGGGGAAGCAACGTCAATACATACTCCTTGTAAGGAATAAGATTAGGGTGTTTCGTATCCCACTCGCCTTTGATCTGACTGATCACGAGAGCGGAATCTCCGAAGACACTTAGAAACTTAATCCTTAGGTCAATTGCAGCTCGAAGACCCATGATGCACGCTTCATACTCCGCCATGTTGTTGGTGCAGTTGAAACATAGTCGGGCGGTAAATGGAGTATGAGAGCCTTTAGGAGATATGATCACAGCGCCAATGCCATTACCCAAAGTGTTCGAAGCTCCATCGAAGTACATAGACCATCGGGATCCTTCCTCAGGTCCTTCATCCGGTCCAGGTATCTCACAATCAGTCACTACCATGATATTCTCGTCCGGAAATTCAAAGTTCATAGACTGGTAATCATCCACTACCTGATGTGCCAAATGGTTTGCCAATACACTTACCTTGATTTCCTTTTGAGTCGTGTACTGGATGTCATACTCAGTCAAGATCATCTGCCATCTTGCTATTCTTCCGGACAAGGCAGGCTTTTCAAAGATATACTTGATTGGATCCATCTTTGAAATCAATAGAGTAGTGTGAGTCAGCATATACTGTCTCAGTCGGCGAGCAGCCCATGCCAAAGCGCAGCAAGTTTTCTCAAGCAGTGAGTATCGGGTCTCACAGTCGGTAAACTTTTTGCTAAGATAATAAATAGCATGCTCTTTTCGGCCAGACTCGTCATGCTTCCCCAGCACACACCCCATTGAGTTGTCAAGTACTGTCAAGTATAAGATCAGGGGTCTCAATTCAACTGGTGGCATCAGAATGGGTGGCTCTTGGAGATACTCTTTGATTTTTTCGAAAGCGGCCTGACATTCATCATTCCAGCGTACCACTTGATCTTTCTTCAGCAGCTTGAAGATTGGCTCACAAGTAGCAGTTAGGTGCGAGATGAATCGGGCAATGTAGTTTAGTCGTCCTAGAAAGCCTCTGACCTCCTTTTCTGTCTTGGGAGCTTGCATCTCTTGTATGGCTTTCACTTTGGCAGGGTCCACTTGAATACCTTTGTCGCTCACGACGAAACCCAGTAGCTTACCAGATCTCACCCCGAAGGTGCATTTGTTCGGGTTCAATCTCAGCTTGTACAACTTCAACCTGTCGAACAACTTCTGTAGATGGTCAAGGTGTTCCTCCTCAGTCTGGGACCTTACAATCATATCATCGATGTATACTTCAATCTCATGATGGATCATGTCATGAAATAAAGCAACCATGGCACGTTGATATGTTGCCCCAGCATTCTTCAATCCAAAAGGCATGACCTTGTAACAAAAGGTGCCCCACTGAGTAACAAAGGTCGTCTTCTCCATGTCTTTGGGAGCCATCTTTATCTGATTATAACCGGAGAAACTGTCCATGAAGGAGAATACCTTGTGCTGAGCAGTATTGTCAACCAGAACGTCGATGTGAGGTAGAGGGAAGTCATCCTTAGGGCTCGCCTTGTTCAAATCCCTGTAGTCAACACACATTCGAACCTTACCATCCTTCTTCGGTACCGGAACCACATTGGAAACCCACCGAGGGTAAGAAGTCACTGCTAGAAAACCGGTGTCAAACTGTTTCATAACCTCGGCCTTGATTTTCTCAGACATCTCTGGGCGCATTCGGCGAACCTTCTGTTTTACGGGAGGACAGTCTTCCTTGGTAGGCAGGCGATGAACCACAATGTCGGTATCCAACCCAAGCATATCTTCGTAAGACCAAGCAAAGATCTCCACGTAGTCACGCAACATCTGAATCAACCGTTGTTTCACACTAGGCTCCAGATTGGCACCAACCTTGACTTCCTTCTTGTCTGTCTCAGTACCCAGATTCACTGTTTCCACCGGCTCTTCATGTGGATGAATGGCCCTTTCTTCCTGGAGTAGCAGTCTTGCAAATTCACCAGGCACTTCGCAATCATCTTCACCTTCGTCTTTGGCTAAGTTGATCGGATTTTCAAAGTCATAACTGGCAGTAGCAGAGTCGTTACAAGTGAGATCGAGAGTGGATTGAGACTTTTATATGTGAGTGTGTGTAAAATAACTGTTTTGTAATATATAATAAAGAAAAACAAGGAGCGCAAAATTTGAAATGCAAGAAACGTCCAATGCTTTTATTAATGATATATGAAAATGACACACAAAAGCCCTCACAAATGAAGCCACGGTGCCCCGGGTAAGACACCGGGCCATAAAGTTTCAAAACATTATCTGTTATAAATTCAAAACAAAGAGTTCATTACTGGATAACAAAAGTAATAGGGATGAAGTCCTTTGCTGTCGAGTTGCTTGGTCCACCGTCGGCCATAGGATAGATCCAGCTGTCGAACTCAGACTCTTCCACATCATCCTCAATGGCATTCACTCCCGAGTTGCTGATGAACATAGAGGGTCTTCCAATCCTTGCGCTTCGAACATCCCTTTGAGCTTCTGCAGTGAAACCCAAACCAAACTTGTTAGTCTTCTGAGTGAAATCAGGAAGTCGGCCCCAATTTGCACACTCACCCTTCTCAATAACAGCCCAGGCATCCTTTAAGGAAGCCATCTTCATAGGAGAATCTTCAACCACAGTCTCAGTTGATGCTAGTGTCTGAGGAACTTCTTCAAAGTGCTGAAATGGGGTCTCAATGAACTCCCCATCCATCTCTACGTATCTGAATGAGTTGAGGTGGCTGACCATGTACTCTTCTTCCCCTTGAACTATCACAATCTTCCCTCTGACCGGGTACTTCAGCTTCTGGTGGAGCGTTGAGGTTACGGCCCCAACTTTATGGATCCATGGACGACCCAGCAAACAAGAATAGGATGGTCGAATGTCCATCACGTAGAATGTAGAATTGAAGACCTGAGAACCAACTTTAATCGGAATATCAACTTCACCATGCACCATCCTCTTAGACCCGTCAAAGGCCCTGACAATGATGTTACTTGGCTTTAGCTCCAACCCTTCATAATCCAACCGGTCTAGAGCCTTCTTGGGTAAGACGTTCAATGAGGAACCAGTGTCAACCAATACATGTGCAAGAGTAGTGCCCCTGTATTCAATGGAGACATGCAGGGCATCATTGTGGTTCTTCCCTTTGACAGTCAAATCGGTGTCGGAGAAACCCAAACCATTATCAGCAGTTAAATTAGCCACATAATCGGTAAACTGATCAGCTGATGTCTCTTGTGGCACGTGGGAAGTTTTCCGGAAGGTAATTAGAGCCTTGGCATGGGCCTATGAACACAACAACAGTGACAACATAGAAATCTTGGATGGGGTTTACCCCAGTTGCTCAACTACGTTATAATCACTCTTCTTAATAATCTTCAGAATCTCTTCCATCTCCTGTTTGGAAGCTTCAACAGTGATGGTTTTCGGTGCCTCTGTCTGGGCAAGCACATCAGTGGTGATCCCTTTGCCCCGAGCGTTAGATGACTCTGCAACAGGGGTAGGACTAAGAACTTGATCAGGAATGGCATTAGGCATACTTGCAGGTGTAATGACAACGGGTCTTCGGGAAGTTGGTGGAGCAATATCAGGTGAGAAAAGTCTACCGCTGCGGGTGACTTTAGCAGGCCCAGTAATGTTGTTGACGCCGGTATCAGCATCCAACTCTTGCTTAACTCCAAGAACATTAACATCTGCCCCATAGTGCCAAGGGACAGCTTTGTCAGAGGTGTAGGGGATGGGCCCTAGAACAGTGATGATTACAGGTGTGATCTTCGGAACATATATAATTCTAACAGGCTTCCTCGAGGGAGCCTTGGAAGAATTGTTGAAAATGGTAATGATGGCAACTTCTTCAGTAGGAATGGAAGGAACAACAATCTTCTCAAACAGGATCTCCTTATTATCCATCAGGTTTTGGATACCTGACTTCAGAAATGGGCAACCAGTAGGTAAAACAGAACACATATGGCAACCTTCGCCACAGCCCGGAAATAAACCGGCTAGCAATAGGTTCTTCTTGACAGTCATCAAAGGGGTAACAATATCATCCATGGAAACTACAAACAAGTCTTCCTCTACAGCATTTACTCCATGTTTGGGCATGGGAGCAGTCACAACATTAGGCCTCTCGGGCGCCACAAACTCAATCTCCTTCGCATCAATTAAGTCTTGCACCCTGTTCCTCAAAACCCAACAATCATCTGTATTATGCCTCGGGCTATCAGAGTGAAAAGCGCATCGGGCATTAGGGTTGTACTTTGGTGATATGGTACTTGGATTCTTCGGAGCTTCTTTTAAAACTACCAGATTAGTCTTCAGCAACTGTGGCAGAATCTGAGACAAAGTCATGCTGAGACGAGTGAATTGCCTTCGAGGTCTCTCGTCCTTCTGTTGATTGTTGTGCTAAGGAGCACCGGCAGGTTTTGAAATAACGACCGCATTGACAGCTTGGCGGTGTTCAGGTCTATTCTGTCTTCTTGAACTGTAGACAGCACTGGACTCTTTCTTAAACGGTTTCTTCTTGGTGCTCGATGAGGCACCCTTCTGTATCTTCCCAGCTTTAATACCAGCTTCAATCCTCTCACCAGTCAAAATAATATCTGTAAACCCAGCTGAAGAGCTTCCAATTAGATGGTTAAAGAATGGACCAGACAGGGTCCCCAAAAACATGTCAACAAGTTCACGATCGGCCAAAGGTGGTTGTACTCTTCCGGTAAGGTCTCTCCATTTCTGAGCATACTCTTTAAATCCTTCACCTGTTCCTATTAACATACCCTGGAGTTGGGTACGCGTAGGAGCGAGGTCGGAGTTGTACTGATACTGCTTATAGAATGCAGTAGCCAAATCTTCCCAGCTGCGGATACTGGCTCCATCCAACTGATAGAACCACTCAAGCTGAGTCCCTGAGAGACTGTCTTGAAAGAAATGGATCCACAAGTTCTTATCAGCAGTGTAAGGCTGGATCTTCCTCGCATATGACCGGAGGTGCACCTTCGGACAGGAGACTCTGTCATACTTGGCAAAGGCAGGTGCCTTGAACTTATGGGGAATCACCACCCCAGATGATAGACCCAGATCTCCGAAGTCCAGACCGGGCACCTTCTGTATCTCCATAGCGCTTAAACGGTCTTCCAGCTGTTTGTACTTATCCTCAGCAGGAGGATATTGTTCTTCATCATAGTCCGTCTTATTGTCGGAGACCATAGGGCTAGGAGCCCTCCTTTCTTGTGGACTATCTTTCCCTCCAGATGAGGTGGTCAGATCAACTTCATTCTGCAGCCCGTTTGCAAACCTGCATCCAGTGTTGAACAGGATGGTCCTCTTCTTCTTCTTCTTCTTTTTCTCCTTCAGAATCAAGGTCTTCAAGTCCTGCTGACCCTTGGCTAAATTCATGAACAGATCTTGAAATTGGGCATTCTGGGCCTGGAGGGCCTTGATAGCTAGCTCAGTTGAAGGTTCAGCAGACATGATGATTGCTGAAATAAACAGCGAAGAAGATAAGAGACCTGTAATGGGGTACCTGTTTATGAAGTTCATGGGATGAAATGCGTATGATTTATGATTTCAAAGACAATCGAGATTCAAATTTGTAAACAAGAAAGGAAACACACTTTATTAGATTTAAACTTCAAAATTTAAATTGTTTAAAAAACTGCCCTTAGGCGTTACAAGAATGGAAATACTGAAAAGTAAATAAAAACTATAAAGAAATCATCAAAGGTCCATCAATGCTCCCATGGTCTCTTCTTCTCAGTGCAGACATAATCATTCAGGATCCGCTCGTTCTCCAACTGTCTGGTCAACTTCTGGATCTTCTGCTCTTGCTCGTTGAACCTCTCTCGATAAGAATCTCGTTCATCCCTCAACTGCATCCAAGACCTCTTCAGTGTCCCAATATCAGTGGGCATATACGGGTGGAGAATAGTTGGAAGAACCCCGTCCTCATTAGCAACTTCAAGAGTAACAGGCCTGACAGCTTCATATGGCATACCTAGCTTCTGGGCACGGATGCGGACCCATCTGAGATATGGCTCCATTGGCAGAGAAGTCTTTGGTCCCAACTCAAGTGGGTCAGATTGGTGAACTCTGTCCCAAGCCCTTATGAATCAATGACGCGGCTCGTCGCTATCTCCCTGAAAATCAAAGATGATATGAGGCATCAACATCTCATGAGGCCCTTCTCTTCTGGCTCTTCCAAACTGACGGAGAGCTAAGCAGGGGTTGTAAGAAATCCCTCCATGGGTTCTAATCAATGGGACATTAGGATACTCTCCACAGCGATCAATGATAGTCACCTCATCCATACCTTTGAGAGTCCAGATAATGTCATTATTAGAAAGAGACATTACCCTATAAGCCCAGCCCATTCCTTCTTTGTTCTTTAGTACGGACTTAGGGAGGTGCGAAATAAACCACCTCGACAATAAAGGAGCACAGCACATCAAAGTTCCCCGCTTTCGGGCAGTACGAGCATAGAGCTGATGAAGGATATCACCCAAGAGAGTGGGTACCGGATTCTGAGAGATGAAGATCTTGATGGCATTAATATCAACAAAAGTGTCAGGATTCGGAAACAATACCAGACCATAAATCAAGAGAGCCAGGATGTCCTCGTACGCCTTGAAGTCTAAGCTGTCCCAGAAGTAATTAACTTTGTCAACCAAAAACTTAGCCAGAAAACCCTTAGCTCCACTTCTAGTCTCCCAGTTAGCCATTACCTCCTCCTTGGTCAAGTGAAGGGTTGCAGCAATTTCTTCGGGCTTAAGAGTCTTCTCCCATCCAGTAAACGGGGTCTGTTCCAAGACGGAGATACCGAGTAGCTCAGAGAACTCTTCTAGAGTAGGAACCAACTGGAAGTCCTGGAAAGTAAAACAATGGTACAGCGGATCATAGAATTGGACCAGAACACTCATCATTTGTTCGTCCAATTTTGAGGTGACCAAACTGAGCAGAGAGCCATGCCTTCTGATGAAGGAAGTAGTGTCTGGAATTCTGACAACCAACTCTTTAAGCAAGGTAGGGACTTGGACAAAGTTGATCTGGATAGTATTCCTACGCATGGGCATCATGATGACCTACAAAACAGAGCAAAGATGAAACCCTCTTGTCCTTGAAATAGGTTAGTCCTTATACAAAATGTATGCAATGTTATGATGTCATGATGTCATGGTAAAGGCACACCACAAGTATCCACAAAAGGCAAACATGGTAAAGGCACACGAGTCACGCCAAAGAGCCCTTAGATTTCAGGCTGGCATGGAGCTTAGGTACTACCCTCTTTCAGTTCAGTTGGTTTAAACTTGTCCTAAAAATAGTAACCGGGTTCTAGAGGATCTCAATATCACTGACTACCCTCAATCGGTCATAATTTCAGTTTAGCAACCTTTTCTTGCAGCCGGGATCATCGCGAGAGTTTAGTCTCAATGAGTGTAGCATACTGCTACTGTTCTATGGCCAAGTTGGTCAATTTAAGGTTCTAAGGTCAGTTGGTGCTTAACGACTCCTTAGAAGACCCATATTCTCCTCGTTCCAACACAAGGGATATCGGTACAGACTAAGGTGCCACACCAACCTAGCTACTTCTTCATCCGTATCGGTCTACGCCGTACAGATCCCTCACAGTTTATTGCTACTTACCTAAAGGGTATCCCCAGATCCGGGTTAGGATCTATAGAACTCCGATACAAGCCCACAAAATTAAAGCATACAAAGCATACAATTGAAAACATAGTGATATAATCCTAAGGTACACCTCACTTATAGATACTCCCCAGTAGAGTCGCCAGTTCTGTGATCGGTGGGAATGAGAACTGACTGTTTTGGAATGCTGGTTTGTGTTTTGCGTTTGTTTTCGCAAAATGTCGCAGTAAGCAAGAGTCGCCACCGTCTTTTATTTTATCCAACAAGGAAAGGACAAAAGCACAGAAAAATTCCTTTTTTGAGATATTTCTCGGGTTTGGGAGGTAGATTATAGAAAGGGAAGGTGTTAGCACCCTTTCTATCTGTGGTCATCCACGGGCTCTTAGGTACTTGCTCATTATGTTTTCAAAAGTTTGCTTTTCTTTGTGTTTGTGGGTTTGAAAAGAGTTTTGTTTTTGAAGAGAGTGTGAGTGCGAAAAGTTTTGTTTTGTTTTTAAAAGGAGCAAGCACTTAAGAACCATCTACCTACTCAAAAAGGAATTAATCTGTACTAGTGTCCTTTAAGACAATGTTATCCCACTATTGATGAGTAGGTAGCACCGTCGTTGGAGTTTTCGGGTCAATTCGATTAAGGGACGTGTGGTCACTAAAGCAATGTTAGAATGCCTTAGCGGTAACCCTAATGTCTTAGATCATTTTTCCGAGGCAACCGTTTCGAGGCAACTATGATCTTTGGACAAGAGGGCGACCTCTAAAACTTCCTATACTCAATGACCACGTTCGAGGCAACCAAGTGAGGTGTACCCTAAGTGTGCGCATGTGCGAGTGTATTGTTTTTCAGTTATATTATCTTTGTACATGTTAATGGTGAGCTATTGTTGATTTTAAATTAAAGATTAATCTTGTCATGCATTGCCTATTTATCAAACATCTAACAGTTAATAGTTGCAGAATGTAAATTGCGGAAAATAAATCTAAGCTATTACAAGGCGTCGGGTATTTACATCGCCAAAGACAAACCCTTAAAAATTAAATTGCGAAAATTAAATAAAAGCGATAAATAAATAAATAAAGTCCTAAGTTAAAAAACTATTACATTCCCGAAGCAGTTACAATATTGAAATATGGATCAAAAATAATTCGCGCGCGAGAAAATTAAATCGGAGTGTCTTAGGGTTTTGACCCTTTTTATTAAAGAAAGCATATTTTAGTTATTTTTTGAATTAAAAATTAATCTAAATTAATAATTGAATTAATTAATTAAATGAAAATATTTTTGGGTTTTTATTTTAATTAAGGAAATAAAATAAGAATGGTTAAAAACATTAAAAACCTAATTCTAAATTAATTTTAATTTAATGCAAAAGATATTAAAATTGTACCTAATTAAAAAAAAACTAATTGACTAAAATTTATTTACAAAATAATAAAATAGTGAAATTAATAAAAATATTATTTTTTAGAGTTTTCTGATTTTATATAAAAATCATTAATTGGTTAATTTTTGATAATAATAATTAAATAAAATAAATATAGAGAGAAAAAGAAATAAACCAAAATGGGGGGTGTGGGCTTGAAGAGGGAGTATGATCAGCAATTCTTGGCCCATTAACACCAACCTGTTTGACCTTTGAAATCCAGCGCGTGCTTGTTGACTCTAGTCCATGGTGGATCTGCAATTCTGGCCTTTGGATTTGGCCTGAAGACCACTTGGCATTTGATGGGATGAAGAACATGGTGGTCCACCTTTTGGGCGTTGCACATGAGTACCTGAAGAAAAATTATAACAAAGTTTTGGGGGACCTGGGATTCAAACCCAGGTCCCAATGCTCATTGACACGCTCCCTTGGCCAACTCATCCACGCTGCTTAGTTGTTAATGGGATGGAAAACAAATAATATAAGACAAACAATTAATTAGGCCTGGCAAAAAAATAAAAACGCGCTAATGATTCAAATGAACCAATGGACGCAAGCCACGTCTTCGTCTTCTTCAATGAAGACTGGTTCATTTACCTGCGGATTTTATTCCGCAACTAAATCCATGGCATCATCCTACCATGTGCTACAGGCCATATAAATGCCAATGGAGACCATCACTGCATTCGTCTCTCTACCCTGATCATTCCTATACCCACCATTAGCCTCAATTTAACCTGCATAAAAAACGCCTAAAAAACAAGAACAAGAACCCTAGGTTCGAGCATCATGATACAGGTCCTAAAAATACAATTGAATAATACCAAAACGTTCCAAATCAAACAACAAACATAAATATGCCAAGATTTTAAAGAAAAGATGCAAGAATTGGAGATTTGGAATCCATGTTCAGAGGTTGGTTCGTGATGACTTACAGTTCAATTTAGGCAATGAGAAGGCTGGATTTTGATTGGTCTCGCTTCACTGGATGTCAGGGAAGAGAACTATCTCAAGCTTTTGGACTGAATCGTGCTCCAATGTTGTTTTTGATCTCCCACTTTTCAAGCTTTTTTCCAAACTTTGTATGGCCGTTTCTGCAGTGTTTTGTGCGTATCATTGGTCTGGCTCTCTTGTGTGCATATAATATAATGAATTTAGGTCAAAACATGGGCCATAATCCAAGTGCATTCAAGGTTTTGAGATTTGATATGATCACCATTATCAAGTTTCCAAATATAGGCCAAATCTGATTTTTTTTATGCATGAAAAGCCATGATACGAGTTTGATTTGATTCATGATGATAATTGAAAGTTGTACCAATCACAAAGATATGATTTCATCAATTTTTAGATTTTATTTGATTTAATATTGATTAAAAATGAATTAAATCAATAAAAATTAAATAAAATAGAAAAATAAATGAATGGCCATGAAATCAAGTATGGGACACGTGTGTGGCATGACAAGACCATATCAAGTGGAAAAAAGTGGGCCCTTTTGTCAAAAATTGGAGTTTTGAGGATAGTTGACTTTTGGCAAATTTGGAGAAATGCCCAACTTCAACAATGAATAACTTCTTCAATTTTGAACTTTTGGAGGTGTTCTGGGACTTTTTAGAAACCTTGAGATGTCCTCTAATCAACCCTTTTGGTATCATGTCATTTTGATGTTCCATGCTCAAGTTATAAGCTTTGGTAAAAAAGGTGTTTTTGTTGACTTTCAAAAATGACCTATAATGTCCAAATTTGTAACTTTTTGTGAGTTCATTTCTTGATCTTGGGGTGTGAAGATGGATTGTAGGAAATTTCATCATCTTCAAAATGATATTTGTATGGGTCATTTCTCATAAAGTATGAGAATGTTATGCTTGGTCAAAGTTGAGTTGACTTTTCCTACAAAACCCTAATTTAGCAACTTTTGAATCTTGGTGAATCTTGAGCAATCCTTGATGAATCATGATCAACCCTTGATCAAATGATGAATTAACCTTCAAAATGATAATTTTGACAAAAAATATTAAGGTTTGACTGTATTTGGGACACAGTTGACTTTTGCCCTAGCACAGTCGATATTTGGGTCTCTTGAGCAATTGACTGACCAAACTTCCTCTGCAAGGCTTGAAATTTGACATGGATGAACTTAAGAACATATTAGGACATTGGGGAGAACTTGAGGTCATTTGGATGTGAGGACCTTGATGCAACACAAAACCCTAATTTTGACTTGAATGCCTTAGGAGGTGATTTGACTGTCCAAACCTTGAGCCAACTTGAGCAACTTGAAGCTTCTTCTTGACAAGTATTGAGGAATATGGGAGGGAAAATTTTGGGGTACAACACCTTACATGCGTAATATGGTCATTTTGTATAAGGCAACCAAGTGGAATAACCTTAGGGGTGCTTGTGTACAAGTGTATTGTTTTCATGCTTGTTTTTGTCTTGAATTAGGGTTTTCTAAGTATTGGTTTTAGTCTTACCATACAAACCCTAATTACTAGCTTGTTATAAAAAAGCGATAAATTGCGAAATTTAAAGTCACTACGCTATTACAATATTTGTGGGGAGGGTGTATAAATTAAACGGGGATTGCAAGAATTTAAAGCCTAATTAGTCTATTACAACCATATTGAATTGATATCAATGTTAAAGAAATAAATAAATACAAAGTACAAAATGAATAAATGTACAAAAAATGCAAAATGTAAAGAAAATGAATCTTTGTTTGATTTTTATGAAAAATGGATTTTGTCTTAACCTAATTAAATAAAGAAAATAATTAATTAAATTTGAATTTTATTAAGAAAAGACTTTAAATAAAACCCCAGTTCTGTTAATTAATCAAAAGAAAATAAGTTTAAGAAAGCATTTTTAGTATTTTTATGTCTTGAAAATATATATAGTATTATAAAGTATTTTGGCCTTTTTATATATAAATAAATATATTTTAATAGGTGTAAAAGAAAAATAAATATTAACCTAGTTTTAATTATATTTACAAGATAATAGGTAAAGAAAATAAATAAAGTATAATTAATAAAAATATTTTTTGTGAGAAAAATAATAAACTAAGTCAAAATATAAATCTAGCATTTTTTGTATTTTATGATTTTTTTTTAGTATTTAGAAAATATATTTAAGAAAATAAATGAAATAATAAAAAATAAAATAAAATAAATTGGGCCATGGGCGTATAAGTGAAACAGTGGGTTAGCTATCAAAAATAAAAAAATAAGCCAGGCCCAGCACCCTACAAAAAAAAGTCAGAATTGTAAAACATGTACAAAATGCAAAAAGGTACCACTGGGGCTCGAACCCAGGTCCCTAAGGTTACAGGCGCGCGCTTCTACCACTGGGGTGGCTATACATCTGTTAACATAAGCAAAACAATAAATATACAAGGAAAAACGCGCCCTGAAGACTTCATCTTCAACCTCCATCCAGACCAACTGTAACTTTCTCATTTCTCATCAAAAATGAAAACTGTAAACATGAAACTTGTAGCAAATTTTCTCACGATTCCAAAAATGTAAAGTATTAAAATTATAGATCAAAGATAAGCATGAATTTTAATGGCCCTAATCTGAACCCTAAAAATTTCAGAAATTTTAGTTTCAAAATTCTCTAAGCTCAAGCAAAATTAATGGAAACTATGGACATGGTTAGCTTCAGGCCAATGATATCTACATGTTTTGTTCATAAATAAACTATTGATGATGTCTGTATGAAGAGTTCCAAGTTGAGAAAACTTACCTCAAAATTGGAAATTGTGTTTTGAATTTGAGCTTGTTTCAAGTGATGGTGATGATCAGGTTATCTTCCTTGAGGTCCTAGGAAGCTAATGCAATGGTTTGCTTGAGTTGAGACTGACTGAAATGACTTGGAGAAGTCAGTGTGCAATGCTCTGTTTTTGGTTATGGAGGATATGGTAAATAATGTTACAGTAGTGAAACAGGGACATGGATAGGTTACACTTGATGTAAGGAAGCTTTAGAAACTAAAAGGCCAAGAAACGCACGAGGGAAATGTGAGTTTGATGTTCAAGGTCAGAAACTGTGTAACAATGGAGTTTTTGGGAAATTTCTCATTTGAGATAGTTTTGGTGTATTTCAGGGTCTTCAAGCTCGTGTCCTAGCTAGCAAATAGTTATTCTATTTATAAGCAACAAGTTTGGAGACTTTTCCTTGATCATAATTCAAAAATCACATGTTATGGCTCTTTTCTTGTTTTTGAAGCAAGCTTGACACACATTGCCCCAATGCATAGTACAAGGTTTTCTAGAGTGGTTGCAAACTTTAAACATGTTTATCTGACTTTGTATGTTGAGTGTGTGCTGAACAAACAAGTTAGAGGCTCAATAAGAGTGGACCTTATGCATAAAGCCACTTTTCCAAAATGGCAATGTTGCCTTTCTTCCTAAAATGGTATTAAGCATGGGCAATGCATTGAATGCTTGGATTAAAGCTTCTAGAAGCTGTGCAAAACATTAATTATGGAGTGACAAACAAGTTTAAGGCCTGCAAAGCAAAGATCATGCAGCCTAGCATGGATTTGGTTCATGTGTTCATCAAAAATGACTTGTAATTCAAGTGACAAAACCCTAACTTCCTCTCTTCGATTCTCCCTACTCAAGAATGGTCTCAAGGAGTTCTTGGACATTTTGTAAAGATTTAAATGTTATATACAACCCATCTTTGAATTTATTTTGAATATTCCCCTTGGAACTATATGAAAAAGTGCCATGAAGTTGGGTCAAAATCCTGACCAAATTAGGGCAAAATTTCACTAAGTGTTTAGTTTCATGACCACATGTTCATAAAATTATAATTTGAGATCCAAGAACTTTTGGAAGGAGTTGTGTAAAGAAAAGTTGTATATTTCATGGAGATATACAACTTTCATGTTGTAAGCTTCTCTTGAATCATCTTGTATCATGGTGAAAATTTTGCTCAAAGTTATGAAAAAAACATGAAATTTCCAACATTTTAAAAATTTCTAAGTTTAGAAATTTTGACTTTTCAAAATGAAATCTTGACTTTTTTATTTCTTGATGAATAAGTTTCATATTTTGACATGTTTTGATGAATTATGATCTTTGGCACTTGAATTTGACCCAAAAAAAAGTCAAAGTTTGACTTTTCAGTATACAGTTGACTTTTGATCAGTTGACTGGAAAATTCATCTGTCAATCCAATGGACTTGCAATGTTTTGAACCATGTCATTAGGTAAAAATGATTCAATTGGAATCTTAAGATCATGCCTTAAACCAATTGACCATTTGCTAGGTAAAAAAATCAGAAATTGCCCTTTCTCAATCAAAACCCTAATTTTGACCATTTTGCCCTTTTGGAGATTTGATCAAATTTCTTGAGGAGTTGTGGTCCAAACTTGATCAAATGATACATATGAGTCTAAAATGTTTATGTGGATAAAAAAATATGAAGTTTGACTGTAAATTGGCCATGATTGACTTTTTCCCAAATACAACTGATTTTTAGGTCAACTGCTCAATTGACTGATCAAAAATGTGATCCAAGGCTTGAAACTTGACATGAGTAATCTTGGGTGTCCATAATGATCCATGAAAGTCATATGGGGCATTGGAATTTCAAAAATCCTTGTGCAGACTCAAACCCTAATTTTGGTCATCAGTGCATGAGGAGGTGTCTTGAGTTGATCAAACCCTGGTGCAGTCTTGAGTCAAGGGAGATCTTTATGATCAAATTCTTGATAAATGAGAGGGAAAATTTTGGGGTACAACACCATACACCATTCACCGCCAAATTATGCTTTGATTGTACCAATAATATAGTCGAGTATGAAGCATGCATCATGGGTATCAAAGTTGCCATTGATATGAGAATTAAATTCTTTAATGTATATGGGGACTCAGCCCTAGTGATCAGTCAAATTAAGGGAGAATGGGATACGAAGCATCCAAGTCTCATTCCTTATCGAGAGAATGTGTTGACATTGATTCCGTATTTCGAAGAAATCACTTTTGAACATATTCTGCAAGTAGAGAATCAATTGGCAGATGCACTAACCACCATGTCATCTATGTTTAAAATTGGATGGGATAATGAAGCTCCTCGAATTACTATTGAGAGGCTAGATGAACCAGTGCATTGCTACGAAGTTGATACTGATGGAGTAGAGGAAAAGCCTTGGTACCATGAAGTAAAAAGATACCTCGAAACTCAAGAGTATCCTGAAGGAGCATTTATCAATGATAAGAAATTTCTAAGGAGGTTCTCTGCCAAGTTCTTTCTGAGTAGCGGAATCTTGTACAAGCGTAACAACGATTTGACTTTGCTTCGTTGTGTAGACAAGAAGGAAGCTGAGAAAATTATAGAAGATATGCATGAAGGTGTCTTTGGTACTCACTCCAGTGGACATACAATGGCTAAGAAGATTCTGAGAGCAGGTTATTATTGGTCTACCATGGAAACTGATTACCATCATGATTCCAGAGATTGCCACAAATTCCATATTTATGCTTACAAAGTACATGTGCCTCCAGTTCCTTTGAATGTATTGACTTCTCCTTGGCCGTTTGCAATGTTGTTGGCTCCTAAATTCGAGACCCTTGTTTGTTATCAATATAGACCATTAATTATGAGTCAGAAGAATTTCCTACATAAGAAGGCTTCGACCAGCTGATCCTGTCGAAGGCTCATCAAAGAATGACAAGGTACTTAGAGAATTTCCTTTAAGTGGGAATCTTGTCGTCTTCGACGTCGAAGGAACCTCTCGACAAAGGTACCTAATGTCCAGGGTTGAACGGTTTGAGATTTGAATGCTTGGAGGGAAAACGGTTCCCAGTAGTTACCAAGTGCAACATGCCGAGATCAGGAGCGTCGAATGCTGTGAGCGTGCCATGTGGCATCATCTCGAAGCTACGTAACTGCCCAACGGTTACTTAGGATTTGTTTTAGTATAAATACTAGTTGTTCATGTAGTTTTCGGGTGTGTTCATCATTTTATACAAGTCACTCATCTAGATTCAAGTACCCAGCGTGAGCGAAAGAATCGTTGAGAATGTATGTGTGAAACACCATTTAAATTAATCAAAGTCTTTTATAGTCAAGCACTTTATTGCTTTTCATTTACTCATCTCCTTCGAAGCCTTTTATTTAACGCTTTCATTTATTCTATCATGCTTTTCTTCATGCAATTTACTTAAAGTGTCTTTACTTTACCGGCATTAATCACCATTAGGATTAGTCAAACTCCAGAAAATCAACCATGTCTTAGGATCAATCTGATCGATCCTGCGAGTCACCAAATAAGTAACCTTTTGGAAGATCAGCGGTTGTTTACCAATTTCCACGGTAAACAAATTGGCACACCCGGTGGGACCTTGTGTTGATTTTTAAGTTTAACCGTTTTATACAAAATATCCTTCTTTTTCGAGAGTATTGCATGTTATTGAGAAGTGGTAGAATATACACCAACGATACCAATACTAGGAGAAGAAGTGAAGCGATGGCGAATTCGCCAAACAATGGCGAAATCCCACAAACAAACATGGGAACAACGGTTATCCCAACCGTAAGTGAAATGGTAACCGCTGGTTCAACACCAGCAGTAACGGTCACACAAACGGGGCCATTACCTCCATTTACTGGCCCCAGAATGCCTTTGGGAACTCCCCCACCAAGGGGAAACCAAGGAACTAGGCCTTATGTTCCCCCAGGTTTTTCGACAGTCGGTCTAAATCGAGAACCACTCTATGGCATGCCAACTTCTGAATTGGCTAGCCTGACGAATGTTGCATCCACTTTTTCAGACCCTTTAGTGAGCGCCTCTTCGCCACTCCAAGGTTCTGGAGTTGGTATGGCGAATAGGGGTAGGACCCAACTCTTAGGAGGAACGTCCCAAGTAATGCATGGCCTTACGAATGCCTCGACAGCAGTCTTGAGGCAGCAAATGGACGAAAGCAACCACGATATGGTTCAAATGTTGGCACAAACTTTAAGCACGGTGCTAAATCCTCTAATACAAAATACCACCCAGTCGAATCAGCAAATGACAGCGCAAATGGCGCGTCTGGCTGACTTTTTTGGGGTACCCCAACCTATTCGACAGCCCCAAAGGGCACATATGAGGGGAAACCAAGGTATACTTCTAGAGGAAGAAACCACTATTAACCAAGTCCAGCAGCCTATCAAAGAAAACCTTACGATGCGAATGGAACAACCTGGGGTCGAAGAACCTAGAGTCATAGCCCCGGAAGTAAGGATAGTCAATAGAAACCAAAATGCTGACGAAGTAGTTCAGCAGATCCAATACCAAAATATTGGTTTGGAAAATAACTTGACAGCCATGATCGAAAGAATCATGATGCAAAATGGGATGGATACGGGCTTCCGTAGGCCCAACTTTACATCCCCACTGTCAGAATATGTGTTATAAACGGACTTACCTCCTAGATGCAAAGTCCCTAAGTTCACTAAATTTTCAGGGGACACGACAGAATCCACTGTCGAACATGTGGCGAGATACTTGATCGAAGCAGGAGAGATTTCAAACAATGAAAACCTGAGGATTAAGTATTTCCCAAGTTCCCTAACAAAGAACGCGTTTACTTGGTTCACAACTCTTCCCCCCAATTCGATCCACCATTGGACCCAGTTGGAGAGATTGTTCCATGAGCAATTCTACATGGGACAAACCAAGATAAGCCTGAAAGAATTGGCCAGTGTAAAGAGGCGATTCACTGAACCTATAGACGAATATCTAAATAGGTTTAGGTTGCTCAAAGCAAGATGCTTTACGCAAGTGCCAGAACATGAGTTAGTCGAAATAGCCGCAGGAGGTCTAGATTATTCCATTAGGAAGAAATTAGACACTCAATACCTGAGAGACATGGCCCAATTGGCCGATAGGGTTCGACAGGTAGAACGCCTTAAAGCTGAAAAAGCCAGGGCGACAAAAACTCATAAAAGAGAAAGGATAGCATATGTCGAAATGGACGATGAAGATCCAGAAACATTCGACGAACCTGTAACCGTTGAAGAAAGTGAGGTCGATTTAGCGGAGTTAAAACAAGGGCCACCATACTCTTGCAAACTACTAGTCCCCTCAAGTGGAAAAAACCCCACTGGTATTGAAAGGGCCAACGATAGGTTCCCTAAAAAGACTTACAGTTTTGATATTACAAAATGTGATGAAATTTTTGACTTACTTGTAAAAGATGGCCAAATGATAATACCCCCAGGGGTAAAAGTGCCTCCTCTTGATCAAAGAAAGAAAAGAGGCTTTTGTAAATATCATAATTTTCTGGGCCATAAAGCATCTCAATGTTTTCTTTTCAGGGATCTCGTACAAAATGCTATCGAAGAAGGGAGGTTGAAATTCGCCGATAAGACCCCCATGACTGTGGACTCTAACCCTTTGCAGGCTGAAGCCTATTATGCTGAACCTTCAGAGGTGAATGTGATCGAGGCTTCCAGAAGTCAGGTGAAAAGTCCAGGAATAACTATGGTCGAAGTCACCAAGGATCATATCAACATGCCAATCTTTGGCAGTTTTTCTGGGAATCTTTCTATAAAAACAATCGAAGCAGTCCAAAAAGCTGCTGAAGGCCCAAACCTGGAGACAGGTGGAGCTTCAAAATCTGGAGCTAAACCCAGTTCCTACTTGGCTGCAGTCCAAGGCCAGACAGAAGACCTGGAGGCCTAGATGAAGCAGATGACTCTTGCTACCAAAGACACCATGAATGTCAACATGGTTGAAATCTCTGAATCGAAAGCTTCAGAGGAGGCCATTAGGCAAGAGCAAGCAAACAAAACGACTTTCCCTCGGGAAAATGAAAATCTGGCAGATTTCCTGCCAAGATGCCAGAAGAAGAAGTCAGAAGTGATGCTGTGTCCTTGATGCAGCTCGATTTTCGACAAGAAAGCTGTTGAACACATCCAAGGTGTAAGAGCAGCAAACAAAAGAAGGGAAGGTGTTGATGTTCTACATGACCCCAGAAGAACCTACCAAAAGGGTTCAAATCAAGAAAAGAGGCCACTGACTTTCAGGCCTCCAACCAATGTGCCAGTTGATACGTGGCATAAAACATCGGGTCGAAAAAGACCGAGCGAAGAAAGGTGGCACTCCTTCGAAGTGCCAAGAGGTTCATCTTTGACACACAAGAAAGAACCTCAGGTTGTTGCCTCCAAAGTGACCCAGGTATCAAGTAACTACAAGGGAAAGAATCCCATGTCTCGATCCCAATGGAGAAGATACCAGAGGCAGCGAAAGGCTGAGAGGGAAGCTATCAACGAACCAAAGCCAGAATCAAGTTCAAATGTCCCTCAGCGAAAGAAGAGAAAGCCTCTAGAGAGGCAACCAGTGACCAATAGACTGGTATGGCCTAACCAGAGCGAAGTTGATGACGAAGATGGCTCTGAGTCTGATGACACCCTAAATATCATGGTGAACATAGTCTCAGTTTTGCCAAGAGAGTTCAACCGCCAGATGGAGGTCGAATCAAACGACTGGGAAGTCGAACAAGAAATGGCCAAGCATAGGCCAGTATGCTACTTCGTTATGGATAATGGCCGTACCGAAGAGCAAAATGGTTTCTTCGAAACACCTACTGAGGCGATGAAAAATCACCTCAAGCCTTTATTCATAAGGGCAAAACTCGAAGAAGCCACCGTAAATAAGATCTTGGTGGACTGTGGGGCAACCATCAACATCATCCCTCACTTCATGCTGAGAAAAATAGGCAAGAGTGATGAAAACATCAAGCCTCATAACATGGTCCTGTCGAATTATGAAGGCGGAATAGGGACCACTATGGGTGTGATCCAACTAGACCTCAAAGTAGGATCCATCCTTCAACCAACTATGTTTATGGTCATATCGGCCAAACCAAATTATAATCTTTTGTTGGGCCGAGAATGGATACATGGTGTTGGAGCAGTACCATCATCAATGCACCAAAGGTTAATACTATGGCGTCCTGATGGAATGGTCGAAAATATAGAAGCGAATCAGAGCTATTACTTGGGCGAAGTAAATCACCTGGGGAGAGCTGACTTCGACAAAAATTTGGCTCACATTGGGCCATGCCCAGCACCTGACTTCGACATGGCGACAGCGCTAAATGCTTTTTGTTCCTTGTACCTGCACCCTGAGCATGGTTTTCAATGGGACAGAGAAGACTTGTCCCACATTGATTTCAGTGGGCTAACTGACATCCAGCTAACTGGTTGGGGAAGTGAATTCAGTGATAATGACTGAGTCACAATCACTGCAGCGAATTTCGGCTTATGTAGCCGAAACAAGGATGATAGCGGCTCTCGAAGCCGAAGTAAAACATATGGCCACTCAGGCCAACGATCAAGAGCTATCTTCTGCAAGTCCTGGAAAGGATTTCAACCTAGAACCTCCTGATATCATGACAGAAGGAATGCAGGAGCAAAGGCTCGACGCCATCTATGACGATGAGCCTTTGGGATTCGAAAAGGACCCCCTGGCGAACAACATCAAAATGTTAGCACATGATCCTTTAGAAGAAATCAACTTGGGCGAAGGGTTAGAGAAAAAGCCAACTTACATCAGCGCCAAAATAGACCCAGAGCTCAGGTTTGAAGTGATCCAATTGTTAAAGGAGTTCAAGGACTACTTTGCATGGGATTACGACGAGATGCCTGGTCTCGACAGAGGATTGGTAGAACTTCAGTTGCCAATCAAACCTGGGAAGAAGCCAGTCAAGCAAAGTCCAAGACGCTTCGCTCCAGAAATACTATCGAAGATCAAAATAGAAGTCGAAAGACTGCTGAAGTGCAAATTCATACGAGCTACGAGGTATGTCGAATGGATTGCAAACATTGTGCCCGTAATTAAGAAAAATGGTACGTTGAGGGTATGCATAGATTTCAGAGATTTGAATGTTGCCACACCCAAAGATGAATATCCTATGCCTGTGGCGGAAATGCTAGTCGATTCTTCCGCTGGCCATGAGTACCTGAGCATGCTCTATGGTTACTCAGGATATAATCAAATTTTCATTGCTGAAGAAGATGTGTCAAAAACAGCTTTTCGATGCCCCGGGGCTTTAGGCACTTACGAATGGGTAGTGATGCCTTTTGGCCTAAAAAATGCTGGGGCAACATATCAGCGAGCGATGAATTCTATCTTCCATGATTTTATTAACACTTTTATACAAGTGTATATTGATGATATTATTGTAAAATCTGTTTCCAGGAAGAACCATATAGACCACCTTCGACAATCATTTGAAAGAATGAGAGAACATGGTCTGAAAATGAACCCTTTGAAGTGTGCGTTCTGTGTAAAAGCTGGAGATTTCTTGGGCTTCGTCGTCCACAAGAAAGGAATCGAAATCAACCAGAACAAGACGAAGGCAATCTTGGAAGCAAAAGCGCCAACAAACAAGAAGGAACTGCAATCTCTGTTGGGCAAGATAAATTTCTTAAGGAGATTCATATCTAACCTAAGTGGAAAAGCTCAAGCCTTCTCACCCTTACTTCGATTGAATAAGGAAAGATTCGAGTGGGGGCAAGAGCAACAAGAAGCCTTCAACAAGATCAAAGGGTATCTCACCAAGCCACCTATTTTGGTGCCTCCTTGCAGCAACAGGAGTATGAGATTGTACATAGCTGCATCCGACAGAACTTTGGGAAGCATGTTAGCCCAAGAAGATGAAAATGGAGTCGAAAGACCCATTTACTATCTTAGCAGAGTTTTGAACGATGCAGAAACTAGATATAGCGAAATTGAAAAATTATGTCTATGTCTTTATTTCTCTTGTACAAAGCTCAAGCAATATATAAAACCAGTTGATGTGTATGTTTCGTCTCATTTTGATGTTTTCAAATACATGTTGTCGAAACCCATCTTGCACAGCCAAATTGGCAAGTGGGCGCTAACGTTAACTGAGTATTCATTGACCTTTATGCCTCTTAGGGCAGTAAAAGGGCAAGTGGTAGCAGACTTTATAGTCGACCACTCAATTCAGGTTGAAAATATAAATTACGTGGAGATAGAGCCTTGGAAATTCTACTTCGATGGTTCTAGCCATAAAGATGGAACAGGAGTAGGGGTCTTGATTATTTCTCCAGAAAAAATTCCAACAACATTCAAGTACAAGATAGCAGGTACTTGTTCGAACAATGAGGCTGAGTACGAAGCTCTAATTACTGGCCTTGAGATATTGTTGGAATTGGGGGCAACTCGAGTCGAAATAATGGGAGACTCAGAGTTAGTCATTAAGCAAGTCACAAAAGAGTATAAATGCATAAGAGAAAATCTTATTATGTACTTTGTGATAGCAAATCGTTTATTGAAAAAATTCGAAGTGGTTAACATTCGACACATACCTAGATTGGAAAATCAAGTAGCCAATGATTTGGCACAGATTGCATATGGGTACAAAATTTCAAAAACGAGATTACAAAGAGCAATCAAAGTTCGAGAAAAAATAAAAGCAACCAGCCTGTCTCCAACAGATTTGAAATCGACAAGACTAGGGTATGCTGATCAAAGGAACTTTGAAATATCGTTCATAGACAATTTGTCAGAGCAAGATTGGAGGAAACCCATTGTAGATTATCTACAAAATCCAGCAGCTTTGACTGAACGAAAAATAAAATATAGGGCGTTGAGTTACGTACTCATGGGTAATGAGTTATTTAAAAAGACGCCTGAAGGGGTATTGCTAAAGTGCTTAAGCGAAACTGAAGCATACATAGCCCTTTCGACTATGCACGCTGGAGCATGTGGGGCTCACCAAGTAGGCCATAAGATGAAATGGTTGTTGTTTCGACAAGGACTATACTGGCCCACTATCTTGAAAGATTGTGTTGAGTTCGCGAAGGGTTGCCAGGAATGTCAAGCCCATACGGGCATCCAACATGTACCAGCAAGAGAACTTCACTCAATAGTGAAACCTTGGCCTTTTAGAGGATGGGCGTTGGATCTTATTGGAGAGATTCGACCAGCATCATCAAAGAGCCAGAAGTATATACTGGTAGGCATTGATTATTTCACCAAATGGATCGAAGCTATCCCTTTAGTCAATGCAGACCAAGAAAATGTCATTGAATTTATTCAAAAGAACGTTATCTACAGATTTGGAATCCCTGAGACTATAACAACTGATCAAGGATCAGTGTTTACTGGTCGAAAGATGCAGGAATTCGCCCAAGAAACAGGCTTTAGACTCCTAACATCAACACCTTATTATGCACAGGCAAATGGTCAAGTCGAAGCAGCGAATAAAATAGTGATCGGCCTGATAAAAAAACATGTAGGAAAGAAGCCAAAAAATTTGGCATAAGACGTTAGACCAGATCTTGTGGGCCTGTCGAACGTCCCCAAAAGAAGCCACAGGTACAACACCATATCGACTAACTTTTGGTCATGACGCAGTACTGCCAGCAGAAATTTGTCTTCAATCAGCAAGGGTTCAGAGACATCAAGATATTCCCTCTGAGGTTTATTGGGATATGATGTTAGACGAACTAGTAGATTTAGAGGAGGAAAGACTACGCGCTCTTGACCTACTGAGAATTCAGAAGAAAATAGTGGAAGACTCTTACAATAAAAAAGTAAAACCTAAGGCATTCTCGCCTGGAGAATTAGTTTGGAAGGTGATTCTCCCCATGGATCGAAGAGATCGAAGCATGGGAAAATGGTCACCCAAGTGGGAAGGACCGTTCAGAATTATCCAAATTTTTTCTGGTGGAGCTTATGAGGTTGAAGAGTTAGGCGAAGATAAAAGACTCTTGAGAGTAAACGGCAAATATTTGAAAAAATATAAACCTATGCTCCAAGAGATCAAAATAAATAACAGTTAATGACCAAGTTAACCATAAAGAGCCAAAATGGAAAATTATATATTGATTAACCAAAATGGTTGCATTGTATTACAAATATTACAGTACATGGTCAATGAGGTGCTGAGCAAATTAGAAAGGGATGGAAGCTTTAAGTCGAAGATATTTGGCTTGCTGCAACTCCAGCCGTTTGTTACACAAGGCAGTCGCCTGAGAAAGTTTGGCAATCTGGTCGTCAAGGGCTTGATCCCTTTCAGCGAACTCTAAGCCTCGGGTAACTTCATCTTGGCTCTCTGCGTCCGAAACAGTCGAAAGGAGTTCCTCTTTGCGCTTGGTGTTAGCATTTAACTTGGCCTCCAACTCCTCGATCTGCGCCCTTATAGAGGCGTTATCTTGATCTATGGCGTCGATTTCCTGCTGCTTGGATGTCTTCTGTTTCGACAATTCTGCAATTCGAGAAGTTGATTCAGCTACTTCGGTCCAAGCAGAAGAACTCTTGCCATGTGGTGTTTCGAGTTGGCTGTTGAACCCCCTTCGACGTCTATAGTCCGCAGAGACTTGGTCAATGATGGAGTATAACTCCAAGATGAAGCTAGAAAATTCTGGAGAAACAGCAAGCAAATCAACCGCACCCAGAACAGCTCCCAGACAAGACGGGGCAGTAGGATCCCCCTCCAAAGCCTTCATTGGATCCTTTTTGAAGAACTGAGCCTTGACCTTCTTCAAAACCTCATCAAGAGGAGAAGTCGAAGTGGACTTCCCTGATGCAGTAGAAGCATCATGACTAGGGTCAGATGAATTCTCCCTACTCTCAATGATGGCATTCAGGTAGCCAATTGGATCAGTTTGCTTCAAAAGGGCCAAGTCTTCTTTAGACCCGGGCTTTGTCGAGGTGGTCGTTCCTACAGCAGTGGTGGCTTGGGGCTGAGTTTGTTCAGTATCAACATGACCCTCTTCATCATGTTGCTCCTCTGTCTCATTGACCACTTGAGCTTCCTCTTGCTGGTGTTCTTCTGTTTCAGAAAGGACTTCATCATCCACCAGTTCCTCCTCTTGTTGTCTACTATGGTCAGCAGAGTCTTGTGGCCCTGAAGTGTGATTTGTTTCGTTAGCAGAACTGATGAAGGAGGAAGGATGGTGAATGGGTTCCCCCGCGCTGTTTACAAAGGAACCGGAACCCTCGCCAGGATGCTCAGTTGGTGTTGAAGTTCCAGCGGTCTCCTGAAAATAGAAGAGGAAAAATATTCTGGTTTAGAGAGATACACAATCGAACGTGATCATCGACACCTAAGTTAAAAGTGGTCGGAGGCACTACCTGTAGAGGAACTTCAGCCCCAGGGCTAGAGTTATCACTCTCAACGGGTTTTTTGAGCAAGACGTTCAGCTCCTCCTCCGTGGGCTCTTCGATGATCATAGGAGGTGGCCTGGATTTTTTCCCTGCGACCTTGATTTTGATTGTAGGTCGAGGCTCAGGAGCAGGGGAAGCCTTCACCTTTCTCCATTTGAGAGGAACAGGGGGAGATTCATCCTCGTCGCCACTCGCAGATTCGACCGTTAATGCAGGTCATTTCTTAGGCGCAGGTTCCTGAAACCCCCAAATGGAGTTGATTTAGAGCGCAACATTGAGAACCAGGATGTTAAAACCAGCAGGAAACAAGAAAATTTTGGTTACCTGTGCTGGAGGTTTTGTAGAGGGACCTCCACCCTGATGACTGTCTGTGGCTTTCTTTGCCACAGGTTTTCGAATGACTGAAAGAAGACACGTTCACAAGTTATAATTGACAAGTTATAGGTCGAAATGGAAAGACAAATATAATTTGAAGAGTGAACGTACATTTCTTTATTTTGTCGAGAACCAAAACGGAGGACTTCTGGAGTTCGTCCGCAAAATCCTTTTCATCGAAGAATTCTTCGACATAATAACTCTTCCACCAGTCTTCAAAAGATGGTGAACAGAGGAAGTTTAGTTGGTAGTCGAACAATGACAGTACAGTCCGACCAGCGTACCTACCAATGTGCTTGGTAGCAGCATCCTCAGTGTAATCATTACAAAAGTACAACACTGATTTCTCCCTAGGGTAAATGGGAGAAGGAAGCGATTGGATAATGCCAAACTGTCGAGAGACAAGATTTGGCTGATAAGCAATCAGGCTCAGATGATTCTTTGAACTCTTGAAGCACAATGGCATTATCCTGGGAGTGAGAAATGCTTCCCACAGTGTTGTGTGCTCTTCGAGGTGAGGATCCTCTGATGACTTGGGATGGGGCCTGGTGAACCACCCTGGACCAAACTTTCGACGGGCGAAAGGAGCCATGGTCGAGGTAAATTCCTTCCTCCCTGCAAACATCTGAACGAAGTTTGCAAAGGTCTTTTGGAGTTCCAGCCCATCCTCAGTGGGAGTCAGTAAAGCCAGCCTGGTACCTTCGATACGCCTTCTGGCTATCTCAGGAGCCTGTTCGTTTATTTGAGCCTTCTGGGGTAGAAAAGACTCAAAAGTGGCGTTTAGCCATAGTTGTAGTAGCCAGAAGGGTCCAGCGAGCAGCAAGCTGGCTCTATTTTCTATTACCTTTAATAGAGTCGCCCTACTGCTTATCGACTCATATAGGTTCGCCAGTATTAATTCGGCCAAACAGATGTTTTGACCGTGATGAAGCTGAGTAGCAAGGGTGACCATTTTCTTCGTCACCTGTAGAGATTTCATGCAGAACACGAAGCGTGACAGCCAAAGGGCTAGAAACGCAATGTGCTCCACATCGGTCACCACAGCCGTCGATTTGTCATGATAGTGGTTGGTGTAGGTGGTGTAAGTGGGTTTGGTGGCTGAAAACCCAATCTGGTCTTCAGACATTTCCTCTGGGTCAAAGTAATCCCCAGTTGGTCGAAGACCAGTAATTGCAGCCACGTCGAAGAGAGTGGGTGTTACCATTCCACAAGGCAGGTGGAAGGTGAAGTGAGTATAGTCCCAAAATAGCAAACAAGCTACCAGCATTTCAGGAGAATAGTTGAGACCAGTCTTTGACAGCATGACTAGGTTATAAATCCCCATGTTCTTCCAAATCGAAGCCTGGCTTTTCTCCATCTTGTCGAGCCAAGCGTTGTATTCTGGTGTAAGGCTAGGGCTAGACCTAAAAGCCCTAACCCCTCTGTTGAAGAAACGAAGATCTATCTTTTCTTTTGCAGGATCTTCGTTATCGTCTGTCGCCTTTTTGGAGCACCCAATGGGCTTGAGTGCCTCATGCACGGGGAAGAAACCCTTGATCTTCGTTGGGTCAGCGATGCATGCAGATAGAGGACCAGACATGGCGAAAACCTGGTTGGAATATCCAACAGGAATCAGAAGTTGAGAAGAGTAAGTCTCACGCTCAGCATCTCCCATGGGTTCGGGAACCCTTCGCATTCCCATGGAGTTAACTGTTGGAGCGGTTGAAAAGATTGGCGGTTGAGCAGTTTTAGAGGGAGTGTTAGAATTGGGGACATTGGAAGAATGAGAACCTGAAGCCATTTTTTGGTTTGAGATGAAGATGGATGAAGAACAAAGGTTCTTGCAGAAATTTTTGTTCGACTTAAGGCTTGGATGAAGGAAAGCGTAAAGAGTCCCACGAGGGGCACTTAGTGCTATTTATAGTGATTGGAAAATCACAAGACTCGAGGTCATTTAATGTCTCAGACAAGAGTGGGGCACGTGGCGCTCATTTGGTGATGTAGCCGTTCTGCAGAACGAAAGCAGTGCAACGTGCATCCTTGATTTCGGGGAATCGTCATGATGACAATCTGTGAAAGGACATTGGGCGTGCCAAACGCCTTACTGAAGTGACGTCTTAGGAACAGGTGGAATAATGGCTTTTTGAGATTGTCAGTTGGTTGGTAGGAGGCGAAAAGCGCACAAACTAATCTGTGGCTAAGAGTGAAGGACAAGTGTCGAGTGGAATCTCAAAGAATGCCTTTTTCTTTTCAGCGTCGAAATAAGACATTCTTGGGGGGCAATTTGTTGGCTCCTAAATTCGACACCCTTGTTTGTTATCAATATAGACCATTAATTATGAGTCAAAAGAATTTCCTACATAAGAAGGCTTCGACCAGCTGATCCTGTCGAAGGCTCATCAGAGAATGACAAGGTACTTAGAGAATTTCCTTTAAGTGGGAATCTTGTCGTCTTCGACGTCGAAGGAACCTCTCGACAAAGGTACCTGATGTCCAGGGTCAAACGGTTTGAGATTTGAATGCTTGGAGGGAAAACGGTTCCAAGCAGTTACCAAGTGCAACGTGCCGAGATCAGGAGCGTCGAATGCTTTGAGCGTGCCATGTGGCGTCATCTCGAAGCGACGTAACTGCCCAACGGTTACTTAGGATTTGTTTTAGTATAAATACTAGTTGTTCATGTAGTTTTCGGGTGTGTTCATCATTTTATACAAGTCACTCATCTAGATTCAAGTACCCAGCGTGAGCGAAAGAATCGTTGAGAATGTATGTGTGAAACACCATTTAAATTAATCAAAGTCTTTTATATTCAAGCACTTTATTGCTTTTCATTTACTCATCTCCGTCGAAGCCTTTTATTTAACGCTTTCATTTATTCTATCAAGCTTTTCTTCATGCAATTTACTTAAAGTGTCTTTACTTTACCGGCATTAATCACCATTAGGATTAGTCAAACTCCAGAAAATCAACCATGTCTTAGGATCAATCTGATCGATCCTGCGAGTCACCAAATAAGTAACCTTTTGGAAGATCAGCGGTTGTTTACCAATTTCCACGGTAAACAAATGTGTGGCATTAACATGACTGGGGAGATTAAGCCTACTGCTTCCAATGGGCATCGTTTCATTCTTATTGCTATTGATTACTTCACGAAGTGGGTAGAAGCAGACTCATTTGCCTCTGTTACCAAGAATGTTGTGGCTCGATTCATTAAGCATAACCTTATCTGTCGGTATGGCATCCCTGAAAGGATCATCACAGACAATGGTACCAATCTTAACAATATTATGATTGTGGAACTCTACATGTAGTTCAAGATTAAGCACCACAATTCTTCTCTGTACCGACCAAAGGTGAATAGCACAGTGGAAGCCGCCAACATGAATATCAAAAAGATCTTGCAGAGGATGACAGTGACATACAAAGATTGGCATGATATGCTATTATTTTCTATTCATGGTTATCGCACTCTAGTACGTACATCAATTAGGGCGACCCCGTTCTCTCTCGTCTACGGTGTGGAGGTTGTCTTACCTGTTGAAGTCCATATTCCTTCCCTAAGGATTATTAAAGATGCAGGTTTATATGAAGACGAATGAATTCAGACTCGACTTGACCATATAAATTTGATTGATGAAAAAAGGCTTGCGGTTATTTGTCATGGTCATATGTATCAAAAACACATAATTAAGGCCTTTAACAAGAAAGTCAAACATTAGGTGTACCAGGCTGGTGATTTGGTAATAAAGCGTGTCATCCTACCACAAGGTGATCCTAGGGGGAAATGGACCCACATACGAAGGGCCATTTGTGATCAAAAAGATATTTTCTGGTGGTGCTATGATACTTACCACCCTGGACGGTGAATATTTTCCACACCCTGTGAACGCGGACATAGTCAAAAAATACTACGCATAAAAGAGACCCACTAGGTTGACAGGCCTAAGCAAAAATAAGGGCATCCCGGCGAACCAAAAGGGTTCAGGAAAAAATTAGGGATATATATATATATATATATATATATATATATATATATATATATATATATATATATATATATATATATATATATATATACACACATCCGGCAAGTCAAAAACCTGAAAAGGCGGCTTGGGCAAAAAAGGATATCCCGGTGGACTGAAAACCCGAGAGGGCGGTCCAGGCAAAAGTTAGGGATTAAAGCCTGCGACTATGTCTCGTTGGATCACCCATCTACTTACATCCAGATTTATTAATAGCGTCAAGTTCAAATGGTACAGATCAATTAAATCATCTTCATCCAACAATAAGTGATGAGATGCTTGAAGACATAGGGGCAATAACAGAGTTGAAACCTGATGGGATCGTTTCCACATAACTGTTTTTCTTTGTTTATCACTTTGTACCTTTTTTTTTCAATTTTACAACTATTTTCTCTTACTAGGATTTCTGTCTTCTTGTATAAAACTGTCTGCTTATAGGCAAACTGTCATAATCAATATAATTAAATTATTTTTACTTTCTTTGTTTTGTTTTCAAAAACGTCCAATGATTACATTAAGTGAACATATGCATTTGAATATGATTACTTTTACAAAATATATGCATGAAAACAGGTTTAGCATTTACTAAAGACTCTAGGAGTTGGGATAATGTTCAAGTCGTCCACAAATCCCCACAGAGCAATCTCCATGGAGCTCATCCCCAATAGAGATATATTCTCCAGCAAGTCTAATATGCCCTCAGACAGAAACTGAGGCTCTTCTAGCAGTTCACCTCCATGATGAATAGCTTGACATGATCATCTTCCCCAAATAGGTCCCCTAGCGGATAAAGAAGTTTGATCATTTCCAAGCATACAGTGGAAACTTCCTCAGTGCAACCTATGAATTTTCAATCCCCATCAGAGATTTTCTCCTCAAATGCAGTCTACAGGATTTACTTCCCCAAACAGAGTTTATTTCTCCAATACTGCAAATTCCCCAGCCAGATGTCATTCAACATTGTCCTCCCCAAAAGAGTTGATACCCATATCTGAAACCTGGTCAGACAACACATTAGAGGAA
Source organism: Vicia faba (assembly GCA_948472305.1). Lineage (NCBI taxonomy): Eukaryota > Viridiplantae > Streptophyta > Magnoliopsida > Fabales > Fabaceae > Vicia > Vicia faba. Next base: position 779,947,906 of record OX451735.1, read on the forward strand.
TATCTATCTCTTTTATCCCTAGTCAGGATACATAAGAATCAGATCCTTCAATAAAAAGAACGATGAACGACTGACTCTCCTTGAATGTTTCTATCCTCAAGCAGAAGCCGAAGATCCCCAGCGGAGTGTCCTCAAACAGAAAGTGGGAATCCCCAGTAAATTCGTTCTAAATAAAAATTGAATAATTACTTTCTTCATTCCTAGCAACATTCAGGATTTATTTTCCCCAGCTAGACGTTGTTATAGGAAGTTATCGATACGTTCCAATGACATATTGCATCCATACATCATTTACAAAAATAACATAACATATGTGTTGTACCCCAAAATTTTCCCTCTCATATTTCTCAAGACATTGCAAGAAAAATCTCCAAGTGGCTCAAGTTTACTCAAGAGTTGGACAGTCAAGCTATCTCCTAAGGCAGTCAACCCCAAATTAGGGTTTTGTGTTGCATCAAGATCCTTGAGTCCAAATGACCTCAAGTGCTCCCCAATGTCCCAATATGTTCTCAAGGTCATCCATGTCAAATTTCAAGCCTTGCAGAGGAAGTTTGCTCAGTCAATTGCTCAAAGGGTCCAAAAATCGATTATGCTAGGGCAAAAGTCAATTGTGACCTATATAAAGTCAAACCTCAAGATTTTTTGTCAACATTCTCATTTTGAAGGTTATTTCATCATTTGATCAAGGGTTGATCATGATTCATCAAGGATTGCTCAAAATTCATCAAGACTTAAAAGTTGCTAAATTAGGGTTTTGCAGGAAACGTCAACTCAACTTTGACCAAGCATAACTTTCTCATACTTTATTATAAATGACCCATCCAAATCTCAATTTTAATAGGATTCAATTTACTACAATCCATCTTCATACCCCAAGCTCATAAAATACACTCACAAGAAGTTATAAATTTGGACATTATAGGTCATTTTTGAAAGTCAACAAAAACACCTTTTTTACGAAAGCTTTTAACCTGAGCATGGAATATCAAAATTAGATGATACCAAAAGGGTTGGTTAGAGGACATCTCAAGATTTCTAAAAAGTCAAAGAACACCTCAAAATGTTCAAAATTTAAGAAGTTATGCATTGTTGAAGTTGGGAATTTTTGCAAAATTGCCAAAAGTCAATTATCCCCAAAACTTCAAATTTTGTCAAATGGGCCCATTATTTTCCACTTGATTTGAACTTGCCACATTTCACACGTGTCCTAGATTCAGCCATGAGCCCATATCTTATTTTTATTATTTTATTTTATTTTTTATTGAATTATTTCATTTTAAATCAAATTAAATCAAATAAAATCCAAACCTTAATTACCTAAGATCTTTTTTATTGTTTCAGGTCTTTATTGTCATCATAATCATCATCAAAATTCGTATCAAGCATATCATGTACAAAAAGATGGAGATTTGACAAAATTGGCAAGCTTTAAAGGATGAATCAAATCAAATCATAAGGCATTGATTTAGAGGGATTCCATCCATATTTGTTACCCTAACACCTTGTATCATACATAAGCAAGAGAGGCACACGAAATTGAGGGTTGGAGGCTGCAAGAACACTCAAAACAAAACTTGGAAAAGGTGTGAAAAAGCTTGCGTTCGAATTCACACTTAGAGGCAAATTCAGAAGCCAAGAACGGTTTCAATCAATTCCTGGGTGATCACATAACCCTCCTGGATCCCAAGCAAGCCTCCACGCACATCACAGAGCTCTGTAAGTATCACAAAAATCCGCTCCTTCTTTGAATTCATAAATCATTATTCCTGCATCTTTTGTATAAATTATTTGCATATTCATGATCCTCACCATGTTTCTAAGCTTTTTACATTATCCAATTTTGTTTATGTGACTCATACTATGAGGTACCATATCTAGGGTTCGTGGTTCGTTTTTGTGCATTTCTTTTTCAGGGAAAATTGGCTGATGAGAAGGGCATGGTTGTGACCGGGACGATGAGACGAGCACAACCATGCCCTTAGATTTCATTTCCATTGCTCACAGTGGATTATAGGGATACACGACCTTTAGTGACAGGCGGTGTCCGTGGCTATAGGTGTTGCAGAGTTTTAGCCACGGACGTGAGGAAGAAGATGAAGACATGTCGCCTCTCCAGTGGCCAATTTAAACCATAGCGCGCTTGTTTTTGTTGTGCTGGCATATTAGCGTGTTATCTCTTATTATTATTATTGCTTAATATATTGACAAATAGAACGCAATGGCTGAGTGGTAAACATGTGCATCCAAACGCCAACAGGATCTGGGTTCGAATCCCAGGTCCCCCATGTGCTTTGTTATATTTTTTCTTAAAGTAATCAGGTACAAATCAATGCTTGCTCTTACCATATGCCTTCACAAGTCAAAGCGCCATATGGCCAAAGGCCAGATCTGGTGATCCAGGATGAGAGTCTACCATGGACCAAGTCCAAGCACGCACATGGAATTCAGAAAGTCAATACAGGGCCAGCTCGTTTGGGCCATATAATTGCTGATCAAACCTCCAAAGCAGGCCCAAACCCCCTATCTCTCTCTATTTTATTTTATTTTTTGTTTTATTATTTATTGTTATTATTTATATTATTAACTAACCAATCAATTTCTTTATAAAATTAAAACCACAAAATATTTTCTTTATAAAATCAAATTTAATTTTTTATTAACAAATCTATTAATTAATTTAGGCCATTAATTAGAATTAACTTTAATATGTTTTTTGTAAATAATTAAAATTAACTTAGACTTAATTAGGTTTTTACTAACATTAATTTATTTTATTTTATTTCTTTAAATACCAAAAAAAAACCAAAAATATTTATTTTTATTAATTAACTAATTTATTTATTAATTTAATAATTAATTTACATAATTTCTTTCCTAATTCAAAAATAACCAAAAAAATCTTTTCTTTAATAACAAAGGGTCAAAACCCTAAACTTTGCGCTCGATTTAATTTCTCGCACGCGATCTATTTATTCAATATTGTACTTGTTCCCGGAATGTAATAGATAATTAGGACTATTTTTATCGCTTTATTTATTTTCCGCATTTAAATTTCAAAGGGTTGCTTTTGGCGATGTAAATACCCGACGCCTTGTAATTTAATTTTCGCAATTTATTACCCGCAATTTATAACTGTTAGATGTTTGATAATAGGGATGTATGACAAGAATGAATGTTTTAACCTAAAATCAACATAGATCACCATTAACATGTACAGAGATAAAATTAACTGAAAGCGACACACTCGCACATGCGCACTCTTAGGGTACACCCCACTTGGTTACCTTCGTAACGCGGTCATTGAGTATAGGTCACTTTAGAGGTCGTCCTCTTGTCCAAAGATCATAGTCGCCTCGAAACGGTTGCCTCGGATGTTGTTGCCTTAAAACAAATGATCTAAGACATTAGGGTTACCGCTAAGGCGTTCTAACATTGCTTTGGTGGCCGTAAGTCCCGCATTCGAATTGACCCTTAAAACTCCAACGACGGTGCTACCTACTCATCAATAGTAGGATAGCATTGTCTAAAGGAAATTAGCATAGAACAATTCCTTTTTCAAGTAGGTAGATGGTTCTTAAGTACTTGCTCTTTCAAAAAACAAAAACAAAATCTTTTTCACACTTACCCTTTTCGAACAAAGTTTGCAAAAACACTTCATACGCTCTTGAGGACAGAAACAAGAGTTAAATCGAAGTTTTCAAAACAAAAACTTTTTTCAAACCCACAAGCACAAAGAAAACAATTTTTAAAACAATATGAGCAAGTACCTAAGAGCCCGTGGATAACCACGGATAGAAAGGGTGCTAATACCTTCCCTCTTTATAATCTACCCCCCGAACCCGAGAAACATCTCGAAAAAGGAATTTTTCTGTGCTTTTTTCCTTTCCTTGTTGGATAAAATAAAATTCGGTGGCGACTCTTGCTTACCGCGACATTTTGCAAAAACAAACGCAAAACGCAAACCAGCATTCCAAAAAACAGTCAATTCTTTCCCACCGTATTACAGAATTGGCGACTCTGCTGGGGAACTTTATAAGGGGGTGTACCTTAGGAATAGTTCATAATGTTTTCAATTGCTTGACTTGTATGTTTTATCTTTGTGGGTTGAATCGGAGTTACTATAGATCCTAACTCGGATCTGGGGGATACCCTTTAGGTAAGTAGCAATAAACTGTGAGGGAACTGTACGGTGTAGACCGATACGGTTGAAGCAGTAGCTACGTTGGTGTGGCACTTTAGTATGTACCGATATCCCTTGTGGCACAACGAGGAGAATATGGGTCTGCTAAGGGGTCATTAAGAACCAACTGACCTTAGAACCTTTAAATTGACCAAACTGGAATTATGATCGATCGAGGGTAGTCAGTGATATTGAGATCCTCTAGAACCCGGTTACTATTACTAGGATAGGTTGAACCAACTAAACTGAAAGAGGGTAATACCTAAACTCCTTGTCAGTCTAAACTTAAGGCTGTTTGTGTGACTTGTGTGCCTTCAAACTTGAACTACTTGCACATTCTTGTTATCTGACAACATGAGTTCCTTACAGGTTTTGTTTACAGTCCTTATCCAATAATTTGGATTTATTGCAGGGTTTACTTACATCACCTCACACTTTTTCTTAAACGCATAGCATACACATCATGACTTAACATTTCCTTAACCATTTCAAGGATCTCGAGGGTTTGTGATGCAGGTTATGGTAAATCAAATGTCTAGCAAGGGGCAAAGGGGATTTATTTTCCTCTAGCCAAGGTTGTCTAGAAATCAAAACACGATAACTTGAGTCAGGGGCTATGACCCACTCGATATGTTGAGCTTGACTCTTGAAGAAGGACTCTTAACAACATGAAGTTTCTTCAATCAAAGCTGCAAAATTCAAATTCTAACAAGTTTCTTGTTTACCCCGCAGGATCCTTGAAAACATTGCATACATACATATCATTGCATGACAGGTCTCCCAGTGCAGGTCTCTCATGTTCTCGCTGTTTATTTCAGCAATGGCTTTCCAACCAGACAACCAAGATCTTCAAACTCGAGAAGCTCAGTTCAGGGACGTATTCCTAAACCTATCCAAGGGGCAGGAAGAGTTGAAAACACTCCTCGTTGGGAACTTGGTCAAGAAAAGTCCTGAAGACAATAAGGACGAATGTCTGGAACAACTGCAAGCTGAGTTCAGTGCCATGAAAACCCAGATGCTGGGGCAGATGGCTCTTATCCAAGGCTTAGCTCGGGAACAAGAAGAGCTGAGAACCATTATCAACTAGCTTTATCAAGACAGATACAACAACATGAAGCAAACAGTCAAGGTCGGGGACCAAGTCACTAATCAACTTCCGAGAAGTCAAAGGTTTGGTTTGATGAAGAATAGACCTCTCCAAGTTGCTACTACCTCACGGGTCCAACAACAACCTCGCCAAAAACAACAGGTTAATCAGAGTAAGTCGGATATACCCAAGAGGCAGTTTACCAAGCTCAACATGTCGCTGTCTCAGGCTTTACAACACCTGTTGAGATTGAATCTGGTGACATTAAGGGACCCTCCTAAGAATCCCAACATAGCCTCCCCAAGGTACAATCCTGATGCAAGGTGTGCATATCGCTCCAACAGCCCGGGGCATGATACTAACATCTATTGGGTGTTAAGCAACAAAATTCAAGACCTGATTGATGAAGGAGCATTGGAACTCACACAAGACGGTCAAATTGGATTCTTTTGCCATCCCCCCAAGGTTCACCATTTGAAGTGACAAGTACTGAGACGAGAAGACTTTTTGCTCATTAGAATTTTCAAGTTGTAATTTTCTTTTGATTGTTCGAACATTTATTCATGTCAAACTTTATTACTTTATCAATGCATTGCATATGTCTGTTTTGAATCAATCCATTCGTATTTCACTATATTCAAATTTCTTTCATTTTTTGTGATGATCAACTCTCGATTAAAAAATTCTAATCCTTTAGAGGGAGGATGACGAAAATGATATCAAAATATCTACAGTATGCTTTTGAACAGACCCCGCTGACGAGGTACAGGCATTGTTTCAAATCCTAAACCGTGGAGTTATAAGGAAGATAATCCCTAGTCAACCCGTTTGAGCCAAAGAAGTTGGAGTTTTTCTTTTCACAAATTAAAACCCTTAATTATAACCTGGGGCAGGTTAGTTTTCTCAGTTAATCCAGGTGCATAATAAATGGCATCAAAGAAGTCCTTCCAAAGCAAAAGACGGTGATGGTTCCGTATAATCGTAAGGACAGACAGTCATTATCTCTCGAAATAAAAGCCCATCAAGTCAAAACCTATGAAGGAGACTTAAGAAAAAAACTGGGGCATCCCGCTGACTGCAATCACAAAAAGAAACAGTTCAAGAAAAATACAGGGATAACAAAAATCAAAAGGAAAGAGATCCTACAAACTCTCAACAAAATGACTGCATGTTCAAAATAAATTGTCAATATCCGAACCATCACTGGAATATCAGAGCAAAGACTCAAACGGGATCTAATGCATGATTAGCTGAGTTTAGGATCGAAGAACATCACGAAGAGCGGGTGGGTACAAATAAATTTTGAGCCTTTATCCTTTGTTTCTTAAACCGTGAACCAGGCTACGTTATAACCCTTAAAAGTCCTAGCTGAAGCATGGGTTAGTTCGAAAGCATACTGTTACAAAAGGTATCCTGACTCCTGTAGGGCTTGCTGTAAATCCTGAGTTGACATCACATTTTACAAAAATTCGCTTGTTTTACTCAAAATAACTGCATTTTCAAAACCTTAAGACAGACATAAGCTTTGCATTCTTGAAATGACATTGTTTGCATATGACTATTTGTTCAAACAGTAGAGAAGTTTGCACGAAGAATATCTAGTGAACAAAAACTTTCTCAATAAAAAGGATCATCTCAAGTGGGAAAACACTTCTAATCAAGGGGCATGGCATGATCATTGTCCATCATCTGGGGCAGTTAAGTCAAGATTCAAGGAATCTCTCAAAATGCCAAATAGCCAGGGGAAAATCTCCCTCTGAATCACTTGGGGCATTGGGCATGAGTTCCAGCAACGAATCTTGCATGATCAAACGTCTTCTGGTAGTATGGCAACACAACACTACCGACAGTGACAACTCCCTACACCCTGAGAGCGTGGACAAAGTCAGGAAATACTGTGCATGAACAAAGACCCGCTAGGTTGACAGGCCTAGGCAAAAATAAGGGCATCCCGACGAACCAAAAGGGTTCGGGCAAAAATTAGGCATAAAAACAAAAATGATTTGTACACCCGGCAATTCGAAAACCTAAAAAGGAGGCTTGGGCAAGTAAGGGTATCCCGGTGGACTGAAAATCTGAAAAGATAGTCCAGGAAAAAGTTAGGGATTAAAGCGTACAACTATGTCCCGTCATCTCGTCACTTGCCTACCAGAAGAAGATTTATCCTTTCAATCGGCAATTACCAAGCACCTCATAGGTTGGGATAATACCTGATCCACAAGGCCTCCGCAGGCACCTTCTCCCGCAGAAACAGGGGCAAAAAAGTCTTGATGCAAAGCCATCGTCATATCCTTAGCACGCGTCCCAGTAACATTCACTCCCCGTAGAGTAAAAGAAAAAGACAATAATGATAGCTCTCCCCAGCTGAGACTTGCAACTGTGAATGAATGAATCGGTAATATTCTCCCCCAAGCAGAGTTTATCTACCATTAACACTGAAAAGGCTTAATATCCCCGACAGTCTTAATATTCCCCAACAGAGTATAAGAATGTTCCCCGACAGAATACAAGATATCCCTAGTGGAGTTAAAATTTTCCCAGCGCAGTCTGAAAAAGCTTCCCCAGTGGAGTTGAAGAATCATCCCCAATAGACTCTAGAAGTTCATCCTCGGCGGAGTATAAAAATAAATATCCCCAACTGAGTTCAAAGGAAGATTGTCCCCAGCAAAGCTCAAAGGATTATCCCCATAAGAGTCTAAAGGGTTATCCCCAGTGAAGTCGCAACTGAAAGATCATCTCCAGCGGAGTTCTTTCCTTTCACAAACAGGAATTCAATCCCCACCAGGATTCAGTATCACCAGCAACGGTAATTCATCCCCAGTGGAATTTATCGGTGGAATCCTCAGTAGAACATCTCCTCTCCACAGAGTAATCTCCTCATCAGTTTATTCCCCAATGGAGTTATTCTCTCCTGCAGGTTTATTCTCACAATCATCTTCATTCGCTACTCTTAGCGGAAATGAAGAATTAACTTTATTCTCCAACAGTTATCCGGGATTTATTTTCCCCAGCTAAGAAACATTACAATTCCATACATCATGATACATTCATATACGCATCATACAACACGATCTCATTTATTTTGAGAACATCATTGCTTGATCCATATCATGCATCGCATATGAATGACCTTTACCTTTTAGGAAGGATGCAGTTAAGTCCTCAGCAGTCGAAGACCTGACCGGTTCTTAAATCTCAATTGAATTATCCTCGGTTGAATTTCAGATAAGGTTCTCAATCTCGACAATTTTCCTCCGTCATAGTGTGGACGAGTTCTACAATCTCAACGGTATACTACGTTGAAGACCAGACAGTTCCTAGATCTTGATGAAGATGTTTCCCTATGTCATAGTGTGGATGAGTTCTATAATCTCAACGATATACTACGTTGAAGACCAGACAGTTCCTAGATCTTGATGTTTTCCTCCGTCATAGTATGGACGAGTTCTATAATCTCAACAGTATACTTCGTTGAAGACCAGACAGTTCCTAGATCTTGATGAAGATGTTTCCCTTTGTCATAGTATGGACGAGTTCTGCAATCTCAACGGTATACTACATTGAAGACCAGACAGTTCCTAGATCTTGATGAAAATGTTTCCCTATGTCATAGTGTGGACGAGTTCTATAATCTCAACAGTACACTACGTTGAAGACCAGACAGTTCCTAGATCTTGATGTTTTCCTCCGTCATAGTGTGGATAAGTTCTATAATCTCAACGGTATACTCTGTTGAAGACCAGACAGTTCCTAGATCTTGATGAAGATGTTTCCCTCCGTCATAGTGTGGACGAGTTCTGCAATCTCAACGGTATACTACGTTGAAGACCAGACAGTTCCTAGATCTTGATGAAGATGTTTCCCTCCGTCATAGTGTGGACGAGTTCTGCAATCTCAGCGGTATACCATGTTGAAGACCAGACAGTTCCTAGATCTTGATGAAGATGTTTCCCTACATCATAGTGTGGACGAGTTCTATAATCTCAACGGTATATTACGTTGAAGACCAGACAGTTCCTAGATCTTGATGTTTTCCTCCGTCATAGTGTGGACGAGTTCTATAATCTCAACGGTATACTCCGTTGAAGACCAGACAGTTCCTAGATCTTGATGAAGATGTTTCCCTCCGTCATAGTATGGACGAGTTCTGCAATCTCAATGGTATACTACGTTGAAGACCAAATAGTTCCTAGATCTTGATGAAGATGTTTCCCTACGTCATAGTGTGGACGAGTTCTATAATCTCAATGGTATACTACGTTGAAGACTAGACAGTTCCTAGGTCTTGATGTTTTCCTCCGTCATAGTGTGGACAAGTTCTACAATCTCAACGGTATACTACGTTGAAGAACAGACAGTTCCTAGAACTTGATGAATATGTTTCTCTACATCATAGTGTGGACGAGTTCTATAATCTCAATGGTATACTACGTTGAAGACCAGACAGTTCCTAGATCTTGATGTTTTCCTCCGTCATAATGTGGACGAGTTCTATAATCTCAACGGTATACTACGTTGAAGACTAGACAGTTCCTAGATCTTGATGAAGATGTTTCCCTATGTAATAATGTGGACGAGTTCTATAATCTCAACGGTATACTATGTTGAAGACCAGACAGTTCCTAGATCTTGATGTTTTCTTCCGTCATAGTGTGGACGAGTTCTATAATCTCAATGGTATACTACGTTGAAGACCAGACAGTTCCTAGATCTTAATGAAGATGTTTCCCTATGTCATAGTGTGGATGAGTTCTATAATCTCAATGGTATACTACGTTGAAGACCAGACAGTTCCTAGATCTTGATGTTTTCCTCTGTCATAGTATGGACGAGTTCTATAATCTCAATAGTATACTACGTTGAAGACTAGACAGATCCTAGATCTTGATGAAGATGTTTCCCTACGTCCTAGTGTGGACGAGTTCTATAATCTCAACGGTATACTACGTTGAAGACCAGACAGTTCCTAGATCTTGATGTTTTCCTCCGTCATAGTGTGGACTAGTTCTATAATCTCAACGGTATACTACGTTGAAGACCAGACAGTTCCTAGATCTTGATGTTTTCCTCCGTCATAGTGTGGACGAGTTCTATAATCTCAACAGTATACTATGTTGAAGACTAGACAGTTCCTAGATCTTGATGAAGATGTTTTCCTCCGTCAAAGTGTGGACGAGTTCTACAATCTCAACGGTATACTACGTTGAAGACCAGACAGTTCCTAGATCTTGATGTTTTCCTCCGTCATAGTGTGGACGAGTTCTATAATCTCAACGGTATACTACGTTGAAGACCAGACAGTTCCTAGATCTTGATGAATATGTTTCCCTTCGTCATAGTGTGGACGAATTCTACAATCTCAACGATATACTACGTTGAAGACCAGACAGTTCCTAGATCTTGATGAAGATGTTTCCCTCCGTCAAAGTGTGGACGAGTTCTACAATCTTAATGGTATACTCTGTTGAAGACCAGACAGTTCCTAGATCTTGATGTTTTCCTCCGTCATAGTATGGACGAGTTCTACAATCTCAACGGTATACTACGTTGAAGACCAGACACTTCCTAGATCTTGATGAAGATGTTTTCCTCCGTCATAGTGTGGACGAGTTCTACAATCTCAATGGTATACTACGTTGAAGACCACACAGTCCTATATCTTGATGAAGATGTTTCCCCCCAGTTGAATTATGGACAAGTTCTTAAAACTCAGCAGAGATGTTCTCTCAGTTGAAGTACAGGCAAGTTCCTAAATCTCAACAAAGATCAGACTTCCCCCAGCATAATCTTCTACAACAACAGGTATGCAAGTTCTCGCTAAGGAATCTCTTATGCGATTGACACTCCTGTAGATGGCATCTGTAAGCTCATCCTCCTACCAACAATCTCCAAATGGCATCTGTAAGCCCATTCCCGACATCACAAGGCTGATACCATTTCATGCGAGTGCAAATTTCTGGGCACTCTAGTGTTCAATCATCTTCCACCTTCGGATCACGAAAGGCACGAAAGCCAATATATATCCTCAGGTTTAAGAAGATTGAACAGGGGCAGCTGTTGTACCCCAAAATTTTCCCTCTCATATTTCTCAAGACATTGCAAGAAAAATCTCCAAGTGGCTCAAGTTTGCTCAAGAGTTGGACAGTCAAGCTATCTCCTAAGGCAGTCAACCCCAAATTAGGGTTTTGTGTTGCATCAAGATCCTTGAGTACAAATGACCTCAAGTGCTCCCCAATGTACCAATATGTTCTCAAGTTCATCCATGTCAAATTTCAAGCCTTGCAGAGGAAGTTTGCTCAGTCAATTGCTCAAAGGGTCCAAAAATCGACTGTGTTAGTGCAAAAGTCAACTGTGACCTATATACAGTCAAACCTCAAGATTTTTTGTAAACATTCTCATTTTGAAGGTTATTTCATAATTTGATCAAGGGTTGATCATGATTCATCAAGGATTGCTCAAAATTCATCAAGACTCAAAAGTTGCTAAATTAGGGTTTTGTAGGAAACGTCAACTCAACTTTGACCAATCATAACTTTCTCATACTTTATGATAAATGACCCATCCAAATCTCATTTTGAAGAGGATGAAATTTACTACAATCCATCTTCATACCCCAAGATCAGAAAATGCACTCACAAGAAGTTATAAATTTGGACATTATAGGTCATTTTTGAAAGTCAACAAAAACACCTTTTTTTCAAAGCTTATAACTTGAGCATGGAATATCAAAATGAGATGAGACCAAAAGGGTTGGTTAGAGGACATCTCAATATTTCTAAAAAGTCAAAGAACACCTCAAAAAGTTCAAAATTGAATAAGTTATGCATTATTGAAATTGGGCATTTTTGCAAAATTGCCAAAAGTCAACTATCCACAAAAATTCAAATTTTGTCAAATGGGCCCATTCTTTTACACTTGATTTGAACTTGCCACATTGCACACGTGTCCTAGATTCATCCATGATCCCATATCTTATTTTTATTATTTTATTTGATTTTTATTGAATTATTTCATTTTAAATCAAATAAAATCCAAACCTTAATTACCTAAGATATTTTTGATTGTTTCAGGTCTTTATTGTCATCATAATCATCATCAAAATTCGTATCAAGCATATCATGTACAAAAAGATGGAGATTTGACAAAATTGGCAAGCTTTAAAGGATGAATCAAATCAAATCATAAAGCATTGATTTAGAGGGATTCCATCCATATTTGTTACCCTAACACCTTGTATCATACATAAGCAAGAGAGGCACACAAAATTGAGGGTTGGAGGCTGCAAGAACACTCAAAACAAAACTTGGAAAAAGTGTGAAAATGCTTGAGTTCGAATTTACACTTAGAGGCAAATTCAGAAGCCAAGAACGGTTTCAATCAATTCCTGGGTGATCACATAACCCTCCTGGATCCCAAGCAAGCCTCCACGCGCATCACAGAGCTTTGTAAGTATCACAAAAATTCGCTCCTTCTTTGAATTCGTAAATCATTATTCCTGCATCTTTTGTACAAATTATTTGCATATTCATGATCCTCACCATGCTTCTAAGCTTTTTACATTATCCAATTTTGTTTATGTCACTCATACTGTGAGGTACCATATCTAGGGTTCGTGGTTCATTTTTGTGCATTTCTTTTTCAGGGAAAATTGGCTGATGAGAAGGGCATGGTTGTGACCGGGACGATGAGACAAGCACAACCATGCCCTTAGATTTCATTTCCATGGCTCACAGTGGATTATAGGGATACGTGACCTTTAGTGACAGGCGGTGTCCGTGGCTATAGGTGTTGCAGAGTTTTAGCCACGGACGTGAGGAAGAAGATGGAGACGTGTCGCCTCTCCAGTGGCCAATTTAAACCATAGCGTGCTTGTTTTTGTTGTGCTGGCATATTAGCGCATTATCTATTATTATTATTATTGCTTAATATATTGACAAATAGAACATAATGGCTGAGTGGTAAACATGTGCATCCAAACGCCAACAGGACCTGGGTTCGAATCCCAGGTCCCCCATGTGCTTTGTTATATTTTTTTCTTAAAGTAATCAGGTACAAATCAATGCTTGCTCTTACCATATGCCTTCACAAGTCAAAGCGCCAGATGGCCAAAGGTCAGATCTGGTGATCCAGGATGAGAGTCTACCATGGACCAAGTCCAAGCACGCACATGGAATTTAGAAAGTCAATACAGGGCCAGCTCGTTTGGGCCACAGAATTGTTGATCAAACCTCCAAAGCAGGCCCAAACCCCCATATCTCTCTCTATTTTATTTTATTTTTGTTTTATTATTTATTGTTATTATTTTTATTATTAACTAACCAATCAATTTCTTTATAAAATTAAAGCCACAAAATATTTTCTTTATAAAATCAAATTTAATTTTTTATTAACAAATCTATTAATTAATTTAGGCCATTAATTAGAATTAACTTTAATATGTTTTTTTGTAAATAATTAAAATTAATTTAGACTTAATTAGGTTTTTACTAACATTAATTTATTTTATTTTATTTCTTTAAATACCAAAAAAAAACAAAAATATTTATTTTTATTAATTAACTAATTTATTTATTAATTTAATAATTAATTTAGATAATTTCTTTCCTAATTCAAAAATAACAAAAAAAAACTTTTCTTTAATAACAAAGGGTCAAAACCCTAAACTTTACGCTCGATTTAATTTCCCGCACGCGATCTATTTATTCAATATTGTACTTTTTCCCGGAATGTAATAGATAATTAGGACTATTTTTATCGCTTTATTTATTTTCCGCATTTAAATTTCAAAGGGTTGCTTTTGGCGATGTAAATACCCGACGCCTTGTAATTTAATTTCCGCAATTTATTTTCCGCAATTTATAACTATTAGATGTTTGATAATAGGGATGCATGACAAGAATGAATGTTTTAACCTAAAATCAACATAGATCACCATTAACATGTACAGAGATAAAATTAACTGAAAGCGACACACTCGCACATGCGCACTCTTAGGGTACACCCCACTTGGTTGCCTTCGTAACGCGGTCATTGAGTATAGGTCACTTTAGAGGTCGTCCTCTTGTCCAAAGATCGTAGTCGCCTCGAAACGGTTGCCTCGGATATTGTTGCCTCAAAACAAATGATCTAAGACATTAGGGTTACCGCTAAGGCGTCCTAACATTTCTTTGGTGACCGTAAGTCCCGCATTCGAATTGACCCTTAAAGCTCCAATGACGGTGCTACCTACTCATCAATAGTAGGATAGCATTGTCTAAAGGAAATTAGCATAGAACAGTTCCTTTATCAAGTAGGTAGATGGTTCTTAAGTACTTGCTCTTTCAAAAAACAAAAACAAAATCTTTTTCACACTTACCCTTTTCGAACAAAGTTTGCAAAAACACTTCATACGCTCTTGAGGACAGAAACAAGAGTTAAATTGAGGTTTTCAAAACAAAAACTTGTTTCAAACCCACAAGCACAAATAAAACAATTTTGAAAACAATATGAGCAAGTACCTAAGAGCCCGTGGATAACCACGGATAGAAAGGGTGCTAATACCTTCCCTCTCTATAATCTACCCCCCGAACCCGAGAAACATCTCGAAAAATGAATTTTTCTGTGCTTTTTTCCTTTCCTTGTTGGATAAAATAAAAGTCGGTGGCGACTCTTGCTTACCGCGACATTTTGCGAAAACAAACGTAAAACGCAAACCAGCATTCCAAAAAACAATCAGTTCTTTCCCACCGTATCACAATATGCATACGAAACACATATATTATTCTCATTTATTTTGAGAGCATCATTACAAAATACATTTCATACATCATGATATTTCATAAAACTAACTTTGTTTTTTCAGGTTAAGTTCACAAATAGACGAAAATTATCAGCGATTTATAGGCAGGTTGTAGATCAATTCCTGAAAAAAGACGAGGCGACTATCTACGTGACCAGGTGATTTCCCTCAGAGACTAAACACACTCAAAAATATTTGATGCTATAGACATGACCTTGAAGATTAAGCTCTTGTAATCCATTGAAGAACCATTTTATTGAGAATAACCCCTCAAACCCTAGGTTATATGGTGAGATGAATGCAATGGGGATCACCTATAATATGAACATTCAAAGAAACATATATACACATATTGATGTTAGTTAAAAGAATACATGTACAAGATACACAATTCAAGGTGCTTGGTAATCCCTCAAGAGAAAACTTAAAGATAGGATAAAGAGAGAAACGACCTTAATGTGTGCGTCTTGATGCATTGTGACATGAGAAATCTTAGGGGGGGGGGGGAATTGGGGTATAACACAATTATAGAGTAAATATGTGTCAAAGGGCCTTCCCTCTGAGGCTTTAGTCTCCTATCTTCTCTGTCTTCTAAATGGGGGATTATCTGTCTTGGAGGGTGTGATCGGTAGATCTGGAACTGACTGTTTAACGCTGGTTCGCGAAATGTCGTGGAAGCAAGAGTCGCCACCGTCTTTTATTTTCTCCAATTGGAAAGGACAAAAGCACAGAAAAATTCCTTAAAGAGATTTCTCTCGGTTCGGGAGGTAGATTATAGAAAGGGAAGGTGTTAGCACCCTTTCTATCCATGGTTATCCATGGGCTCTTAGATACTTGCTCACTTGTGTTTTCAAAATGGTTTGATTGCTTTTCAACTGTGGGTTTTAAAAAAAGTTTCTTTGAAAATTCCAGTTCGACTCTTGTATCGGTCCTCAAGAGTGTTTGAAAAGTTGCTTTCGAAAGCTTTTGAAAAGGTGTGGGTGTGAAAAGTATTTTTGATTTGTTTTGGAATTTGAGCAAGTATCTACGAGAATCTACCTACTCTAAGGAATTCGTCTGTGTAAATTTCCTTTAAAGTAGTGCCATCCCACCATTGAGAGGTAGGTAGCACCACCGTTGGAGGTGTTCGGGTCAATTCGAAGGTTCGAGACATGGTGACCACCAGAGCAATAGGAAGATACCCTAGAAGCTACCCTCATGCCAGGTTCCCGGATCATGAGGACTTACTAAGACATCCTCTACTCGACGATCACCTTTCGAGGCAAGGCAACAGTGAGGCGTACCCTAGGGGTGGTGTGTGATTCGTGTGTCAGATTCGTTTATTTTTTGTCTTGTCATGTCAAAGTGATCTATGCGCTTGTTTTTTATTTTAAGCCATTCATTCTTGCATGTATTTATTAACAGTTAAAAAAGATGCGGAAATTAAAAGTTCTAAACTATTACAAAGGCGCGGGTCCACATCGCCAAATTAAAATCCAGGACCCGATTTGACAGAAAATAAAGAAATAAAGTGCGAGAAATATAAATTTACACGGCTTTGGGAGAATTACATAAAAATATAAGAAATAAAATAAAATGCGCGCATTAAATTAAAATCGGAAGCGAGGGCGTTGGACCCTTTAATGAAACTAGATTATTATTTACAAATTAATTCAATTAAGGAAAAAGAAATTATTTTTTAGTTTTTTGGTATTTATGGTTTTTTATGTGAATTAAATGAAAAGAATATTAACCCTATTTCTAATTTGTTAAGAAAACATGTTAAAATTTAAACCTAAAATTAAATTAATTATTTACATGCAATTTGATTTATAAAAATAAATAATATTTAAT
This sequence comes from Vicia faba, assembly GCA_948472305.1. Taxonomy (NCBI): domain Eukaryota; kingdom Viridiplantae; phylum Streptophyta; class Magnoliopsida; order Fabales; family Fabaceae; genus Vicia; species Vicia faba. The sequence continues at coordinate 779,964,784 of OX451735.1, forward strand.
TATTTGTGAAAAGAAAAGAAAAAAAAGGATAAAAATTGATTAAAACCCTAATTCTACAAATTTTAAGTTAATTAAGAAAATGCTTGAATTAAACCTAATTTAATAGCTAAAATTAATGAATAATATTTATTTACAAAATATTAAAATAAAATATATTTTTTATTTTTATGACCTTTCTGATTTTTTGTGTTTTTTATATTATTATGAAAATAATTAATTAAAGAAATTGATTAAAAAAGAAATAGTTGAATCCAATAAAAAAAATAGAAAATATATAAAAGAAATTGCAAACCTAGGGGGGTCTGTCCCCAAATTGGGAGGTAAAGTCCAGCAATCCAGGCCCATTAAGCTATGGCCTCATTTGACTTTGATGCTAGTATGTATGTGCGTTGACTGCAACCCATGGTACTCTCCAAATCAGGACCCTTGGATAGCCTTCAGTAGCCATGTGGCCTGCTTGAGCGTAAGGAGCGTGGTAGATCATTGAGGGGGCCAAAGTACCTGATCACGTTTCAAAGAAAAATATAAGGAAATATGGGGGGACCTGGGGTCGAACCCAGGTCCTGATGATTACCAATGTTATGCCTTGCCAAACGCGCTGCTTTATTTCTTTGTATATCATATAACTACTAAACATAATAAAATAAAACAAATGTTAGTGCCCTTTTCCGCGCGAAAATTTGAATCAACCAGTTATTGCTGGACACTTCATCGTCTTCTTCTTCGTTTCGTTTTTTTCCTGAAACATCAAAGAGTTAGCGGGGGTTTTGAACCCCCCCCCCCCCCCCAAAATATGCCATATCCAATAATAGCGAATAGGTCGTGGTAGCACATAAATTAGGCGCGGGGGTTGTTTTGTTTTCGTCCAAGCATGCTGAACTCAACCATGGTATTGGCATATCCTAATTTTACAACATCCAGAAACGCCTAATTTGAAAGCTTGGTAACCCTAGCATCCTTTAATGGTGAATCCTCATATAACGCGTGAAAACTCAATCAAAGCATATGGTTAGTTTCAGAATCATCCAATTAGTGTAAATCCATGAAAAAAATGCAATGAATATGCTTGAATATTAAAACACGATTATGAAAAAAATATGAAAAATTTTGAATCCCCTATACCGATTCTGGGCGTTAGAGTTGATGTTCTTGATTGGAATAGTCTCCTGGTCACCTTGGCAAGCTAATGGAATGATTATTTTGGCTTGAATCGCCCTAAAACCTAGTTTTCAGTTTTCAACTTTTTGGCAAAAACTCAAGTTTTGTTCTTGGTGTATGGCGCAACTGGGAGCCCATATGCATTAGGGTTAGCATCAATATATACATGTGAATGATTAGGGTTGAGAAATTGATCAAAAAAATCCATGAATTGATGAAGAGATATTTGATTTTTTTATGGCATTAGTTTTCAAATCTTTTTCATGCAAACTTGGTTCAAATCATGTCCAATTATCAAGATTCTTTCCAAATCTGATTATACACAAAATCTTGAGACTATTTCATGCACAAAAAGATTTAAAAAGTTAGGCTTAGTATTTTCCACATATTTATTTTAATTAAATGAATTATTAATAATTAAAAATCCAAATAAATAAATAAAAAATGATAAAAACTTCCCTTTGGGCCAAATGGTCGTGCACATGCCTTGGATAATGAATTGTGGAAGAAAAAGAGGCCCATTAGCATTTTTAGGTCATTTGAAGCAATGTTGACTTTTCAAAATATCCAAAAATTTCCCAACTTCCACAAGGCATAACTTGCTCAATTTTTAAGCTTTGATCATGTTATTGGACATTTTGGAAAGGTCTTTGAGTCCTCTAACCAATGTCTTTGGTCCCATGTAATTTTGATTAACCAATCTCAAGTTATGGCCTTTGACTTAAAGTCCCTTTTTGTTGACTTTTGAAAATGACCTATAATGTTGAAATTGATAACTTTTTGTGAGAGCATTTCTTGGACTTGAAGTGTGAAGAGGAGTTGTAGGAAATGTCTTTATCTTCAAAATGAGCTTTGGATGGAATTTTTCTGATAATCCATGTGGAAGTTATGCCTTGGTCAAGTTACAGTTGACTTTTTCAACTGTCCAAATATGGAAACTTTTGCATCTTGAGACTTTTTGAGCCAAGCTTTGAGAATCATGATCAAGCATTGATCAAATGATGTTTGTGGCTTCAAAATGAGATGTTGACCAAAAATTTGAACTTTTGACTGTCAAATGACCATTTTGCCCCTACAGTTGACTGTAGTGCAATTAGGGTTTTTGACTGTGCAATTTTGTGCTGTAAGTCTTGAAACTTGGTATGAGGATGCTTGACCATGTTTATAAGCATGTGGGACTTGATTGGGCCCTTGGAAACTTCATTTTCTTTGTCAGAACCAAAACCCTAATTTTTTACTGTTAGGAGGCTCTTGATTTGTGCAACCCTTGGGGAATTTCTGAAGCTTTGACTTTGGCAAATTTGAAGAATATGGGAGGGCAAATTTTGGGGTGCAACAGTTGCCCCTGTTCAATCTTCTTAGACCTGAGGATGCAGATTGGTTGACGTGCCTTTCGTAATCCGAAGGTGGAAGATGATTGAACACTAGAGTGCCCAGAAATTTGCGCTCACATAGTAGTGTGATGATGGGAATGGGCTTATAGATGCCATTTGGAGCTTGATGGATAGGATGATGGGCTTATAGATGCCATGCTAAGAGATGATGGACGGTGGATGGGCTTATAGATGCCATCTGGATGTTGATTGCGTAAGAGACTCCTTAGTGAGAACTTGCGTACCTGCAAAAGAAAAGGATTACCTGGCCTGTTACCGGAGCTGGTCTTCAAATTCTTTGTATGAATGTGTATCCTGACTGGTTACAGGAGCTGAATCTGGATCTTCAAAAGGTGATGAATGAACCAGGGGTGGTTACTACCTCAACAGGAACGGTGAGAGAACCTTAGGCGACTTCAACCTCAACAGTAATCATTGAGAGAATCTTTGGACGACTTCAACCTCAACAGTAATCATTAAGAGAATCTTGGGCGACTTCAACCTCAACAGTAATCATTGAGAGAATCTTGGGTGACTTCAACCTCAACAGTAATCATTGAGAGAATCTTGGGCGACTTCAACCTCAACAGTAATCATTGAGAGAATCTTGGGCGACTTCAACCTCAACAGTAATCATTGAGAGAATCTTGGGTGACTTCAACCTCAACAGTAATCATTGAGAGAATCTTGGATATCTTCTACTGAGTCTTTATCAGGAAAATCTGTTAGGGGTCGATTTAGCTGGACTAGAGAAGGCCTTTGACTGGATAAGCAACAGAAAATCTTAGGGTCGATTAACTGAACCGGTCTAGGTCTTGAAATGTCTTCAACTGGATAAGAAACAGGGAGATCTTAGAGTCGATCTGACTGAACCAGAGAAGGCCTTTGACTGGATAAGAAATAGAGAAATCTTAGGGTCGATTTAACTGAACCGGTCTAGGTTTTGAAACATAACTGAGAACTTAACTGGATTTTTCCTGAAAGGTAAAAGTCAGTTATATGCGATGCATGATATGGATCAAGCAATGATGTTCTCAACATAAATGAGATTTGTAAGATATGATGCGTATATGCATGCTATAATGTATGGAAGTGCAATGTTTATGAATGTATGTTTTCGTTTTAGGAAAACAAATCCTTGACGGATGCCGGGAAGTCAAATCATGGGCTGATGTTGAAGAGTGAGATTCTTCGTTTCCATTGGGGATGATAGTTGCAATAACTCCGTTGGTGAATAAACTTGGCGAATGGATTACTCTGCAGGGAGAAAAGTACTCTAAAGATCTTGCTGGGAAGCAATACTCTGTGGGGAGAGAGATACTTTGCTGAAATGCTGATAATAACTTGCTGGGGATACCATGGTTGTGTTGGAAGTGTTAATAGACTTTGCTGGGGATAAGAAGACTTCGTCGAGGACGCTCTTTCCGTGGCCTTTGGCTGAGGATAACCCAGTTATATCCTGGTAAGGAAATAACTCTTTGAATAAAGCCGGGAGACGCGTTCGTGCTCTACCGGATAAGCTTCCAGAATCTACTGGGGATAAGCTTACTGCTTGGGGAGATGGATTCAAACTTTCTTGGGGGAAACTGGATTGGACTTTCCTGGGGAAGTTTTGAGGTGTATTGGAGGTAGTGACTCCTTTGAATGTTTGGTATATCGCTGGGGAACAATCTTTAGGCCAAGACTGTCGGGGACGCTTGTTAAGAATACGTGTACTGCTGGGGAGTGTTGAGACCTGCGGGAGGATACCCAACTTCCTTAAGTTGATCATAGCTTTTCTTGGGGAGAGTGCATTGACTTGCTGACTCACTCTCCGGGGATTTAAGATATCTGGTTATGTTCTTCAGCTGAACCCACCTTGATACTTTGGAGGACAGAACAGTTAGATTGCTTAGACAACTCTTTGTTGCCCCTGTTTCTGAGGGAGAAGATACTGGTGGAGGCCTGATGATGAACTCATGTACAACTGCATCTTTGGAGGGAGGAAACCTGTGTAGGGTTTACTGGTAATGAGTATGTATAAGACTGTATCTGAAATGGAGAAGGAACATGTGTAGGGTTACTTTTGATGACGAGTCCGTGTGAAACTACGTCTGGAGAGAGGGAACCTGTGTAAGGTTTTTTGATGACGAGTCCGTGTAAAACTACATCTGGAATTTGAGAGGGGAACCTGTGTGGGGTTACCTGGATGATGAGTCCGGGTAAAACTGCATCTTTGGGAAGAGAGATCCTGTGTAGGGTTTCTTCGGGATAAGTTCGTGTAAAACTTCTTGATGAACCGGGGTAAGGTTATATTTGAGATAAGTCCGTGTAAGACTTCTGGAGGAACCGGGGTAAGGTTACTTCAGGATAAGTTCGTGTAAAACTTCTTGATGAACCGGGGTAAGGTCATCTTGAGATAAGTCCGTGTAAGACTTCCGGAGGAACCGGGGTAAGGTTACTTCAGGATAAGTTCGTGTAAAACTTCTTGATGAACCGGGGTAAGGTCATCTTGAGATAAGTCCGTGTAAGACTTCTGGAGGAACCGGGGTAAGGTTACTTCAGGATAAGTTTGTGTAAAACTTCTGGATGAACCGGGGTAAGGTCATCTTGAGATAAGCCCGTGTAAGACTTCGTCTGGAGATTGAGAAGGAAACCGGTGTAGGGTTGCCTGATGATGAGTTCGTGTGAAACTACATCTGAGGTTGAGAAGGAACCGATGTAGGGTTGCCTGATGATGAGCAAGTAAATAATTGTCCTGTTTAGTTTCGGATATTAACCCACGATCAGTCGTTCACCGAATTTTCCTGGCTTGTTACCAGTGTTGATCTGAAGCTGTAAAGGTAGATGGTAATCATCTTTTGATTGACCTTTCCTTGGTACTTTGGTTGACAGAGCAACTGGATCGCCTGGACCACTCATTATTGCCCCTGTTTCTGATGTTACCTGTGGAGGTGCTTGGTGACTGCCGATTGACAAATCTTCTTTTGGTAGGCAAGTGACGAGATGCCGGGACATAGTCGTACGCTTAAATCCCTAATTTTTGCCTGGACCGCCCTTTCGGTTTTTCAGTCCACCAGGATACCCATTTTTGCCCAAGCCGCCTTTTCAGGTTTTCGACTTGCCGGGTGTACAGATTTTTCATTTTCATCCCTTATTTTGCCCGAATCCTTTTGGTTCGCCGGGAAGCCCTTATTTTTGCCTAGGTGTGTCAACCTAGCGGGTCTTTGATTATGCGCAGTATTTTTCGACTGTGTCCACGTTCTCAGAATGTAGGGAGTTGCCCCTGTTAGAAGTGTTTTGTCATACCCCAGAAGATGTTTGATCAGGCAAGATTCGTTGCTGGAATGCCCCAAGTGACTCAGGCGGAGATTTGCCCCAGGCTATTTGGCCTTTGAGAGATTCTCCGAATCTTGATTGGACTGCCCCAGATAATAGACCATGGTCATGTCTGCCCCTTGGTTGGAAGTACTTTTGTTCACTAGGTATTCATCATGCGAATTTCCCTGTTGTTCAAACAAATAGTCATATGCAAACAATGTTATATCAAGAATGCAAAGCTTATGTCTGTCTTGAAGATTTTGAAAATGCATTCTTTTTCATAAAACAAGTGAATGTTTGTAAAACGTGATGTCAACTTGTTATTTTATCGCGAGCCTTAAGGAGTCAGGATACCTTTCGTAACAGTATGCTTTCGAACTAACCCATGCTTCAGCTAGGACTTTTAAGGGTTATAACGTGGCCTGGTTCACGGTTTAAGAAACAAAGGATAAAGGCTCAAATTATTTGTACCCACCCGCTCTTCGTGATGTTCTTCAATCCTAAACTCAGCTGATCGTGTGTTAGACCTTATTTGAGTTTTTGTCCTGATATTCCCGTGATGGTTCGAATGTTGATAGTTTATTTTGAATAGGCAGTCATTCCTTTTTGTTATTGAGGGTTTGTAAGACCTCTTTCTTTTTTCTGATTTGATTATCCCTATATTTTTTTTACCTGAACTGTTCTTTTGTGATTACGGTCAGCGGGATGCCCCAGTTTTGTAAGTCTCCTTCATAGGTTTTGACTTATTGGGTTTTTGTTTTTGAGATAGAATGACTGCCTATCCTTATGATTATTCGGAATCATCACTGTCTTCTTCTCTTTTTTTTTATAAGGATCCTTCTGGTGCCGTCCATTATGCACTTGGATCAACTGAGAGAACTACCCTGCCCCAGGTTATGATAAAGGGTTTTAATTTTCGAAAAGAAAAAAAAACTCCTACTTCTTTGGCTCAGAGGGGTTGACGAGGGATTATCTTCCTTATTACTCCAGTGTTTAGGAATTGAAACAATGCATGTACCTCATCAGCGGGGTCTGTTCAAAAGCATACTGTAAAGATAGCGGTATCGTTTTCGTCATCCTCCCTCAAGAGGCTTAGAATTATTGAGAGTTGATCATCAGAAAAAATATGAAAATCATTTGCATATAGTGAATACGAATATATTGTTTCAAAACAGACATATACGATGCATTAATGAAATAACAATGTTTATCATGAGTAAATGCTTGAACAAAAGAAAATTACAACTTGGAAATCCTAATGAACAAAAGTCTTTTCATCTCAGGGTTTGCTACTTCAAATGGTGCATCCGATAGGGATGGCAGGAGCATTCAGCCTGGCCCATCTGGGTGAAATCCACAGCTCCTTCCTCAATCAGGTCTTGGATCTTATTCTTCAGGGCCCAGCAGTCGTCGGTGTCATGTCCTGGACTGCCAGAGTGGTATGCACATCTTTCCTTAGACTTGTATTTTGGGGAAGCTGTATTGGGATTCTTAGGAGGGTCCCTTAACGTCACCAGATTCAACCTCAGCAATTGTTGTAAAGCTTGTGACGGTGACACGTTGAGCTTGGTGAACTTCCTTTTAGGCTTGTCTGGTTTGCTCTGATTAGTCCGTTGTTCTGGGCGAGGTCGTTGTTGGACCTGTGAAGCAGTAGCAGCTTGGAGAGGCCCAAACTTTTGACTTCTTGGAAGTTGATTAATGACTGGGTCCCTGATTTGGGCTGGTTGCTTCATGTCTTGGTGAAGCTGGCTGATCATGACCCTCAGCTCTCCTTGTTCCTGAGCTAAACTTTGGATGAGAGCCCTTTGCCCCAGCATCTGGGTTTTCAATGTGTTTACCTCAGCTTGTAGACGTTTCAGTCGTTCGTCCTTGTCGTCCTCAGCATTGTTCCTGACCAAAGTCCCCGTGAGAAGTGTCCTTAGCTCCTCCTGCCCCTGGGATAGGCTTAAAAAGATTTCCCTGAACTGGGTCTCTTGAGCAAGAAGGTCCTGGTTATCTTGTTGGGAAGCCATTGCTGAAATAAACAGCGAGAAAGGTAAGTGACCTGCAACAAGGATACCTGTTATGCAATGATGTGTATGGCATGCATGCAATGTTTTCAAAGACCTCACGGGATAAACAAGAAAATTTGTTAGAATTTGGGTCCGGTAGCTTGATTGAAGGAACTTCATGTCGTTGAGAGTCCTTCTTCAAGGGTCAAAGGCTCACCATATCAAGTGGGTCATAGCCCCTGACAACTTTGGCTAGAGGAAAATAAATCCTCTTTGCCCCTTGCTAGATGTTTGATTCATCATGACCTGCATCACAAGCCCCTGAGATCCTTGAAATGGATTAGTCCTTATGTAGGATGCATGCAATGGTATGATGTTATGCTATGCATGGAGTAATGTAGATAAACCCTGTTATGAGTCCCAATTAAGGACTGCAAACCAAAACCTGCAAGCAACTCAAGTAAGACCTGTCATGAGTCCCAATTAAGGACTATAAACAAAACCTGCAAGAAACTCAACTGTCAGCTAACAAGCATGCAAGTTGTCAAGTTGGAAGGCACACAAGTCACACAAGAGAAACCCTTAGAGTTCAGGCCAGCATGGGGTCTGGGTATTACCCTCTTGAAGTTGGTGGGTTCAACCTGTCCTATTAGAAGTAACCGGGTTCTAAGGGTCCCAATATCATTGGATTGCTTTCATTGTTCATCGTTTCGATTTAGCCACTGAACTGGCGACCGAAATATTCCAAGAAAACAACCCTCAATTGAGTGTAGTATCGAGTATCAACCAACCTCGGACTGCACCAAAGTCAGTTATCTCACTACCCTAAAGAGGCCAAGATGGTTCAATTAAGGTTCCTAAGGTCTATTGATGCTTCACGACACCATGCGGAGGCCCCGTACTCTCCTTGACTGAACTCAAGGGTTACCGGTACACACCAAAGTGCCACATCAACATAGCAGACTGTTTCAACCATGTCGGTATACCCCGCACAGTTCCCTCACAGCCTTGTTGCTACTTTCTAAGAAGGTATCCCCAGATCCGGGTTAGGATCTATGTAACTCCCATGCAACCCACAATTTTAAAGCAAGCAAGTCAATACAATTGAAAACACAGTTATGAACTACCCTAAGGTACACCTCACTTTAAGTTTGGATCCCCAGCAGAGTCGCCAGTTCTGTGATCGGTGGATCTGGAACTGACTGTTTAACGCTGGTTCGCGAAATGTCGCGGAAGCAAGAGTCGCCACCGTCTTTTATTTTCTCCAATTGGAAAGGACAAAAGCACAGAAAAATTCCTTAAAGAGATTGCTCTCGGTTCGGGAGGTAGATTATAGAAAGGGAAGGTGTTAGCACCCTTTCTATCCATGGTTATCCATGGGCTCTTAGATACTTGCTCACTTGTGTTTTCAAAATGGTTTGATTGCTTTTCAACTGTGGGTTTTAAAAAAAATTCTTTGAAAATTCCAGTTCGACTCTTGTATCGGTCCTCAAGAGTGTTTGAAAAGTTGCTTTCGAAAGCTTTTGAAAAGGTGTCGGTGTGAAAAGTATTTTTGATTTGTTTTGGAATTTGAGCAAGTATCTACGAGAATCTACCTACTCTAAGGAATTCGTCTGTGTAAATGTCCTTTAAAGTAGTGTCATCCCACCATTGAGAGGTAGGTAGCACCACCGTTGGAGGTGTTCGGGTCAATTCGAAGGTTCGGGACATGGTGACCACCAGAGCAATAGGAAGATACCCTAGAAGCTACCCTCATGCCAGGTTCCCGGATCATGAGGACTTACTAAGACATCCTCTACTCGACGATCACCTTTCGAGGCAAGGCAACAGTGAGGCGTACCCTAGGGGTGGTGTGTGATTCGTGTGTCAGATTCGTTTATTTTTTGTCTTGTCATGTCAAAGTGATCTATGCGCTTGTTTTTTATTTTAAGCCATTCATTCTTGCATGTATTTATTAACAGTTAAAAAAGATGCGGAAATTAAAAGTTCTAAACTATTACAAAGGCGCGGGTCCACATCGCCAAATTAAAATCCAGGACCCGATTTGACAGAAAATAAAGAAATAAAGTGCGAGAAATATAAATTTACACGGCTTTGGGAGAATTACATAAAAATATATGAAATAAAATAAAATGCGCGCATTAAATTAAAATCGGAAGCGAGGGCGTTGGACCCTTTAATGAAACTAGATTATTATTTACAAATTAATTCAATTAAGGAAAAAGAAATTATTTTTTAGTTTTTTGGTATTTATGGTTTTTTATGTGAATTAAATGAAAAGAATATTAACCCTAATTCTAATTTGTTAAGAAAACATGTTAAAATTTAAACCTAAAATTAAATTAATTATTTACATGCAATTTGATTTATAAAAATAAATAATATTTAATTATTAGTGAAAAGAAAAGAAAAAAAAGGATAAAAATTGATTAAAACCCTAATTCTACAAATTTTAAGTTAATTAAGAAAATGCTTGAATTAAACCTAATTTAATAGCTAAAATTAATGAATAATATTTATTTACAAAATATTAAAATAAAATATATTTTTTATTTTTATGACCTTTCTGATTTTTTGTGTTTTTTATATTATTATGAAAATAATTAATTAAAGAAATTGATTAAAAAAGAAATAGTTGAATCCAATAAAAAAAATAGAAAATATATAAAAGAAATTGCAAACCTAGGGGGGTCTGTCCCCAAATTGGGAGGTAAAGTCCAGCAATCCAGGCCCATTAAGCTATGGCCTCATTTGACTTTGATGCTGGTATGTATGTGCGTTGACTGCAACCCATGGTACTCTCCAAATCAGGACCCTTGGATAGCCTTCAGTAGCCATGTGGCCTGCTTGAGCGTAAGGAGCGTGGTAGATCATTGAGGGGGCCAAAGTACCTGATCACGTTTCAAAGAAAAATATAAGGAAATATGGGGGGACCTGGGGTCGAACCCAGGTCCTGATGATTACCAATGCTATGCCTTGCCAAACGCGCTGCTTTATTTCTTTGTATATCATATAACTACTAAACATAATAAAATAAAACAAATGTTAGTGCCCTTTTCCGCGCGAAAATTTGAATCAACCAGTTATTGCTGGACACTTCATCGTCTTCTTCTTCGTTTCGTTTTTTGCCTGAAACATCAAAGAGTTAGCGGGGGTTTTGAACCCCCCCAAAATATGCCATATCCAATAATAGCGAATAGGCCGTGGTAGCACATAAATTAGGCGCGAGGGTTGTTTTGTTTTCGTCCAAGCACGCTGAACTCAACCATGGTATTGGCATATCCTAATTTTACAACATCCAGAAACGCCTAATTTGAAAGCTTGGTAACCCTAGCATCCTTTAATGGTGAATCCTCATATAACGCGTGAAAACTCAATCAAAGCATATGGTTAGTTTCAGAATCATCCAATTAGTGTAAATCCATGAAAAAAATGCAATGAATATGCTTGAATATTAAAACACGATTATGAAAAAATATGAAAAAGTTTGAATCCCCTATACCGATTCTGGGCGTTAGAGTTGATGTTCTTGATTGGAATAGTCTCCTGGTCACCTTGGCAGGCTAATGGAATGATTATTTTGGCTTGAATCGCCCTAAAACCTAGTTTTCAGTTTTCAACTTTTTGGCAAAAACTCAAGTTTTGTTCTTGGTGTATGGCGCAACTGGGAGCCCATATGCATTAGGGTTAGCATCAATATATACATGTGAATGATTAGGGTTGAGAAATTGATCAAAAAAATCCATGAATTGATGAAGAGATATTTGATTTTTTATGGCATTAGTTTTCAAATCTTTTTCATGCAAACTTGGTTCAAATCATGTCCAATTATCAAGATTCTTTCCAAATCTGATTATACACAAAATCTTGAGACTATTTCATGCACAAAAAGATTTAAAAAGTTAGGCTTAGTATTTTCCACATATTTATTTTAATTAAATGAATTATTAATAATTAAAAATCCAAATAAATAAATAAAAAATGATAAAAACTTCCCTTTGGGCCAAATGGTCGTGCACATGCCTTGGATAATGAATTGTGGAAGAAAAAGAGGCCCATTAGCATTTTTAGGTCATTTGAAGCAATGTTGACTTTTCAAAATATCCAAAAATTTCCCAACTTCCACAAGGCATAACTTGCTCAAGTTTTAAGCTTTGCTCATGTTCTTGGACATTTTGGAAAGGTCTTTGAGTCCTCTAACAAATTTCTTTTGTCCCATGTCATTTTTATTAACCAATCTCAAGTTATGGCCTTTGACTTAAAGTCCCTTTTTGTTGACTTTTGAAAATGACCTATAATGTTGAAATTGATAACTTTTTGTGAGAGCATTTCTTGGACTTGAAGTGTGAAGAGGAGTTGTAGGAAATTTCTTTATCTTCAAAATGAGCTTTGGATGGAATTTTTCTGATAATCCATGTGGAAGTTATGCCTTGGTCAAGTTACAGTTGACTTTTTCAACTGTCCAAATATGGAAACTTTTGCATCTTGAGACTTTTTGAGCCAAGCTTTGAGAATCATGATCAAGCATTGATCAAATGATGTTTGTGGCTTCAAAATGAGATGTTGACCAAAAATTTGAACTTTTGACTGTCAAATGACCATTTTGCCCCTACAGTTGACTGTAGTGCAATTAGGGTTTTTGACTGTGCAATTTTGTGCTGTAAGTCTTGAAACTTGGTATGAGGATGCTTGACCATATTTATAAGCATGTGGGACTTGATTGGGCCCTTGGAAACTTCATTTTCTTTGTCAGAACCAAAACCCTAATTTTTGATTGTTAGGAGGCTCTTGAACTGTGCAACCCTTGGGGAATTTCTGAAGCTTTGACTTTGGCAAATTTGAAGAATATGGGAGGGCAAATTTTGGGGTGCAACAGAGGGCATCTTTTGGCGGCTTAGTTCTCGAACCAATCTTCTTGGTATTTATGCCTAGAGTTAAAACTCTTTTCAGGTTGAGACTTTCCATATAGAATTTCTTGGTGATTTCCTAGTCTTCTTGGATGACTCTAACTTGCCTATCAAAAGGCATGTATTTCATGCACAAATATAAAGTAGACAAGGCAGCGCCCACCTAATTAAAAGTTGGTCGCCCTATGATCATATTATAAGAAGATGAGGCATCTATAACCAGATATTTGATCTTGATGTCCATGGCTTGTTCCCTTAATCCAAAGGTGGTCTTAAGCGTTATGTAGCCTTTCACTTGCACATGTTCCCTAAAGAACCCAAATAGTGACCCTTTGAAGACTTTTAGATTCTTTAGGTCAAGGAATAGCCTTTCAAATGCATCTCAATAAAGGATATCTGTAGATCTCCCTTGATTTTCCATAACTCTTCTTATTTACCAATCATTGTGAGTACAACTTCAACATAAGGTGTTTTGCATGATGTCAAAACCGAAAAAGATGGCATGACGGTAAAATTAATTGTATTTTTTTGTCTTGTGGCACTCCTCTGCATCATAGGTCTTAGGAACCATCAAAAAGCACTTTGAAATTGACCAAACTCATTAAAAAACACTTTCTGCATGTTTTTGCCTTGCATGTGTCAACACATCTGAGTTTCAGGTCGACACATGTAACTTCGTTTTAAAGCCTGTGAGCTTCTATAAGTCACAGGTAGACACATTCACCATACAGGTCGACACATACTGAAAGATTTCTGAAATTGCAAAAATTCTTATTTTATATGTCGACACATCCATATTTAGGATTGACACATTTACTCACGTTTTAAAGCCTGTAGCTAGTGACTTACTCGGGTCGACACATGCAGCCTTTTTATAAAGTATGTGTCGACACGTACGATTTTGAGGTCGACACATAAATTTTGTTTTGGTTAAATTTTAATTTTCTTTTATTTTGAATCTGTCCTTTTTGCCCTAAACTTTTCCAAACTATAAATACCCTTTCGTGCATCATTTCTAACTTGATAATACCATAAAATTATCCTACTTTTCTCTTCATCTTCAACCTTCCAATCTATGCATACACACCAATATTACATTGTGATGATGTTCTACCGAGGTTCCATCTAGACGAAGAATTGAAGATTTCCAATTGGTCTGGGTTGAGTTCTTTTAGGGGTCTTCATTCGGAAAACCCATCGGGTTTATCCTCCAACATCATTTGTTGAATTATGGGTTTTCGTGCAAGATCGTGCGAGAAGGAGTCATCAATGTGAAAAATCCCTTATAGTGTTTGAAATCTTTTCAAGGAACTTTAGAGTGGTTGAAATATTTTCAAGGAAGTAGCAATAATTAGATGATAGAATCGATGATCTTGTATTGATAGTTTACAATCATATTTACTCGAATGAAAAATCCCTTGGAGTGTTTGAAATCTTTGCAAGGAACCTTGGGGTGTTTGAAATACTTTTAAGGAAGTAGCTTAAGCGACGAATAGGTTGCATCTATCGGTTGATTTGATTTGCTTAAGATCAAAGGTTGGAAGAAGGAGCATCAACACCAAATTGGAGAATTTTGTATTATTGTTTCTAACTCTTCCATTGTATTATACATTTTGCATATAAGAATTATCCTAGTTCCATTGGAATTATGCGCAGACGTACCCACACGCGAGGACGATAATTGGGAACTGTGTAGACAAATTCCTTGTGTTTTTTTACTTTTCCACTTTTACTTGTTTTCAATTTCATCAATCTTTTTATCAAATAGCGTTGTGATAATAATTTAATTGTAAGAATTTTTCTCTCAAAATATGTTTTTGAAATAGGTGTGGATATAGCTTATAATCAATTTTTATTATAAGTTGTTTTGTATATCAACACTACTTAAAGAGAAATTCTGAAAATTCACTTACACGCCAAGTGTTTGATAAAACAATCAAGTTAGTTATTTGATTATTTATCCTTAGAAATAGCATTGCAAAGTGATTGTGTTCAAATAATAAATAAGTGGATTGTTGATTTGAGTTTGTATTAATCAATTACTCAATTTTATCACATATATTTATCTTTCATAATTTGTATATCTAAGTTTCCAATAAGTTTCTTTTAGACGACTTATCCAGTTAATTGCTTCCGCATCAAAAAGTTTTGAAAACAAATTAAATTCTAGATTTGTGTCTATAAATATTTTTACGCCTCTATTAACCCCTTCTAGATACGCGCCATCATCTAACAATCATCACAACTCACACTGACGAACATGGGGTCTTCATTATGAGGGTATATACCTACTACATATTTTTTTGAAAAGGCGATCTCAACCTTTGACATCTTCGTCTTGCATTCCTTTGGCTCCTTTGGGAGATCTTCTATATTTAATTCCTAGTGGGACTATCATTTCCGGGCAGAGCTAGTCTCTCTGCCCCCAGTAAGTCCTCATACAATAGTGTTGATTGTATGATGTACAACCTTGTTACCCTCTTCTTTGGATGGTTCCTTTGCCTTTCCGAGTCTGGGACTTCCTACATCGTCCCGTCAGCGGGAGTTAGACCCTTCTGACCCTTAGAAGGAATCACATTTGAAATACTTCTTAAGGTGACCCTCCTAAATGATTTGCTCGATCTCCTTCTTAAACTTGTAGTAGTCATATGTGTGGTGCCATTTAACCCTATGGAACTTACACCATATGATATGCTTACGTCCCATAATACCCGCCTTCGGGGGTGGAGGCGCAGAGGTGTCATGTAAATGGATAACCTCGCGGCATATTTGTTCACATGAATGTTCAGGGGCGTAAAGCTCTCCATAACCTTTCCACATCACTTGAATGTAGCTTTGTCCCTGATTGGTGAGGTATAATTTTTCTTCTGCAAGTGTTACGAGCCACCGGTGCAGAGTACACACTCTTTTACGTCTCAAACCTTCTTCTCGATGTTACTCTCTTATCCTTTTATGTAGAATTCTGCCCTTCTGACCACCTCTACTAACGAAGATGCTGACCTTTGGGCACGAGATTCATTGAAGTTCCATGTCTTGAGACCATTATGTAATGCTCATACGAACATTTCTTGGTTCGGGTGGATGACTCATATGGTGGCTTCATCGAAATGGGTGAGGTACTCCCTCAGTGACTCTAAGGGGCTCTATCGAATGTTAAATAGGTTGGTGGTGGACAACTTCCTGTGTGTACTGACTACGAAATGGTGCACGGGTTTTTTCAATAGCTCTGGTAGTTGGTAATAGAAGCTCAGGATAGGCCCACATACCATCGTAAGGCTACATCTCTAAAAGTTCCAGATAACAGTTTTCATTTCAGAGAGTTGAGCGCTCTGGTGATGGCCATGTGTGTGTTGATAGAGACGACGTTCTTGTAGGGGTCCCTACGACCATCAAACTTTGACAAGGAGGGGTGCTTGAAGCCTTCGGGAATATGTGCTTCCCATATTTCGTCTGAAAGTGGCTAGGGATCTAGAACTTCCATATCCTATGTGGGAGTAACCTCTTGTTGGATATTGTGGATGTTGTCCTCTAGACTTTTATTTTGGAAGCACAGTTCGTCCAAGGCGGCATGCATTTTCGCCATAGTGTTAGGATCGTCGCGTCCTCTGATATCCTCTTGTGTGGGGGATTGTTGTGCCTTCTTGGAAACTGTTGTACCCTAAAATTTTCTCTCCCATTTTTTAATACAATTAATTCAAGACACCTCCTCATGCTTCTAAGGCTCTCAATTGCTCAAGAATACTCAAGGTTTGAGCATACAAGCACCTCTCCTAAGTAGTGGCCTACAATCAGGGTTTTGCTTTCTTCAAAGAAAATTGAGCTTCTAATGCCTTAAGTGATTTTCATGGTTCCTCATATGCTTCAAATAATTCTCATGTCAAGTTTCAAGCCTTACATCACAAATTTGCTCAGTCAATTGCTCAGATGATTGAAAATCAACTATATTGGATAAAAAGTCAACTATGATCAACGTACAGTCAAAACTCAAGATTTTTGGTCAACATCAATATTTTGAGGTCACATTCATCATTAGATCAAGGGTTGATCATGATTCATCAAGAAAACTCAAGATTCATCAAAAGTAAAAAATTGCTAAATTATGGTTTTCTTTAGGAGAAGTCAACTGAACTTTGACCAAGCATAACTTGCTTCATCAAAATATTCTCAACCAAACACTAATTTGATGGAAATTAAATTCTCCACAACTTTGTCTCTCTAAGATCAAGTCAAAAAATGCCTCATTTGAGAAATATGAATCAAAACATTACAAGTCATTTTGAAAGTTAACAAAAAGACACTTTTTATCAAAGCAATTTACATCAATATAAAGACTTCAAATGAAAAAATGACCAACATGAAAGTTGTAGAATACATCTTGAGGTTTCCAAAAAGTTCAAGATCACCTTCATATGATAAAATATGAGAGAGTTATGATTGATGCAATTTGAGCAAATTTTGAGAAATGCATGAAACTCACATTGATCAATTTTGAAATTGTGGGCTAATGGACCTAATTTTTTAGGTTCAAACATGTTCATGACATGATAAAAGACCCATAAGTCCAGTCATGCACTATCTTTTATTTTTATTTCATTTATTTTGTTTTTTATTCAATTAAATACAAAATAAGTTAAATAAAATAGTAAATGATGGACCAGGGCATATGGGCTTGGTTTTGGATCAGATTTAAGGCCCAATAACTCCTTGCCAACAATGAAAAACCGTGGGAGACAAGACTGGAACATAATCCTCTCAAATTGGAAAGTTTTAAAACATGTTTCATGTGGTTTTGGTAATGCATTAACCGCATGGTCTTTCCTTATTTGTTTTACCTAATGTCATCCTATATATATACTCAAGACATTCAGATGCCAAGGGACACGCATAGGCTGCTAAAACACTAAGGTTCCAAATTCATAAAATACAAAGAAAAGTGCAAAACTCATATTCCAAATTCCAGCTTGTTTCAATCCAAACCAAGGATTGAACCATCCTCCTAAAGTTCCCAGGAACTCATCCAAAACACCACGCTCAAGCCCATCGGTTCGGTAAAAAATTCTCAATTAGAATTTGTCAATCTATGCATTATTGTTTACTCTTGATTGCCCAAATGTGTTTAACATGATGTGTGAGACAGGTTTGAACCAAAAAGATCAAGCTCTAATGTAGATAACGTGATCTGCCATTGTTAGGGCACAAACTGTTGCTTTTTTCAAAACTCTGCTTATAGGCATTTTTAGGCTAAGCACAGGGTGCCATTCAATTCGCAGACCTCGAATTAGGGGGGTCACGATATTTTTTTCCATTGATCCATCGTATTCTTACAGATCCAAATTTCCCTCGCTGGAGAAGATGAAGTTGACCACCGTGAGGGGTGGTTGGACTCGCCTAAGGGCATGCGTGGCACAATGGTGCATCCTGATTCATCCATTCAAAAATATAGGGGCCCACTTGAGCGCGCATTTTATTTAATTGATAATTTTAATTATTTATGTATAACACGAAACAGCTGATGGCCTAGTGGTAAAGAACTAAGAGTGTGAAGAGAAGGGAAGGGGTTCGAACCCCAGCGATGCCAAACCCTTTTTTTTGCTTTATTTTCTTCTTTTTCCTTTTTTTATTATTTATTGTTATTAATTAACTTTATTTTTTAATTAAAATCAAAAACAATAAAAAATCAGAAAAAACTTATCAAATCAAAAAAATAGGTTTAGTCTTTTTTTTATCAATTAATTTAATTAATTTAGAATTAGGTTTTTTTTGCAATTAAATTAATTAATTTATAATTAATTGGACATTAGTTTTCTTTTTATTATTAACATATAAAATCAAACCAAAATTACACAAAAATTTGTTTTCTAATATTTTAGATTTTAGGACTTTAAAAAAATAATATTTCTTACATTTTCTATATAAAACTGTTAGCTAATAGGATTGTATGGCAAGATAAAATTAAACATAGAAAACCCTAAATACTAAGATAAATAATTGAGTTGAACTCACTTTGCACACATACACCTCTAGGGTAATTCCCTCTGTTGTCTTCGGAAAACAATGGTCATGTCCCTCGAAAGTAAGGGTACTTTAGCAAAGACCCTCGATTAAATCATCATAGTTTCTTCAAATAAAGATCATGGTCTCGCGATGTCCCTCAAGTTGCCTACGAAAAATGATATAGTCCCCTGTTGCCTACAAATAATATGATGACATTCCCTTCAAATTTCTAAAGTATCCTTACAAGTTGCTTTTTATGACCATTCGATGACCCTTCGCCCGTCTATTTACATCCAATAGATAGGTTTACCTACCAACTAATGGTATGTATAGTACTATCTCTAAAGGAGGAGGAAAATACAGAGAAAGACCTTTAGTGGGTAAGAACTCTTAAATGCTTGCTCAAAACGTTTCTTAAAACATTTTTCACACATCACTTTCAAATGAAATATTTCCTAAAACACTTTATACGCATTCTTGAGGACTGATACAAGAGTCATTACAAAGTCTTCCTTACATTGGCATTTCAAAATATTTTCAAATAATCACACACGTAAAGCAATTTTTAAAGTGATCAAGCAATTAAGAGCCCGTAGATAACTACAGATGAAAAGGGTGCTAACACCTTCCCTTTTCATAACTTACCCCTCGAACTCAAAATCTATCAAGGTCTTTCCTGTTCTTTTCACCCTTTCCTTGTTGGATAAAATAAAAGTCGATGGAGACTCTTGCTAACCGCAACATTTGCGATAAAATGCTAAAAAAGTTAGTTCTCCCACTGTATTACAGAAACCATGGTTGAAGACGATTAAGGCTAGAGGTGTAGATTTTAATGAGCGTAGCAGTGGTGATGATAGTGGAAGGTGTGGCCTATATTATTTTTATTGGGGCCCCATAGTGTATGCTACTATACTTGTAAAAAAATTCAAAATACGTGGCACCCCTATGATAGTAGGGGTGGCCAAATACCTTAGTGATTTTCTGTGGTTGACGACTTGCTTACGGTGGTGAGAAACCCTATTTAGTGGTGTCTTCGGCTATAGAGAGAGCAAGCTCATTTGAGGTGAAAAACTTTGTATTCATAGGGTATTTTATGTGTCTTATTAGTTGTCATTCCTCATTCTAGAGATGATGTATTTATAGGAGCCAAAATGGCCTAGATTTGGGGGATCCCTTAGAAGTGGTAACCCTCCACCTTGATTGGAAAAGCTGCTGACCACCTACTTCTTAGGGAGTCGTGGTTATGAGTTTGAAATGCAATTATGGACTAGGTAAACATCAATGTACACGTCTTCCCTTAGGGAGATCCCCATGCTACAAGAGGGTTATGCCTCAAATGATGCATTGTGGGGTGGGCGCCTGGTGAAGCCAAAACATGTGTCGCCTTATTTGTGGATCTTTACAAATATATCACTACAAACTTATAAATCATTTTGAATACGATGCCAATGTTATAGTTAAATACCATTGCCTTTATCATTCATCAAAGTTATGTATGAACAATAATATTCTAGTTTTCTTATCTTTTTAGTTGACTCATCTAACTATAAAAACTTGAGTTGATGAACTATAATCAATGTTTTAAAATTCCTATACAGATCTAGGTAATCACTCGTATTCTTCCCCTACTCAAAAAAACACAACACCTTGTACATACATGATTACAAAGATTTGTGCTAAATGAAATGAATAATACCTTTACTAATTTTCAACACTCTACTATCTATTTACACAAGGGTACTGTAGCGATAAAAAATGTAGCGGGGTAAATCGGAGATCAAATTATTAATTAATTCGTCTCACAAAAGCAAGAGTCGCCACCGCGCTTTATTATTTCCAAGGGAAAAGGGGAAAGAGCGAAATAAAACCCTAAAGTATGCAATGTAAAATAATACTTTCTAAAAGTAATAAAAATACAAGGCATTTTTGAAAAGAGATCTATGGTTCGGGGGTTGGTTATACAATGGGAAGGTATTAGCACCCAATGCATCTATAGTATCCTATAGGAACCTTTTGAAATATCTGTTTATTAAAATGTTTGTTTGATTAAAAATAAATTGTTTTGGCCGAAAAGGGGTACGGACGGGTTTTTGAAGGTACGACGACCTAATGTCGAATTTTTGGCTTAAAAGGTATAAGTTTTGAAAAGATTGAATATTTGAGGAAAAATTGTCTTAAGTTTTAATGAAATGAAGATATTCGCATGACTGGATTTGAGGACATGAAGTCAACAAATTTAATCGTTTTTCTCTTGGATTTAGACGTAAACAGAATAACCAAGTAAAGATGAAATAATTAAACAAAAAATTAGATAGATAAGTGATATACAACAATTAAATAAAAGACTAAATGGTGTGAACATGCATTTTTGTATTTTTGTTTAATATTAATTAAAGCGAGGGAATTAATTAAAGAAAATAAAATGTTTTTTAAAGTTTTTACTTTTATATGTTTTTTAATATTAATATAAAGTATTTTTTAAGAATTATTAAATAATTTTAAACTAAATTAAAACTTTAAAAGTTACTAACTTAAATCTAATTAAAAAGGGAATACTAAAATTACTAAATTAATCTTAAGGTTAAACTTAATAAAAATGGTCAAATTATTTAAAAATGTTTTAATTAAATTACACCTATTTGATTAAGTTTTATGATTAAACTAAATTAATAAAATTTCAAAAAAAGGGTTAAAGAAATCAAATAGAAATAGATGTATTAAGAATCAAAGGGGGTAAAACATAAACAAATCACATGGGCCAAAGGGGTTCCAAGGGGCCTAATCAGGGGTAATCAGAAAAAGGGATGGGGGGTGTTCTAAGGAATTCGCTGGGCTTAGGCGTAAAAAAGGGGTGAGGCCCAATTGCAGATTAACAAAGTTTTTAGGGTTCTGATATTGTTTTCATTTTGGAATATGCTTAGGGTTTTGTTGAGACAGAGGCGTCGTTTATTCATCGTTTCACTTCGTCTTCTTCGCCTTTGCCTCTGCCTGAGTTTCTTTCACCCAATGGCCACCGGTGCTTCAGTCAACTCCCTCTTCTCCAAGGTCACGTGGGCAACGGTCTACAAGGTATTAATTTTCACTTTGTATGTTTTATGCTTTTGTGTGTTTTTAGTTACTTCTGATTCCCTTTTATATTGTTCAAGGTTTGCACGATATGTGGAAAAGAAAGGAAATGAAGGGTTATACCTTTGGAGAGGAGGTGAGAAGGACCGGAGGCAACAGGGCGGCCAAGGGCGGAAGAAAAGGTGATGTGTTGCGAGCTTTTTGGTAACCCTGGTACTCTGTACTCTTTGTCTCTCTTTTTTGTTGGGTTTAAACTCTTTTCTTCTTCTCCTGCTGTCTTGATGCCTTTCCTGTATGCTTGTGTTGGATGCCTTCTTATTTGCCAATGAAGAAATCTCTTCTGAGGCTTTTGTGGCCTTACCCTAGATTGCCTTGAAACACTTCCTTTTATTTGATTGCCTCGATTGTCTCTGATGCTTGCCTTTTTTACTGCCCTGTGATGAATCTTATGAGGGCCCTAGTGATGAATTCTTTAGACTTCTTTATCTCCTTCTGGTTGCCTCTTGGAACACTTGTTAAGGTTGCCTTTGTATGCTTGAGATGTTGGCTTGTGAATGCTTGAATGTTGTGTTTGACAGCCCAATGATGAAGAAATTCTGAGGGCTTGTAGTTTTTGACTTATTTAGACAAAGGTTTGGATGGGTCTGGTTTTTTTGTTTCAGCAGGTTTGGCCTTGGATAGGTTTACTGGTTAGGCTTTGAAATGGTTATGTTTTGCTGTTGGTCATGGCTTTCATGGTTTAACAGGATATACTAGTTTTGGGGCTTAAGGCTTTTGCTTGACAAGTTTTTGTTTAGGCTTCAGGCAGGTGGAAGGTTTGACATGGTTTAAAGTTTTTGGTGATGGCTTTGGCTAGGCAACAAGTTTGTGCAGGTTATGTTGGGCATATGCTGGTTGTGCAGGTTATGGCCTTGGATAGGCAACAGGTTTGTGCAGGTTATGGCCTTGGATAGGCAACAGGTTTGTGCAGGTTATTAGGCTTTGACAAGGTTTAAAGGTTTTTTGGTTTAGGCCATATTGGTTGAGGCTTTTCTGGTTTTCTGGTTAGGCTGGACAGTTTTGTGTTTAACTGATTTTTTTAGGCCATGGTTTTGGTTTTGAGATAGCAGGTTCTTGAGGTTTTGTTTTTGGTACTTTGAGAATTGGCTTCTTGTATTTGTTTGACAGTTTTGTTTTTGAAGGCTTGAAAAACAGGTTATCAACTCTCTCCACTTTTTTGAAGGGTTTGTTGTTGTTATAACCGTTAGTTGGCCTTGAGGTTTATGTTACAGGTTATGTATATTTTAAACTATATTTTTTTTGGATACCTCTGCACACTACTGCTTCATTCAGTTTGTTTGTATCCTTTTTCCATGCTTTCCATTTCTTGACTGTGTTACTGTTGTTCTGTTTTATATCCCTTTTTTGCCTAAGGCCAAAACCTGTAAACCCACACTCTTTCTCTCTTCTCTCTCCTTAGTACAGTTTGACATTAAAATGTGATGTTATGTACTTGGTTCTGAAAAAGCATAAGCTGGAAAATGATGAAAATTAGAAATATACTTTGCTTGCATATTTGGTTTTAAAACTGCACATTACAGTATGGGAGCCTTTGTATTTTGACTTCTTCCCACATGTTGGATAGTTTACGTTGCATATTGGCTTTGAAAATGTAACTTGACTTGCATAGGCTATTTTGCTTTTGAAATATGCAATGGATTTTGAAATATGCAGTTTTGACAAAAAAATGAATTTGTGCATATTTAAACTTGTGCATTCATATTTATCAATAAAATTCATCCCTTTTTGTGAACCGGGGGAAATCCCGTGATTTGCAAAGAGGGTAAAAACTGATTCCAGCCGTTTGCTTTTAATGATGAACGCTAAATTAATTTTCTGCTTTTAATTATATATTCATTTCTGACTTTTTCTTTTAATTCTTTGCAGGTAAAATCAAATGAGCAAACAAAGAAGTATTGGATAGAAGATGAAGATTTAGAACTTAGAAAAAATTAGGATAGTTTTTATTTTACTTTAAACATTTGTAAAAATTATCATTGTAAATACTTTGTAAATAGATACAGTATTTAAACAACAATTGTACCAATTAGAATAAAGTGAATAAAACTCCAATATTTTACCAGTTAATTCTTTTCTTCTTTCCAATTATTTATTTTATCATTTATAATTCTTAAAATTATATAATAACTGAAAATCAATTCCAATTATTTAAATTTAGAATGATAAATAATTAAATAAACATCATTGATCAATTGACTTCTCTTCAATTATTTACTTTGTTATTTATAATTCTTCTAAATTATAATAACTGAAAATAAAATTTCAATTATTTAAACTTAGAATAATAAATAATTAAATAAACATTGTTTGATCAATTAATAAACTTCTTTTCAAATATTTACTTTACTATTTATAATTCTTTAATTTATATAATAACTGAAAATAAGTTCCAATTATTTAAATTCAGAATAATAAATAATTAAATAAACATTGTTTTAGCATTGATCGATTAATAAATTTAGCGTTTCAAAAATAAACAGCTCTTGACTTGAAAAAGTTATGAATTTAAAATCTGCTTTGAAAATTGATAAAAATAGGTCAAAACACTTGCAATGTAATGATGCAGATGGGAGATGGTATCTTAGGTCAAAATTTGGGGTACAACAGCTGCCCCTATTTAAGTTTCTTCTATCCGGAGATATGAAGATTAAAATCTTCGTCTCGACGAGATTGAAGGTACTTAAATACATAATACGCAAATTTTTGCCCTAAGATACCGCCATTATGTTTGATATGAATGTAGTGATTGAATTCACAGAGAAAGATATTGTATGAGACAAGACAATGCTGGAGAAATCAAACACCAACAAAACACAGGGACAAGGATTATTCAACACTGGGGAAATAAACCATCGACTTCAAGTGATAGACTCTTGACGGCGAATAAAAGTTGAGGGAACACGACTTCTGACCCTAACAAAGAAGGCATCTTGCATAGGCCATAAAACAGATTATTGACCCAAAATATTCGTGAGTTCATGACTCAAGTTCAAAGATAGACAGAGAGTATCAAATTTGCTGGCGACGGATTACCGACTTCTGAAGATAAAGATTCATAACAAACTTCTCTGCGAGATTTCCGGAGATGTACTAATTAATGCTGAGATAATAATATGGTTGTAGATACACAAGCTGCTCAAATAAAGAAGCTGCCACTTGTTGTATCAAAGATGTCCATAACATACAAGCTGCTCAAATAAAGAAGCCGTCACTTGCTGTCTTCCAAAAACTATGACATACAAGCTGCTCAAATAAAGAAGCTGCCACTTGCTGTCTTCCAAAAACTATGACATACAAGCTGCTCAAATAAAGAAGCTGCCACTTGCTGTCGTCCAGGGATGTCAATAACATACAAGCTGCTCAAATAAAGAAGCTGCCACTTGCTGTCTTCCAAAAATACTATAAAATACAAGCTGCTCAAATAAAGAAGCTGCCACTTGTTGTATTCCAGAAAAATAATAACGTACAAGTTGCTCAAATAAAGAGACTGTCGCTTGCCGTTTTCCAAAAATAATAACGTACAAGTTGCTCATGAAGAGACCGCCGCTTGTCGTTTTCCAAAAATAATAACGTACAAGTTGCTCATGAAGAGACCGCCGCTTGTCGTTTTCCAAAAATAATAACGTATAAGTTGCTCATGAAGAGACCGCCGCTTGTCGTTTTCCAAAAATAATAACGTACAAGTTGCTCATGAAGAGACCGCCGCTTGTCGTTTTCCAACGATGATAACGTACAAGTTGCTCATGAAGAGACCGCCGCTTGTCGTTTTCCAACGATGTCTATAACGTACAAGTTGCTCATGAAGAGACCGCCGCTTGTCGTTTTCCAACGATGATAACGCACAAGTTGCTCATGAAGAGACCGCCGCTTGTCGTTTTCCAATAATAACGCACAAGTTTCTCATGAAGAGACCGCCCCTTGTCGTTTTCCAACGATGTCTATAACGTATAAGTTGCTCATGAAGAGACCGCCGCTTGTCGTTTTCCAAAAATAATTCAGAAGGAAATTGCGATGATATTGGCAGAGAATAAGATCTTCGTCAAAGAGAACCATGAATCAATCCTTCCCGAGGAGACCACATATTTAAATGTGCAAAATAAATGCACCATTCATCTAGGTCGCGACTTCATTGGGAAAAATCATGAGATAGCCTATGCAAGAGGCAACAACTCCCTCCAGGAATAAACCAGAGAGAAAACAGTCAAATAAGACTCCAACCAATGAGAAAGTAACTCGATTGGGGAATTCATCCTATCCAGAAATGGACAAGGTAAGCTAAATCAAAAATCATCCATGAGGATTAGCTCAGTTGGGGAATTTAGAAAGGAAGCACATTTTCTTCCTAAGCTAACCTTCTACTTGGAAAGAACGTGTACATTGTATTAAAACAAAGTAGAACAACCCAAAATCAACGGCAAATGTGAATATGCATACGTGATATAAGTGTAAATGAATAGATGAATGTTATGCTGACAAAACGAACAGATGGAATATCCTGAAGACGATAAGATGTCACGAAAAGATGGATACTCGGCCAATCTTAAAAAAGACAGAAAATAACTGGAACTGGAACCACAAAGCAACGTCGGAGCGTACCACGCTACAAGGCTCAAATCTTCTAAGGAGAAAAGCATTCAAATCCCATCTTCTAATACCAATAGACCACTGGCATGAGACGAAGCATACTACACTTTAGAAATTTGCTCAAATAAAGGTAACCAAAACAAACGCTTAACTGGAACAGCTGGGGAGTCACCAAACTTAGTACCACGAGAAACGCAAGTTTACACAACCAACACCTCATGACGATTTTGAAACGAAACATGTTCATCATGCAAGGATAAAATATTGTACTGTTTTGCATTTCATGGCTTGACCATCCTCGGAACAACTGTTAATATTCCTTTCATTACACTTTTTTTTTTAAAATAAGAATATTTTAAATAACTTTGTTTCATATATTTCCGTAAGAATTAAGAGTTTGCCCACAAAAGGTAAATGCTCAAATTTCATTAATAAGATGGTAGTTCGCTAACAACGCGACTCCAACGGCTTACAAAAGTTTGGGAAATAGTACATGAAAGAAAGGGTTACATAAAAACAATGATCACTATTCTCCCTAACAACTTCGGATTCCAAAATGTGCTCAAATGCCAAGACTGGTCTGACCAAAAGCTTGCCTGAGCCGCCCCTTCGGGTTTTCAACTTAGCAAACTGTCAACTCAAATCTAAGCGAAATACTTCTTGACTGCATCGGCGTTCATGGAGCGCGGGAGCTCTTCACCGTCCATATTTGTGAGAATCAAGGCACCTCTAGAGAAAACTTTCTTAACGACATACGGTCCTTCGTAATTCGGAGCCCACTTGCCCCTAGAATCAGGTTGGAAAGATAATATCTTCTTGAGCACAAGGTCACCTTCTCTGAACTCGCGTGGTCGAACCTTCTTATCAAAAGCCTTCTTCATTCTCTGCTGATATAATTGACCGTGACACAATGCTGTCAATCTCTTTTCTTCAATTAAATTCAACTGATCATATCTACTTTGACACCATTCAGCCTCAGAAAGTTTAGCTTCCATCAACACTCTCAAAGACGGAATCTCAACCTCCACGGGAAGTACTGCTTCCATACCATAAACTAGGGAAAATGGGGTTGCGCGTGTTGAAGTTCGAACTGAAGTACGGTATCCATGTAAAGCAAACGGAAGCATTTCATGCCAATCTTTATAAGTTACCACCATCTTCTGGACAATCTTTTTGATGTTCTTGTTAGCAGCTTCAACAGCCCCGTTCATCTTCGGTCTGTAAGGAGAAGAATTATGATGTTCGATCTTGAACTCTTCACAAAGCTCTCTCATCATCTTGTTATTCAAATTCGAACCATTATCAGTGATGATCTTGCTCGGGATGCCGTATCGACAAATGATCTGGTTCTTGATAAATCTGACTACCACCTGTCTGGTTACATTAGCATAAGATGCTGCTTCCACCCATTTAGTAAAATAATCGATCGCTACCAAGATGAAACGATGACCATTTGAAGCTTTGGGTTCAATCATTCCAATCATATCAATGCCCCACATAAAGAAAGGCCAAGGTGAAGAGATAACATTAAGGAGGGTCGGTGGCACATGTATCTTGTCCGCATAAATCTGACATTTATGACATTTCTTCACATATTTGCAGCAATCAGATTCCATTGTCATCCAATAATAACCAGCTCTCAACATCTTTTTAGCCATCGCATGTCCGTTGGCATGAGTGCCAAAGGATCCTTCGTGTACTTCTTGCATCAGCATGTCCGCTTCACGTCTGTCTACACATCTGAGCAAGACCATGTCATAATTCCTCTTATACAAAACTTCTTCATTGAGGAAGAAACTACTTGCTAATCTTCTCAACGTCTTCCTATCTTTATTGGATGCCCCAGGCGGGTACTCTTGAGTTTGAAGAACACGTTTAATGTCATAGAACCACGGTTTATCGTCAGTAACCTCTTCTACTGAGAACACATGAGCAGGTCTGTCGAGGCGCATAACTCGGATCGTAGGCACATCGTTCCAACCATTTACTTGAAACATTGAAGACAAAGTAGCTAAAGCATCAGCCATTTGGTTCTCATCTCTAGGGATATGATGTAATTCCACTTTGTTGAAGAAAGTTAACAATCTTCTAGCATAGTCTCTGTAAGGGATCAAACCAGGATGACGAGTCTCCCATTCTCCTTTGATTTGATTAATTATCAATGCTGAATCTCCGTAAATATCAAGAATCTTAATCCTTAGATCCACTGCTTCTTCGAGACCCATAATACATGCCTCATATTCAGCCATGTTGTTCGTGCAGTCAAACTTCAATCTCGCTGTGAACGGGATATGAGTACCTCGGGGAGTGACGATGATTGCCCCAATTCCATTTCCATAAGAGTTCACAGCTCCGTCAAATATCAGACCCCAACGGGATTCAGGATCAGGTCCTTCTTCCGGTAACGGCTCTTCACAATCTTTAGCTTTCAAGTACATAACATCTTCATCTGGGAAATCAACTTGATGGATTGATAATCGTCAATTGGTTGGTGAGCCAAATGGTCGGCTAAAATACTCCCTTTGATTGCCTTCTGAGTGTGATACTCAATGTCATATTCGGATAACAACATCTGCCAACGGGCTATTCTTCCAGATAAGGCGGGTTTCTCAAAGATATACTTGATCGGATCCATTTTGGAGATCAACCAAGTGGTGTGGTTAATCATATACTGGCGCAGACGGCGAGCAGCCCAAGCTAAAGCACAACAGGTTTTCTCAAGCAATGAGTATCGAGACTCACAGTCTGTGAATTTCTTACTCAGATAATATACGGCATGTTCCTTTCTTCCAGTCTCATCTTGTTGACCAAGCACACATCCCATGGAATCTTCCAATATAGTCAGGTACATAATCAAAGGTCTTCCTTCCACCGGAGGAATCAAAATGGGAGGTTCAAGCAAATATTCTTTGATGCTATCAAAAGCTCTCTGACAATCTTCTGTCCACACACATCCTTGGTTCTTTCGGAGAAGCTTGAAAATCGGCCCACAGGTAGCAGTCATATGAGATATAAATCTAGAAATATAGTTCAGTCTCCCAAGGAATCCTCTTACTTATTTTTCCGTCTTGGGTGCGGGCATTTCCCGAATAGCTTTGACTTTATCAGGATCTACCTCAATACCTTTCTGACTGACAATGAAACCAAGAAGTCTTCCAGAACGAACACCAAAAGTGCACTTGTTGGGATTCAGGCGGAGTTTATACTTTCTCAAACGCTGGAATAACTTCAATAAATGTTCCAAATGATCTTCTTCAGTTTGTGATTTGGCAATCATGTCATCTACATACACTTCTATCTCTTTAAGCATCATGTCATGGAACAAAGCAGTCATGGCTCTTTGGTATGTTGCACCAGCATTCCTCAAACCAAACGGCATAACCTGATAACAAAATGTTCCCCAAGGTGTAATGAAAGTTGTTTTCTTCATATCTTCTGGTGCCATCTTGATTTGATTGTAACCAGAGAAACCATCCATGAAAGAAAAGACTTTGAACTTTGCGGTACTGTCGACCAATACGTCAATGTGCGGTAATGGAAAATCATCCTTTGGGCTAGCTCTATTCAGATCTCTATAGTCTACACACATTCGAACTTTGCCATCTTTCTTAGCAACAGGCACTATATTGGCTAACCATTGAGGATAGACTGATGTAACAAGGAAACCTACATTAATTTGTTTTTGAACTTCTTCTTTGATCTTGTCAGCCATATCGGGATGAGTCCTTCTCAACTTCTGCTTAATCGGCGGATATTCAGGTCTCAACGGTAAACGATGCTCCACAATATTGTTGTCCAAACCTGGCATATCTTGGTAGGACCAAGCAAACACATCAACATACTCTCTGAGAAGCTCCAACATTTTCTCTTTGACCTCTGGGATAAGCAATGCTCCGACCTTGACTTCCTTTTTATCTTCTTCATCACCCAAATTGATCAACTCTACAGGTTCTTCAAACGGCTGAATAGTCTTTTCATCGTGCTCAAGTAAACGGGAAATTTCATCAGGAATCTCTTCACTATCCTCTTCTTCGGCTCTGAACACAGGGAATTCAAAGTTGGGAGAGGGCATAGGATCATTGTTTTCAATGGTTAAGTCATGGATTAATCTGCACATATGATTATGCTTTATTTTAGAAATCGATTAATATGAATGTTGTACGAATGAAACAAAATATTATTATATTTTCCTATTACTACCAATTAATTTTCATTACTATTTCCCAGAAAAAGTGAAAAATAAAACAGTAGTGGACAAAATAACATTTTTATTCATGAGGGGAAATACTTGAAACAAAGAGCCCAGACATTTTCTCTTTTGCCTTGGGCAGAGCAAAAGGATTTATTTTCAACATAGCCCGACACAAATACTTTTCGCCTTGGGCAGAACGAATGTTTTTTTTTTAAAATAAAACAAAACATTACTCAGAAATGTGCATCACAACAGGAACATCAACAGCAATCTAGTTCTGGCAAACCACTCCATGCGTTACGAAAAATGTTGGATGATGCATGATATGCGATGCAAATGATCGTTCATTTTGATAGTTTTTTTTTTCAAAAAATGTTGATGGATGCATGGATGAATGATAATGCAATCAGTTACACACAAGTTCACAAATACGAGGTTCAAAGGTTCAACGTTTTGAGCATGGAGTCAAAGGATAAAGCCCACCCCAAGGTATGTACTAATGGTTTAATCACACCTGTAAGACAAGGTTCTAAAAGTTCCCAGAGTCTACATTCCTCCTTCGGATATTACCAAAGTCTTGATTACTCAATAATTAGCAATATTCTAAAGAGAAACTCATCCGAGCGTAGCATCGCGTGACAACTACTTCCGGATTACTCCGTTATAGTCTCCGCGCTACACCTAAAAGGCCAAGATGGGTTAGGGTTCTACGGTTCTCAATTTCTCTGGCTCCCAGGTCGAAAATAATAATGTCTTCCTGTTGTACCCCAAAATTTGCCCTCCCCTTTTCTCAACTTTTCCCATCACAAAGCTCTTGAAGCTCAAGATCCAGTTAGGGTTTCATCTGCTTAAGACTCCCCCTTGCACTACTAACCCCAAATTAGGGTTTGTATTTGCACAAAGATGTTTTGACCTAAAGTGCCCAAGATGACTTTCTTGCTTCATATTGACCTCCCAAGTTTACCCATACTAAGTTTCAAGTCCTGATTCCAAGTTTTGCCCAGTCAATTGGACAGTTGACCTAGAAATCAACTGTATTGGGGAAAAAGTCAACTGTGGCCAATTGACAGTCAAATCTCATGAAATTTGATCCACATCAACATTATGAACTCCTAGGAATCATTTGATCAAGTTTGGACCACAATTCCATAAGAAATTTGATCAGATCACCAAAAGGGCAAAATGGTCATTTTTAGGGTTTTGACTGCACAAAGGCAATTTTTGACTGTTTGACCTAGCCAATGGCAAACCAAGCTCACATATGGACTCAAAGGCCCCATGGAATCATCTTGACATGCTCAACAAACTCAAAAGATCCCAAGTACACAAGATTGACAGTTGAATTTCTCAGTCAATTGATCAATTTTGACTGTACACTGAAAAGTCAAACTTTGACTTTTTGGTCAAAATCAAGAGTCAAGATTCATTTTCCATCAAAACATGCCAAATCATGAAACTTGTTCACCAAGAAATCACAAATTGCAAATTAGGGTTAGAAAATGGAATTTTTCATAAAGAATTTTTCTAAGTTATGAAAAACCCTAATTTTTTCCCAACTTTGCCCCACCTTTTCACCAAGATCCATTTGGATTCAAACAAAAGTCAAAACATGAAAGTTGTAGCTTGTTGCATAATCTATAACTTTGATTCACAAAGTTTTCTCATTTGAAGCTTGTATCTCAAGTTACAATTTTTTGAATAAGGGCACTAAACCATTTTGAACTTAGTGAAATTTTGACCTATTTTGACAAGGTTTTCTACCCCACTTCAAGGCCATTTTTCATACCCTTCCACTTGGAATTTCAATTTGCATTTCAAAGATGGATTGTAGTACACATTCCAAGCTTTCCAAAATGTCCAAGAACTCCTCAAACAACCTCATGGTTAGGGAGAATCGAATTTCACAATATAGCAAAAAACCACTTTGTTATAGGTCCATGTTCATGTTCATAATCTTGCAAATTTGAACTCAGCTTGCTTTATGCTTGATTACAGGTCCTTGAACCATTCCATACTCAATAATTTAATGCATATTCAATGTGTTAAGGTCATGTTCTTTGTGTTCTAACATTGCATAGTGGATTAATCCTAAACTAGATAAAGTGCTTTATCCATTTTTGTAAAAAGCTAGCTTTATGTCAAATTGAAATCCAAGAAGGTACAAGCAAAATCCTTTTGGCACAAGATTATGGGCAAATTGCTCTGATCAAGAGAGGATTATGCAGCACATTAGGGGGTCCTCTACTGACCTAAAACATCAAGTGGCATTTTGTTGCTTAAGTGTGAAGAAAAGTCCATATCTCACAACAACTTCCATCTCAGCTTAGGAACACAAGAACTAACTTGTAAAACATCCTCAGTAGAACACAACCAAGTTGTGACACGAGCCATTTACCTCCAAAGCACCCTCCATCTCAGAATCATCCTCAAACTGCAAAAACAGGGTTGCCTCTGCAGTTTGAGTGCCAACTCCCATTTCCCTCGAGCATTCTTGCCAAAACCTGTTCCTCTACCTTCCCTACAACATATGTAAGCTATCCAGAAGCTAAGGCACGATCTGTAATTGCTCTAACCCCTTCCACCATTTTCACATTTGTTACTTGCAGGTGAAGTTCTATAGCTTGATTCAGAAGCTTTCAAGACAAAGTAAGCATTGAAACAGCATCTCTGAGCCTCAAGGAAGCTTTTCCAATCATTACCTTGCACTGAAAGTTCCTCATTCTCCAGATAGAAGTTCAACTGCACAGGTAAAAGTTTGAATTCGTATCTCTCTTATTATGCATCTTTAGTCTTAAGTTTGTGAAGAAACAAGGTTCTACTCATAGCCCTGAACATGTACATATCTTTACATTTCATTTCTTTTGCCTGAGTAGAGAGAATTTGCAGTTTGAAAATGACAGAAAAATTAGGTTAGGATTTGGGGGAGGAGAAATTCTCCCTCATCTTAGAGAGTTAGGTCAAGTTCTATACATGGTTGGAACCGTCTCTTCATGCTGAGCATTTTTCATGTTATGAGTTTTTGTTAAAAAGCCAGGAATCGAGAGTTAGACATTGAAGAACAGGGCGCGCGCTTTTTTCAAATTTTTGTGCTGGAGGTTGAAGACAATGGTCTTCTGGGCTGGGCCTGAAATCTTTTCTTATTTGCACCTCTTAATTGCTATTGCACCCCCTTAGCCCATTTGCTTCATTTTTCATGATTTTTGACTTTTTCTTTTTTCATTTGACTCATTTATTTTTTCTCAGCATATTAGAATTTTAAAAATATTTTTTTCCATCATTTTTGAATTTATTGCATATTTATTTGGTTATTTCTTTATTTATACATATATATATATATATATATTATTATTTAGAATGAAATAGAAAAATATGTAAAAAACACTTCCATTTTTATTTTTATTTTATATTACTCTCTGAAAATATTTTACATAAAAAATACTATTTTTCTGAAAATATTAAATATTATTGTTATTTATATATAATACATATTTAAAACAAAATAAATATACATATATATATATATTAATATACTTAGAGCAAAAACACCAAAAAATGCACATATTTTATTTTTTAATATTTAATACTAAAAAATACCCTTTTTATAAATATACCATATTTTATTTTTGTATGTAAATAATAAATATTATATGAATTAAGTAATTAATATCCATTTTAATTGAAATTAGGGTTTTTGCCCTAAAAATTGAAAATATTCAAAAATAATAACTCTTTATTTTCTTGTTTTATTTTACATAAACCATACCTTTTTCATACATATAAAAACTTTCTTTTTGCATTTTGCATATTTATTTAATTTCTATTTTATTATGCAATTTACTTACCTTGCAAATATTCAAAAATGATGTAATACTTTAGATTTAAATTCTTGTCTAAATACCCCCCATTTGTAAATTTGTACCCCCCTCCCGATATTATTATGTTGTAATAGCGTAGGAATTTAAATTTCGCACTTTATACGCTTTCCAATTATACCATGTTAGAATTAGGGTTTGCATGCGAAAAAACGATAAAACATAGTTGGACCTAATACAAGATGAATGAGCATGAAAATAAACAACACATCTCACACTTGCCCCCCTAGGGTACTTCACTTGGTTGCCTTCAAATAAATGGGCCATATTGCATGTTGAAATTCTTTGGGTAAAAAACAAACAAATCAAATGATCATAGTCCCTCGATGACGCTTTCGAAAGTTGCCTAAAAATGATCAAGTCCCTTAAAGGAAAAATTGCCCAAAGATATTTAACACTGTTGCAATTATGGTCTAAAACGATGACCCGCGCCCGTCCCTTTCATCTCCTAGGACAAGATTGTCCACCAATTGCAATGGTGGAACAAAATTGTCAAAAGGTTTAAAACATGACAAAAATCTTTGAGAAAACTTTAGGGTAGATAAACTCTTAAGTACTTGCCAATTTGCCAAGAAAACACTTGCCTAATTTCAAAACCGACTTCACAAACACTTTCAAAACCCACTTCACAAACACTTTCAAAACCAACTTTCAAAAAACACCTTGAATCATCTTTTTAAAAGATAAAACACCTTTTGTAAAACATTCGAGTAAAGAATTGTTACAAGGTTAGCCTAACACAAGGCATCTTTTTCAAAACATTTTCAAAACCACACACAAAGCACCATTTCAAACAATTGAAAACCAAGGCAAGTTGATCTAAGCAAGTACCTAAGAGCCCATGGATAACCATGGATAGAAGGGGTGCTAATACCTTCCCCTTCTATAATCTACTCCCCGAACCCAAGAAAAATCTCAAAGGTTTTTGCTGTGCTTTTTAAACCTTTCCTTAGGATAAAATAAAAAGTCGGTGGCGACTCTTGCTCAACCGAAACATTTGCGAAAACAAACGCAAAACACTAGTCAGTTCTCCCACCGTATCACAGAACTGGCGACTCTGCTGGGGATAAATTTTAAAAGTGGAGTAACCTTAGGGCTTAGATCACCCTCTTGCATGACTAATTGTTTGATTTGCTTGCTTTATACTTTGGCTCTATTGTTTGGGTTTGCAATCCTACACCCGGATTTTGGGAAACATTCATAGATAGCAATACGTTGTGGAAACTGTGCGGGGTATACCGACACGGTCTAAGCAATAGCTATATTAGTGCGACATATTTGTGAGTACCGATAACCCTTGAGTTCAATCAAGGAGAGTACGGGGCCACTGAGTGATGTCACTAAGCACTAATGACCTAGAACCTTACTTGACCATCTTGGCCTTTTATTAGGGGTAGTGAGATGACCGGCTTTGGTGCAGTCCGAAGTTGGTAGATACTCGATACTACACTCATTGAGGGTTGTTTTCTTGGAATATTTTGGTCGCTAGTTAAGTGGCTAAACCAAAACAATGAACAATGAAAACAATCCAGTGATATTGAGCTCCTTAGAACCCGGTTACTATTTATAGGACAGGTTTTTAAGCCAACTACACTCAAGAGGGTACTTACCTATGAAGCCCCATGCAAGCCTGAAACTAGGGTTTTTGTGTGATTTGCTTGAACATATGTCTTGTACATACATCATAAACATCATGAAGCATCATATGCATTTACTAACCATTTCAAGGGTTTTGGATCTTCATCTTTGTTCTTGTTTTGTAGGACATGGAAATTCCTCGCAGAAATACCATTCAAGTCAACCTTGTGAGAATCTCTCCTCAACTCAAGGAGCTCACCTCAAGAATTCCAGAAAATTCATCCTTCAGTGAAAGACATGGTAGACTGCTCAGCCTAGTCAGCACCAACATTGAAGAAGACCTGATGAAGGTGCTATTCCAGTTCTTTGACCCTCTTCACCATTGCTTCACTTTCCCTGATTACCAGTTGGTACCCACTTTGGAGGAGTTTTCTCAACTCCTAAGAATCCCTATCCTTAATCAACTACCATTCAACGGTACGGAAAAGGAGCCAAAGCCAGAAGATGTTGCTCGAGCATTACATCTACAACCATCAGAAATCAAGGGGCATTGGGAAACCAGAAGCGGCGTCAAAGGATTCTTAGCAAAATTCTTGTTTGAGAAGGCACAAGAATGTTGGAATTCATTGGACCTACAAGCTTTCGAAGAAATTATGGCACTCCTTATCTATGGGTTGGTCTTGTTCCCAAATCCTGACCAATTGGTAGATGTCAACGCTGTCAAAATCTTCTTGTCCAGAAATCCAATACCAACATTGCTTGGGGACATTCTTCACTCATTTTACACACAAACAATGAGAAAGAGGGGTGTTCTCATGTGTTGTACTCCTATCCTTGCAAGGTGGTTTATTTCGCACCTTCCACAATCTGTCTTGAAGAATGACCAAGGCTTAAGGTGGTCCCAACGGTTGATGACTCTTACTCATTCTGATGTGCATTGGTGTTCTCGGTCCAGAGAAAATGTCATCATCGTCGATCGTTGCGGAGAGTTTCCTAATGTTCCTTTACTTGGAATTAGAGGAGGTATCACCTACAACCCTTGCCTAGCTTTGAGGCAATTTGGATATGCACGGAGGGATGGCCCTCATGACATGTTGATTCCTAGCTTAGTTTTTGACTTCGACAACGATGCGCAAGGACTTCGCCAAAGATTCATCAGAGCTTGGGGAAAGCTCAACAAGGTTGATAGCAAGACTCTGGGACACAAGAACTCCATCCCTCTTGAGCCCTATCTCAAGTGGGTATGAGCCCGAGCCCAAAGTCTAATGATGCCTTATCCTCATGTTCTCCCTGTGATTAAAGAGCCCGTCAATGAAGGAGAGGTTCCCTACACCATCCTGCACCCAGACATGCCTACATCGTGGGAGGAAATGCAGAAAAGTTGGATTCAGCTCAAGGAGGAACGGAACACTTTTGAAGCTAGTTACTACGCCAGTGAAAAGAAGGTTCTAGAGCTTACCCGCCGACTCCACGAGCAAGAGGCCCTCAATACCTACATCGCACCAAAGAGGATGCGCAATGTCTTTCTGCCTTAAGAAGTTTATTTTGTAACATTTGGCCCATGGGGCATTTATGTACTAATAACATTCTTCTTATTAATATGACGTGCGTTCTTCTTTGTCTGAAACAATTTTGAATGTCCTGAACCCTTGAATGCATTGCATAAGCATACCATTCATCATGTGCATAAGCAGGTCTCACTCCAGGTTTCCTTATCTATCTGCTGTTTATTTCAGTAGGATGGATCTCGAGCAAACAGTCAAAGACCTACAGGCTCAGAATGCCCAGTTCCAACAACTCCTGTTGACCTTGGCTAAGGGTCAGGAGGATATCAAGACTCAGCTGGAGAACAAAGACCCAGTGAAGAAGAAGAAGAAGAGGGTTGGAGTTGCCACTTTGGGTAGAAGATTCAATGGAGAAGCTCGGAGAGTGCTTGAATTTCCTCCTGTTTCTGATGAAGGAACTAGTAAAAGAGATCAAGTTGTAGTGCCTTCTGAGTCTGATGCGGAAGAAGAAGAAGTTGAAGAGGAGGAAGATTATTCTGATCAGCAATATCCTCCAACTGATGATAAGTACAAGGGGCTAGAAGACAGGTTGGCCGCCATGGAGTTACAAAGAGTACCGGGCTTGGATTTTGAAGACTTGGGTTTGGTCGCCGGGATTGTGATTCCCCCAAAATTCAAGGTGCCAGTGTTTGTGAGGTATGATGGGCTGTCCTGTCCCAAAATGCACCTCAGGTCCTATGTGAGAAAGATTCAACCCTATACGGCAGATAGAAATCTCTGGATTCATTTCTTTCAAGACAGTCTTTCTGGAGCTCAGTTGGAGTGGTTTTATCAGCTAGAAGGAACCAGCGTCAGAAATTGGGAAGATTTGGCCACCGCTTTCTACAAACAATACCAGTATAATTCTGATCTTGCTCCTACTCGTACCCAACTTCAGGGTATGTCTCTAGGAACAAGTGAGGGATTTAAAGAGTATGCACAAAAATGGAGGGATTTGGCTGGCAGGGTGCAGCCTCCTTTAACCGATCGTGAGCTCGTTGATATGTTTCTTGGGACCCTATCTGGGCCATTTTTCAATCATTTAATTGGTAACTCTTCCGCGGGGTTTACCGATTTGATCTTAACAGGCGAAAGAATTGAGGCTGGCATCAAGTCAGGAAAGATTCAGAAGGGTGTTGCTGCAAGTGTTGATAAAAAGCCTTTTAAGAAGGAGACAGCTATGGTCTATTCTCAGAGAAGAGCAGGGAAGGTGGAGCGTCGGCCAACTGTGGGGGCCGTAATGATTCAAAACACTCCGAGTGAGCAGCCTCGTTATAACCAGTCCAGACCAAATCAGCAACGAGTAGAACGGCCACCACGGCAGTTCACCCGTATTAATATGACTCCAGCGCAAGTGCTTCCCCATCTGTTGAAGTTGAACCTTGCCACCATCAAAGAGGCGCCAAAGAATGTGAATACGTCCTCTCCGCATTATCATGCCAATGCTAAGTGCGCCTACCATTCAGACAGTGTTGGCCACGACACCAATGATTGTTGGGCACTCAAGCATAAGATCCAAGACCTGATAGAGGCTAAGGAGGTAGAGTTTGACGCTCCAGAGAAGCCTAATGTGATATTTGCACCCATGCCGAAGCACGGTCGAAATGTCAATGCCATTGAAAAAGATTTGTATGTTGCTGATGTCAGTGACCTGACTACTCCACTGTTAACCATTAAGTTGAACTTGTTGAGGGCCGGGATCTTCCCGGGATGTAAGGAGGACTGCTACTGTTGTTACTCTCTGCCGTTTGATTGTCCGCTACTGAAGAAAGGCATCCAAGGCCTTATGGATAGCCGACAGATCTTGTTTGAAAAAGTTTCTGCTGTTCCAGTTCCTACGGAGGATGTCTCAATCATAACCATTCACGCCAATCTTTCCAAGGCCGTCAAAAAGCCTGTTAAGATTACACCAGCTGCAAGATCTATTCCGTTAAAGATAACAATGCCAGGGCCTGTTCCCTATGTTTCTGAGAAGTCGATACCTTGGAACTATGGTGGTGACATCTACTACCATGGAGTCAAGCAAATCGAGGTAATCGAAGAAAGTTCAGATGATGTTGAAGCCAGCATTAGTAACATTGCAGGCACCAGCAAGATCACCAGGAGCGGGAGAATATTTTCTCCAGAGATTGCCCCTCCAAGAGCAGTCTTTGGACCCTCATCAGCTGACAAGGTTGTCCCCGCACCAATCAAACTTTCTGCTAGAAGTCCTTTGATTGAAGAAGTTGTTGTTCCTAGTGCTGTCTCTCCTACCACTGCTGATAAAGGAAAGGGGATACAAGATGAGCCCGTCAGGACGAGGGTTCAGCCCTTGGTAATCCCAGAAGCCTCCAGGAAAGAAATGGACGAGATTTTAAGGATAATCAAGAGAAGTGACTACGATGTGGTGGAACAGTTGGGGCAAACTCCCTCCAAGATCTCCATGCTAGCACTGTTACTTTGCTCAGAAGCGCACGCTCAAGCTTTGATTAAGTTTCTGAAGGCAGCTCACGTGCCCCAAGAAACTTCTGCAGATCAATTTCAGAATTGCGTGGCTAGCTTGACTGCGGACAATGGGCTAGGTTTTTCGGATGCGGACCTGACCCCTAAAGGCAGAAACCACAATGATGCTTTGCATATTTCAATCGAGTGTCGCGGAACCACTCTTGCACATGTTTTGGTTGATACCGGTTCATCACTGAATGTTTTGCCTAAGAAGGCCTTGGACCGATTGGACTGTGAAGGGTTGGATCTGAAGCCGAGTGATATTGTTGTTAGAGCTTTCGATGGTTCGAAAAGAATGGTCCATGGAGAGGTTGAAATTCCGATCAAGATAGGCACTGAGGTGTTTAAATCCACTTTCTATGTTATGGACATCCGTCCATCTTATTCTTGCTTGCTGGGTAGACCGTGGATACACCATGCTGGGGCAGTCACCTCCTCCTTGCATCAGATGTTGAAGTATCCTGTCAAGGGAAAGATCATTACCGTCCATGGCGAAGAAGAGTACATGATTAGCCATTTGAATTCTTTCCGGTATGTGGAGGTTGAAGGAGAGTTCATTGAGACACCGTTTCAGCATTTCGAAGAGGTCCTTCCTGAAATAGCAGTAGCGAAGTTGGCAGCTAAGGCACCAAGACAGATAGCCAGGATGGCATCTTTGGAGGATGCAAGAGCCGCAATCAAAGAAGGGAAGAACTCAGCATGGGGGAAGTTACCCGA
Source organism: Vicia faba (assembly GCA_948472305.1). Classification (NCBI taxonomy): domain Eukaryota; kingdom Viridiplantae; phylum Streptophyta; class Magnoliopsida; order Fabales; family Fabaceae; genus Vicia; species Vicia faba. The sequence goes on from OX451735.1 coordinate 780,005,604, forward strand.
CTTTCCGCATAAGACTGACAAGTTTGGATTAGGTTTCACAACCGCTGGCCAGAAAGCCATGCGCCGTTCAAAGATTGAGAGAGCGCCAGTCAAAATTTCTCCCTACGGAATCAACGCCTTGGAGGATGAGGACAAGGAAAGCAACATTGAAGAGTGGGTTTATCCAACTATCAACGGAGGATTGAGCAATTGGGAGGCTAAAGACTTTGTCCCCATCACTTTTATTCATCAGTAATTTATCTGTTAAACATCGCTTATTTGGTCTGTAATATTTGCTTTCAAACAATTCGTACACTATCTTTTCACCTCCTGCCTTGCCCGGGGCATGTAGGTTCACTTGTGAGGGTTTTGATTATTTTTCATATTCATATGCCATGTTTAATGATTCATTGGGCGTCTTTCATTTGATAAACTGCTTGTGTTCATTTTCTTTCCTTTTGCATTTTTGTTTAAGGATGGCTATCCCTTACACACACCCACACTCACCAATGCAGGTACCCATCCACTCCGGATTCCGTGGGTGACTATTCTGCTATGTCTTTCAATAACTCTGAAGATCTGGTCAATCTAGCCGAGTATGAAGATGACGAAGGTTGTGAAGTACCAGGGGAACTAGCCAGACTTTTGCAACAAGAGGAAAGGGCCATCTTACCGCATGAAGAGCCATTGGAAACTGTTAACTTGGGAACCGAGGAGGACCGGAAGGAGGTGCAAGTGGGTGCCAATCTGGAGCCGAGAGTCAAGGAACGCCTGATACAGTTGTTGAAGGAGTATGTTGAAATCTTCGCTTGGTCCTACGAAGACATGCCAGGTCTAGACACAGACATCGTGGTTCACCGTCTCCCCACAAGAGAAGACTGTCCACCGATCAAGCAAAAAGTTCGCCGAATGAGGCCCGACATGTCCGAGAAGATCAAAACGGAAGTAATGAAACAATTCGATGCTGGCTTTCTTGCTGTTACGTCCTATCCTCAATGGGTCGCTAACATTGTGCCAGTACCGAAGAAAGATGGCAAAGTCAGGATGTGTGTGGATTACCGGGATTTGAATAGGGCCAGCCCTAAGGATGATTTCCCGCTACCTCATATTGATATCTTGATCGACAATACAGCTCAGCACAAAGTGTTTTCCTTCATGGATGGATTTTCGGGTTATAATCAAATCAAAATGGCCCCCGAAGATATGGAGAAAACAACTTTTGTCACACAGTGGGGCACTTTCTGTTACAAAGTGATGCCGTTCGGACTGAAGAACGCAGGGGCAACTTATCAACGCGCCATGGTAGCTTTATTTCATGATATGATACATCATGAGATTGAAGTTTACGTAGACGATATGATAGCTCGGTCACAAACAGAGGAAGAGCACCTTGCACATCTAGAGAAGCTGTTTGCCAGGTTGAAAGAATACAAGCTCAGACTGAATCCGAGCAAATGCACTTTCGGAGTTAGGTCTGGTAAACTCCTGGGATTCATCGTAAGCAACAAAGGCATCGAGGTCGACCCGGCAAAAGTAAAAGCAATACGAGAAATGCCTACTCCCCGTACTGAAAAGGAAGTTAGAGGTTTCTTGGGGCGCGTAAACTATATTGCCAGATTTATCTCACATCTGACCTCTACCTGTGAGCCAATTTTCAAACTCTTGAAAAAAGATCAGGTAGTGGAATGGAACGACAATTGTCAAGCTGCTTTTGATAGAATCAAGGAGTATTTGCTAGAACCTCCTATTCTGATGCCACCCGTCGAAGGAAGGCCATTGATCATGTATTTGACCGTCTTGGATAACTCAATGGGGTGTGTTTTGGGCCAGCATGACGAGTCTGGTCGAAAAGAGCATGCTATTTATTACCTTAGCAAAAAGTTTACCGACTGTGAGACTCGCTACTCACTGCTCGAGAAAACTTGATGCGCTTTGGTATGGGCTGCTCGCCGACTAAGACAGTATATGTTGACTCATACTACCTTGTTGATTTCCAGAATGGATCCTATCAAATATATCTTCGAGAAGCCCGCTTTATCTGGAAGGATAGCCAGATGGCAAATGATCTTGACCGAGTATGACATCCAATACACCACCCAAAAAGCTATAAAAGGGAGTGTATTAGCTAACCATCTGGCTCATCAGGCCATCAAAGACTATCAACCCATGAGATTTGATTTCCCAGACGAAGACATCATGAATTTGGACAACATTGAAGGTAACGGACCGTATGACGGACCCGAAAAGGGATCCCGATGGATCCTGTACTTTGACGGTGCTTCAAATGCACTTGGAAATGGTATCGGCGCTGTACTCATTTCTCCGGAAGGTTGCCACACTCCTTTCACGGCCCGACTTTGCTTCAGCTGCACAAACAACATGGCTGAGTACGAAGCTTGCATCTTTGGTCTCAAGGCTGTTATGGGCTTGGGGATCAAATCTTTGGTTGTATTTGGGGACTCGGCTTTGGTCATCAGTCAGATCAGAGGAGAGTGGGATACCAAGCATCCTAATCTTATCTCGTACAAAGAACATGTTCTGACATTGTTGCCTCACTTCGAGCAAATTACCTTCGAGCACTTTCCGCGAGAAGAGAATCAGCTAGCGGATGCTCTGGCCACAATGTCCTCCATGTTTAAACTCAACTGGGATAACGAGGCTCCCCAAATCACCATCGAGCGAATGGATGAACCTGCGCATTGCCACGAGATTAATGCCGAAGAAGTAGTGGAACAACCTTGGTTCCATGAAATCAAAAGGTATCTCGAGACCCAAGATTATCCTGAAGGAGCTTCCGTGAATGACAAGAAGTTCTTAAGGAAATTTGCTGCTAAGTTCTTCCTGAGCAACGGCATCCTTTACAAACGAAGCCATGATTGTGTATTACTCCGATGCGTAGACAAAGCTGAAGCAGAATTGATCATGACTGACATACACAGCGGACCATTTGGCACTCACTTGAGCGGGCATACGATGGCTAAGAAGATCCTAAGGGCAGGCTATTACTGGTCTACCATGGAGGCTGATTGCCATCAGCATTCCCGTACTTGCCACAAGTGTCAAGTCTATGCTGACAAAGTTCATATTCCTCCGGTTCCCCTCAACGTCCTGACTGCTCCCTGGCCCTTTGCAATGTGGGGCATTGATATGATTGGAGAGATCAAGCCCACGGCTTCCAACGGACATCGCTTCATCCTGGTTGCCATTAACTACTTCACTAAATGGGTCGAAGCAGCTTCCTTCGCCTCTGTCACCAAAAATGTGGTTGCCCGCTTTATCAAGCAAAATCTCATATGTCGGTACGGTGTTCCAGACAGGATCATCACAGACAACGGTACCAATCTGAATAACACAATGATCACTGCATTATGCGAACAGTTCAAGATTTATCATCACAATTCATCTCCCTATCGACCGAAGATGAACGGTGTTGTTGAAGCTGCGAATAAAAATATTAAGAAGATTATTCAGAAAATGACAGTCACTTACAAAGACTGGCATGAGATGTTACCGTTTGTGCTGCATGGGTACCGTACGACGATACGTACTTCAACTGGGGCAACCCCATTTTCTTTGGTCTATGGCATGGAAGCTGTTTTGCCTATGGAAGTTCAGATCCCGTCTCTAAGGATTATGAAGGATGCAGGTTTGAATGAAGATGATTGGATGCAGACACGACTTGATCAACTCAATCTGATCGACGAAAAGCGACTTGCTGCTATATGCCATGGTCAGACGTATCAAAAACGGATGATCAAGGCCTTCAATAAGAAAGTCAGACGTCAAGTGTATCAAGTCGGAGATCTAGTAGTCAAGCGGATTATCTTACCGCAAAGTGATCCCAGGGGCAAATGGACTCCTACATATGAAGGACCATTTGTAATCAAGAGCATATTTTCTGGTGGTGCAATGATTCTGACCACCATGGACGGCGACGATTTGCCGCACCCTGCGAACGCAGACATAGTCAAAAGATACTACGCATAAGATAACCCGGCAAGTCGAAAACCCGAAAGGGCGACTTGGGCAAAAAATGGGCATCCCGGTGAACCGAAAACCCGAAAGGGCGGTTCAGGCAAAAGTTAGGGAATTAAAGCGTATGACTATGTCTCGTCGGATCACTTCAAAGACAGTCTCTTCATCAGCCGGTTCCAGGTTTCTGATCAATCCAGCCGTCGTCAAGCGAAGCATTGAATGGACAGATATTCAGAGTTGTGAAAGCTACAGCAGAATGGAATCCCATGGAATTATTTCACTTAGCCATCTTTATTTTGTATAAATTTTTCAATACTTACGACAAGATCCTCTTACTAGGATGATTGTCTCCTTTGTACAAATATACCTAAAGAAAATCAATACAAATACTCTTCCCAAAGATTTGTGTCATTTCCTTTTCTTTTTCTCTTGCACTAGTTGTTTTATTTTGAGAAACGTCCAATGTTTTGTTAAATAGGCATATGCATTTGAAACATAATCATTTCCTAATTGCACCTAAGGAAGAGGATTACTGATGGGATAAAGGTACAGATGGATATCTTGACACCCTCTCGAGGGAAACCCACCGAGATTTGGAATCCGCATCCCTAGCAAACCTTGAGATTTATCTCCAACAGATTCTCGAAGCTTATCCCCAGTAAGGTTCTGGAAGATAATTCCCCGCAGAGTACGGACATCTCTCCCGAGTTTTTATTCAAAGTTATTCCTCACAAAGGCTTATAACTGGGTTATCCTCAGCTAACAACCACAGAAGATCGTGCTCGCCGAAGTCCTTCCTATCCCCAGCGGAGTTCATCAAAAATTCCCCAAACGGTAACTTATCAATGTAATCCCCAGAAGAGTTTACCTTTGCAAATCCCCAGCCGGAGAATCCTCCGGAATTCAATTCCCCTCAGAGTTTAAGTTTCAGTATCCCCAGCAGATCTAAAACTTTAAACCTATCCCCAGCGGAGCCAGACTATTGAGCCTTCTCCCCACAGAGTTGTTAGGAAGAAAATTTTGAGTTCCCCAGTGAAATCTCCAGAGATACTTCTCTCTAAGCTGAAGATTCTCAATCTGGCCTCCCCAGCATTAAGTCTACTAGTTTGGTACCCCCCAGTAGAAGACTTTAGGAATTCCCCGGAAGATTGGTATACAACCCAAGCTCCATGTTCCCCAGCAACAACCAAGGATCTAGTTCCCCCGGCAGCAATCAAGATTCTTTTATCTTCCGCTATCCCGGATTCATTTATCCTATGCAAGACAGCTCTCCAGCTTACATGCGCATCCATTTACATTCATAACACATAATATACAATGTATCATGCATCATAACAATGCATACAACTAACTCTTTGCCTTTTCAGGTAGGATCAGTCGACAGACTAAAATCATTCAAATCTCAAGATTTCTGAAAACAGTTCACGGGTTCTCCAAGTAAACGGATGTTAACCTATCACTTGTTCAGATTCTTCTCAAGACTTCTGAAAACAGTTCATGGATTCTTCCCAAGTAACGGATGTTAATCTATCAGCTTGTTCAGATGCACCTTTGAATTTAGTTTACGGACGCTTCCCAACAACGGATGCGGCTCTATTGCTGATTCAATCTCAAGATTTCTGAAAACAGTTCACGGGTTCTCCAAGTAAACGGATGTTAACCTATCACTTGTTCAAATTCTTTTTAAGACTTCTGAAAACAGTTCATGGATTCTTCCCAAGTAACGGATGTTAATCTATCGACTTGTTCAGATGCAACTTTCTGAAAACAGCTTACAGGTTCCTCCCAACAACGGATGTCAATCTAGTGCTTGTTCAGACCCCCAGCTCAGAGGTGGTCCGAAGCCTGGACACCCTTCTGATACTCTTTTCCAGATGGCATCTTTAAGCCCATCCCCGACAGGTTTCTGTCACTAACTCCCGATGGCACCATTAAGCCCATCTCCAAATGGCATCTCTAAGCCCATTCCCACATCCAGTGCTTTGATGAGTGCAAATTTCCGGGCACTCTAGTGTCCAATCTCCTTTTACCCTCGAGTCACGAAAGGCAAGCTTGCCAATCTAACTCTTCAGGTTCAAGAAGATTGAACAGGGGCAACTGTTGTACCCCAAAATTTTCCCTCCCCTTTTCTCAACTTTTCCCATCACAAAGCTCTTGAAGCTCAAGATCCAGTTAGGGTTTCATCTGCTCAAGACTCCCCCTTGCACTGCTAACCCCAAATTAGGGTTTGTATTTGCACAAAGATGTTTTGACCTAAAGTGCCCAAGATGACTTTCTTGCTTCATATTGACCTCCCAAGTTTACCCATACTAAGTTTCAAGTCCTGATTCCAAGTTTTGCCCAGTCAATTAGACAGTTGACCTAGAAATCAACTGTATTGGGGAAAAAGTCAACTGTGGCCAATTGACAGTCAAATCTCATGAAATTTGATCCACATCAACATTATGAACTCCTAGGAATCATTTGATCAAGTTTGGACCACAATTCCATAAGAAATTTGATCAGATCACCAAAAGGGCAAAATGGTCATTTTTAGGGTTTTGACTGCACAAAGGCAATTTTTGACTGTTTGACCTAGCCAATGGAAAACCAAGCTCACATATGGACTCAAAGGCCCCATGGAATCATCTTGACATGCTCAACAAACTCAAAAGATCCCAAGTACACAAGATTGACAGTTGAATTTCTCAGTCAATTGATCAATTTTGACTGTACACTGAAAAGTCAAACTTTGACTTTTTGGTCAAAATCAAGAGTCAAGATTCATTTTCCATCAAAACATGCCAAATCATGAAACTTGTTCACCAAGAAATCACAAATTGCAAATTAGGGTTAGAAAATGGAATTTTTCATAACTTAGAATTTTTCTAAGTTATGAAAAACCCTAATTTTTTCCCAACTTTGCCCCACCTTTTCACCAAGATCCATTTGGATTCAAACAAAAGTCAAAACATGAAAGTTGTAGCTTGTTGCATAATCTATAACTTTGATTCACAAAGTTTTCTCATTTGAAGCTTGTATCTCAAGTTACAATTTTTTGAATAAGGGCACTAAACCATTTTGAACTTAGTGAAATTTTGACCTATTTTGACAAGGTTTTCTACCCCACTTCAAGGCCATTTTTCATACCCTTCCACTTGGAATTTCAATTTGCATTTCAAAGATGGATTGTAGTACACATTCCAAGCTTTCCAAAATATCCAAGAACTCCTCAAACAACCTCATGGTTAGGGAGAATCGAATTTCACAATATAGCAAAAAACCACTTTGTTATAGGTCCATGTTCATGTTCATAATCTTGCAAATTTGAACTCAGCTTGCTTTATGCTTGATTACAGGTCCTTGAACCATTCCATACTCAATAATTTAATGCATATTCAATGTGTTAAGGCCATGTTCTTTGTGTTCTAACATTGCATAGTGGATTAATCCTAAACTAGATAAAGTGCTTTATCCATTTTTGTAAAAAGCTAGCTTTATGTCAAATTGAAATCCAAGAAGGTACAAGCAAAATCCTTTTGGCACAAGATTATGGGCAAATTGCTCTGATCAAGAGAGGATTATGCAGCACATTAGGGGGTCCTCTACTGACCTAAAACATCAAGTGGCATTTTGTTGCTTAAGTGTGAAGAAAAGTCCATATCTCACAACAACTTCCATCTCAGCTTAGGAACACAAGAACTAACTTGTAAAACATCCTCAGTAGAACACAACCAAGTTGTGACACGAGCCATTTACCTCCAAAGCACCCTCCATCTCAGAATCATCCTCAAACTGCAAAAACAGGGTTGCCTCTGCAGTTTGAGTGCCAACTCCCATTTCCCTCGAGCATTCTTGCCAAAACCTGTTCCTCTACCTTCCCTACAACATATGTAAGCTATCCAGAAGCTAAGGCACGATCTGTAATTGCTCTAACCCCTTCCACCATTTTCACATTTGTTACTTGCAGGTGAAGTTCTATAGCTTGATTCAGAAGCTTTCAAGACAAAGTAAGCATTGAAACAGCATCTCTGAGCCTCAAGGAAGCTTTTCCAATCATTACCTTGCACTGAAAGTTCCTCATTCTCCAGATAGAAGTTCAACTGCACAGGTAAAAGTTTGAATTCGTATCTCTCTTATTATGCATCTTTAGTCTTAAGTTTGTGAAGAAACAAGGTTCTACTCAAAGCCCTGAACATGTACATATCTTTACATTTCATTTCTTTTGCCTGAGTAGAGAGAATTTGCAGTTTGAAAATGACAGAAAAATTAGGTTAGGATTTGGGGGAGGAGAAATTCTCCCTCATCTTAGAGAGTTAGGTCAAGTTCTATACATGGTTGGAACCGTCTCTTCATGCTGAGCATTTTTCATGTTATGAGTTTTTGTTAAAAAGCCAGGAATCGAGAGTTAGACATTGAAGAACAGGGCGCGCGCTTTTTTCAAATTTTTGTGCTGGAGGTTGAAGACAATGGTCTTCTGGGCTGGGCCTGAAATCTTTTCTTATTTGCACCTCCTAATTGCTATTGCACCCCCTTAGCCCATTTGCTTCATTTTTCATGATTTTTGACTTTTTCTTTTTTCATTTGACTCATTTATTTTTTCTCAGCATATTAGAATTTTAAAAATATTTTTTTCCATCATTTTTGAATTTATTGCATATTTATTTGGTTATTTCTTTATTTATACATATATATATATATATATATTATTATTTAGAATGAAATAGAAAAATATGTAAAAAACACTTCCATTTTTATTTTTATTTTATATTACTCTCTGAAAATATTTTACATAAAAAATACTATTTTTCTGAAAATATTAAATATTATTGTTATTTATATATAATACATATTTAAAACAAAATAAATATACATATATATATATTAATATACTTAGAGCAAAAACACCAAAAAATGCACATATTTTATTTTTTAATATTTAATACTAAAAAATACCCTTTTTATAAATATACCATATTTTATTTTTGTATGTAAATAATAAATATTATATGAATTAAGTAATTAATATCCATTTTAATTGAAATTAGGGTTTTTGCCCTAAAAATTGAAAATATTCAAAAATAATAACTCTTTATTTTCTTGTTTTATTTTACATAAACCATACCTTTTTCATACATATAAAAACTTTCTTTTTGCATTTTGCATATTTATTTAATTTCTATTTTATTATGCAATTTACTTACCTTGCAAATATTCAAAAATGATGTAATACTTTAGATTTAAATTCTTGTCTAAATACCCCCCATTTGTAAATTTGTACCCCCCTCCCTATATTATTATGTTGTAATAGCGTAGGAATTTAAATTTCGCACTTTATACGCTTTCTAATTATACCATGTTAGAATTAGGGTTTGCATGCGAAAAAACGATAAAAAATAGTTGGACCTAATACAAGATGAATGAGCATGAAAATAAACAACACATCTCACACTTGCACCCCTAGGGTACTTCACTTGGTTGCCTTCAAATAAATGGGCCATATTGCATGTTGAAATTCTTTGGGTAAAAAACAAACAAATCAAATGATCATAGTCCCTCGATGACGCTTTCGAAAGTTGCCTAAAAATGATCAAGTCCCTTAAAGGAAAAATTGCCCAAAGATATTTAACACTGTTGCAATTATGGTCTAAAACGATGACCCGCGCCCGTCCCTTTCATCTCCTAGGACAAGATTGTCCACCAATTGCAATGGTGGAACAAAATTGTCAAAAGGTTTAAAACATGACAAAAATCTTTGAGAAAACTTTAGGGTAGATAAACTCTTAAGTACTTGCCAATTTGCCAAGAAAACACTTGCCTAATTTCAAAACCCACTTCACAAACACTTTCAAAACCCACTTCACAAACACTTTCAAAACCAACTTTCAAAAAACACCTTGAATCATCTTTTAAAAAATAAAACACCTTTTGTAAAACATTCGAGTAAAGAATTGTTACAAGGTTAGCCTAACACAAGGCATCTTTTTCAAAACATTTTCAAAACCACACACAAAGCACCATTTCAAACAATTGAAAACCAAGGCAAGTTGATCTAAGCAAGTACCTAAGAGCCCATGGATAACCATGGATAGAAGGGGTGCTAATACCTTCCCCTTCTATAATCTACTCCCCGAACCCAAGAAAAATCTCAAAGGTTTTTGCTGTGCTTTTTAAAACTTTCCTTAGGATAAAATAAAAAGTCGGTGGCGACTCTTGCTCAACCGAAACATTTGCGAAAACAAACGCAAAACACTAGTCAGTTCTCCCACCGTATCACACTTCCCGATTACTCGGTAAACAAATATTATGTTCAAAAGGGCCTTCCATTGAGTGGGGGATCTCATGCCTCCTTCTTCGGGATTACTCCCTCAAAGTTAACATGACTGTACCGCCCGTCCTATTCTTAAGTGTAACTTAATCCAGGTATAGGATTCGTCCTTTGCAAAAAACCCAAACAACCCCAATTTAAACACATAATCAGACAAATAATAATAAAACAGATAAGACAAATTAGGCTTAACCCACTTAGGGATGGACCAGCAAGAGGTTAATCTCTCCCCAGCAGAGTCGCCAATTCTGTAGCGATAAAAAATGTAGCGGGGTAAATCGGAGATCGAATTATTAATTAATTCGTCTCACAAAAGCAAGAGTCGCCACCGCGCTTTATTATTTCCAAGGGAAAAGGGGAAAGATAGAAATAAAACCCTAAAGTATGCAACGTAAAATAATACTTTCTAAAAGTAATAAAAATACAAGGCGTTTTTGAAAAGAGATCTATGGTTCGAGGGTTGGTTATACAATGGGAAGGTATTAGCACCCAATGCATCTATAGTATCCTATAGGAACCTTTTGAAATATCTGTTTATTAAAATGTTTGTTTGATTAAAAATAAATTGTTTTGGCCGAAAAGGGGTACGGACGGGTTTTTGAAGGTACGACGACCTAATGTCGAATTTTTGGCTTAAAAGGTATAAGTTTTGAAAAGATTGAATATTTGAGGAAAAATTGTCTTAAGTTTTAATGAAATGAAGATATTCGCATGACTAGATTTGAGGACATGAAGTTAACAAATTTAATCGTTTTTCTCTTGGATTTAGACGTAAACAGAATAACCAAGTAAAGATGAAATAATTAAACAGAAAATTAGATAGATAAGTGATATACAACAATTAAATAAAAGACTAAATGGTGTGAACATGCATTTTTGTATTTTTGTTTAATATTAATTAAAGCGAGGGAATTAATTAAAGAAAATAAAATGTTTTTTAAAGTTTTTACTTTTATATGTTTTTTAATATTAATATAAAGTATTTTTTAAGAATTATTAAATAATTTTAAACTAAATTAAAACTTTAAAAGTTACTAACTTAAATCTAATTAAAAAGGGAATACTAAAATTACTAAATTAATCTTAAGGTTAAACTTAATAAAAATGGTCAAATTATTTAAAAATGTTTTAATTAAATTACACCTATTTGATTAAGTTTTATGATTAAACTAAATTAATAAAATTTCAAAAAAAGGGTTAAAGAAATCAAATAGAAATAGATGTATTAAGAATCAAAGGGGGTAAAACATAAACAAATCACATGGGCCAAAGGGGTTCCAAGGGGCCTAATCAGGGGTAATCAGAAAAAGGGATGGGGGGTGTTCTAAGGAATTCGCTGGGCTTAGGCGTAAAAAAGGGGTGAGGCCCAATTGCAGATTAACAAAGTTTTTAGGGTTCTGATATTGTTTTCATTTTGGAATATGCTTAGGGTTTTGTTGAGACAGAGGCGTCGTTTGTTCATCGTTTCACTTCGTCTTCTTCGCCTTTGCCTCTGCCTGAGTTTCTTTCACCCAATGGCCACCGGTGCTTCAGTCAACTCCCTCTTCTCCAAGGTCACGTGGGCAACGGTCTACAAGGTATTGATTTTCACTTTGTATGTTTTATGCTTTTGTGTGTTTTTAGTTACTTCTGATTCCCTTTTATATTGTTCAAGGTTTGCACGATATGTGGAAGAGAAAGGAAATGAAGGGTTATACCTTTGGAGAGGAGGTGAGAAGGACCGGAGGCAACAGGGCGGCCAAGGGCGGAAGAAAAGGTGATGCGTTGCGAGCTTTTTGGTAACCCTGGTACTCTGTACTCTTTGTCTCTCTTTTTTGTTGGGTTTAAACTCTTTTCTTCTTCTCCTGCTGTCTTGATGCCTTTCCTGTATGCTTGTGTTGGATGCCTTCTTATTTGCCAATGAAGAAATCTCTTCTGAGGCTTTTGTGGCCTTACCCTAGATTGCCTTGAAACACTTCCTTTTATTTGATTGCCTCGATTGTCTCTGATGCTTGCCTTTTTTACTGCCCTGTGATGAATCTTCTGAGGGCCCTAGTGATGAATTCTTTAGACTTCTTTATCTCCTTCTGGTTGCCTCTTGGAACACTTGTTAAGGTTGCCTTTGTATGCTTGAGATGTTGGCTTGTGAATGCTTGAATGTTGTGTTTGACAGCCCAATGATGAAGAAATTCTGAGGGCTTGTGGTTTTTGACTTATTTAGACAAAGGTTTGGATGGATCTGGTTTTTTTGTTTCAGCAGGTTTGGCCTTGGATAGGTTTACTGGTTAGGCTTTGAAATGGTTATGTTTTGCTGTTGGTCATGGCTTTCATGGTTTAACAGGATATACTAGTTTTGGGGCTTAAGGCTTTTGCTTGACAAGTTTTTGTTTAGGCTTCAGGCAGGTGGAAGGTTTGACATGGTTTAAAGTTTTTGGTGATGGCTTTGGCTAGGCAACAAGTTTGTGCAGGTTATGTTGGGCATATGCTGGTTGTGCAGGTTATGGCCTTGGATAGGCAACAGGTTTGTGCAGGTTATGGCCTTGGATAGGCAACAGGTTTGTGCATGTTATTAGGCTTTGACAAGGTTTAAAGGTTTTATGGTTTAGGCCATATTGGTTGAGGCTTTTCTGGTTTTCTGGTTAGGCTGGACAGTTTTGTGTTTAACTGATTTTTTTAGGCCATGGTTTTGGTTTTGAGATAGCAGGTTCTTGAGGTTTTGTTTTTGGTACTTTGAGAATTGGCTTCTTGTATTTGTTTGACAGTTTTGTTTTTGAAGGCTTGAAAAACAGGTTATCAACTCTCTCCACTTTTTTGAAGGGTTTGTTGTTGTTATAACCGTTAGTTGGCCTTGAGGTTTATGTTACAGGTTATGTATATTTTTAACTATATTTTTTTTTGGATACCTCTGCACACTACTGCTTCATTCAGTTTGTTTGTATCCTTTTTCCATGCTTTCCTTTTCTTGACTGTGTTACTGCTGTTCTGTTTTATATCCCTTTTTTGCCTAAGCCCAAAACCTGTAAACCCACACTCTTTCTCTCTTCTCTCTCCTTAGTACAGTTTGACATTAAAATGTGATGTTATGTACTTGGTTCTGAAAAAGCATAAGCTGGAAAATGATGAAAATTAGAAATATACTTTGCTTGCATATTTGGTTTTAAAACTGCACATTACAGTATGGGAGCCTTTGTATTTTGACTTCTTCCCACATGTTGGATAGTTTACGTTGCATATTGGCTTTGAAAATGTAACTTGACTTGCATAGGCTGTTTTGCTTTTGAAATATGCAATGGATTTTGAAATATGCAGTTTTGACAAAAAATGAATTTGTGCATATTTAAACTTGTGCATTCATATTTATCAATAAAATTCATCCCTTTTTGTGAACTGGGGGAAATCCCGTGATTTGCAAAGAGGGTAAAAACTGATTCCAGCCGTTTTCTTTTAATGATGAACGCTAAATTAATTTTCTGATTTTAATTATATATTCATTTCTGACTTTTTCTTTTAATTCTTTGCAGGTAAAATCAAATGAGCAAACAAAGAAGTATTGGATAGAAGATGAAGATTTAGAACTTAGAAAAAATTAGGATAGTTTTTATTTTACTTTAAACATTTGTAAAAATTATCATTGTAAATACTTTGTAAATAGATACAGTATTTAAACAACAATTGTACCAATTAGAATAAAGTGAATAAAACTCCAATATTTTACCAGTTAATTCTTTTCTTCTTTCCAATTATTTATTTTATCATTTATAATTCTTTAAATTATATAATAACTGAAAATCAATTCCAATTATTTAAATTTAGAATGATAAATAATTAAATAAACATCATTGATCAATTGACTTCTCTTCAATTATTTACTTCGTTATTTATAATTCTTCTAAATTATAATAACTGAAAATAAAATTTCAATTATTTAAACTTAGAATAATAAATAATTAAATAAACATTGTTTGATCAATTAATAAACTTCTTTTCAAATATTTACTTTACTATTTATAATTCTTTAATTTATATAATAACTGAAAATAAGTTCCAATTATTTAAATTCAGAATAATAAATAATTAAATAATCATTGTTTTAGCATTGATCGATTAATAAATTTAGCGTTTCAAAAATAAACAGCTCTTGACTTGAAAAAGTTATGAATTTAAAATCTGCTTTGAAAATTGATAAAAATAGGTCAAAACACTTGCAATGTAATGATGCAGATGGGAGATGGTATCTTAGGTCAAAATTTGGGGTACAACAGGTACCACCATGGACGGATCCATTTGAAGGCATACCGCGGCTTTAGCCACACCAATTTTTTTTCTTTTTTCTTACACACACACACACACACACACACACACACACACACACACATATATATATATATATATATATATATATATATATATATATATATATATATATATATATATATATATATATATATATATATATTTCCATGTCATATAAGTTTATAAAAAATTTCAGACTGACTTGTCTTGATGCATCAAGACAAGTCAGTCTGAAATTTTTTATAAACTTATATGACATGGAAATATATATATATATATATATATATATATATATATATATATATATATATATATATATATATATATATATATTAATTTCTCATTTTTTCTTCTTCTCCTAATGTTATAAAAATTAAACCAATTATCAAATTGATTAAGGTGGGTTATTGGTTTATAGGTCGAATAACTGAGTTAGTGGTCAAACAACATGACTAAATCGGATTAAATCAGATAATTCAATTGGATAAATTGGATAACTCTATTTAATAAATTGGCCACTGTAACAAAACTATATAATTATTAAACCGATATGAGATTCTGGTATGACAAAACTCAGATGTCATATGACATATTGGGACATCTGATCTGAACAAAACAAACAGGGAAGGTATAGACAGTCAAAGTAGTACTGAAAAGAAATAAACAACACACATGAATTGCTAACCCAGTTCAGAGCAACTCTCATACTCTGGGGGCATACCAAGCTAGGGACAAATCCACTATGATGATATCAATTCATAGACCCTACAACAAGCATACCAGTTTACGGCCTACTCACTTAATCACTACCCGTGCTATATTTCTACCTAAGACTCACCTAGGTATGAGGACCTCCTCAATCCCTCATCAATCACAGACAATAATTGGACAATAACACAGGAAGACACACTTCCATGACAACAAAACAGAAGACACACTTCCATGACAATACATAGTTAATACCTAAAGCTAAACTCCAACATTTACAACTTAACTCCTAACTAAGAACAATAACCTGGAGTTTCTTAAAAGCTTCCTCCAAGAATAATACTCAACTCATTACTTCATAGCTTATGAGTAAGAACAATAACAGAGATAACAACTCTGTAACACAGTCCAACTCACATGTCGAGTGGATCACCAACTCTCCTAGAGTGTGGCATATACACAACCCCTAATGATTAATTTCGACTGGTAAAAATCCTAAGTTATAATGCTTTTATTTATAACCTATCTCCCAACTGGATTTGGACCTTCAATCACAGCTCATAAGCTGATACAGTTCTGTAGAAGATTTTGCATAACAATAGGTCTTCAATAAAATCTTCCTAATTTATCTCTATAATTAGAAAGTGCATATTCTTCAATATTATTCTTGATTGTTCTTTGACCTTGTGATACGGTGGGAGAACTGACTTGAGGTTTTGCGTTTGTTTTCGCAAATGTTTCGGTTGAGCAAGAGTCGCCACCGACTTTTTATTTTATCCTAAGGAAAGGTTAAAAAGCACAGCAAAAACCTTTGAGATGTTTTCTTGGGTTCGGGGAGTAGATTATAGAAAGGGAAGATATTAGCACCCTTTCTATCCATGGTTATCCATGGGCTCTTAGTTACTTGCTTAGATCAACTTGCCTTAATTTTCAATTGTTTGAAATGGTGCTTTGTGTGTGTGGGTTTGAAAATGTTTTGAAAAGAAACCAATGTGGTGGCAACCTTTGTAATGATCCATGTTGGGATGTATACAAAGGTGTATGTCTTTTGAAAAGGTTTTCAATGTTTTTGAAAGTTGTTTTGAAAGTGTAGTGATGTGTGTTTTGAAAAGAATAGGCAAGTGTTTTGTTTTGCAAGTTGGCAAGTAATCAAGAGCTATCTACCCTAAATTTCTCAAAGATCTTTGCTATGTTTTAACCCTTTTAACAATTTTGTTCCACCATTGTATTTGGTGGACAATCTTGTGTAAGGATGTGAAAGGGACGGGCGCGGGTCATCGTTTAGACCATGATTGCAATGGTGCCAAGTATCTTTGGGCAATTTTTCCTTTAAGGGACTTGATCATTTTTAGGCAACTTTCGAAAGCGTCATCGAGGGACTATGATCATTTGATTGTTTTGTTTTAGCCCAATGATACCTAACATGCAATATGGCCCATTATTGAAGGCAACAAGTGGAATACCCTAGGGGTGCAAGTGTGATTAGTGTTTTCCATTTTCATGCTTGTTTATCTTGAATTTAGGTCAAACTATTTTTGTTAATTGATTTGCATACAAACCCTAATTCTATCATGGCATATTTAGAAAACTTTAAAGTGCGAAAAATAAAGTTCCTAAGTTATTACAACACAATATATGGGAAGGGGGGTACAAATGTTCAAATGGGGGTATTTTGACAAGAATTAAAACCCTAGACTATTACAATCCACATGGAATTTACAAGGTAATTATTTACACAATATTCAAATAAAATAAAGTAAAATAAATATGCAAAATGCAAAAAGGTTTTTTCATATGTATGTAAATAGTATTTATCATGTATCTAATAAACAAAATAAAATTAATTAATTTTTGGTATTTTTATACATTTAGGGCAAAAACCCTAATTTTACAAATAAAAGTATTTATTGTATAATATATGCAATATTTATTAATTATTTACAAAAAATAAATAAAAGAGAAGTATACTTGTCAAAAAGGTATTTTTAATGTTGAATATTAATAAAAATAAAAATATATATTTTGTATTTTTTTAACCTAAGTATACTAATAAATATATATGTATTTGTATTATTTACTAAATATATTAAATATGTACAAAAAAATAAAATATTTAATATTATTAAAAAAAAAGTATATTTTTTATACAATGTTTTCAAGAGATAACATAAAATAAAAATCAGAAATAAAATATATATGCATTATTTTTTTAGTTATTTTAAATAATAGTATTTATGTATTATTTATGTACAAAACTAAAAGAAACAAAATAAATGTCAAAAAAATGCAAAAAAAATGTGAGAAAAATAATTTTAATGTTTTTTTCATGTTTAGACAAAAATATAAAAACAAAATCAAAAGGAAAAAATCAGAAATAACAAAGATATCTCAAAATGGGCCAGGGGGGTGCAACTGTAAAAGCATGGTGTGAAAAGGGAAAACATTTCAGGCCCAGCCCAGAACCTGTCTTCTTCAACCTCCAGCAAGCCTTGTTCAAAAAACGCGCGTTTTGCACATTGATTCAAACATCCTGATTCTTGGACTTTCAGCACAAACTCATAACATGAAAGATGTCAAGCATCAAGCCACGATTCCATACATATAAAAAACTCATCTTAACTCTCAGAAATGAGAGAGAATTTCTCCATTCCTAATTCTAAACCTAACTTTTTATCAATGTTCAGAACTCAAATTCTCATAGCACAGGCAAAATAAATGGAAAGTAAAGATATGTATAGCTTCAGGGACATGAGCATGACATTTTTCATTCACAAACTTAGATCTAACTCTCCCTACATTGAGAGATAGAAGTTCATGAACTTACCTGTTCAGTTGGAATCGTGTCTGGCAATGGAGGAGCTTTCAGGGCAAGATAATGATTTGGATAGCTTGCTTGATGTCCAGGGATGCTATTCCAACCTTTAGTTTGCTTGGAAACCAAGAGAATCGTGTTATGGCACTTCAACTGCAAAACAGAAAAATGAAAATGGTGATATTGGTTAGGGGTGTTACAGTCTGCTTCTAATGCTTTGGACAATTTGTATGGATGGTAGGGAAAGTGTTTGAAGTGTTTTTGGCCAAGGTGCACGATGGAAATGAACTATGGAAGTCCAACTGCAGCTTATGCCCTGTTTTTGCAGATTTAGGGTGATTCTGTGTTTGAGAAGGCAATGGAGATGGTTGGCTCGTGTTTTGGGTCAAGGTGGTTGTTTAGAATGTGTTTTACAAGTTTTCTTAAGCTTGTCTATGCTGAGATGAGAGATGGTCTATGTTATGCAAGTTTTCTTCACACTTAAGCAACCAAAATGTCAAGTGGTGTTCTAGACTGATGCAGGCCCCCAATCTATGCTGCAACCTTTCCCCTTGATCAGTGTGTTTTGCTTCTGAACTTGTGCCCAAAGATATGGCCTTGTACTTCTTGATTTGCAACTTTGACATAAAGCTCATCTTTTCTAAAATGGATAATTTGCTTTTTCTACTTATGGCTTTATTTTGTATACAATGCTTGAACACATAAAATAAGGTCTTGTCACAATGAGTTAGCATTAAATTTATGAGTGCAAATGGGATATAGGACCTGTAATCAAGTTGTGCAAGCTGATTTGAAAATTGCCTAAGTGTATGAACATGTAAATTGGCCTAAAACAAAGTGAGTTTTTCCCAACTTGCCAAATTCGATTCTCCCTAACCATGAGGTTGTTTGATGAGTTCTTGGACATTTTGGAAAGATTGGAATGTGTACTAAAACCCATCTTTGTAATGCAAATTGAAATTCCAAGTGGAAGCATGTGAAAAGTGGTCTTGAAGTTAGGCAAAAATCCTGCCTAAAATGGTTCAAAATTTCTCTAAGTTAAGAATGGTTTGGTACCCTTGTTCCAAAAATTGTAACTTGAGCTACAAGCTTCTTTTGAGGAAACTTTGTGAACCAAAGTTGTAGATTTTGCAATGGAATACAACTTTCATGTTTTGACTTTTCCTTGAATCCAAATGCATCTTGATGAGAAAGTGGGACAAAGTTAGGAAAAAATTAGGGTTTTTCATAACTTAGAAAAATTCTAAGTTATGAAAAATCTTCATTTCAAACCCTAATTTGCAATTCTTGATTTCTTGATGAACAAGTTTCATGATTTGGCATGTTTTGATGAAAAATGAATCTTGACACTTGATTTTGACCAAAAAGTCAAAGTTTGACTTTTCAGTATACAGTCAAAAATTGATCAATTGACTGGAAAATTCAACTGTCAATCTTGTGCATTTGGGATCTTTTGAAATTGTTGAACATGTCAAGACAATTACATTGAGTCCTTGAGTCCATATGTGAGCTTGGTTTGCCATTGGCTTGGTCAAACAGTCAAAAATTGCCTTTGTGCAGTCAAAACCCTAAAAATGACCATTTTGCCCTTTTGGTGATCTGATCAAATTTCTTGTGGAATTGTGATCCAAACTTGATCAAGTGGTCCATATGAGTTCATAATGTTGATGTGGGTCAATTTTCATGAGGTTTGACTTTCAATTGGCCACAGTTGACTTTTTCCCCAATACAGCTGATTTCTAGGTCAACTGTCCAATTGACTGGGCAAAGATTGGAATCAAGGCTCGAAACTTGGTATGGATAAACTTGGGAGTCCAACATGAAGCATGAAAGTCATCTTAGGCATTTTAGGTCAAAATATCTTTGTGCAAACACAAACCCTAATTTGGGTCAACAGTGCTAGGAGAGGTCTTGCAGAGGAAACCCTAACTGGATCTTGAGCTCCAAGGGCCTTGTGATGAGAAAATGTTGAGAGAAATGGGAGGGCAAATTTTGGGGTACAACAGTTGCCCCTGTTCAATCTTCTTGAACCTGAAGAGTTAGATTGGCAAGTTTGCCTTTCGTGACTCGAGGGTAAAAGGAGATTGGACACTAGAGTGCCCTGAAATTTGCACTCGCATGCTGGAGTATCAGCAATGTGATGCCGGGAATGGGCTTATAGATGCCATTTGGAGAGATGGTGGATAGGGAGATGGGCTTATAGATGCCATCTGAAGGCGTGACAGAACCTTGTCGGGGATGGGCTTATAGATGCCATTTGGGAATGTTGATCGCATAAGAGATTCCTTAGTGAGAAACTTGCATGTTTTGAGAAAGACAAATGTTTTCCTGGTTTGTTACAGGTGTTGATCTTCAATCTCCTCATGCAGACATGCCCTGGCTAGATACAGGTTTCGAGTCTACAATTGGTTGCTCGTAGATATGCCCTGGCTAGATACAGGTATTGAATCTGGAATTAGTCGTCAACAGATATGCCCTGGCTGGATACAGGAATCGAATCTTCAAACTCTTCAGATGTGCCCTGGCTAGATACAGGAATCGAATCTGGAATTAGTCGTCAACAGATATGCCCTGGCTGGATACAGGAATCGAATCTTCAAACTCTTCAGATGTGCCCTGGCTAGATACAGGAATCGAATCTAGAATTAGTCGTCAACAGATATGCCCTGGCTGGATACAGGAATCGAATCTTCAAACTCTTTAGATGTGCCCTGGCTGGGTACAGGAATCGAATCTGGAATTGTGACAGTTGAAGGTAGTCGTCTTTTGGATTGTCCTTTTCCCTGAAAAAGGCAAAACATCAGTTGTATGCAATGTCATGATGTATGAAATGCATGATGTCATGATGCTCAAAATGAGATAGCGTTGTATGCACTTTATCATGTATGTAAGCAAGATGTATGAAATGTGAAATGTTTATGAATGTATTTTCGTCTAGGAAAATAAATCCTTGACGACCGGCTGGGCAATTAAATCCTGGGCTGACGTTGAAGAGTAGAGTTCTTCGTTTCCTCCGGGGATGATGGTTGCAAGAATACACCGGTAGGAGAAGATGACTCCGTTAGGGAATAAACTTGTTGGAGAGATTACTCTGAGGGGAAATACTCTGTGGGAAGAGATACTTTGCTGAAGTTTGATGAGAGCTCCGCTGAGGATTTCGATGATGGACTCCGCTGGGGATAACAATGATAAACTCCGCTGGGGATGACGATGATAAACTCCGTTGGGGATGACGATGATAAACTCCGTTGGGGATTGTGTTGGTAAGTTATGTTGGGGAACTTTGATGAACTCCGCTAGGGATTGGAAGAACTTCGCCGAGGACGGTCTTCCGTGGTAATTAGCTGAGGATAACCCAGTTATAAGCTCTGGTGAGGAATAACTTTGAATAAAATCTGGGAGAGACGCCCGTACTCTGCAGGGGATAAGCTTCCAGAATCTACTGGGGATAAGCTTCAGGACCTGCGGGGGATATGGATTCCAACTTTCCTGGGGAAACTTCTCGGACTATACTAGAAAATGGTTCCACTGGGGTGCCTGTATTCCGTCAGGGAACAATCTTAGATCAAGACTGTCGGGGATGCTTGCTGAGGAATGCCTATACTCTGCTAGGGAATGTTGATATCTTCTGGGGATACCTAGCTTCCTTTAGGCTGGCCGTAGACTAACTCTGCTGGAGGAGAGTATTGCTGACTTGCTAGGGGAATAGGGTGCCTGCTGTAGGGCTGATGATAGACTAACTCCTCCTGGGGAGAGTATTGCTGAATCTTGTCTTACTCTGTGGGGAGTTGAGGCAACTTGGTCATATTCTTCAGTCGAACCTACCTTGGTACCTTGGCGGACAAAGCAACTAGACTGCCTGGACAATTCTACATTGCCCCTGTTTCTGATGTCACCTGTAATCAGTCTTTTGTTTCGTATGCAAGTATTTATGAATTAGAAATTTAATGTCAAATGCATATATCAAAAATGAACATTGGACGTTCTTCGCAAGACAAAACAGAAAAAGGAAAAACAATTGGCAATTTGTCTGAAAAGTGTATTTGTATTGATTTTTGAATTTGCCTGTAAATTAGGCGTTTATGTACAAGAGGCTGACGTCCTAGTAAGAGAACGCCGCCGAATAAAAGAGTTTATACAATTTTGTGAAAAAGGGAAGACAAAACAACTATGTGAAAAGAATAATCCCACTGGGTTCCAACTCTGCTATCGTCTTTATATCTTCGAGCGTCTCATCACTTTGCTGCTCAGTTGACGATGAAGCTGATTGATCGATGCCGTTTGAACTTGACAGTTGATACCGGATTCTGGATGCGAAGTGATCCAATGAGACATAGTGTTACGCTTTATCTCTAACTTTTGCCTGGACCGCCCTTTCGGGTTTTCAGTCCACCGGGATACCCATTTTTGCCCAAGCCGCCTTTTCAGGTTTTCGACTTACCGGGTGTACATATTCTTTTCATTTCATCCCTTATTTTGCCCGAACCCTTTTGGTTCGCCGGGAAGCCCTTATTTTTGCCTAGGTATGTCAACCTAGCGGGTCTTTTATTCATGCGTAGTATCTTTTTACTATGTCTGCATTGGCGGGGTGAGGAAGGTCGTCACCATCCATGGTGGTTAGAATCATGGCTCCTCCTGAGAACACATGTTTAACCACAAATGGCCCTTCGTACGTAGGGGTCCATTTGCCCCTGGGATCACTTTGAGGAAGGATGATGCGTTTGATTACCAGGTCCCCAACTTGATACTCTTGTGGTCTGACTTTCTTGTTAAATGCCCTGATCATCCGTTTTTGGTACGTCTTGCCATGACAGATAGCGGTGAGTCTCTTTTAGTCAATTAGGTTTAATTTATCAAGTCGAGTCTGGATCTAGTCATCTTCGCTCAAGTCTGCATCCTTCATTATCCGGAGAGAGGGTATCTGGACTTCAATCGGTAAGACTGCCTCCATACCGTAGACCAAGGAAAAGGGTGTTGCCCCGGTTGACGTCCGTGCTGAGGTACGGTACCCATGAAGAGCAAATGGTAACATCTCGTGCCAATCTTTGTAGGTCACTGTCATCTTCTGCACAATCTTCTTGATATTCTTATTTGCTGCTTTGACAGCTCCATTCATCTTCGGCCGGTAAGGAGAAGAGTTGTGGTGCTGTATCTTGAATTGTTCGCAGAGCTCAGTGATCATCTTGTTGTTAAGATTGGTACCATTGTCCGTAATGATTCTTTCTGTGACGCCATACCGACAGATCAGGTTATGCCGAATGAAACATGCCACGACGCTCTTGGTCACGGTGGCGTAGGAAGCTGCTTCCACCCACTTCGTGAAGTAATCAATTGCTACCAAGATGAAGCGATGCCCGTTGGATGCCGTCGGTCGGATCTCGCCGATCATATCTGTAGTTGTTTAGTTATTGGCTTGCATTTTTGGTAAAACCAAGTGTGTGTGTGTGTGAATGTCATGACTGATGTCATAACATTCTAGTTTAGTATGTACTGATTCATTAGGTACCTTTGCAGAAAAATATTGTCATACAGGTGCTGCTGTTTATAAGTGTGTATCTGAGCATTTTGCAAAAAGATCACATTTACCTAAATTAGTAGACAGGTTTTCAGATGTCATAACAGATGTTAAGACATCCTGTCTGAACTAACAGTTTTGCAGTTTGGGTAATTCTAAGTGTTTTCAGGATTATGACTCAGTCTTTCCTGAACAGAAAATCTCGTGGACTTGGGGTTAACCTAGCTCAATCCTAACCTGGTTGATAAAGTCCTGTGACCTAGTCTTAAGGTCAAACGGAATTAACCCTAGCTTTTTGTGGAAACCCTAACTGAAGATGCAGCTGCTATATATTCAACAGAGCTGCAGTTTTGGAAGCATCCCTTTTTGACAGAAGATCTTTTAGAAGCTGTATAGTTTTAACTATTGTAATCCAAGCAAATATCATTGTGATAAGTGACTTGGAATAGGATTTAATTTGTAAGGGTTTTGTATCACTCAAAGCTTTGAAGCAAGAGTGTTTTTGTGCCTCTTGACTGAAGCTTTGAAGCAAAGTCAAGTTAGGTTTATGTATCACTCAAAGCTGTGAAGCAAGAGTGTTTGTGTTGCTTGATTAAAAAGCTGTGAAGCATAATCAAGTGTATGTTTTGAAGAGTGTCTTCATCAATTCATTAGTCAAATTGTTTTATGTATCACTGCTGTGATTGAGGGGGAGTGAGTAGGAACTCAGGTTTAAGTTGTACTTAGATTGAAGTTGCATTGGGTAGGTCTTAAGTGAAGGAGATAAACTGGTTGGTTTATTCCTGAATTAATATCTCTTATAGTGGATTTCCTCCCTGGCTTGGTAGCCCCCAGAGTAGGTGTTGTTGCACACTGAACTGGGTAAACAATTGACTGTGTTCTTTACTGCTTTCTTGTATTTACTGTCTTATAGAAAGTCAGATACGGTGTCATAACATTGAACGTGACATTGAGTATCTGCAGCCAGAATTTCAATATCAATGCCCCACATTGCAAAAGGCCAAGGTGCCGTCAGGACGTTCAGAGGAACCGGAGGGATGTGCACCTTATCAGCATAGATCTGGCACTTATGACATGTCCGAGAATGTTGGTAACAGTCGGCTTCCATTGTGGACCAGAAATATCCTGCCCGAAGGATTTTCTTTGCCATGGTATGTCCACTGGAATGTGTTCCAAATGTACCCTCATGTAGTTCTACCATGATCTTCTCTGCTTCAGTCTTATCCACACAACGCAGTAAAGTTGAATCATGGTTTCGTTTGTAGAGAATGCCATTGCTGAGGAAGAATTTTGCCGCAAACCTTCTCAGGAACTTCTTGTCATTGACCGATGCGCCTTCGGGGTATTCTTGAGCTTCCAAATATCTCTTCACCTCATGATACCAGGGTTTTTCGGTTACCTCTTCGGCCTCAAGATCGCAGCAGTATGCAAGTTCGTCCAATTTCCAGATAATGATTCGGGGAGCCTCATTGTCCCATTTGACTTTGAACATTGAAGACATCGTAGCTAGTGCGTCCGCTAACTGATTCTCCTCTCTTGGGAAGTGTTCAAAAGTTATCTCTTCAAAGTGGGGAAGCAAAGTCAACACATACTCCTTGTAAGGAATAAGATTTGGGTGTTTCGTATCCCACTCGCCTTTGATCTGATTGATCACGAGAGCGGAATCTCCGAAGACACTCAGAAACTTGATCCTTAAGTCGATTGCAGCTTGAAGACCCATGATACATGCCTCATATTCTGCCATGTTGTTGGTGCTGTTGAAACACAGTCGGGCGGTGAGTGGAGTATGAGTACCTTTAGGGGATATGATCACAGCGCCGATGCCATTACCCAAAGAGTTCGAGGCTCTGTCAAAATGCATAGACCATCGGGATCCTTCCTCAGGTCCTTCATCCGGTCCAGGTACTTCACAATCAGTTACTATCATGATATCTTCGTCTGGAAATTCAAAGTTCAAAGACTGGTAATCATCCACAGGTTGGTGTGCCAAATGGTCTGCCAATACACTTCCCTTGATTGCCTTTTGAGTTGTGTACTGGATGTCATATTCCGTCAAGATCATTTGCCATCTTTCTATTCTTCCAGACATAGCGGGCTTTTCGAATATGTACTTGATTGGATCCATTTTTGAAATCAACAGAGTAGTGTGAGTCAACATATACTGTCTTAGCTGGCGAGCAACCCATACCAGAGCGCAGCAAGTTTTCTCGAGCAGTGAGTACCGGGTCTCACAGTCGGTAAACTTTTTGCTCAGGTAATAAATAGCGTGCTCTTTTCGGCCAGACTTGTCATGCTGCCCCAGCACACACCCCATCGAGTTGTCAAGTACTGTCAAGTATAGTATTAGAGGTCTCCCTTCAACTGGAGGCATAAGAATGGGTGGTTCTTGGAGATACTCCTTTATCTTTTCAAAAGCGGCCTGACATTCATCGTTCCAACGTACTACTTGATCTTTCTTCAACAACTTGAAGATTGGTTCACAGGTAGCAGTTAGATGCGAGATGAATCGGGCAATGTAATTCAGTCGTCCTAGAAAGCCTCGGACTTCTTTCTCTGTCTTGGGAGTCGGCATCTCTTGTATGGCTTTCACCTTGGCAGGGTCCACTTGAATACCTTTATCGCTTACAATGAAACCTAGCAATTTTCCAGACCTCACCCCAAAGGTGCATTTGTTTGGGTTCAACCTCAGCTTGTATAACTTCAGTCGGTCAAACAGCTTCCGCAGATGGTCAAGGTGTTCCTCCTCAGTTTGAGATCTCGCAATCATATCATCGACGTATACTTCAATCTCATGGTGGATCATGTCATGAAATAAAGCAACCATGGCACGTTGGTAGGTTGCCCCAGCATTTTTCAACCCAAAAGGCATGACCTTGTAACAGAAGGTGCCCCACTGAGTGACAAAGGTAGTCTTTTCCATATCTTCCGGAGCCATCTTGATCTGATTATACCCTGAGAAACCATCCATGAAGGAGAACACCTTGTGTTGAGCAGTATTGTCAACAAGAACGTCGATGTGAGGCAGAGGGAAATCGTCCTTCGGGCTAGCCCTGTTCAAATCCCTGTAGTCAACACACATTCTGACTTTACCATCTTTCTTCGGCACCGGAACCATGTTGGCCACCCACTGAGGATAAGAAGTCACTGCTAGAAACCCGGCATCAAATTGTTTCATAACCTCAGCCTTGATTTTCTTAGACATCTCTGGGCGCATGCGGCGGACCTTCTGTTTTACCGGAGGGCAGTCTTCCTTGGTAGGCAGACGATGAACCACAATGTCGGCATCCAAACCAGGCATGTCTTCGTAAGACCAAGCAAAGATTTCCATGTAATCATGCAGCATCTGGATCAATCGTCGCTTCACGCTGAGCTCTAGATTGGCACCAATCTTGACTTCTTTTCTATCTGTCTCCGTACCTAGATTTATCGTTTTCACTGGCTCTTCATGCGGCTGAATGGCCCTCTCTTCCTGGAGTAACAGTCTTGCGAGTTCACCAGGCACTTCACAATCATCTTCACCTTCGTCTTCGGCCAAGTTGATCGGATTTTCGAAGTCATAACTGGCAGTAGCAGAGCCGTTACCAGTGAGATCCAGAGTGGATTGGAACCTGTATAAGTGAGTGTGTGTAAATATAGCTGTTTTGCAATATATAACAAAGAAAGAAAAGAGCACAAGATTTGAAATGCAACAACGTCCAATGTTTTGATTAATGATATATGGAAATGTCATACAAAAAGCCCTCACAAATGGAGCCACGGTGCCCCGGGTAGGACACCGAGCCAATAAAAGTTTCAACATATTGTTTGTTACAAATTGAAAACAAAAGAGTTAATTACTGCGTGACAAATGTAATAGGTGTAAAATCTTTGGCCGTCCAGTTGTTCGGTCCGTTGTTGGTCGCTGGGTAGATCCAGCTGTCAAATTCCGCTTCCTCTACATCATCCTCGATAGCATTCACCCTTGGGTTGGTGATGAACACCGGAGGCTTTCTGATCCTTTCTTTGCGAACAGCCCTCTGAGCCTCTGCAGTGAAGCCCAGCCCACACTTGTCGGTCTTTTGAGTGAAGTCAGGAAGTTTACCCCAGTTTGCGCACTTGCCTTTCTCGATCACAGCCCGGGCATCCTTCAAGGAAGCCATCTTTAAAGGAAAGTCTTCTTCAACCACTGTCTCAGCTGACGCCAATGTTGGAGGTACCTCTTCAAAATGTTGAAAGGGGGTTTCAATAAACTCCCCGTCCATTTCAATATACCGGAATGAATTCAGATGGCTTACCATGTATTCCTCCTCTCCCTGCACAGTAACAATCTTCCCTTTGACAGGGTACTTGAGCTTCTGGTGTAGAGTGGATGTTACGGCCCCAGCCTTGTGAATCCAAGGTCGACCCAGCAAACAGGAATAAGATGGACGAATATCCATCACGTAGAACGTTGAGTCAAAGACTTGGGAACCCACACGAATAGGAATGTCTACCTCACCGTGCACCATCCTCTTAGAACCGTCGAAGGCTCTAACAATGATGTTACTAGGCTTCAATTCCAGGCCCTCACAATCCAAACGGTCTAGGGCCTTCTTGGGCAATACATTCAGGGAAGAACCGGTGTCCACCAACACGTGTGCGAGAGTAGTGCCCCTGCATTCTATAGAGACATGCAGGGCATCATTGTGGTTCTTTCCCTTGGCGGTAAGGTCAGCATCCGAGAAACCCAAACCATTGTCAGCTGTCAAATTGGCCACACAGTCAATGAATTGATCTGCAGATGTCTCTTGCGGCACATGGGCCGTCTTTAGAAATGAAATCAGGGCCTTGGCGTGGGCTTCTGAGCACAACAGCAATGATAGCATAGAGATCTTGGAGGGGGTATGCCCCAGCTGTTCAACGACATTTAAGTCACTCTTCTTAATGATTTTAAGGATTTCCTCCATCTCTTGTTGGAAGGCTTCAACAGCAGTCTTTTTTGGTGCCTCCGTCCGGGCAGGCAAATCGGTAGCAACTTCTTTGCCCCGAGCATCAGAGGACTCTGCGGCAGTGGTAGACACAGGAACTTGATTCGGAAGGGAAACATGCACACTTGCGGGTGTGATGATAAGAGGTTTTCGGATAACTGGTGGTGCAATGTCAGGCGAGAAGAGCCTGCCACTGCGAGTAATTTTGGCGGGACCAGTGATGTTACTGATATTGGTACCGGTGTTGAACTCCTGCTTCACTCCAAGCACATACACATCTGCCCCATAGTGCCATGGGACAGCCTTGTCAGATTCATAGGGGAGAGGCCCCGGAACAGTAATGGTAATGGGTGCAACAGACATAATTTTGGCTGGATTCCTCGGAGGAGCCTTGGTAGGATTGTTGAAAATTGTGACGACAGATACTTCTTCAGCGGAAACAAATGGAACAGCGGTTTTCTTG
Source organism: Vicia faba (assembly GCA_948472305.1). Classification (NCBI taxonomy): domain Eukaryota; kingdom Viridiplantae; phylum Streptophyta; class Magnoliopsida; order Fabales; family Fabaceae; genus Vicia; species Vicia faba. Next base: position 780,034,581 of record OX451735.1, read on the forward strand.
AACAGAATCTCTTTGCTATCCATCAGGCCTTGGATGCCTGACTTCAGCAGCGGACAACCGGTAGGGGTAACAGCACACAGGAGGCAACCCTTGCTACAACCCGGAAATAAACCGGCTAGCAGTAGGTTCCTCTTAACAGTCAATAGAGGGGTAGCAACATCATTCATCGAAACAGCATACAAATCTTCCTCAACAGCATTTACTCTATGTTGGGGCATAGGAGCAGTTACAACATTTGGCCTCTCAGGCGCCTCAAACTGAATTTCCTTTGCATCAATAAGGTCTTGAACCTTATTTCTCAGGGCCCAGCAATCATCAGTAGTATGCCCGGGGCTATCAGAGTGATAAGCACAACGGGCATTTGGGTTATACTTAGGAGATGCAGTATTCACGACCTTTGGAGCTTCTCTGGTGGTCACCAAGTTGGTTGATAGCAGTTGCGGTAAGATTTGTGACAAGGTCATACTCAGCCGAGTGTATTTCCTTTTGGGCCTCTCACCCCTTTGTTGATTGTACTGCTGAGGAGCAGCAACAGGTTTTGAAATTACCAAGGCATTGACGGCTTGGCAGCGTTCTGGCTTGACTTGTCTTCTAGGACCATAGACAGCACTAGCTTCCTTCTTGAAAGGCTTCTTCTCAACACTCGCGGAGGCACCTTTCTGTATCTTTCCTGACCTGATGCCAGCTTCTATCCTTTCACCCATCAGGATCAAATCCGTAAACCCAGCGGAGGAATTACCAACCAGATGATTGAAGAATGGACCAGACAAGGTCCCTAGAAACATGTCAACCAGTTCACGGTTAGTCAAAGGAGGCTGCACCCTGCCAGCCAAATCTCTCCATTTTTGCGCATATTCTTTGAATCCTTCGCCCGTTCCTAGTGACATACCCTGAAGTTGGGTACGCGTAGGAGCGAGGTCAGAATTGTATTGATATTGTCTATAAAATGCGGTAGCCAAATCCTCCCAATGTCGGATACTGGTTCCATCTAGCTGATAGAACCACTCAAGCTGTGACCCCGAAAGGCTATCTTGGAAGAAGTGGATCCAAAGGTTTTTGTCTGCCGTGTAAGGTTGGATCTTCCTTACGTACGATCTGAGATGCAGCTTTGGACAGGAAGCCCCGTCGTATTTTGCAAAGGCAGGCGCCTTGAACTTGTGTGGGATCACCACCCCAGAAGATAAACCTAAATCTCCGAAATCCATCCCCGGCACATTTTGAATCTCCATGGCACTCAAGCGGTCCTCTAATTGCTTGTATCTGTCAGTAGTAGGAGGGTATTGTTCGTCATTGTAATCCGTCTCGTTGTTAGAGACTGCAGGACTAGGAGCCCCTCCCCCTTGGGGACTGTCTTTCTCTGCAGAGGAGGTAGCTTGATCAGCCTCATTATGGAGTGTATTCCCAAACCTGCGTCCAGTGTTGAACAACGCAGTCCTCTTATTTTTCTTCTTCTTCAGGAGCAGAGCCTTCAACTCTTGTTGACCTTGGGCCAGGCTCATGACCATCTCTTGAAACTGGGCGTTCTGGGCCTGGAGGGCCTTGATTGCTTGTTCACTGGATGATTCAGGATTCATGATGACTGTTCAAAATAAACAGCGAAGAAGATTAAGCAACCTGTAGAAAAAGGGTACCTGTTATGCATATGATGCATGAGATGCTATTTATGCAATGCATTCAAGGGTTTTAGAAATTCACAATTGTTGCAGACAAAAAAGAACGCACGTCATATTAATAAGAAGAAATTTGTTAGTACATAAATGCCCCATGGGCCAAATATTACAAAACAAACTTCTCAAGGTAAAAAGACGTTTCGCATCCTCTTTGGTGCGATGTAGGTGTTGAGGGTCTCTTGCTCATGGAGTCGGCGGGTGAGCTCTAGAACCTTCTTCTCGCTGGTGTAAAAGCTGGCTTCAAAAGTGTTCCGTTCCTCCTTGAGTTGGATCCAACTCTTTTGCATCTCCTCCCATGATGTAGGCATGTCAGGATGTAGGATGGTGTAGGGAACCTCTCCTTCTTTGACGGGCTCTTTAATCATAGGGAGAACATGAGGATAAGGCATCATTAGACTCTGGGCTCGGGCTCGTACCCACTTGAGATAAGGCTCAAGAGGGATGGAGTTCTTGTGTCCCAGTGTCTTGCTATCAACCTTGTTGGGCATCCCCCAAGCTCTGATGAATCTTTGGCGAAGTCCTTGCGCATCGTTGTCGAAGTCAAAAATTAGGTCAGGAATCAACATGTCGTGAGGACCATCTCTTCGTGTATATCCAAATTGCCTCAAAGCTAGGCAAGGGTTGTAGGTAATGCCCCCTTTAATGCCAAGTAATGGAACATTAGGGAACTCTCCACAACGATCGACGATGATGACATTTTCTCTGGACCGAGAACACCAATGTACATCAGAGTGAGTAAGAGTCATCAACCGTTGGGACCACCTTGAGCCTTGGTCATTCTTCAAGACAGATTGTGGAAGGTGCGAAATAAACCACCTTGCAAGGAGAGGAGTACAGCACATAAGAACACCCCTCTTTCTCATTGTTCGTGTGTAAAATGAGTGAAGAATGTCCCCTAGTAATGTTGGTATTGGATTTCTGGACAAGAAGATTTTGATGGCGTTGACCTCTACAAGCTGGTCAGGATTTGGGAACAGGACCAACCCATAGATAAGGAGTGCCACAATTTCTTCAAAGGCTTGTAGGTCCAATGAATTCCAACATTCTTGTGCCTTCTCAAACAAGAATTTTGCTAAGAAACCTTTGACGCCGCTTCTAGTTTCCCAATGCCCCTTGATGTCAGATGGCTGTAGATGTAGTGCTCGAGCAACATCTTCAGGCTTTGGTTCCTTTTCCATACCGTTTAAAGGTAGTTGATTGAGGATAGGAATTCTCAGGAGTTGAGAAAATTCCTCCAAAGTGGGCACCAACTGGTAGTCGGGGAAATTGAAACAGTGGTGAAGAGGGTCAAAGAACTGAAATAGCACTTTCATCATGTCCTCTTCAATGTTGGTGTTGACTAAGCTGAGCAGTCTACCATGTCTTTCACTGAAGGGAGAGCTTTCCGGAATCCTTGATGTGAGCTCCTTGAGTTGAGGAGGGATTCTCACAAGGTTGACTTGGATGGTTTTTCTGCGAGGAATTTCCATGACCTACAAAACAAGAACAAAGATGAAGATCGAAACCCTTGAAGTGGTTAGTAAATGCATATGATGCTTTATGATGTTCATGATGTATGCACAAACATATGTACAAGCAATTCACACCAAACCCTAGTTTCAGGATTGCATGGGGTTTCATAGGTAAGTACCCTCTTGAGTGTAGTTGGCTTAAAAACTTGTCCTATAAATAGTAATCGGGTTCTAAGGAGCTCAATATCACTGGATTGTTTTCATTGTTCATTGTTTTGGTTTAGCCACTTAACTAGCGACCAAAATATTCCAAGAAAACAACCCTCAATGAGTGTAGTATCGAGTATCTACCAACTTCGGACTGCACCAAAGCCGGTCATCTCACTACCCCTAATGAAAGGCCAAGATGGTCAAGTAAGGTTCTAGGTCATTAGTGCTTAGTGACATCACTCAGCGGCCCCGTACTCTCCTTGATTGAACTCAAGGGTTACCGGTACCCACAAATATGTCGCACTAATATAGCTATTGCTTCGACCGTGTCGGTATACCCCGCACAGTTTCCACAACGTATTGCTATCTATGAATGTTTCCCAAAATCCGGGTGTAGGATTGTAAACCCAAACAGGAGAGCCAAGATATAAAGCAATCAAACAAACAATTAGTCATGCAAGAGGGTGATCTAAGCCCTAAGGTTACTCCACTTTTAAGTATATCCCCAGCAGAGTCGCCAGTTCTGTGATACGGTGGGAGAACTGACTTGAGGTTTTGCGTTTGTTTTCGCAAATGTTTCGGTTGAGCAAGAGTCGCCACCGACTTTTTATTTTATCCTAAGGAAAGGTTAAAAAGCACAGCAAAAACCTTTGAGATGTTTTCTTGGGTTCGGGGAGTAGATTATAGAAAGGGAAGGTATTAGCACCCTTTCTATCCATGGTTATCCATGGGCTCTTAGTTACTTGCTTAGATCAACTTGCCTTAATTTTCAATTGTTTGAAATGGTGCTTTGTGTGTGTGGGTTTGAAAATGTTTTGAAAAGAAACCAATGTGGTGGCAACCTTTGTAATGATCCATGTTGGGATGTATACAAAGGTGTATGTCTTTTGAAAAGGTTTTCAATGTTTTTGAAAGTTGTTTTGAAAGTGTAGTGATGTGTGTTTTGAAAAGAATAGGCAAGTGTTTTGTTTTGCAAGTTGGCAAGTAATCAAGAGCTATCTACCCTAAATTTCTCAAAGATCTTTGCTATGTTTTAACCCTTTTAACAATTTTGTTCCACCATTGTATTTGGTGGACAATCTTGTGTAAGGATGTGAAAGAGACGGGCGCGGGTCATCGTTTAGACCATGATTGCAATGGTGCCAAGTATCTTTGGGCAATTTTTCCTTTAAGGGACTTGATCATTTTTAGGCAACTTTCGAAAGCGTCATCGAGGGACTATGATCATTTGATTGTTTTGTTTTAGCCCAATGATACCTAACATGCAATATGGCCCATTATTGAAGGCAACAAGTGGAATACCCTAGGGGTGCAAGTGTGATTAGTGTTTTCCATTTTCATGCTTGTTTATCTTGAATTTAGGTCAAACTGTTTTTGTTAATTGATTTGCATACAAACCCTAATTCTATCATGGCATATTTAGAAAACTTTAAAGTGCGAAAAATAAAGTTCCTAAGTTATTACAACACAATATATGGGAAGGGGGGTACAAATGTTCAAATGGGGGTATTTTGACAAGAATTAAAACCCTAGACTATTACAATCCACATGGAATTTACAAGGTAATTATTTACACAATATTCAAATAAAATAAAGTAAAATAAATATGCAAAAAGGTTTTTTCATATGTATGTAAATAGTATTTATCATGTATCTAATAAACAAAATAAAATTAATTAATTTTTGGTATTTTTATACATTTAGGGCAAAAACCCTAATTTTACAAATAAAAGTATTTATTGTATAATATATGCAATATTTATTAATTATTTATAAAAAATAAATAAAAGAGAAGTATACTTGTCAAAAAGGTATTTTTAATGTTGAATATTAATAAAAATAAAAATATATATTTTGTATTTTTTTAACCTAAGTATACTAATAAATATATATGTATTTGTATTATTTACTAAATATATTAAATATGTACAAAAAAATAAAATATTTAATATTATTAAAAAAAAAAGTATATTTTTTATACAATGTTTTCAAGAGATAACATAAAATAAAAATCAGAAATAAAATATATTTGCATTATTTTTTTAGTTATTTTAAATAATAGTATTTATGTATTATTTATGTACAAAACTAAAAGAAACAAAATAAATGTCAAAAAAATGCAAAAAAATGTGAGAAAAATAATTTTAATGTTTTTTTCATGTTTAGACAAAAATATAAAAACAAAATCAAAAGGAAAAAATCAGAAATAACAAAGATATCTCAAAATGGGCCAGGGGGTGCAACTGTAAAAGCATGGTGTGAAAAGGGAAAACATTTCAGGCCCAGCCCAGAACCTGTCTTCTTCAACCTCCAGCAAGCCTTGTTCAAAAAACGCGCGTTTTGCACATTGATTCAAACATCCTGATTCCTGGACTTTCAGCACAAACTCATAACATGAAAGATGTCAAGCATCAAGCCACGATTCCATACATATAAAAAACTCATCTTAACTCTCAGAAATGAGAGAGAATTTCTCCATTCCTAATTCTAAACCTAACTTTTTATCAATGTTCAGAACTCAAATTCTCATAGCACAGGCAAAATAAATGGAAAGTAAAGATATGTATAGCTTTAGGGACATGAGCATGACATTTTTCATTCACAAACTTAGAGCTAACTCTCCCTACATTGAGAGATAGAAGTTCATGAACTTACCTGTTCAGTTGGAATCGTGTCTGGCAATGGAGGAGCTTTCAGGGCAAGATAATGATTTGGATAGCTTGCTTGATGTCCAGGGATGCTATTCCAACCTTTAGTTTGCTTGGAAACCAAGAGAATCGTGTTATGGCACTTCAACTGCAAAACAGAAAAATGAAAATGGTGATATTGGTTAGGGGTGTTACAGTCTGCTTCTAATGCTTTGGACAGTTTGTATGGATGGTAGGGAAAGTGTTTGAAGTGTTTTTGGCCAAGGTGCACGATGGAAATGAACTATGGAAGTCCAACTGCAGCTTATGCCCTGTTTTTGCAGTTTTAGGGTGATTCTGTGTTTGAGAAGGCAATGGATATGGTTGGCTCGTGTTTTGGGTCAAGGTGGTTGTTTAGAATGTGTTTTACAAGTTTTCTTAAGCTTGTCTATGCTGAGATGAGAGATGGTATATGTTATGCAAGTTTTCTTCACACTTAAGCAACCAAAATGTCAAGTGGTGTTCTAGACTGATGCATGCCCCCAATCTATGCTGCAACCTTTCCCCTTGATCAGTGTGTTTTGCTTCTGAACTTGTGCACAAAGATATGGCCTTGTACTTCTTGATTTGCAACTTTGACATAAAGCTCATCTTTTCTAAAATGGATAATTTTCTTTTTCTACTTATGGCTTTATTTTGTATACAATGCTTGAACACATAAAATAAGGTCTTGGCACAATGAGTTAGCATTAAATTTATGAGTGCAAATGGGATATAGGACCTGTAATCAAGTTGTGCAAGCTGATTTGAAAATTGCCTAAGTGTATGAACATGTAAATTGGCCTAAAACAAAGTGAGTTTTTCCCAACTTGCCAAATTCGATTCTCCCTAACCATGAGGTTGTTTGATGAGTTCTTGGACATTTTGGAAAGCTTGAAATGTATACTACAACCCATCTTTGTAATGAAAATTTAAATTCCAAGTGGAAGCATGTGAAAAGTGGTCTTGAAGTTAGGCAAAAATCCTGCCTAAAATGGTTCAAAATTTCTCTAAGTTAAGAATGGTTTGGTACCCTTGTTCCAAAAATTGTAACTTGAGCTACAAGCTTCTTTTGAGGAAACTTTGTGAACCAAAGTTGTAGATTTTGCAATGGACTACAACTTTCATGTTTTGACTTTTCCTTGAATCCAAATGCATCTTGATGAGAAAGTGGGACAAAGTTAGGAAAAAATTAGGGTTTTTCATAACTTAGAAAAATTCTAAGTTATGAAAAATCTTCATTTCAAACCCTAATTTGCAATTCTTGATTTCTTGATGAACAAGTTTCATGATTTGGCATGTTTTGATGAAAAATGAATCTTGACACTTGATTTTGACCAAAAAGTCAAAGTTTGACTTTTCAGTATACAGTCAAAAATTGATCAATTGACTGGAAAATTCAACTGTCAATCTTGTGCATTTGGGATCTTTTGAACTTGTTGAACATGTCAAGACAATTCCATTGAGTCCTTGAGTCCATATGTGAGCTTGGTTTGCCATTGGCTTGGTCAAACAGTCAAAAATTGCCTTTGTGCAGTCAAAACCCTAAAAATGACCATTTTGCCCTTTTGGTGATCTGATCAAATTTCTTGTGGAATTGTGATCCAAACTTGATCAAGTGGTCCATATGAGTTCATAATGTTGATGTGGGTCAATTTTCATGAGGTTTGACTGTCAATTGGCCACAGTTGACTTTTTCCCCAATACAGCTGATTTCTAGGTCAACTGTCCAATTGATTGGGCAAAGATTGGAATCAAGGCTCGAAACTTGGTATGGATAAACTTGGGAGTCCAACATGAAGCATGAAAGTCATCTTAGGCATTTTAGGTCAAAATATCTTTGTGCAAACACAAACCCTAATTTGGGTCAACAGTGCTAGGAGAGGTCTTGCAGAGGAAACCCTAACTGGATCTTGAGCTCCAAGGGCCTTGTGATGAGAAAATGTTGAGAGAAATGGGAGGGCAAATTTTGAGGTACAACAGACCTATAAAATAGCACCATATAGGATAATATAGTATCCTTAAAATATATTATGTTTTTGTGACTTAATAGAATATAATAGTCAGTTCAGCTTAGGCGCGATTTCGTATGCTCATTCATAGGACATCTGATTTGACATGTTGTTCCAGATATTGAAATACTTCAACTCAACATGTCTCAACATAAGATATGACTTCTTACTCAACCTATTCTTGTTAGCAAGTTAGCACACTCTATCTAATATATTGCTGCTATATTAGTTTTACCAAACATAATGCCGATCACATAATTCAGAGAATTAACACAATCAAACCAGATGACTCGATCTATAAAAAAAGATCACGACACCTACCGTATTTCAAAATTTAAAAATATATTAATTTTACAAGTTCATTCTTTAAATTTAAATTCTAAACATAATCATCACACACAACAAAATAGTACAAAATACAAATTAAAATAAATTTTAAACAATGTTTAATTTGAAACATAAACTGAATAACAAAATAAGTTCAGCGTCTAATAAATTTAATTTCAAAAAAGGAAAGTTATTCCAAATAAGTTTTGAACAAAGTCTACTTATATTTTAATTTTATTTTATTTAAAAATTATCAAAACGACATTGTTTTGCCTGAGAAAAAAAAACAAGCATTTAATCTGTCAGTTTTCTAAAATCTCCAATTCGTCGGTTTATACTGATTTTGGTCGGTTCTGAACAACTTTCACTATTAGCAAGTTAGCATACCCTATCTAACATATTTTTGCTATATTAGTTTTACCAAACATAATGTCAATCACATAATTCAGAGAATTAACAATCACCCCCATTTGGCTTATTTTGGCTAAAACTAATTTACATAACCTTTGAATACAAAAGTAATAACATAATAAAACAAAGGTTTAAATAATACAAAACAACAACAACCATTAAACTACAATCATCAGAAGCAGTCAGTCTTTAGTCTTCACTTTTGATAGTCTTCAGTCTTCCTTGTCTTCACATGATGTCACACCATCAATAATATGACTTTTTCATGATAGTCCAACATATTCTCCCCCCCCCCCCCCCCCCTTAAAAGTTTCCTAAGAGAATCTCAACACATATTCTCTCCCACTTTTTAGCCAAAATATGACAAAGGTTTTTAACAAGAGGTAACCACCACAATTTGTTTGATGTCGAGACATCACATTCAACATATCTTTATAGCAACTATAAACATTTCCATTCCAAACTCAAAAGCTCAGCCACCACAGACAACTCCTCTTCATGTTCAACCGAACTAATCCATTACGGCCAACACATGATGATGTTGGTTCCATAAACATTCCTCACAGGCTGAATATACTCCCCCTTAATCCATAACCACTCCTCACAGGGGGTCAAATCTTCCTCTCAAGGAGCACAAGAGAAAACTTAAGAATCACCCAACCATGTACCAGAACAACCCATTGGAAGACACATGGGACCTTACTGTTACCCCTGGGTAACTCAGAGCACAAGACACAATTGTGTTCATAACTCGAATCACAAGACACAAAAGCAAAACACTCAAACAATACCAAACAAGAATAGGACATTCTATTTGACTTTTTTTTTGCAGAAACAATTGCAAAAATTGACCTTCAAATTTATCAATATATGAACAATTCCTCTCACCCCAAGTTTTTCCAAAAGGTGACAAATAGACCTAGACCCAAACAGAACATACCCATACCCGGATAAAGGACATGAGGACTATGTTAAACAACAGACAAACACAAGACGAAGGAAGAGAAGAGAAAGACCTTAATAAATGACCAAGCAATGACATAGGAAATAATGATCCTAGACTAATTAGTGGTCTTGGTCAAGAACATAAAAAAAACAAAGACAAATGTGAAACAACCGGCTGAAAATCATCAAACAATGAAGTCGCCATCGAACGTCTTTTATCCCACATGTAGGGAAAGGTAAACATCGAGAAAACCTGAGAAGGGAGAAGTCACGGTCTTGCGACCGAGAGATTGGGTAAGGGAGTCTGTTACGCGAGGGGAAGGTATTAGCACCCCACACGCCTGTAGTACTCTACGGTATCCATTCTTGTTGTCTATCTTATGGGTGTGTTTAGTCTATGCTTACTGTTTATTATACTACTGAAAGGAATGCATGCAAAAGAAAAGAGAAAAGAATGTAGGGAAAATAAAATTGTGCTTGCTTGGGCCCTACCCCAATGCCTACGTATCCGTTTTGAGGAATCAGAGCTACCGTAGTTCGGCTCACATGTTTTTTTATTTGTTTGTGTTTTTTACGGACGAAGTTAATTCCGCCTTCTGCCGCAGCTCGACCTTTGGAGACTTATGCGTTGGCACAGAAGTAAATTAATCATGTCCCTACCTGAAAAGGTTTTTTTAAATGAAAGGTGCTCGAGCGCACAAAATGGTTTGGATTTGTTTTGTATTTTCGTTGTAGATGATGACTGATTGACCTCAAGAGAGAGATATTAGCCATTTTTCTACTTAGTCGTGAAAGGAGTCTTTGAGAATTGAACCACACCTATGCTTGAGACGAAGAACAATAAGATCGAGAAGAGACCCGCTTATCATTTCTCGTACTAAGCAAAAGCATGATTCTCATCAATAGTTTTAAAGTGTTTTGAATTTTGAAAGAAAAGAAGTTTTAGTTTTAGGCGCGTATGTTCAAAGAGAAAGAAAAGTCAAATGGGACTAGCTTACTTCTAAACCTAATGTTATCGTGCATCTGGATTTGCGATAAAGTACTGAAAAAAATAGGGTTGTGACGATACCGAACGGAGAAGGTCCGTTGCCTCTTCAAAATTGTGCAAGCGGTAAGAAAATTCTATCAAAGTTCCCTTGGGCAAGTGATTGAAGAATTCACCCCGAGCATTCCACATTGTAAGAGTTATGTCGATGCTACAAAAATCTTGACTAGAAAATGGCAATAAAAGGATTATCGAGTATGAAAAATAAAAATAGAAAAAATTCTAATCGAAATTCTAAAAAGAAATTCTAAAGAATTCTAAAATATTCTATTATTTTTATTATCAATTGAGAGGAAAAAAATTAGACTAAAAGAACAAACTAAAATAATAAAAGAAAAGAAAAAAATTAGAAGAGTTAGTGGGTATGAGCTGAATTCAGGGTATGCTGCAAGCAAAAATTAAAATGGCACCAGGCCCAACAAGAGTGAGTCCAATAAGCATTTTTTTGTGCATGATCTAAAATCTATCAAAAATTTGATGGTGGGCCTTAGGATTTTTCGGTCCATCCTTATCCATGGACTTGATTCAGCTTTTTCTTATTCAACATTATTTACTTAATATAATTATTATTACTTTGAATTAAAGAATAATAAAATAATGCAACAATTAAAAAAAAGAAAAGATATGTAAAAAATGAAAAGGGATTAGGGTTTGAGAGAAAAAAATCTCTTCCTCTCTTCTAAACAGCGCCGTGTGAACGAACTACCGCCGCCGTCTCACTCTGATCGGCCTCACGCGGCAAGTTGTGCTTCATAACTCCGATACTGTTTCATCATTGCTCATCATTTTCGCGAACTCTCTCTTGTTCGACTCTGCGATTCTCTCTTTCCATCTCTGCTTTGTCCTCTTCGGTGAATGAAACAACATTGCACCGCCATCATAGAGAAGTAGTACGCTGTTCAACATCTCTGATTTGACTTAAGGATCATCACCTTCACTCGTTTTCAACGATTCTCTTTGTCTCTCTCAAAGACGCAGCCCGCGGTGAATATTTCTTTTTAATGGCGGCAATTTCAACCTGCTACCACAATTGTTCTGATCCAAACAATTCAGACCTCAAATCAAAACCAGAAAAGAGAAGAGGAAATGTGACTTATCAGTCGGAGCTCATCCAGCGCGTCTTCAAACTTGACGAATACGACGAGAGATCCAGAGAACAGCGGATCGGGTATGTGATTCTCTCTCGATTCTTCCTCTTCTTCTCGTCTCTTCTAATTTCTGCTTTTGTTTCTGTTCGCGTCTTCGTTGTGATTCTCAGTGAATTTTGATGTCGCGACTTCTTTTTCGTTCTTGCAGAAGTATTGTGCTTGCTGCGATGTGATTCACATGATGGATCGAGGATGATGAGGCTTTGCATAACAAATGGAAGGTGATGAAGATGAAGATATTCACAGATCGATGGTGATGATGAATAATCCAGCAGTTGCGGTTGTGGAAAATGGTGCTATGTACTTGAAGATTGATTAGAAAATTGAGATGAAGTGAAGCCTTTGTTGAAGGTTGAAGATGCTTGAAGAAACGATTGCTATGAGGGTGAAGATTGCCTGATGCAGATTGAAGTTTGATGAAGATGCATATGATGATGCGAGAGATTCAAAGTTGAAGAGAACCTTGGAGGTTGATGATGACACGAAGCTGCAACAGTGTTCACGTCTTGCTGATGAAGATTGAAGCGCAGAAAATGATGATTATAAAGCAGATCGATGATTGATACTATTGTGATGCCGAGAAAAATGAGAGTGCAGAGAGGTGAAGACTGAAGATTTTTCTGGTGAGTTCTTTTGCAGTTCTTCTCTGAGATTTTCTATGAATAATTGTATCCTGTGAATAATTTCTCCCTGCTCCCAATCTGTTACATGTTTGTTGAATCCTCTCTCTCTCCCTATTCTGTCCATTTGTTATATATGTACTGGCAGTTTGTTATAGGAGGTAGTTAACAAAAATTCTGTTAGGAAGTTAAGATGTAGTTAGGAGTTTGTTACAGTTAAGTTAGTTATGGTTATGGAAGCTGTTTTGGGTTTGTTAAGTTAGTTATAGGGTTGTTACTATTTTTTGGGTTATGGAAGTTAGTTATCAATCTCTTAGAAAGTTAAGAAAAAGTTGTTAGGAGTTAGGGAAAAGTTAGTTATGAATGGGTATTTGTGAATTCACTTTTGGTTTTTGCTAGCTGTTTGCAGTGTGGACTGTTTTTGAGGATGGTTAGGGGGTTAGCAATTAGTTATAGATTATGGTGCAGTAAGTTACTTTGTTATAAAATTTATGTGCAGGGCTGCCTTTATTTTTTTGGGTTACGGAATTGGTTTTGACAATTGGAAGTGTAGTGTATGCGGTTCATGCTTATGACAGTTTATCCAATATTTTTGCAGGTTTGGTTCATATCAGGGCTATTGGGAAGCAAAGGCAAAAGGAAAACACCAAGATGATATGAAGTTGGAACAAAGACGCATAACACGAAGTTTTGGAAGCTTGAAGTTTGAAACATGAAGAATGGTTGAAAATTAGGATAGGTTTTGGTAAAAATGTATAGATGTTATGTATAATTGTAATGGAATTTGGACTTGTATGTATTTGAATACACATTGGAATGTATGTTGACTTTATTTCCACATAATGAAATGGCCTTTGTATGAATTCAAATAAATGGTATGAATCCAAAATATTTGCAAGGTAATCAAAAGAGACATGAATCTTGAATGAATCCAAGAGAGGCTATTTGGACGATATTTTGATGGTTGGATGAATTTGATGCATGCTTTTTCATACTTGTGGTTTGAATTCCAAGAAAAGCCACGCAAATATTTAAGAACTTTGATTTTCTCCAAATCCACTTCAAATATTAATGAATGAATTCTAATCAAACTACAGCTTCAGTGAATCCCTAATTCAATTCAATTCCTTAGTATAAACCAAACTTGTGTGTCAAGCAACAAGCATTTGAAATAATGACACCTTGATCACAATCAACATCTTGTACCATGTCCCGACTATATGAGCACTAGAACAACGACGTCTTGGACCCCTTCTCAACAGATGATAATGACTATGCCCTGAGGGATTCTTTGCAGATGAATATGAAATATGAGACATGCGAATACCTTGATATGGAATGAACCTCGGGTAGAATGCTGAAAAGCTCAAGTATGAAAATGTATAAACCCTGATTTTTAGCTTCGTCTCATAAAACCTTGCAACTTGACATTGAGAAGAAAAGAATAGCCCCGTAGCTTGATGATGATAAGGTCCATGAAATGAAAACCTAGCTTCAAACAAATTATTAATGGAGAAATCAACTGAAACAAGCTTGTGCGAAGATGGGAGCCTTAAAGCCATACACCAACCCTTATTCCTCGAAATCCATGATCTTATGCCAATTTATCAATTAATGATGCATGATGTGTTAGATGACCTAATGTGAGAAAAATGCAAAAATGCGTAAGCCAGATAGGAAGTAAAAGGGTAGGACAAATTTGGGGTATTACAGCTGCCCCTATTTAATCGTCTTAAACCTGAAAGCACGATTGGCGCGTGCCTTTCGGAAGTTCAAGGTGGAAGATGATTAAATACCAATGCCAAAAATTTGTCCTGAGAGAGGGAGTAAGTGTTTTCTTTATTTATTTATTTTGTGATCTGCTGGGGAAAAGAAATTTGTTTTTTTCAATGAAGAGACAGAGACTGGACTTGTAACGTGGCTTGATGCCAATACAAGACAAATGGTTGGTATGAGAAGACAGCGGACGAGGTCTACGGGCGACCTACGATCCGAGGGTGACACATGAGAGTGATCTGACAGAGAACCTAGCCAAAGGGCGATCTCAGGTTCTAAGACAAAGTATATGGAAGGAACCTAGCCAAGAGGCGATCTCAGGTTCGACGATGATTTGAGGGAAGAACCTAGCCAAGAGGCGATCTCAGGTTCGACGGTGATTTGAGGGAAGAACCTAGCCAAGAGGCGATCTCAGGTTCGACGGTGATTTGAAGGAAGAACCTAGCCAAGAGGCGATCTCAGGTTCGACGGTGATTTGAAGGAAGAACCTAGCCAAGAGGCGATCTCAGGTTCGAAGAAAGGAACATGGGTTATGACATGACGATTGTTTAGATAAGCGACACGGATGAGCATCAAGAAAGTTTAAACACGGACGAGTGTTTGAATCAATACGGACGAGTATTGAAAGAAGATACGGACGAGTATCCAAGGTTAAACACGGACAAGTGTTTGATTCAATACGGACGAGTATTGAAAGAAGATACAGGTGGGTATCAAAAGGTTAAACACGGACGAGTGTTTGATTCAATACGGACGAGTATTGAAAGAAGATACGGACGAGTATCAAAAGTATAAACACGGACGAGTGCTTGATTCAATACGGACGAGTATTGAAAGAAGATACGGACGAGTATCAAAAAGTTAAACACGGACGAGTGTTTGATTCAATACGGACGAGTATTGAAAGAAGATACGGACGAGTATCAAAAAGTATAAACACGGACGAGTGTTTGATTCAATACGGACGAGTATTGAAAGAAGATACAAGTGAGTATCAAAGGTTAAACACGGACGAGTGTTTGAATCAATACGTACGAGTATTGAAAGAAGATACAGGCGAGTATCAAAGGTTAAACACGGACGAGTGTTTGATTCAATACGGACGAGTATTGAAAGGAGATACGGACGAGTATCAAAAGTTTAAACACGGACGAGTGTTTGAATCAATACGGACGAGTATTGAAAGAAGATACGGACGAGTATCAAAAGGTTTAAACACGAACGAGTGTTTGAATAATTGACCCGGGTGTTTAGGAAACTTGACACATACGAGTGCTTAGGAATGGACACGGACGAGTGTTTAGGGATGGACACGGACGGGTGTTTAGGAATGGGCACAGACGAATGTTTAGGGAACCGACTACCAGACAAGAACTGGGTTTAGAACGGCAAAGTGTATTGATTTTGTTTGGCATTGAAAAGGTGAAGGTCACTGATTGGGGATTTTGGGCATGATATCCTTTTGTAGGGACGTATTGTTGTCCTTGAATAATTCAGGTCTTTTCACGTAAGGTACCTGATCTGGCTTATGCTTTGTATGCATGTTTGAATTTCTTTTGACGCAGAGATCCACTCTGATGGATCAGCTACGCGCTTTTGAGGATGCAATGTTATGTAATGATAACTATATGCAATGAGAAGAAATAAACTTCATGGGGATAAAAGAAGGCTTGCTGGGAGCCATTGCTCATCACTGGGGATGTCAGTATATATCGATGCTGGAAGTCTGCAGTACCAAAGATTGTCGGGGATACTGATAAGAGTACACACCGGGGAGCTCTTGAAGACCAAAGATCGTTGTTGACTCTGCTGAGGATTGAATTGCTGACGAAGCGAGTCTTCAGGTACACTGCTGAATTCTGAATCGTACCATTTAAGGAAGAGATAATCTGACCAAACCTCCATACATCCTGAACTGTTGAGGGGGTGATAGAAGTGAATATGTCAGATAATGGATACTGAATTCCATGTGGGTTCCTTCGAATGCATGTCCCAAGTTTACGCACACTGGGGAATTGTCTCTTGAATCACTTGGGGGATAAGAGATGGGCGCAGACACTTATGAGTGCCTCGGTTGAGCTCTGCGAATGCCCCGGTTTAGCTCTGCGAATGCCCCGGTTCAGCTATGCGAATGCCCCGGTTTAGCTATGTGAATGCCCCGGTTTAGCTTTACTGGGGATGCTCTTGATTAACTCCACTGAGGATGCACTTACGCGTGTTGAGTCAAAAGACGATTCTAAACTTTCTGAATTCACTTGGGGAATCAGATCTGAAGTTGTCTGTAGTAGATGGAGGCAGCTTTATGCGCTGGTCAAGTCAGGTTGATTGTCATGATGCTTTTAGCTTGATCGTAGTCTCGTACAACATAATTGACTTGAGCAACTAAGTACGGATGAGGAATACCCCTGTCTGGAGGGTTTCTGAGAAGATCTATGTTGAATAGGAGATCATATTATTCGTGCCACAAAACGATATGAGGTGGCCTGCCCCAGTGTCTTGAGCCACGGAATAAACTGCTCTTGATTGCAGCCTTCTTGGAGAGATTTGTCGAATCTCGACGTAACTGCCCCAGGTTGAATGAATTCTGAATAAATCTCTCGACGTGATAGTCTCTGATTGATCGAGCTTGAAGAGTTTTATCAACGTGATAGCCTCTGATTGATCGAGCTTGGAGAGATTTATCGACGTGATAACCTCTGATTGGTAACTTTGAGGGAATGCCCCAGATTTGGCTGAGCTTGGAGATATTGATTCTCGACTTGATTGCCCCAGATTGACAGACTCTACTAACTTCATCCCTGAATGGCACTCAGCCTGTGAAGTATCAAGATGATATCTTTTGACAGAATCTCTGGTTTAACATGCCTCTGGATTAGTCATTTCTCTTGTAGCAGCTGACTCTTGCTTCAACAGGGTATTCAAACCTCTCTTCTCTTACAAGATTGAGCTCTTTACCGGTTGTTCATTGTGTAAACTTACTTGATGTTGATCAGTTGTTTTGTATGCAGAAGAATGTTTATTATGAGAATGATAATTCTAATGCAACACATATGTAAGTCTTGAAGTTTGAAAAAACTTTGAATGAAATGACGTCACAACTCTGTTGTGAACGAGTCACTAGCCAGAGAGAAACATTTGCAGATTCCTTTTTTATGTAAGATAATGCAAGCATATGATGCCAACACAGATATTGAGACGTACCTCTTAGGAGTCAGTTAAACGCTATCTCGTTGTAGCACGCTTTCGAATTGACCCATGCTTCAGTTAGGACTTTTATGGGTTGTAACGTGGCCTGGTTCACGGTTTTAGAAAAAAGGATTTAAGGCTCAAAATTATTTGGTGCCCACCCATTCTCCATGATGTTCTCCCTTCCTACGTTCAGTTGACCCAATGCAAGCATTCGTCTCTCGAGAAGAGTTTGCGATGATTGAGGAATCATTGTGGTTTCTTGGACACGACAGTCACTTCACCTTTTGCTTTTGGTGTCTGATCACACGACTTTGTTCTTTCATGAGGATTTTCATTGGTAACCCTTTTCTCGCCTTTTAGGCTTTATTCAATCTCCTTCTTATTTTCCCTAATTTTTGCCTGGACAAATTCTTTTGAATTTCGATTTGGAAGTCCAGCGGGATGCCCCAGCTTTTGCCTAAGCGACTTGTTTTCTAGTTTCGACTTAGCGGGGATTTTTGTTTCTTTCTTATTCGTATTTTCCATTTTGAACAAGTCGTTGATCTTTGCGTTGTTTTTGATTTGTTGTAAGTGATTGTGACTGCCCGAGTCTTTAGTAGATGATGGATAACCCTTATTGTATTGTCATTTGTTGACCTTTTGACGTGCGAGGGATACTCATTGGGGTATCGTTAGTTGATTCACGTTGTTGATAGACGAAGGTTAACCATTGTGGTTTTGACTTCCCTCAACCTTTTGATGGATAACCATTGTTGTATCCTTGGATGCACACTCTTGGTGAGTTCTGTATGCTTGATCAGATTGGCTAAACACTACCCGCCCCAAGGTTAAAATGAGGGTTTTTTCTGAACAGAAAGGAAACTCCCACTTCGAAGGCTCAGAGGGGTTGACGAGGGTCTATCTCCCTTATATCTCTGGTGTTTGGGGATTGAAACAAGGCATGTACATCGTCAGCAGGGTCCTACTCAAAAGCATACCAACCAGAGATTTTGCGTTTTCATATTATTGTCATCCTGCTTTGAATCTTTACCTAAGCATAAGACTAGGAAATTTGGCATCAATATGCAAGTAAAACATTTAAAGAGTGATAACGAATGGATGAGTAAAAATGAAAGGAACACTTCAAGACAAGCATAGTTATTGCATTAAGATTTTCGTTCAAAAATAGACAAGTTTCTATATACAAGCAATGTTTAAACAAACAAGCAAGAATGCAAATGAAAATGCAGTAAAGAAACCAATGATTGCCATTGTTGAGGAGACTTGACTCCGTATGGACTTGCTGATTCTGATGACTTTCTGTAGTCTTGATGCTCGAGTGCGCGAGAGAATTCCCTTTCAGATCTGATGTGAGCATAACAGTCTCTGAATTGATCCAATCTTGGACATTGTCTTTGGATGACACACCATCTTCAATCGATTGGCCAGGTGCCCCAGTATAATATGCATCACCAAGCATATCATGTCTTAAAGAAATAATAGACATCATCATCAGAGTTTCCATGACCTGGCTTATCTGACTCTTTAATCCATTATCTTCCCGCCTGAAGAAGTTTCTGACTATGAGCCAAAGCTTGTATGTACCACTCAGAGTTATTCCATAGCTGGTCTCTGAGCATGTGTGGTGAGAAACCAAGTTGAGCCTTTGAAGAGAACCCCAAGTTTGAATAAGAATCCCCAATCTTCGGGTACCTGTCATGGATGCATGAATATACATGGAGTGTATGAATGAATGCCATGTCATGTTTTGTCATTTCCAAGGAATTTGCGTGCTTTGATTTTGTTTTTGCGCAAGTAAGGGATGGAAGAATTTTGGCACAAGACTTGCAAATATGATTCCTTGAAAATAACAGAACATGTATGTTAAGCATGCAGTTAGCCATGTTATGTATGCAAAGGCATGAGATCAAAGAGGATCATGGTTCCATCATTCCTGAATAAGGTTGCTGCACTGCTTTGGATCATGTGAGTATCATCAGATCAGAGGTCCGACATAACTTCTGCATATATAAGAACCAAGTACCCTGTGGATCTCCCATTGTCTGGGATCAAGGCTTCTGGAACATTGGATACTGTTGAGAATTTTCTGAATATGCTGGGAATACCAAGATTGAAGGCTTGAATGAACCTCCAGGTAAACAAGTCAGGATCTCAGAAAATAAATCTGAGAACCATACAGTCACCAACAAGATATAGCATCTGCATAAAGTCATAACAGAAATCCAGTACATAGCCATTAGAACCAGTAGCCATTGTCTGAGCATAGTTACCATCTGAGCACGAGTCCATCTGCACATAGTCACCATTTATACCTGTGATAGAAATTCCCTCCCCACTCACGGGTGAAAACTAGGTCATGGTAAGATAATGGTAACTCGAAAATCATGGGTTCGCCTGAAAGTGCTATGGGCTTGCCCACAGACGTGGGTGCCGATAGTAATTCATTTGAACCTCATCCGAGCGTGGTATATGACATGACTGCACTAATCGGACCACGTCCTATAGCTGTCATGCCCCCACTCTATTCCTAGGTGTCCTAGTGCACTCTGGCCTGGGTACTGGGCCTTTTACCTCAAAAGTGACATCCCCACCCAACATAGAGAACAGAGTCCAGCATAATAGATAACAAATATGGAAAGCCATAAAATGCAATGCAAACTTATGCTCAGATAAACATGTACAAATGAGTAAACTGAAAGCATAAAAATAAACACCCTAAGGAAAGAAAACAAGAGCTAGGAGCGACTCCGGGATGAACCAGCATTTGGTCGACCTATTCCCCAGTGAAGTCGCCAGCTGAAACAACCGGCTGAAAATCATCAAACAATGAAGTCGCCATCGAACGTCTTTTATCCCACATGTAGGGAAAGGTAAACATCGAGAAAACCTGAGAAGGGAGAAGTCACGGTCTTGCGACCGAGAGATTGGGTAAGGGAGTCTGTTACGCGAGGGGAGGGTATTAGCACCCCACACGCCCGTAGTACTCTACGGTATCCACTCTTGTTGTCTATCTTATGGGTGTGTTTAGTCTATGCTTACTGTTTATTATACTACTGAAAGGAATGCATGCAAAAGAAAAGAGAAAAGAATGTAGGGAAAATAAAATTGTGCTCGCTTGGGCCCTGCCCCAATGCCTACGTATCCGTTTTGAGGAATCAGAGCTACCGTAGTTCGGCTCACATGTTTTTTTGTTTGTTTGTGTTTTTTACGGACGAAGTTAATTCCGCCTTCTGCCGCAGCTCGACCTTTGGAGACTTATGCGTTGGCACAGAAGTAAATTAATCATGTCCCTACCTGAAAAGGTTTTTTTAAATGAAAGGTGCTCGAGCGCACAAAATGGTTTGGATTTGTTTTGTATTTTCGTTGTAGATGATGACTGATTGACCTCAAGAGAGAGATATTAGCCATTTTTCTACTTAGTCATGAAAGGAGTCTTTGAGAATTGAACCACACCTATGCTTGAGACAAAGAACAATAAGATCGAGAAGAGACCCGCTTATCATTTCTCGTACTAAGCAAAAGCATGATTATCATCAATAGTTTTAAAGTGTTTTGAATTTTGAAAGAAAAGAAGTTTTAGTTTTAGGCGCGTATGTTCAAAGAGAAAGAAAAGTCAAATGGGACTAGCTTACTTCTAAACCTAATGTTATCGTGCATCTGGATTTGCGATAAAGTACCGAAAAAAATAGGGTTGTGACAATACCGAACGGAGAAGGTCCGTTGCCTCTTTAAAATTGTGCAAGCGGTAAGAAAATTCTATCAAAGTTCCCTTGGGCAAGTGATTGAAGAATTCACCCCGAGCATTCCACATTGCAAGAGTTATGTCGATGCTACAAAAATCTTGACTAGAAAATGGCAATAAAAGGATTATCGAGTATGAAAAATAAAAATAGAAAAAATTCTAATCGAAATTCTAAAAAGAAATTCTAAAGAATTCTAAAATATTCTATTATTTTTATTATCAATTGAGAGGAAAAAAATTAGACTAAAAGAACAAACTAAAATAATAAAAGAAAAGAAAAAAATTAGAAGAGTTAGGGGGTATGAGCTGAATTCAGGGTATGCTGCAAGCAAAAATTAAAATGGCACCAGGCCCAACAAGAGTGAGTCCAATAAGCATTTTTTTGTGCATGATCTAAAATCTATCAAAAATTTGATGGTGGGCCTTAGGATTTTTCGGTCCATCCTTATCCATGGACTTGATTCAGCTTTTTTTTATTCAACATTATTTACTTAATATAATTATTATTACTTTGAATTAAAGAATAATAAAATAATGCAACAATTAAAAAAAAGAAAAGATATGTAAAAAATGAAAAGGGATTAGGGTTTTAGAGAAAAAAATATCTCTTCCTCTCTTCTAAACAGCGTCGTGTGAACGAACTACCGCCGCCGTCTCACTCTGATCGGCCTCACGCGGCAAGTTGTGCTTCATAACTCCGATACTGTTTCATCATTGCTCATCATTTTCGCGAACTCTCTCTTGTTCGACTCCGCGATTCTCTCTTTCCATCTCTGCTTTGTCCTCTTCGGTGAATGAAATAACATTGCACCGCCGTCATAGAGAAGTAGTACGCTGTTCAACATCTCTGATTTGCCTTAAGGATCATCACCTTCACTCGTTTTCAACGATTCTCTTTGTCTCTCTCAAAGACGCAGCCCGCAGTGACTATTTCTTTTTAATGGCGGCAATTTCAACCTGCTACCACAATTGTTCTGATCCAAACAATTCAGACCTCAAATCAAAACCAGAAAAGAGAAGAGGAAATGTGACTTATCAGTCGGAGCTCATCCAGCGCGTCTTCAAACTTGACGAATACGACGAGAGATCCAGAGAACAGCGGATCGGGTATGTGATTCGCTCTCGATTCTTCCTCTTCTTCTCGTCTCTTCTAATTTTTGCTTTTGTTTCTGTTCGCGTCTTCGTTGTGATTCTCAGTGAATTTTGATGTCGCGACTTCTTTTTCGTTCTTGCAGAAGTATTGTGCTTGCTGCGATGTGATTCACATGATGGATCGAGGATGATGAGGCTTTGCATAACAAATGGAAGGTGATAAAGATGAAGATATTCACGGATCGATGGTGATGATGAATAATCCAGCAGTTGCGGTTGTGGAAAATGGAGCTATGTACTTGAAGATTGATTAGAAAATCGAGATGAAGTGAAGCCTTTGTTGAAGGTTGAAGATGCTTGAAGAAACGATTGATATGAGGGTGAAGATTGCCTGATGCAGATTGAAGTTTGATGAAGATGCATATGATGATGCGAGAGATTCAAAGTTGAAGAGAACCTTGGAGGTTGATGATGACACGAAGCTGCAACAGTGTTCACGTCTTGCTGATGAAGATTGAAGCGCAGAAAATGATGATTATAAAGCAGATGGATGATTGATACTATTGTGATGCCGAGAAAAATGAGAGTGCAGAGAGGTGAAGACTGAAGATTTTTCTTGTGAGTTCTTTTGCAGTTATTCTCTGAGATTTTCTATGAATAATTGTATCCTGTGAATAATTTCTCCCTGCTCCCAATCTGTTACATGTTTGTTGAATCCTCTCTCTCTCCCTATTCTGTCCATTTGTTATATATGTACTGGCAGTTTGTTATAGGAGGTAGTTAACAAAAATTCTGTTAGGAAGTTAAGATGCAGTTAGGAGTTTGTTACAGTTAAGTTAGTTATGGTTATGGAAGCTGTTTTGGGTTTGTTAAGTTAGTTATAGGGCTGTTACTATTTTTTGGGTTATGGAAGTTAGTTATCAATCTCTTAGAAAGTTAAGAAAAAGTTGTTAGGAGTTAGGGAAAAGTTAGTTATGAATGGGTATTTGTGAATTCACTTTTGGTTTTTGCTAGCTGTTTGCAGTGTGGACTGTTTTTTAGGATGGTTAGGGGGTTAGCAATTAGTTATAGATTATGGTGCAGTAAGTTACTTTGTTATAAAATTTATGTGCAGGGCTGCCTTTATTTTTTTGGGTTACGGAATTGGTTTTGACAGTTGGAAGTGTAGTGTATGCGGTTCATGCTTATGACCGTTTATCCAATATTTTTGCAGGTTTGGTTCATATCAGGGCTATTGGGAAGCAAAGGCAAAAGGAAAACACCAAGATGATATGAAGTTGGAACAAAGACGCATAACACGAAGTTTTGGAAGCTTGAAGTTTGAAACATGAAGAATGGTTGAAAATTAGGATAGGTTTTGGTAAAAATGTATAGATGTTATGTATAATTGTAATGGAATTTGGACTTGTATGTATTTGAATACACATTGGAATGTATGTTGACTTTATTTCCACATAATAAAATGGCCTTTGTATGAATTCAAATAAATGGTATGAATCCAAAATATTTGCAAGGTAATCAAAAGAGACATGAATCTTGAATGAATCCAAGAGAGGCTATTTGGACGATATTTTGATGGTTGGATGAATTTGATGCATGCTTTTTCATACTTGTGGTTTGAATTCCAAGAAAAGCCACGCAAATATTTAAGAACTTTGATTTTCTCCAAATCCACTTCAAATATTAATGAATGAATTCTAATCAAACTACAGCTTCAGTGAATCCCTAATTCAATCCAATTCCTTAGTATAAACCAAACTTGTGTGTCAAGCAACAAGCATTTGAAATAATGACACCTTGATCACAATCAACATCTTGTACCATGTCCCGACTATATGAGCACTAGAACAACGACGTCTTGGACCCCTTCTCAACAGATGATAATGACTATGCCCTGAGGGATTCTTTGCAGATGAATATGAAAGATGAGACATGCGAATACCTTGATATGGAATGAACCTCAGGTAGAATGCTGACAAGCTCAAGTATGAAAATGTATAAACCCTGATTTTTAGCTTCGTCTCATAAAACCTTGCAACTTGACATTGAGAAGAAAAGAATAGCCCCGTAGCTTGATGATGATAAGGTCCATGAAATGAAAACCTAGCTTCAAACAAATTATTAATGGAGAAATCAACCGAAACAAGCTTGTGCGAAGATGGGAGCCTTAAAGCCATACACCAACCCTTATTCCTCGAAATCCATGATCTTATGCCAATTTATCAATTAATGATGCATGATGTGTTAGATGACCTAATGTGAGAAAAATGCAAAAATGCGTAAGCCAGATAGGAAGTAAAAGGGTAGGACAAATTTGGGGTATTACAGGGGGTCAAATCTTCCTCTCAAGGAGCACAAGAGAAAACTTAAGAATCACCCAACCATGTACCAGAACAACCCATTGGAAGACACATGGGACCTTACTGTTACCCCTGGGTAACTCAGAACACAAGACACAATTGTGTTCATAACTCGAATCACAAGACACAAAAGAAAAACACTCAAACAATACCAAACAAGAATAGGACATTCTATTTGACTTTTTTTTTTGCAAAAACAATTGCAAAAATTGACCTTCAAATTTATCAATATATGAACAATTCCTCTCACCCCAAGTTTTTCCAAAAGGTGACAAATAGACCTAGACCCAAACAGAACATACCCATACCCGGATAAAGGACATGAGGACTATGTTAAACAACAGACAAACACAAGACGAAGGAAGAGAAGAGAAAGACCTTAATAAATGACCAAGAAATGACATAGGAAATAATGATCCTAGACTAATTAGTGGTCTTGGTCAAGAACATAAAAAAAAAACAAAGACAAATGCACCTTCCAAAACAAATTTTGACTACCTTCATTGATTCTTGACTAATTCTTCTAGAAGGAGTCATTTCCAAAAAAACACAAGCATAGTCAACAAGCATGCTTTACACTCCCTCCTGACGTGTAAAGATTGCACCGTCCAAAATGTTTCCTTGTTGGGCTAAAAAAAAGAATAACATGTCCTGAACCATATCCTGACATCTGGTCAGACACTGTCACACCATACAAACAAGCTTCTTCAGACTTTGCCGAGAAAAATAAATTCTCCTAGACACAAACATTGTCTCTTAGGTGTAGGACAATACCAATTAGCTACAATCACCCAGACCATGTTAAAGGCACACATAACCTCATCTAGTAGACACATGTCATGATAAGTTGTCTGACATCACAACCTCACAAGCTCAAACAACACTTCAAGCTTGAACTGCCCTACTGTAGCCACATACCATAGACAAGTACTTCACTCCCTCTGTCATAGATACCCAATACTCCCGCTAAGCACAAACTCCATAAATTCTCAGTCTGCTTAAAAGCTTTACTGAGATCCAGACAGACCAAAACCCTTATGGAGTTACATACGGCAGAAAAAACACTTCCTTAAAAATATCCTGATCAGATCTCAGAAATTGATAATCATTCCTCTACCATTACTTCCACTAGCAATTGTAAGAGCCTCTGTCTACGCACAACAGGTGGGAAAACTTCCCCTCTGCCATGGTCATCAACGGTGGAGGGTTTAATGATTTGACCATAAATTCAACAAAGAGAAAGTTGGACGAACTGGTCGACGCGCCCTCCCCCTGCAAACGGTGACCTTCGAAAGGGTGAAAGGCAGATCAAAGCCGATCACCTTTTACCTCGAGGAGCTTCCCGGAGGGGCCCCTAATTCAGCCATCCCTCTTATGATAAGGGCGAGAATGGCCAACTTCGACGTACATCGCATCCTGGTCGACAAGGGAAGTTTCGTCGACATGATGTATGGCCAGCTGTTCAGAACCCTGCAGCTCGATGACTCTCACCTTTCACCATACGTGGGGTCAGACCTGCAGGGATTTAATGGCTTGACCTCCAAGAGGGTATGGGTCACCGCTATTCAAGGTGATCTAGCAGCCGCCCTAAAGTGCTTCAACGCAACGTCCAAGGGACACAACACAGTCGACACCAGCACACGGCCCGCCAAGAAAGCTACAACTGCACATCAGAGCCTCAGCGGTCAGAGCCCGTCAGAGTAGAAGAACAGAGGGGCCCTCCAAAGGTCGACTCGATCTCTCTGGACACTCGCTTCGACCAGGATGAGCCCTCCAGCGGCGAGCAGGTTCCCCTGCAAAAAATTCCGGATGGGGACTTCGAGCTCGTCCCCCTCGGTGAAGAATCAAGCAGAGGAGTGAAGATTGACACTGGACTCCCCGACTTGGCGAGAAAGCATATCAAGGCCTGCTTGAGGGAAAACGTGGATCTGTTCGCATGGAGTGTTGCGAAGATGCCCGGTCTCGACCCTGAGGTCGCCTGTCATCAACTCGCCATTGATCCAGCCGCTAGGGT
The DNA here is from genome assembly GCA_948472305.1 of Vicia faba. Lineage (NCBI taxonomy): Eukaryota > Viridiplantae > Streptophyta > Magnoliopsida > Fabales > Fabaceae > Vicia > Vicia faba. Next base: position 780,061,259 of record OX451735.1, read on the forward strand.
AGTAGTACAACGTAGGCGTAGGCAGTCTCCGGAGAAAGTGGAGGCTGCTGAAAAGCTGTAAAAGACCTCCTAGAAGCAAATTTTATTTCTGAAGCACGGTATTCAACCTGGCTGTCAAATGTTGTACTTGTTAAGAAAAATAATGGAAAATGGCGAATGTGCATTGACTATACCAATCTTAACCGGGCATGCCCAAAGATGCATTTCCTTTACGTAGTATTGATATGTTGGTCGACAACTCGACTGGATGTAAGATTTTATCATTTATGGACGCCTATTCAAGCTACAACCAAATCCAAATGGCAATAGGCGACAAACACTGAACTGCTTTCATGACTAGCTCGGGCAACTATTACTATAATGTAATGTCATTCGGTCTGAAAAACGCAGGAGCAACATATCAGCGGATGGACAAAGTCTTCCGCAACCAAATCAGAGATATGCTCGAGGTATACATAGACGACATGATCGCCAAGTCTCGAGTAGACACCGACCATGCTGCTCATCTCAGGGAAGTCTTTGCCCAAGCGAGGCAATGTAAAATGAGCTTTAACCCCGAGAAGTGCACGTTCGGGGTCAGGGCGGGCAAGTTCCTCGGCTTCTACTTAACAGAGCGAGGAATCAAAGCCAACCCCAACAAATGTCGAGCTTTCTATGAACTTCCCACACCTAAGTCAAAAAAATCCATACAAGTCTTGAATGGCATGCTCACCTCACTATCCCGTTTCGTTGCAAAATCCGCTCAACACGCCCTCCCTTTCTTAAAACTCCTTCGCAAGGAAGCGACTTTCAAATGGACCGAGGAATGCGAGAAGGCCCTGCTCCATCTCAAATGGAGCCTCTCGCATCCACCTGTGTTATCACGACCAGTCGACGGGGACTCCCTATTTATGTACCTGGCCGTCTCTGTCGAAGCCGTCAGCGCGACCCTCATTTGTGAGACTCATGACGGATAAAAACCTGTTTATTTCACGAGCAAGGCACTTCAAGGGCCCGATGTTAGGTACCAACAGATAGAAAAGGTGGCTCTGGCCCTTGTCAGTGCACCGAGAAGGCTCAGACACTATTTCCTCGCGCACACGATCATTGTGCGAACATACCAGCCCGTGAAACAGCTCCTAGGTCGACCAGACATGGCGGGTCGAATGTTGAAATGGTCCTTGGAACTTTCAGAATTTGACGTCCAGTACGAGAGCAGTAAGGCCCTGAAGGCACAGGCTCTGGCCTATTTCATCACGGAGATGACCGCTCATAACCCCCCCCCCCCCCAGGGAAGGAGCACAAGTAGATCATCTTTATCGACGGAGCCTCCAGCTTAACCGGGAGCGGTGCAGGATCCTCCTCGAAAACGAGGAAGGCGTGGTGATCGAGCATTCACTCACCCTCTCCTTTCCAACCTCGAACAACCAGGAGGAATACGAGGCCTTACTCACAGGTCTAAGACTGGCCGAGGATTTAGGCGCCCGCGTGAGATACAAATTTTCACTGACTCTCAACTTGTCGCGTCCCAAGTTCAAGGGGAATACCAGGCTAAGAACAATAACCTCATCGAATATCTGAACTTGGTCAGGGAACATATGAAAACGTTCGACCGGGCATAAATTTCGCACGTACCACGTGAGCAAAACACACGGGCCGACATACTTTTGAAGCTCGCAAGTACGAAAAAGAAAGACAGAAACAAATTTGTCATACAAGAATCTCTATCTCGCCCGAGCATCGAAAAATCCACGACTTTACCGAGGTAAATGCCATCGGAGACAGCTTGTGCTAGATGACCCTGGTATTCAACTTCTTAACGAATGGGGAACTCCCACTGGACCAAAGAGAAGCAGTCGTGACCAAACGACGAGCATGTTCCTACGTGGTGCTCAAGCACAAACTATATCGTAGGGGATTTTCCATCCCACTCTTGAAGTGCATCGAAGAATCCACGGTCCCCGAGATACTACGAGAAATACACAAAGGGATTAATGCCCAACACATGGGCGGTAAGTCCCTAGCATGGAAAGCACTACGAGCAGGGTACTACTAGCCGACAATGCAGCAAGACGCTAAAGACCATGTCAAGAAATATGAAAAGTGCCAAAGGCACGCCGACATGCACCTCGCCCCGCCACACAAGTTGAATACACTATCGTCCCCATGGCCATTTTCCTGGTGGGGAATGGACATCCTCGGACCATTCGTACAAGGGATGTACCAAAACAAATTCCTCGTCGTGGTCGTAGATTACTTCACAAAGTGGATAGAGGCCGAAGCCCTCGCGAAAATTACCTCACACAACATTCTGCGTTTTTACAAATGAAACATGCTCGCTCGGTTTGGGATCCCTCAGGCGCTTGTCACAGACAATGGTACCCAGTTCACCGACCAAGGATTTCAAAACTTTGTTGCCAAACTCGGCACCAAACAACACTTTACATCAGTCAAACACCCCCAGACTAACGGGCAAGCCGAGGCCGCAAATAAGTTATCTTATGAGGACTCAAATGCAGGTTAGGAGAAGCCAAGAGGGGATGGGTCGAAGAATTACACAGCGTCTTATGGGCTTACCGAACAACTCCCCACTCAACTACCAGCGAGACACCATTCTGACTGACTTACAGTACCAAGGCGGTCATCCCAGTGGAAATCATAGAGCCATCCAGGCGAACTGAAAGGCCTCTCGACAAAGAGATGAACAACGAGGACTTGAGAGATGAGCCACTCTTAAATAACAGGTAGCCCTATGCCACGACAACAAAGTCGTAAAACGCGAATTCCAGGCCGACAGCCTAGTCTTGTGGAGAAACCAGAAGGATTCCCGCGAAGGGAAATTGGCTGCAAACTGGGAGGGACCTTATCGCATCCAGGGAGCTACGGGCACCAAAGCATATTATCTCGAGCAATTAAACAGAGAACCACTACCGCGACCCTAGAATGCTGCGAAGCTAAAACAATATTATAGCTAAAGCCCCTCATCTGCTGGGGGACTTTTACCGTCGAATGTTCACCTTCAGTCGACGAAGGGAAAAGCTCGACCACGTAGGCGAGTCGAGGTACGGGCCCGACCTACCAACCAACGAAGGCATAATGTCATTCACTTCGACGAACAAAACATACATGTCCGAGAGGGACACCTCGATCGAGCTCTACTGTCAAAGTACCCCAACATGGCAGAACACCCAGCTCGCGATGGGAAGTTCACGCCACGAGCGTAGGATCCCAGTCGCGATCATACGCCCATCATGCAGATCCCCACTCCACGCCTTCGTAACATTTCGAAGTGCGTCGAACCGACATTAGGGTCGAACAGATATCTCCATATGAACACAAACTTCGTGAAAAATTCATAACCACGATAGCGGCCGGGCACATAAATCAAATATTGTTATTCATCAAATAACTACTATAAACAAAGCATTCATCGAGTAGACAGTCATAAATAAAGCAATCATAATATACCGACCACAAGGGTCGTCGTTGTCCAAAATTACAATTTAGGCACGACGACCAAAAAACTAAAGGAATGAAAGCGGGCACGCAGACCCCAAAATAATAGCGGACATGCATGCCCAAATACGCCAATAAAAGCATTAATCACTCCCTGGAGTACCAACGTCGACGTCAGGAGAGTCGGGAGGAGGCACCACCCGACCATTAACAACCTGGGACAGAACTCCTGTCCCTTCGGTATTCAACCCCAGATTCAGCATGAACAGTTGATTCACAGTGAACTCAAAGCCATCGGCCAAAGCGTCAACACAGTCCGACTCCAGAAGTTGAATTCGAGTGATGAAATTAGCACGCGTGCGCAAGTCGGCCATCCCGTCAGGCTCGTCCTCCGCGGGCAGCATAACAACCCTCAAATATTAGACCTCTCTCAACAGCTGTTGGTTGTCACTCTCCAACCGCTCCTTATCGAGCTGGAGGCAGTCTTTGTCCTCAAGGGCTCTGTCGGCCCTCTCCTTCTCCCCCGACAGCACGTCGTACTGCTCCTGAAACATTTCCTCAGAGCATTCAAGAGAAGCCTTCAGTTTGCGGGTTTTGGTCACGAGAGCCACCTTCTCCGACTCTAGCTCCTTGACCCGATCTAAGGAGTCTGACCCTTCACCCGCAAGGACAACTTCTATCTCGGCCATTTTCACCACCCCGATCATGCTGGCAGCGAGGTGCTTCCTCCGACCTTCCTTGTCGAGCCGTCTGATGATATCGGCCTTGTTGTCGGATACGGTCAAGGGAAACCCCTCAAAGAAATCTTTTTCCACAACATAAGGTGGCAGGATGAAGGCCCGGGCACCCGCCCCTCCATCGGTCACCTCGACTCCACCTTCTGGTCGACTCCGTTTCTTGCTAATCAAAGCAGATTGGTGCTCGGTGTCATGGGAACCCGAGGACCCACTGGATCCTTCCCTGCCCGACTCGGGGGTCATACCCATTCGCGTGGCTTGTTGCGACTTCACCAACCTATTATTGATCTTCTTATCTTGGGTCAGCTTTAGCAACCTCTCTCAATGTTCTGCCATGTGACTTGCAAAGGAAATGTACTTGGGTTAGCCACATCGAAGAAAACAAAAAAAGAAGGCTATCAATAGAGTAAGCAAGAAACCTAAGAGCTCTACGGCCTTCCCGTAAGACTGGCACTCGACGAGCGCCTTGGTGTTGATCAGACGTGCCTCGAACGCCGGCTCGCCATCCTCATCAAGAATGTTGTTCCCTTCCTTCGTAACCCACCGAGCGGGGAAGAAATCGTCGACAAATTTATTCAAGACGCCATAAGCCTCTCGTCCTCAGCGCTCATACCGCCAGCGGAAGTGTGGTAGTATCCAGGTCCATTGTCGTAATGGCCCGAACACCAGTGGATGGGAAACTTTGAGACTTTCCCAATCTCAGGATTACCCTCAGAATCCAAATACGGCTCCCCTTCCTCGTCCATCACGGCAGCCGATTCGAACAGCGAATCCACGACTGTCTGAGTAGACGGTTGCAAAATATACCATTTATCCTTGAAATCCAGAACATAATCCATATACATCCTAAACAGCCTTTTCGACTGCTTAAGGGACATCCGGCTATGCTTCCCTCCTCAGGATTTCCGTTGCAGGTGAAAAACCCTAAAGAACAGGGGAATCGTTGCCCCGATCCTCAGGAAACAGAATGTAAGTTTGAATGCCCAGATAAAGGAAATCGCGTTGGGATGAATCTGGGAGGGAGCCAGGTTCAAGTGATTAAACACTCCCATCTGGAAGTCGTTGAAAGGTAGCCGGAGCCCAATATCTTTAAATACGATCTCGTACATAGGAAAGGCGTCCTGAGTAAACTCCGAGCAAATACAAGCTTCCCTTGTCGGCCTCATGATCTTAAAATTTCTATGAAACCCCTCCTGGCTGCCGCCGTACTCGACGATAATATAAGCTTGCCTACCGGTATAGTTATAGATCGAAGCTATCCCCCGGGATTCCGCACTGACCCAGTCCAGAGTAGGGTCGTCGACAGTGTCAACCAAATTCATGCTTTCCTCGGCAGTGCTGGTTTCCTCGGTGTCAATGTGCTCCGAGGACTCGGAAATATCGGCCATTTACCTGTAAAGTACAAGAAACAGGTGAATTAGATAGCAAATCCTCTTTTCTGCAACACAGACGGGGAGAAGTAAGCAACACTCAGACCAAGTCAATGGCCATTCGCACGAAAGAGGGGAACACGTGGACCTCGATCGAACACCGACCTTAACGGCGGACGTCTATATCAATCATAAATATCACAGGCACAGTAAGAATATCATGAGCAAAGGATGAATTTCACGACCAAGTTCGTAGCATTGCTAGCCAGATACAAGAATACCACAGGGAAAACTAGCCTACATACTAACGAAAGGATGAATCTCCCGACCAAGTTCATAAATATATTAGCTAAATGCATGAATATCACAGGCAAGATCATAAACCGTATGCCTAAACGTATGAACGCCGCGAGCATGATCATGAATCAGACGCCTAAAGCGCTTGAATTCCCCGGGCATAATCCCCAAACACGAAATTCTACCACTAAACACCGTCAAAATCTATCTACAACACAAGATATCAAAGAAAAAGAACGCTTACTTGGAGGAAAAATGAGGAGCGACGGTTGTGGAGATAAGTACACGGTGGACTGTGCGACAGTCTCAATGACACTAGGAAAACGCGCGGTGTTGATGGCAGAGAAAATATGGGAGCGTGAAAATGTGAAAACATGTTATGGGCCCGGAAGCCCTATTTATAGAGATGACATGGAATGTGAAACGTCGTGTCGGGAAATTACAAACCGCCATTATCCTCGACACCTACTCGCATAGACAATGATGGCCCCTATTCCCTAGGCCGCCATTGTGGTTTCCAAGAGCCATGCCACGTGTATGACTAGTGTATCATCCTCTCCCCGCGAGTATTCCTAGAACACTCTTCGACCACTGCACGAAGCAAATCATGAACCAGGCGACGTCTTCCGTCCACGGTAGAAAAACCCTGTGTCGCACAACGAGTCTCACGAAGGGGCGAACTTGAATCAAGTCATAACTCCTTCACCAGGAGCAACGACTTAGGGGGCTCCTGTTCTGGACTGGGTCTGCCCTTGGTCCAACTACCAGTGAGGCCCAATCCAAGCTTGCCAACCTGATGCGCTGAGCAGTATTTCCCCCGAGCACATTCCGACCACAGATGTCTTGTCGACCAAAACTGCTCCCTGTCGGTGCTAGCAGAGACCATCTCCAACGAGCACGCGCTCCTCCCGAGCACCTTCCTCGTAGGGCTGACTTCCAACCTCTCCGGATTTCGTGGAGTCTTCATGGTCCCAGAAAGATCGCGTCCCCATCCTCCCTATCTTGTGGAGGAAGTTATCCAGGTAGGGGGGCACGTACGGGTCCCCGCTACACACGTAGAACCTGGCAGTCTCTTTGATTGGGCCTGTTTGATCATCCCAATAAAGAGACCTTGGCCCAGCACTGGGGGCTATAAATACCCTCTCTTCCGAGAGGGTCAGGTATTCAACTCATATCTCAGAACTCTCACTTGCTCGCTCATTCCGCTTCTTACTTTGCCATCAAAGTGTCTTGCAGGTACCCCCCATCTCACTCAACTTCTTCCCGAGAAAGCTATGACGGTCCATCTCTGATCCGGTAAGATCAGGTGACGACTCTCATTTTAAAATCGCTTATAACAACATCCTTCTTCTTTGCGTTTCCATCACAAGAGGATTCTTCACAATAACTACTATGATCATCCTGATAATCACACGATTACCTCTATAATAGCAGGACAACATGTGGTTAGTGCACACCCACATAACTCTCTTATTACAGGCATAATTTGTTCCTTGACCACAAACAAGATTCCAAAATAAATCTGACTCCTTTGATAAGAAGGATCTTCCAGATGTTAGAGAGAATATCCTTCACATATGAACTTGACCTTCATATATAAAAATAATTGGCTAAGATAACAAAATTCTCCAGGACACTAAAGCTCAGCCTCTGCACTTCTACTAACTTGGGCTAGAAATAAACTGAACCAAGGAATAACCAAATGGTTGATCAATAATCAACCATCCCACCATTCTAAGACATGTCTTCTGATAACACATCTTAGATATACAACCCAAATGCCTCCTCTTCCCAATCAGGAGTAGGTTCCAAACATATGTGATCATACATTTGTTTAGCATTTAGAGCATCTGTTATGCAACAGGAATATACATACCTGTTGACATGATGTCCTAACATCTGGTAGGACATCAGTTCCCTTCTTCTGGAACTCATAAAACACAACATGGTTCTGGAGCCTAACACTACTTCCAGAGAACAAATAATCCTTGATCACCTTCAAGATCCTCTAAAATATTCCAAGCTCCAGCTACACCAACAACAGTAAGACTCATAGTCACTTTCCTAATTAGGTCAAGTATTAGGAAGACTCTACTAGACACCAAAATAAATGGCTCTAAACTTTCGTCAACAAACTCATCAAAAATTCCTTTATGAGTGAACTTAAGAGATAAAACTCAAGTATCGCTGGCAACTTCACAAAGTTAGGTGAGGCTGTCTTACACATATCCCATCATCATAGAATAAACCTGTTGAGGAGACCAAACTCTAATGCCATGCAGACCAGGGTTACAACAGATACCATGCAGCGGAAACACACAACAAACACTCCTCAACATCCTTTAGACACAACAAAATACCTTGCACACAATCGCCACAGTCCAGGTGCAAATAAAACAACCTAGGTTCGAAAATAAATCAAACCCAACACAGTAGCTTGCCACCGAAGCTATACGCCTGAAAACAACAGATAAGTCCAACACAACCCTGCTATAAACAGTCAATCCTCCACTTCTAAGGATCATTCAAACAACAATATTAACTTTCCAAGTTCAAATAACTTTTCAGTAGATACATTCTTCCTTGCTCATGACCAGAAAGTATCATTCCAAGATCTCACCCAGAATAGAACAAGATGCCTACTCTGATACCAATTGAAATTCTGGTATAACAGAACTCAGATGTCCTATGACATATTGGGACATATGATCTAAACAAAACAAACAGGCAAGGTATATACAATCAAAAAAGTACTAAAAAGCAATAAACAACACACGTGAATTATTAATCTAGTTCGGAAAAACTCTCATACTCTGGAGGCATACCAAGTCAGGGACAAATCCACTATGATAATATCAATTCATAGACCCTACATCAAACATATCAATTTACGACCTACTCACTTAACCACTACCTGTGCTATATTTCTATCTAAGACTCACCTGAGTATGAGGCCCTCCTCAATCCCTCATCAATCACAGACAATGATTGGATAACAACATAGGAAGACACACTTCCATGACAATAAAACAGAAGACACAATTCCATGACAATACTTAGTCAAGACCTAAAGCTAAACTCCACCATTTACAACTTTACTCCTAACTAAGAACAACAACCCGGAGTTGCTTAAAAGCTTTCTCCAAAAACAATACTCAACTCATTACTTCACAACTTCTGAGTGAGAACAATAACATAGATAACAACTCTGTAACACAGTCCAACTCATATGTCGAGTGGATCACCAACTCTCCTAGAGAGTGACACAGACTCAGCCCTAATGGTTACATCTTTATATTTTCCGCTGGTACAAATCCTAGGTTACAATGCTTCTATTTATAACCTATCTCCCAACTGAATTTGGACCTTCAATCACAGCTCATCAGCTGATACAGTTCCGCAGAAGATTCTACATAATAATAGGTCTTCAATCAAATCTTTCTAATTTATCTCCATAATTAGAAAGTGCATATTCTTCAATATTCTTCTTGATTGTTCTTTGACCTATACAATAGCACCATATAGGATAATATAGTATCCTTAAAATATATTATGTTTTTGTGACTTAATAGAATATAATAGTCAGTTCAGCTCAGGCGCGATGTCGTATGCTCATTCATAGGACATCTGATTTGACATGTTGTTCCAGATATTGAAATACTTCAACTCAACATGTCTCAACATAAGATATGACTTCTTACTCAACCTGTTCTTGTTAGCAAGTTAGCACACCCTATCTAATATATTGCTGCTATATTAGTTTTACCAAACATAATGCCGATCACATAATTCAGAGAATTAACACAATCAAACCAGATGACTCGATCTATAAAAAAAGATCACGACACCTACCGTATTTCAAAATTTAAAAATATCCTAATTTTACAAGTTCATTCTTTAAATTTAAATTCTAAACATAATCATCACACACAACAAAATAGTACAAAATACAAATTAAAATAAATTTTAAACAATGTTTAATTTGAAACATAAACTGAATAACAAAATAAGTTCAGCGTCTAATAAATTTAATTTCAAAAAAGGAAAGTTATTCCAAATAAGTTTTGAACAAAGTCTACTTATATTTTAATTTTATTTTATTTAAAAATTATCAAAACGACATTGTTTTGCCTGAGAGAAAAAACAAGCATTTAATCTGCCAGTTTTCTAAAATCTCCAATTCGTCGGTTTATACTGATTTTGGTCGGTTCTGAACAACTTTCACTTGTTTAATAACTTATCTGATCCCGCAATCAAATCAGACTGATAATCATTTAACCTCCTAGCTTTAACTGGCCGGTTCAGTCTGATTTTTTAAACACTATCACCACCTCTCAAGTTTCTTTCTCACTTTGATATTTGTTAATTCCGCCTATTTGGTAGACGATTTTCATTATATATCTATTCCTTTTAATTTTTTTTTTAATATAATTTAATTTATAATTTCTTTTATATTTAGCCCATCAATATGCAGGGATGTACTAGTAAGTATAGTTTATAAAAATTACCCTGTCAGCCTATTAACTACCTGCCCTAGCAATCTTCTGCCGTCTGCTCTATTCGTCGCACCTCCGTCGACCACCGTAACTCGTGGCCGCATTCTCCGGTACGCACTTCTCATTCTCCTCTTCACTTTTCTCACTTCAATCTCTGCGTTTTCATTTTTCACTCTAATATCTATGATCTCTCATTTTCTACTATGATACTGAATTTTTATTTCTTTCTAAATCATAATGAATTTTTTTCATTTTGTTTATTCCATTATTGAAATTTGGTTATGATTATTGTGTTTATTATTTTTGAATTATTTTTGAATTGTTAGAAGAAGAAACAAGAATGAAGTTCACAATTGAAGAAGTAACTGTGTATTTCCCATATGACAACATATACCCTGAACAATACTCATACATGGTTGAACTAAAACGAACCCTAGATGCCAAAGGACATTGTTTACTCGAAATGCCGACCGGAACCGGAAAAACAATCGCGCTTTTGTCGTTGATTACAAGCTACACACTCTCTAAGCCTCAATCGCCGCTTAAACTTATATATTGTACCCGAACCGTTCATGAGATGGAGAAGACTTTAGCTGAGCTTAGACTGCTTCATGATTATATGGTTAAGTCTATTGGTCCTGCTGCTAAGATGCTGGCGCTTGGATTGTCTTCGAGGAAGAATTTATGTGTTAATAGTCGTGTTCTTGCTGCTGAGAGTCGCGATTCTGTTGATGCTGGTTGTCGGAAATTGACGGCTAGTTGGGTTAGGGCGGTGGCTGCGGAGAATCCGGATGTTCCTAGTTGTGAGTTTTTTGAGCAGTATGAAAGGGCTGGTGATGCTGCAGTTTTGCCTCCGGGGGTTTATACTTTGCAGGTAATTGGAATTTTTAGTGTTGGATATTGTTCTCAGAATCGAAATTGTTTGAAATTCAAAATGTGGTTAATTTTGATTATGTTTGCTCATTGAGGAACGTTTGATTTGATTTTTTAAGTTGGGTTGAGTGTTCGGTTTTGGATGTTCTCTGATTCGTAGATGTTTGAATTCCAAGCATGGCTGATTTTGTAATGCTTGATTTAATTCTTTTCCGGGGTTTTCAGTTTTGGATGTTATCTGATTCCTAAATGTTTTAATTCGAACTATGGTTTACTGAAATTTGGTTTTAGCAGTTTTAGATGTTTCTTAATTCTAAAATACTCTAACTTTGGGTATAGATGTTCTTGGATTCCAAAATGTTGAATTCTTTGTGGATTTGACTGAAATCGTTGATTTTGAACTGATTTAGCTGTTCAAAGGTTTGATGTGGTTGATTTAATTTTGATCTAATTCATTTTTAGATGTTCTTTGTGGTTTTTTGTTTTGATATTAACCAAACTGTTAAAATATTTGAATCTGATTGTGGACCGTGATTGTAGGATCTGAGAGTGTTTGGAAAACAGAAAGGGTGGTGTCCTTACTTTTTGGCACGGCATATGGTGCAGTTTGCCAATGTGGTGGTGTACAGCTATCAATATTTGCTTGATCCAAAGGTGGCTGCGATAATATCCAAAGAAATGCAGAAGGAATCAGTTGTTGTTTTTGATGAAGCTCACAATATTGATAATGTTTGTATCGAAGCACTCAGTGTGAGTGTCAGGAAGCAGACTATTGACGGTGCTAGGAGAAATATAAATAGGATGCGTCAAGAAATTGACAAGTATGTGCAATTTATATCTTTCTCATCTTGTTTTAGATTTTTCACTGACAGTTCAATAGTGAATTAGTAGTATAATTTGTTAAAGTAGTTGGGGTTATAGTGATTGCAAGTTGCAACACCTCCTGTTTAATATGCATGTTTTTTTAGGTCTGGTTACACTTTTGAGTTCTCTAGTTTGGGCTATATGCTATTTTAATCTCAATAGTTTTTATTATTTAAAATGAAGAAAATATAATTCTGTCAATTTTCTTTTGCCTAAACCCTAAATGTCTCATTTTTTCGTTAAAGTATTATGGCTCAATGATGAAATTGAAATATTAGATGACGTTTTAGGTTCAAATATTTGGCAGGACGTGGCATTGGGGGGTTTTTGAAGATTTTTTTTAGGATTTTTCATTTTTGTTTAGTCTGATATTTTAATTAGTAAGTTCCAGTGTTGTCGAGAGCGGCCCGATGGCGGTCCATGGAGGAGAGTCCACATTTCGCCATACCGACACCGCTTTGCGGCGTCGTTATAGCGGATTATGGCAAAGAAACTCGCAATATCGCCAATATTTACCATTGTGGTGAGCCCAAAAACCGCCATGGCACCACTATTTGATAACATTGGTGATTTCTAAGTAAAAGAATGTTTAAAATCATTTTTCAACTTGGTGTGACACAAGTGGTAGATAGAGTTTTTTAACAATTTAGTCGGGATTTCAATCCTTGGCCGGTGTGTAAAGAAACATGTGTTGGGAGCGGTCGGTCAGTCCCTTAAATGGATCTCATTAACTTTGGGGAACCATCTCTCTGCCGTTGCAAAAGAGATACCTTGGTTTACTAAACAAATGCTTAAAACAACTTAATCAATTAAAATTTGTAAATTTTTTTTAATAGAGTGAGAATTTAAGAATTTTAAATAAATGGAAAATGGATAGAGGAACTTAATTGTAACAGTAGAAAAGTTGAGAAACCAAAATCGGTTAAAAAATTATTGTAGGACCGAAATTACATGGGTAAAACCAGAGGTAGCGAAAGTTTATTTAAGCTTAATACTTTGGTCGATTTGTAAAAGTAATAAGTTTTAAAAGGGCCTGCTTTTTTCCTCAAGCTACACATGGAAGTTGAAATTACCCTTCCTTTCACTTTTTAGTTTCAGTCTTGCTTAATTTTCCATTTGTTCCCTTTACTAAAATTCGTGTTCGTACTCTTTAATATTTGAATTTGAACTGGTAGGAAGGTTCAAGGCCACAGATGCTGGTAGACTTCGAGCTGAATACAACAGGCTTGTGGAGGGTTTGGCTCTAAGAGGAGATCTTCCCGGTATGTATCATGTCGATTTTGTTATATTTCTTTATGTGATATAATCTTCACTAACCAAAACTTATTTTACGTACATAGCTGCGGATGGTTGGCTTGCAAATCCAGCCTTGCCTGATGATATACTAAAGGAGGCCGTACCTGGAAATATTCGTAAGGCTGAGCATTTTGTGCAGGTTTTGCGTAGATTAGTTCAGTACCTTGAAGGACGCTTGGAAACTGAGAATGTGGAGAAGGACAACCCTGTTAGCTTTGTTTCCGCTATTCTTAACCAGGCTGGAATTGACCAAAAAACTTTGAAGTTCTGTTATGACCGCCTTCATTCATTAATGATGACATTGGAAATTACAGACACTGATGAGTTCCTTCATGTCCAAACAATATGTGATTTTGCCACACTTGTGGGTACATATGCTCGTGGTTTTTCCATTATAATAGAGCCTTTTGATGAGAGAATGCCTCATATTCCTGATCCTGTATTGCAGGTTAGTGCTGATGTTTTGATTTGTATTTACATCTTTACTGTTCAATCCTTAAAGTAGGTATTTTTTTTTTTTGACCGAAATTCTTAAAGTAGGTTTTATCCTATATTCTATGTGAGGTTTGTATATTTTCGATGTTTCTAGTATATACATCTAATTTTTATTCACCGATGACATTTCAGCTTTGTTGCCATGATGCTTCTCTAGCCATAAGACCTGTTTTTGAGCGGTTTCAGTCGGTTGTGATTACATCCGGCACATTAAGCCCCATAGATTTGTACCCCCGTCTTCTAAATTTCCACCCTGTTGTCAGTCGAAGTTTCACAATGTCCTTAACTAGAGATTGCATATGCCCTATGGTCCTCACTCGTGGCAGGTATTTCCATTAAATATTGTTTACGTTTTCAATATCTGCTTTCTTTAAAAAATGCATCTTTCACTTTCCTTTTTGTTATCTTTAATGTTTAATTGATATGTTGTTTCAGTGATCAGCTCCCAGTCAGCACCAAATTTGATATGAGAAGTGATCCTGGCGTTGTAAGAAATTATGGAAGGCTCTTATTGGAGATGGCATCAGTTGTTCCAGACGGGATTGTGTGTTTCTTCGTCAGTTACTCGTATATGGACGGCATAGTCAATAGCTGGAATGAAAGTGGAATTTTGAGGGTGAGACAACTAGTTAAACTCTTTGATTTCCACAATCCTGTTACCAACAGTGTCTGTTACTTTTCATATTGCTAAAATCACGTTTTTTCGCAGGATATAATGCAATATAAGCTTGTCCTTATTGAGACTCAAGATGTGGTAGAAACCACATTAGCTCTTGACAACTACCGCAGGGCTTGTGATTGTGGAAGAGGTGCTATCTTTTTTTCAGTTGCGAGGTAAGATAACTGAAACTACTATTCTCCTGGGTTTAGTTTTATTTGTAACACTCAACAAGATTAATAAAAAATTGCCCTCCATTTAATTTAATGGGAACTATGTACTCTTTCATGGTAATACATTTAATGGAATATCATGAAATGAGTTGGCATATATTAGGAGGATGGTATTGCTAGCTAACTCAATTTTTGCTTCCTATTTCCTAATTTGATAGGGAAAGAAAGTGATTAGAAGGTTTATTCTGTTTATGATGTACCTTGGTTTATGTGTATTAACCAAGTAATTACAGAATTTCCTGCAGTGTTGCTATGTTTGAAAACTAAATCTCCTGCATTTGTTGTGTTCGAGATAATTAATTTAGTCTTTTCCAGCCTCCTTTCTCTTGAGTTCTACAATAAAATAGCATCTTGAGATTTGAACTCCGATTGATAGTCATAGCATTTTGTTTTAGTCAATCCATGCTATGTAACTGTTATATTGTCTGCTGCACGTGCAACAAAGATAGATTGTTCAGATTATATAATAGCATTTGGAATTCCTCTGGGTTTATGCTCTAATATATTCACTCACCATCTTGGAGTCAACTTCATCCCGGGCTAATAATATATAGTACCTTTTTGCAGAGGAAAGGTTGCGGAAGGTATAGATTTTGATCGGCATTATGGCCGTCTAGTAATCATGTATGGGGTTCCTTTTCAGTACACATTAAGCAAGTGAGTTCCGTTAGATTATATTTCTAAATAAGCGTGATTTAGAACGATTGTATATCTCTTTCTTTTTTTCTTGTCCAAATTGCGGAGGTTACATTGTTGGTTGCAGAACTTACTTTAATTTTTCAGGATTTTGCTAGCACGCCTAGAATATCTAAGGGAGACTTTTCAAATCAAGGAAGGAGATTTTCTAACTTTTGATGCCTTGGTGAGACATTTTCTTCAGATCTGTGAAAATTTGATTGCTAAACTTTGTGAAACTAGAATCCTTGGTAACATTAACTTTGCTTTAACAGAGACAAGCTGCACAATGTGTGGGCCGTGTAATCCGTTCAAAGGCTGATTATGGGATGATGATTTTTGCAGACAAAAGGTTAGTGTCTTTTTGACATTTTCTTCCACTTTCAAACATTATAGTTATGGTAGTAAATATATGGTTGGTTATTACTATATCTGCAGGTATAGTCGTCATGACAAACGTTCCAAATTGCCTGGTTGGATACTCTCTCATTTACGCGATGCCAACCTGAACTTGAGCACTGACATGGCTGTGCATATAGCACGCGAGGTCTGTCTTCATACCTGTAGTTTTAAGTTTTTGTAATTACATGCACTACATTATACTGATATCGTGTGGAAATTTTATTTTGGTCGTCTTGTTTTTGGTTTAAGAATTTTTCCTATTCTTTTCTTTTTGATAAACATGTGTGATAATATGGTTGCTTACTGACCAATTTCTGATGTTTGGATGCAGTTCCTCAGGAAAATGGCGCAGCCATATGACAAGACTGGCGGTGGCGGTGGCAGTGGCAGAAAAACTCTGTTATCTCAGGAAGACTTGGAGAAGATTGTGTTTGAGGGCAGCATGAATGACATGTTCTAATCTTAAGAGATTTAGTGTTATTTCGATGTGAATGGGGCTATGTTGCAGTCCATAATGATAAGGAAGATGCATTCTTTGTTTATTATGAATGTGTTCTTGTTTAGGAATTTGACTACAAAATTTTAGAATGTTTAGCAGTGCTTAACTTAATCAGATTATGCTTTTGTTTCTAGTAAGTTTATCAAATTTAGATCTTAACTCATTTTTCATTTGTGTTTATGTAATCACTTGTTGATATTCATGATGGAAATCTTTTCATTCTCTTAACTTGTGCAGAAAATAAGTTGCTAACAATCAAAGAAGATGTTCTCTCATTAATACTCCAACCTTGGCTTATCAAATACAAACAAAAAAAGTAATGCTCTCATCTTGCATAATGGTTTTTATTTGTAATTTTTATTTATCAAAGTGACTACCAAGTGTATAATCTAATTAATATTATTTGTACCACTTTTAGTCCAACATTTTACATTTATATTAGACCAATGTTACGTATATATTGTGCAATAGACTGAATATACATAAATTTTAGGGTTAAATATGCTTATGAAGTATATTTGGATGTTTTTTTTTTAACATGATTTTTTTGGGTTATAAATTGAGTATCTTTTTTTATGCAATTGCATAAACTAATCTTTGAGTTGGGGAGGACTATAATAGATGATAAAGTTCTCTTTTGAGAAATCGTAACATAGGAGAATTTTTTATGGTATGCAAGATAGAGGAAAAAAAAACTCCTATAAATAATCAAAAATGCCTCCCGTGGAAGTGTATTTCCGGGGCACATTTTTGTTTTTATTTAAAAAATCATATTTGAAATCGGAAATGTAACTATGGTTTGATATCGAATATGTATTTCCAGTTCATGTACAAATAGTTCAAACTATATTATTATGCAGGTTTTGGTACATTTACAAAATATGTAGTAAAGTATGATTTCGATTAAATATGAAATAATCACAAAATACGTACAAATGCTCATAAATATTATTGTTCCAAAATACGATACACAAAAATTTTCCTCAAAATGTTAGCCAAATAATCCAAAATATGAAAAACATAATAGTAATATAAACAAAATGCATCTAAAACTATCAGACTACTGAGTATGGCGGATAATGAGTCGGCCCGTGATATTCACGACATTCCTCCATTGTCGTTTGTAACACAAAGTCTCCCCAACCTCCGCCAAGATGGCATCTAGAATACCTCTAGCATCAGCGCCATCAGAAAACAGACATCCATCAATACCCGCATGCGCAATCTCCATGATACGACGACACCTAGACAACACATCATGAGCATGATCGGCTCTAACCTGCTCCTCCTCTAGAAGCTCCGCATGTGCTGGTCTAGGTGGGTTACCTGAAGCCTCCTGTACCAGATAAGGATGTGACACCTTGAAGAACCATAAGATATCCATCCTCACAGCGCCAATATTTTAATGTTATGGTACTCTGGGCCTCATCCGACACGAGATGATTAAGATAATAATCAAATATGTCATTCATATCCCTTTGTTTCACAATGGAAGGGGCATACTCAGAGGATGGTCTGAGAATGTGTTGCATGTATCCGAACTGCCGCATCACACACTTAGGCAAATAAGCAGTCGTCTTGCGTGACCCGCATGCCAACCACCAAGTAAACAACACAATATCGTCAAAGGGAGCGTCTCACGGTGAGCCTTGTATGCATGGAAGCATATATCCTCATAGGCCAGGCGATCAATATACACCCTGAATAGCTTTGTCGCATGGTTTCCTCGAAGTGGTTCGAATGAAGCGGCACATGGCTAAACCTCATTATATGTAGGCTCAAGTGACCATCCAGATGTGAGGGAAGTGCTGTAGGATCCAAGCCTGAAATGTTACCTTCATTAGTAAGTAACGACATCAAAGTAATTTACATAACAAGACAAAAATAACATAAGAATAAGAAATATTACCGTCAAAAGTGTGATGCTATTGGTCATCTGCTTTGTATTCCACTTAATGTCTTCGGACAGCTTCTGGTATAAATACACCAAACAAGCTGCCCCCCAATTTCACTCAGCAATCCGCTGAAAATCGTCAAAGAGCCACATGTATATGATATCAGTGTAAGTGACACTAGTGTCCACAAAAATCTGTGTGCCAACCAGATACAAAAGATATTCCCTTATAACACGTGCTATGTGCTGGGCTACCTGCTGATCGTCACCAGCAGCCTGCTGTGCACGCTCTAGCTCAATTGTGAACACCTTCTGCAAGTAGCTAAATCCGACATGACACCCACGGGTTTTATCAATCTCAGCTATAACACCCTTTGGAGTAACTCCTAAGTACTCCACCAACATATCCAACACCTCTTCTTTGGTGCACCTCTCATGATCTAAAAACCTCCCTCTAATCGAAAGTTGCAACAGACACGCGACATTGTCCAGTGTGATTTTCATCATGTGGTAGGTGGAACAACAATGTCTCGTGATGCCATCTTTCAACAAAAGCGTTAATCATACCATGATTAATGGTAGTATATCCATATAAGACCAAATCATGCAACCCAGTTATGTGCAACAACTCTTGGAACCATGGCTCGACGGGTGGTACCAGGCGACTGATCTTCCTAGCATGGTTAATTATCAAGTGGATCATGGTCTTACATGCATAGATAAACACCCAAGACTTAAATGAAAACAATACTTAGAAAAAAAACAATATGTAACAATTGTTAAATAAAATATTTACCTCTTTGTCCCATAAGTATCTGACAACATGGTCCGAATACAAAGACAATAATGACAAAGAAAAAGGTCCTCCTCCAAAACTCTAAGGTGCCTCTGGTGCCGCATATGATGTAGGCTGTGGACGGGCCGCTGGTGCAGACTGGGTGACCTCTGGTGTCTTCTGGGTGGGAACCAGTGTAGGCTGGGTGAGAGCAGGTGTCGACTGGGAAGAAGAAGTCTCTCATGTCTCAAAGACCATAGGGCGTCCGTGGGAGGAAGGAGGTGAAGAGGTATAGACTGAATATGGTGTAGTCTTTGGGTGGGAACCAAATGTCTCTCCTGATCCGGATACTTGTGGTGAGGAAATACATCTGCAGAAGGATGAAGGCGGAGATGGATGGACATGAGACTCTCGCCTGCTGGTCGATGGAGTGGAAGTAGAAACACCATCGCCAATAGGCGCATCCGGTACAACCTGTCTAGGAGCCTGAAAATCCTGAATCCTTTCTATATGCACAGAAATATACTGTGAAAGTCTCTCGTGTCGCAATCTGAATGGTCTATCAGCTATAATACTTATAAAATAAATGAAACAAGTATTAAACAACTACACTCTTCTACAAAAAATAGGGGGAAAACAATTTGATACATAAACGAAAGTATACTTTTGGTTTTAGTCAAGAACAAAACCAGAAATACACTTCCGGTACGACCAACAATTTAACATGTTCGTCAATGGCGAAGTTGACCCCCCAATGAGGACAAAAAACAGTCATTGATCGTCAAAAAGACATGGCTAGCACTTCCGTATTGACTGCAAACATTACAAGAACTAAAAAAAACTACATTTTACTATCCTAAAACACAATTTGTATGTAAACTAAAATAAACTCAATAATGCTCAAAAACAACTTACAATTGATGATTCTCCTTGGTTGATTTCGATTATGCCTGATAATTTCCTTATGTGTTGTGATAAATTGATGGATTTTGAAACAATGAGTATTTTGGAACAATGGGATTTTGAGAGGTTTTGTGTTTTGTATTTGTGTTTGCAGCAAATGAGGATGAGGAAGAGGTAGCGCGGACATGTGTCAAATACAAACCGAAAATACATTTACGATTTGGAACCAGTAGTGCATTTCCGGTTCGTATCAACAAGGTAGGGTGTGACTTCTCACAGTGTAATTATTTAATTCATTTAAAGTGTAACCGGAAACACAACATCGATTTGGGAACTGTAAGTATACTTCTGATTTGTATGCTTTTTTCATATAATAGGGTGCGCACCAGAAATACATTCCGACTCCTGGAGACATATTTGGAAATTCACACCGACACTTAAGAAACAATTAAGGTGCATTAAGAAATTCTCTTAAGTAGTGTTATTGAACTTTTTTGAGTTATGTCCAGATTTATCAAACTTATAGTAAATCTATAAGCCACACAAAATATTCTTATTTTAGAAACACCCTCACATAATTCCCTAAACCCAATTTTTTTATGTCTTTCAGGATCCTTTTTGTATAAAGTTGGGTGAAGTTCATCAACTTCAACTTCAAGCCATATTTACATGCAATTTATAGAACTTAGAAAGAAACTATAACTTATTGCATACATATATCTTAAATAACACAAATATACATATTTATTATGGTATTGTTTCTTATAATTTTTTAGAGCATGGATATCCAACTAAATTCCAAAATTTACATGTATATGTTCTTTCGATAACATCAATAATAAATTTTTGTATATTAAGATCATGTTAACATGTCATTTCTCATTAACATACCACAATGGTGTCCACAGACCATACACAAACACCTCTTTGTCCAATTTATTCATAGGCAGGTGTGATACGGTGGCAGAACCGACTTGTTTGAAATGCTGGTTTGCGTTTTACATTTTTTGTTCGCAAAATGTCGCGGTAAGTAAGAGTCGCCACCGACTTTTATTTCATCCAATCGGAAAGGAAAAAAAGTACAGAAAAAAAATCCTTTTTCGAGATATTCTGAGTACGGGGGGGGGGGGGGGGGGGGGGGGGTAGATTATAGAAAGGGAAGGTATTAGCACCCTTTCTATCCATGGTTTTCCATGGGCTCTTAGGTACTTGCTCATCTTTTTAAAATTGCTTGTGTATGTGCTTTGCTTTTGAAAAGTTTGACTTCGTGATAACCCTTGTATCAGTCCTTAAAGGTGTGACGAAGTTGTTTTGAAAATTTGTTTGAAAAGTGTAAGTGTGAAAAGTTTTGATTTGAGCAAGTACCTACTAGCATCTACCTACTCGAAAAAAGATCGTTTCTATTCTTGTTTCCTTTAGACAAAGCTATCCTACTATTGAGAAATAGGTAGCACCGTCGTTGGAGTTGTAAGGGTCAATTCGAAAGGGACGTATGATCACTAAAGCAATATTAGGACACCTTAATAGTAACCCTAGAGTCTCAAGATCATATTCGAGGCAACATTTCCGAGGAAACATTTCCGAGGCGACATTTCCGAGGCAACATCCAAATAGGGACATTTGATCTTTTTAGACAGGAGGGCAACCACTAAGACACCTTATACTTAATGATCGTTTACCGAAGGCAACCGAAGTGAGAGTATACCTTAAGAGTGATATGTGCGAGTGATCTGTTTTCAATTATTTAGTCTTTGCACATTAGGGTTTTCTAACTGGATTAATTTGTCATGCATTCTTGTCATACAATCCTATTAGCATACATCTAAACAGTCAAATATTTACAGAATTAAAATGCGAGAAGGTAAATTTACGCTATTACAAGGCTTCGGGGATGGGAATTAATTACATAGCCAAAAACCAGGAAAAAGCGATAAATAAAAATCCTAGATTAAACTATTACAAACCATGAACAGTTACAACAATATCGTGAAAATAATAGTACGCGCGCGATAAATCGAAAACGAGACAACTAGAGTTTTGACCCTTGCCTAAACCTAATTGCGATTAGTTAAAATTTTTTTTTGTTTTGTTTTGAGAAAATAATGGAATTGCTAATATTAAAGGAACCTCCTAAGTATAATTAATTTTAAACTAAGAAAAATAAATTAATTCCTCTATAAGCCTATTTTTGTATTTTTATTTTATTTGAGAAAGAAAGAAAAATTAAATCAAGAATTAACCTAATCTTCTAATTCAATTTTAATTATGAATGAAATTAAAGTTTTCCTAAATTAATTAAACTAATTAATTAGAAAAACATTTGTTAAGAAAATAATTCTTTTTTTGTGATTTTTGGCTGGTTAATTTTAGAAAATAATTTTGGTGTTGATAAATAAAAAAACAGAATAATTAAATAAAAGAAATTAAAGAACAATAATGGAAATAACCGAGTGGGCCTGCTGTCAGCAGACCTGGTTCTGGCTGATGGGTCTAGAAGATGGTGACCCTTAGAAGAGGGGGGGGGGGGGGGGGGGGGCGCTGGATCTGATCCTGGCTGGTGGATCAGAAGATGCTGCTCTTCAGAAGATGAGGCGCTGGATCTGATTCTGGATGATGGATCCAAAAGATGATGCACCGGATCTGGTCCTGGCTGATGGATCCAGAAGATGATGCATCAGATCTGGTCTTGGCTAGTGGATCCAGAAGATGATGCGCTTCAGAAGATGCATGTGCTGGATCTGATGAAAACACAAGAGAAAATACCAAAAGCTCACGCCTGGGATCGAGCCCAAAACAATGAGCTTCTGACTTCCTTCTTTTGACCAACTGCGCTGGATGTCAACTTGTTAATATAATAAAAACAAATAATATATCAGAAAATTAGGTTTCTGGCCATAATAATGCGCCAAAATTTGAATCAACCAATCAGGTTGTGACACGCTGTTATCTTCTTCCCTGGAACCGTCGTTTTAGGTTCCGAACCTTTACCTACAGACGCAGGCCTGTTGCTGCAACCTGTGTCATTCAAGAATCAAGCATATGCAATATAAATTCAGTTGGGGACCATGGATCAGTTGGGTTTGAAATTCTGATCATCATGGTACCCTTTATCCTGTCTAATTTCGCTTGCAAACCAAAACCCCAAATTGGAGCACGAAACCCAAACAATGGCAAAAGCTTATTCCTGCACTGTAACTCAAATCAAACTATCCAGAAACATTGCAAACATGATGATGAATACAAATACGCAAGTTAAACGTGCTGAATATGCAAGGATTACAGTAATCAAATTTGATTAATTGTGCAAACTGTGTGAATGATTGGAGGAGATTCTGGATGTTCTGACGCCTGCAAACGATCAGGAATGCTTCCTGAAACGCCAAGGAATTGATTTCTGGCCTTGAATTGCTCTCCAAGGTCCTCTATTCCAGAATTTGGGTCTCACGTTTTTTACCAAAAGTTATGAGTTTTCTTCTTGCTCTGCACGACTGTTCAACCCCTCTTTATGCCCTGCCTTGCTTCTGTATATGTAATACAACCTATTAGGTCAACAAAAACGACCTCAATCTTGCTCATCATGGAGATTTGATTAGGTCTTTCATGGCATATGATTTCTTTCCAATTTTGATCAAATTCAATCTTTTTCCAACCAAATCAGTCTTGTACGAATTGGTTCTCAATTGACAGCATATAAGATCTTCTTTCAATGCAAAAATCATCCCTAAAACACAATATATGATTTATTAGGATTTATTTGACTTTATTTGAATTTTAAACGAATAAAAAATCAACATAAATTAAATAAATGAATAAATAAATCATGGAGGGTCCCATAGGTCGTGGACTATGTTATCATTGAAGTGCAAGCATAAAAAGCTGGACCTATTTAGCAAAAAATGCAAATTTGAGCACATTTGACTTTTGGCAATTTTGCAAAAAAAGGTCAACTTGACTAATGCATAACTCTCTCAATTTTGATCCTAGAGAGGTGTTATTGGACTTTTTATAAAGCTTAGGATTTCCTATAAGCAACCATTTTGGTCTCATCTAAATTAAGTCTTCCATGTTCATGTATGGAGTTTTGACCCAAAAGGTGTTTTTGTTGACTTCTCAAAATGACCTATAATGTCAAAATTCATATCTTTTTGTGAGTGCATATTTTGAACTTGGGAGATGAATATTAATTGTAGGGAATTGCATCCTCTTCAAAATTAGCTTTGGATGGGTCATTTCTGATAAAGTATCAGAAAGTTATGCTTGGTCAAAGTTGAGTTGACTTTTCCTGCAAAACCCTAATTTAGCAACTTTTGGGTTTTGATGAATTGTGAGCAATCCTTGATGAATCATGATCAACCCTTGATCAAATTATGAATGATACTTCAAAATGAGGATGTTGACCAAAAATCTTGAAGTTTGACTGTATGTGAGCCACAATTGACTTTTGACCTAGCACAATCGATTTTTAGGCCTTTGAGCCATTGACTGAGCAAACTTCCTCTGCAAGGCTTGAAACTTGACATGGATGATCTTGAGAACATATTAGGAAAATTATGAGCATTTGGGATCCTTTGGAATCAAGCATCTTGATGCAAAATGAAACCCTAATTTGAGGTAGACTGCCCTAGGAGAGAGTTTATCTGGTCAACCCTTGGACTTCCTTGAGCAATTTGAGGACCTCAATTGACTTGTATTCAAAAATATGGGAGGGTAAATTTTAGGGTACAACAGATTCACCTGTTCAATCTTCTTAAACCTGAGGATATAGATTGGCTCGTCTGCCTTTCGTGATTTGAAGGTGGAAGATGATTGAACACTAGAGTGCCCAAAAATTTGCACTCGCATGGAGCGATACTTGACTTATGCTATTGGGAATGGGCTTATAGATGCCATTTGGAAGTTTCTAGAGAATTTTTAGAGATGGGCTTAAAGATGTCATCTGAAGAAGTGTCGATCGCATAAGAGATCCTTTTGCGAGAATCCGTATACCTGTTGTTGAGGAGGACTTCGCTGGGGAATGCTGGTCTCTGTCTTGAGAGAAATAGAGTTTTTGGAGCTTCAATTGTCCGTTAATCTACTGGGGAATAATTCCGGTTTGGGAAGCGGAGGTGAACTGTGTGTTTGGCCAGGGTATATGATACACCACGACTTTATGGGGAAATGCAAAATCAGTTGTGTTTGATTGGGTCCCGGTCTTATAGTGCTGTGGACTGCTGTCTGGGGATAAGAGAGAAGAAAACCTGGATGGAAAGGTTATGAGAAAGAACCTGGATAGTAGGGTTACTTCGGTATGAAAGCCTAGATAGTAGGGCTGTGAGAAGGAACCTGGATAGTAGGGTTACTTCGGTATGAAAGCCTGGATAGTAGGGTTGTGAGAAGGAACCTGGATAGTAGGGTTACTTCGGTATGAAAGCCTGGATAGTAGGGCTGTGAGAGGGAACCTGGATAGTATGGTTACTTCGGTATGAAAGCCTGGATAGTAGGGCTGTGAGAAGGAACCTGGATAATAGGGTTACTTCGGTATGAAAGCCTAGATAGTATGGCTGTGAGAAGGAACCTGGATAGTATGGTTACTTTGGTATGAAAGCCTGGATAGTAAGGCTGTGAGAAGGAACCTGGATAGTAGGGTTACTTCGGTATGAAAGCCTGGATAATAGGGCTGTGAGAAGGAACCTGGATAGTATGGTTACTTCGATATGAAAGCCTGGATAGTAGGGCTGTGAGAAGGAACCTGGATAGTAGGGTTACTTTGATATGAAAGCCTGGATAGTAGGTGTGATCGGTGGATCTGGAACTGACTGTTTAAAGCTGGTTCGCGAAATGTCGCGGAAGCAAGAGTCGCCACTGTCTTTTATTTTCTCCAAATGGAAAGGACAAAAGCACAGAAAAATTCCTTAAAGAGATTGCTCTCGGTTCGGGAGGTAGGTTATAGAAAGGGAAGGTGTTAGCACCCTTTCTATCCATGGTTATCCATGGGCTCTTAGATACTTGCTCATTGTGTTTTCAAAATTGTTTGTTTGCTTTTCAATGTGGGTTTTAAAAAAGTTTCTTTGAAAATTCCAGTTCGACTCTTGTATCGGTCCTCAAGAGTGTTTGAAAAATTGCTTTCGAAAGCTTTTTGAAAATGTGTTGGTGTGAAAAGTATTTTGTTTTGTTTTGAAATTTAGAGCAAGTATCTAGAGTCGTCTACCTACCCTAAGGAATTCGTCTGTGTAAATGTCCTTTAAAGTAATGCCATCCCACCATTGAGAGGTAGGTAGCACCACCGTTGGAGGTGTTCGGGTCAATTCGAGTTTAGGGACATTGTGGTCACCGAGCAAAGGTAAGATACCTTAGGAGCTACCCTTATGCCATTGATCTTTTATTCCGAGGCAACTTATTCGAGGCAACTTATTCGAGGCAACTTTGTTTTAGGCAACTAGATCAATGGACACAAGGACTCACTAAGACGTCCTATAGTCGACGGCCACGTTTCGAGGGACAAGGCAACAATGTGATCACCGAGCAATGGGAAGACACCTTAGAAGCTACCCTCATGCCAGGTTCCTGGATCATGAGGACTTACTAAAACGTCCTCTACCCGACGATCACTTTCCGAGGGCAAGGCAACAGTGAGGCGTACCCTAGGGGTGGTGTGTGCGATTTGTGTGTCGTTTTCATTTGCATTTGTCTTGTCATATTTATCGGTGTTCTACGCTTGATTTTATTTAAGACATTCATTCTTGCATGCTTTTTAACAGTTAAGAGTATTGCGGGAAAAGTAAATCTAAAGCTATTACAAATGGCGCGGGTCCACATCGCCAAAATTAAACCGGACCCGATTTGACAGAAGATAAAGAAATTAAAAGAATTGAAAGTGCGAGAAGTAAATGTTACAAGGCTTTGGGAGAGGTACATAATTAATTAAGCGAAATAAAATAAATATGCGAAATTAAACAATTAAAAATATGGGCGTTGGACCCTTTTGTAAAAATTAAAGTTAATGAGGAATAAAAGTTAATTAATTAAAGAAAGACTTGTTTTTGGTATTTTTAGGTTTTAATGAAAAAGAGAATTAATGAAAATGAAAATTGAATGCAAACCCTAATTCTAGTGGCTTTTAAATTTGTTATGAAAATATTAGAATATAACCTAATTTAAACTTAATTTTTTTTATGTACAATTTAATTATGAAAATAAATAAAATAAGTAATATTATTATAAAAGGGAAAATTAAAAGAAATAAAAACAATAATTAAACCTATTTCTACATTTTTTAGATTTTTTATGAAAATAATTAATATTGCAAACCTAATTAAAACTAAATAATTACATATGAATTTATTTATAAAAATGTTAAAATAAACATATTTATTATGTTTTTTTTTTGTCTTTTCTGATTTTTAGACATTTTTTATATTTTGTAAAGAAATAATTAATTAATTTAAGCAAATAAAGAAAATAAAATCATAATTGAAAATAAAATATGAAAAAGATGGAAAATTGCAAACCAGGGGGGGTTCAGTCCCAAATTAGGAGGTATGGCCCAAGAATTCTGGCCCAACAAGCTTCAACTTCGTTGACTTTTCCAGGCACTATGTGGCACATTGACTAGGGTTTAGGATGTTCATCCAATCTGTGCCTTTGATCTGAGATTCCAGGACGCGTGTACGGCCGGATCTTGAGGTGTATGGTGATCCTCAACGTAAGCGCTGCATAGGAATTGTTATGGAAAAAAAACAAATGGAAAGGGTGGAGACCTGGGATCGAACCCAGGTCATTCACCTTACCAAGCACTTCGTTCGCCACTGAGCCACTGCATATACGTTTAACATATAATAGTAAGCAAATATTATAAAAGAAAATGGTTAGTGGCCTTGGGAACGCGCGCGAATTTTGAATGCTCCAATCGCTGTTTGCCAACACATCGTCTTCTCCACCATCCTGAAACACAAAAACATGAGGCAACGGTTTTATACACGTCCTCTTAGGCCGGTTTACAGAAAATAGCGATTAAGCCATCTCTAAACATAAATTAGGCGCGAGGGTCCCGTCTTCTTCGTCTAGATGAGCTGAGTTTAATGGTCTTGGTCTAGAGTCTTAATTTTTCCTCGTTTCAAAAGCCCCAATTTTACATCCTGCAAAACCCTAGAAAACTAACATGGCATCTTGGCCTAGAACGCATGAAACTTCAATTAAAGGTTATGGTTAGCTTGTAAACTTCATCAGGAATATGAATCAATGAATAATATGTCATGAAGATGCATAAATTTAAAAACACGATCACAAAATTTTCACAAAGTATTCCGGGTTCTGTATACCAATTCTTTGCGTTTGGATGGATGATTTTGATTGGAATGTGTTCAGTAGTCTCCAAGGAAGCTATTGGAACAAGAATGGAGGCTTGAATCGCTTTGTAAGTCCGTTTTCAGTCTTGAACTTTTTTGCAAAAAATCCAAGTTTTTGTTATGGTTTGAGGCGCAGCTTAGAGTCTATGGGCATTAGGGTTGTGTTCAAGCATATGTAGTGAGTGCATTAGGGCAACAAAAACCAATCAAATCTCTTGTAATCATGGTTTTCAATATTTGATTTCTTAAGATCTTTTTAAATCTTTTTCCATGTGTTCTTGTGCCAATCATGATCAATTTGCTCCAAATCTTTCCTTGTTGGGATGTGCACGAAATATTGAGTCTAAAACATGTATAAAAAGATTGGTTAGGGTGAATTAGATATTTTTCATATATTTAAATGATTTAAATGAATTAATATAAATAAAAATTCAAATAAATAAATAAAAAATGAGAAAATACTTCCCTTTGGGCCAAGTGGTCGTGCATATGCCTAGAATGATGAATCATGGAAGAAAAATGGGCCCATTAACAATTTTAGGTCATTTGAATCAATGTTGACTTTTCAAAATATCCAAAAATTTCCCAACTTCCACAAGGCATAACTTGCTCAATTTTTAAGCTTTTCTCATGTTCTTGGACATTTTGGAAAGGTTTTTGAGTCCTCTAACCAATGCCTTTGGTCCCATGTCAGTTTGATTTACCAATCTCAAGTTATGGCCTTTGACTT
Organism: Vicia faba; assembly: GCA_948472305.1. Classification (NCBI taxonomy): domain Eukaryota; kingdom Viridiplantae; phylum Streptophyta; class Magnoliopsida; order Fabales; family Fabaceae; genus Vicia; species Vicia faba. The sequence goes on from OX451735.1 coordinate 780,090,215, forward strand.
AAAGTCCCTTTTTGTTGACTTTTGAAAATGACCTATAATGTTGAAATTGATAACTTTTTGTGAGAGCATTTCTTGGACTTGAAGTATGAAGATGAGTTGTAGGAAATGTCATTATCTTCAAAATGAGCTTTGGATGGAATTTTTCTGATAATCCATGTGAAAGTTATGCCCTGGTCAATTTACAGTTGACTTTTTCAACTGTCCAAATAAGGAAACTTTTGCATCTTGATGATTTTTGAGCCAAACTTTGAGAATCATGATCAAGCATTGATCAAATGATGTTTGTGGCTTCAAAATGATATGTTGACCAAAAATTTGAACTTTTGACTGTCAAATGACCATTTTGCCCCTACAGTTGACTGTAGTGCAATTAGGGTTTTGACTGAGCAGTTTTGTGCTGGAAGTCTTGAAACTTTGTATGAGGATGCTTGACCATATTTGTAGGCACATGGGACTTGATTGGACCTTTGGAAACTTCCATTTCTTGATCAGAATACAAACCCTAGTTTTGACTGTATAGGAGCCTTTTGCTGTACAACCCTTGGGGAATTTTGCAGCATGACTTGGCAATTTCTTGAAGAATATGGGAGGGCAAATTTTGGGGTACAACAGTTGCCCCTGTTCAATCTTCTTAGACCTGAGGATGCAGATTGGCTGACATGCCTTTCGTAATCTGAAGGTAGAAGATGATTGAACACTAGAGTGCCCAGAAATTTGCGCTCACATAGTAGCAGTGTGGTGGAGGAATGGGCTTATAGATGCCATTTGGAGATTGCTGGATAGGATGTTGGGCTTATAGATGCCATCTGGATGTTGATCGCGTAAGAGATTCCTTAGCGAGAACCTGCATACCTGCAAAAGAGAAAAGAGTACCTGACACGTTGCAGGAGCTGGTTTTCAGATGCTTGGTATAGATGTGTCCTGACTGGCTGCAGGAGCTGGATCTGGAGCTTCAAACGATGATGAATGAACCAGGGATGGTTACTACCGTGGCATGAATGGTAAGAGAACCTTGGGTGATTTTAACTTCAACAACGCTCGTTGAGAAAACCTTGGTGGGAATTACCATCTTCGTAGTATCGGGAAGCGAACCATAGGCAATTATAATATGAAAGGAATTATCACCTCACTCACCGTCGGAGAGGGAACCCTGAGGAGTTATAATCTGGGATAACTTCTACTGAGTATTTATCAGAAAAATCTGTCGGGAGTTGATTTAGCTGGACTAGAGAAGGCCTTGGACTGGATAAGAATCAGGAAAACCTTAGGGTCGATTTAACTGAACCGGTCTAAGTCTTGAAATATCTTCAACTGGGTAAGAATCAGGGAGATCTTAGGGTCGATCTGACTGAACCAGAGAAGGCCTTTGACTGGGTAAGCATCAGGAAAATCTTAGGGTCGATTTAACTGAACCGGTCTAGGTCTTGGAGTGTCTTTAACTGGGTAAGAATCAGGGAGATCTTAGGGTCGATCTGACTGAACCAGAGAAGGCCTTTGACTGGATAAGAATCAGGAAAATCTTAGGGTCGATTTAACTGAACCGGTCTAGGTCTTGGAGTGTCTTCAACTGGGTAAGAATCAGGGAGATCTTAGGGTCGATCTGACTGAACCAGAGAAGGCCTTTGACTGGATAAGAATCAGGAAAATCTTAGGGTCGATTTAACTGAACCGGTCTAGGTCTTGGAGTGTCTTTAACTGGGTAAGAATCAGGGAGATCTTAGGGTCGATCTGACTGAACCAGAGAAGGCCTTTGACTGGATAAGAATCAGGAAAATCTTAGGGTCGATTTAACTGAACCGGTCTAGGTCTTGGAGTGTCTTCAACTGGGTAAGAATCAGGGAGATCTTAGGGTCGATCTGACTGAACCAGAGAAGGCCTTTGACTGGATAAGAATCAGGAAAATCTTAGGGTCGATTTAACTGAACCTGTCTAGGTCTTGAAATATCTTCAACTGGGTATGAATCAGGGAGATCTTAGGGTCGATCTGACTGAACCAGAGAAGGCCTTTGACGGGGTAAGAATCAGGAAAATCTTAGGGTCGATTTAACTGAACCTGTCTAGGTCTTGGAGTGTCTTCAACTGGGTAAGAATCAGGGAGATCTTAGGGTCGATCTGACTGAACCAGAGAAGGCCTTTGACTGGATAAGAATCAGGAAAATCTTAGGGTTGATTTAACTGAACCTGTCTAGGTCTTGAAATATCTTCAACTGGGTATGAATCAGGGAGATCTTAGGGTCGATCTGACTGAACCAGAGAAGGCCTTTGACGGGGTAAGAATCAGGAAAATCTTAGGGTCGATTTAACTGAACCTGTCTAGGTCTTGAAATATCTTCAACTGGGTACGAATCAGGGAGATCTTAGGGTCGATCTGACTGAACCAGAGAAGGCCTTGGACTGGGTAAGAATCAGGAAAATCTTAGGGTCGATTTAACTGAACCGGTCTAGGTCTTGAAATATCATTGAGAATTTAACTGCATCTTTCCTGAAAGGTAAAAGTCAGTCATATGCAATGCATGATATGGATCAAGCAATGATGTTCTCAACATAAATGAGATTTGTATGATATGATGCGTCTATGCATGCTATAATGATGTACGTGATGTTTTATGTATGTTTTCGTCTAGGAAAGTAAATCCTTGACGGGTGCCGGGAAGTCATATCCTGGGCTGAGGTTTGGAGAATAGATTTCGCTTCCGCTGGGGATGGTAGCTGCAAGAATACCGATAGGAGAAGATGACTCCGTTGCGGAATAAACTTGGCAAATGGAAGATTCTGCGGGGAGAAAAATACTTTAGCGACCATGCTGGGGAGTAATACTCCGTGGGGATAGCGATGCTTTTGCTGAATTGTTGAGAACGACTTGCTGAGGATATCTTTGCTGTACTGGAAGTATGAATGGACTTCGCTGGGGATAAGAAAGACTTCGTCGAGGACGCTCTTTCCGTGGCTTTTGGCTGAGGATAACCCAATTATATCCTGGTAGGGAAATAACTCTTTGAATAAATCCGGGAAACGCGTTCGTGCTCTGCGAGGATAAGCTTCCAGAATCTACTGGGGATAAGCTTACTGCTTGGGGAGATGGATTCCAACTTTCTTGGGGAAACTGGATTGGACTTTCCTGGGGAAGTTTGAGCTGTATCGGGGAAGTGACTCCATTGAATGTTGATACCGCCGGGGAACAATCTTTAGGCCAAGACTGCCGGGGATGTTTGTTAAGAATATGTATGCTGCTAGGGATATTGAGATCTGCGGGAGGATACCCAACTTCCTTAATACCTGATAACTTTGCTTGGAGAAGAGTGTATTTGCTGCTGACTTACTCTCTGGGGAATTAAGACATCTGGTTGTGTTCTTCAGCCGAACTTACCTTGGTACCTTGATGGACAGAACAATTAGATTGCTTAGACAAATCTTTATTGCCCCTGTTTCTAGTGTCACCTGCAATTAATTCCTTTGTTTCGTATGCAAACATTTATGAGTTAGCAAATTATTGTCAATGCATATATCACAAATTGAACCTTGGACGTTCTTCGCAAAACAAAACAGAAAAAGAAAAACACTTGGCACGTTTAACTGAATATATATTTGTATTGATTTTGAATGGCTTGTGAATAGGCGTTTTGTGTACAAGAGGCTGACGTCCTAGTAAGAGAACGCCGCCGAGCAAAAGAGTTTATACAAGTTTGTACAAAAGGAAATAAAACAGCTGTGTGAAATGAATGATCCCACTGGGTTTCAACTCTGCTATTGCCTTTATAACTCTGAGCGTCTCATCACTTGATGACCTTGGTTGAAGGTGAAGCTGACTGATCGACGCCGTCTGAACTTGATGTAGATACCGGATTCTGGATGCAAAGTAATCAATGAGACATAGTATTACGCTTTATCCCTAATTTTTGCCTGGACCGCCCTTTCGGGTTTTCAGTCCACCGGGATACCCATTTTTGCCCAAGCCGCCTTTTCAGGTTTTCGACTTGCCGGGTGTACAGATTTTTTTTCATTTCATCCCTTCATTTTGCCCGAACCCTTTTGGTTCGACGGGAAGCCCTAATTTTTGCCTAGGCATGTCAGCCTAGCGGGTCTTTTTTATGCGTAGTATCTTTTTACTATGTCTGCATTGGCGGGGTGAGGAAGGTCGTCACCATCCATGTTGGTCAATATCATTGCTCCTCCTGAGAACACATGCTTAACCACAAATGGCCCTTCGTACGTAGGGGTCCATTTGCCCCTTGGATCACTCTGAGGAAGGATGATTCTCTTGACTACCAGATCCCCAACTCGATATTCCTGTGGTTTGACCTTTTTGTTAAATGCCCTGATCATCCGTTTCTGATACGTCTGACCATGACAGATAGCAGCAAGTCTCTTTTCGTCAATGAGGTTGAGTTGATCAAGTCGTGTCTGGATCCAATCATCTTCGTTCAGATTTGCATCCTTCATTATCCGGAGAGAGGGTATTTGTACTTCGATTGGCAAGACTGCCTCCATGCCATAAACCAGAGAGAAAGGAGTTGCCCCGGTTGACGTCCTAGCTGAGGTACGGTACCCATGTAGAGCGAACGGTAACATCTCGTGCCAATCTTTGTAGGTCACTGTCATTTTCTGCACGATTTTCTTGATGTTCTTATTTGCTGCTTCTACAGCCCCATTCATCTTTGGTATGTAAGGAGAAGAATTGTGGTGCTGTATCTTGAATTGTTCGCAGAGCTCAGCGATCATCTTGTTGTTCAGATTGGTACCGTTGTCTGTAATAATTCGCTCGGGGACACCGTACCGACAGATCAGGTTGTGCCGAATGAACCGTGCCACAACAGTCTTGGTTACCGTAGCATAGGATGCTGCCTCAACCCACTTCGTAAAATAGTCAATCGCCACTAGGATGAAGCGATGCCCATTAGATGCCGTAGGTTTTATCTCACCGATCATGTCTATGCCCCACATTGCAAACGGCCAAGGCGCAGTCAGAACATTCAGGGGAACCGGAGGAACATGCACCTTGTCTGCGTAAATCTGGCACTTATGGCATGTCCTGGAATGTTGGTAGCAGTCAGCTTCCATTGTAGACCAGTAATATCCCGCCCGTAGGATCTTCTTAGCCATTGTATGTCCACTGGAATGCGTACCAAAGGTCCCCTCATGTAGCTCTTCCATGATTCTTTCCGCTTCAGCTTTGTCCACACAGCGCAGTAAGGTTGAATCATGGTTTCGCTTGTACAAGATGCCGTTGCTAAGGAAGAACTTGGCTGCGAACCTTCTCAGGAACTTCTTATCATTGACAGATGCACCTTCAGGGTATTCCTGAGCTTCCAGATATCTCTTAACTTCATGGTACCAAGGCTTCTCAGTCACCGATTCAGTTTCGAGATCACAACAGTATGCCGGTTCGTCCAGTTTCCAGATGATGATCCGGGGAGCCTCATTATCCCATTTGACCTTGAACATTGAAGACATTGTAGCTAACGCGTCCGCCAACTGATTCTCTTCTCTTGGAAAATGTTCAAAGGTTATCTCTGTGAAGTGGGGGATCAGGGTCAATACACATTCTCTGTAAGGAATCAGGTTTGGATGTTTCGTATCCCACTCTCCTTTAATCTGATTGATCACGAGAGCGGAATCTCCGAAGACACTCAGAAACTTAATCCTTAAGTCGATCGCAGCTTGAAGACCCATGATGCACGCCTCATACTCCGCCATGTTGTTGGTGCAGTTGAAACATAGCCGGGCAGTGAGTGGAGTATGAGTACCTTGAGGAGATATGATTATGGCGCCGATACCGTTTCCCAAAGCATTGGAGGCTCCGTCAAAGTGCATAGACCATCGGGATCCTGGCTCAGGTCCTTCATCCGGTCCAGGTACTTCACAGTCAGTCACTATCATGATGCTTTCATCCGGAAACTCGAAGTTCATTGACTGATAGTCGTCTACAGCTTGATGAGCTAAATGGTCTGCCAATACACTTCCCTTGATGGCTTTCTGGGTTGTGTACTGAATGTCGTATTCCGTCAAGATCATTTGCCATCTTGCTATTCTCCCAGACAGAGCAGGCTTTTCGAATATGTACTTTATGGGATCCATTTTTGAGATCAACAAGGTAGTGTGAGTCAGCATATACTGTCTCAGCCGGCGAGCAGCCCATACCAAAGCGCAGCAAGTTTTCTCAAGCAGTGAGTATCGGGTCTCACAGTCGGTAAACTTTTTGCTAAGGTAATAAATGGCATGCTCTTTTCGGCCAGACTCGTCATGCTGCCCCAGCACACACCCCATTGAGTTGTCAAGCACTGTTAGGTATAGTATCAGAGGTCTCCCTTCAACCGGCGGCATAAGGATAGGTGGTTCTTGGAGATACTCCTTGATTCTGTCAAAGGCAGCCTGACATTCATCGTTCCAACGTACTACCTGATCTTTCTTCAGCAGCTTGAAGATTGGTTCACAAGTAGCGGTCAGATGTGAGATGAATCGAGCAATGTAATTCAGGCGTCCTAAAAAGCCTCTGACTTCCTTCTCTGTCTTAGGAACTGGCATCTCTTGAATAGCTTTGACCTTAGCAGGGTCCACTTGGATACCTTTGTCACTGACCACGAAGCCTAGCAACTTTCCAGATCTCACCCCGAAGGTGCACTTGTTCGGGTTCAACCTTAGTTTGTACAGTTTCAAACGGTCAAACAGCTTCTGCAGATGATCTAGGTGCTCTTCCTCAGTCTGGGACCTTGCGATCATGTCGTCAACATACACTTCTATCTCATGATGGATCATATCATGGAATAAAGCAACCATGGCACGTTGGTAGGTTGCCCCAGCGTTCTTCAACCCGAATGGCATAACCTTGTAACAGAAAGTGCCCCACTGAGTAACAAATGTAGTCTTTTCCATGTCTTCAGGTGCCATCTTGATCTGATTGTAGCCTGAGAAACCATCCATGAAAGAGAACACCTTGTGCTGAGCTGTATTATCAACAAGGACATCAATGTGAGGTAGGGGGAAGTCATCCTTGGGGCTGGCCCTATTCAGATCCCTGTAATCAACACACATTCTGACCTTGCCGTCCTTCTTAGGTACCGGCACCACATTAGCAACCCACTGAGGGTAAGAAGTCACTGCAAGGAAACCAGCGTCAAACTGCTTCATAACCTCGGCTTTAATCTTTTCAGACATCTCTGGACGCATCCGACGGACCTTTTGCTTAACCGGAGGGCAATCTTCCTTAGTTGGCAGGTGATGGACCACAATATCGGTATCCAACCCGGGCATGTCTTCGTAGGACCAGGCAAAGATCTCCATATAGTCATGCAGCATTTGAGTCAACCGTTGCTTCACGCTGAGCTCTAGGTTGGCGCCGATCTTTACCTCTTTCCTGTCTGTCTCTGTACCCAAGTTTATTGTTTCCACTGACTCTTCATGGGGTTGAATTGCCTTCTCTTCCTGAAGCAACAGTCTTGCAAGCTCGCCAGGCACTTCGCAATCATCTTCACCTTCGTCTTCGGCTAAGTTGATCGGATTTTCGAAGTCATAATTGGCGGTAGCAGAGTTGTTATCAGTGAGATCCAGAGTGGATTGAAACTGCGTCACAAAGGTAATAGGAGTATGGTCCTTAGCAACCCAATTGTTCAATCCGCCTTCAGTTGTTGGGTAGATCCAGCTATTGAATTCAGCTTCATCCACTTCATTGTCTTCCCCAACAGCATTCACTCCTGGATTTGTGATGAACACAGGAGGTCTTCCGATCTTGGCTTTCCTCATAGCTTTCTGACCTTCTGCGGTAAAACCCAGCCCAAATTTATCAGTCTTCTGAGTGAAGTCTGGAAGTCTGCCCCAGCTGGCACTTTCACCCTTCTGAACCACAGCCCGAGCATCCCTTAGGGAAGCCATCTTCAAGGGAACCTGTTCTTCTGCTGGCGCTGCTGAAATTGGAAGCACCTCCTCGAAGTGCTGAAAGGGGGTTTCAATAAACTCCCCGTCCATCTCAATGTATCTGAAGGAGTTCAGGTGGCTCACCATGTATTCCTCCTCTCCCTGCACCGTGACAATTTTCCCTCTGACAGGGTACTTCAGCTTCTGATGCAAGGTAGAGGTTACTGCCCCAGCCTTATGTATCCAAGGTCGACCCAGTAGACAAGAGTACGATGGACGGATATCCATTACGTAGAAGGTAGAGTCAAACACTTGAGAGCCCACACGAATCGGAATGTCAACCTCTCCATGAACCATCCTCTTTGAACCATCAAAGGCTCTAACGATGATATTGCTAGGTTTTAATTCCAGGCCTTCACAATCTAGACGGTCCAAAGCCTTCTTGGGCAGCACATTCAAAGAAGAACCAGTATCCACCAACACATGTGCCAAGGTAGTGCCCCTGCATTCGATGGAGACATGCAGAGCATCGTTGTGGTCTCTTCCTTTGGCGGTCAAGTCAGCATCTGAGAAACCCAAGCCATTGTCTACCGTCAGATTTGCTACACAATCAGTGAACTGGACTGCAGAAGTCTCATGTGGCACATGGGCCGTCTTGAGGAAAGAGATTAAGGCCTTAGCATGGGCCTCAGAGCACAGCAATAAAGAGAGCATGGAGATTTTGGAGGGCGTGTGCCCCAGCTGTTCCACGACATTAAAGTCGCTCTTCTTTATAATTTTCAGAATCTCTTCCATTTCTTGTGGGGAGGCCTCAGCAGTTATGGGTACAGGTGCCTCCATCTGGGCAGGCTCAACTTCAATTCCCTTGCCCCGAGCATTGGATGACTCGGCAGCAGGAGAAACAATTGGATCAGCAGCAGGAACAGGCACACTGGTAGGAGTTATGAGAAGCGGTCGTTGAGCAACGGGCGGTGCAATGTTAGGCGAGAAGAGCCTTCCACTACGGGTAATCTTGGCCGGACCAGTGATGTCACAAATGCTGGCGCCAGCGTTGAATTCTTGTTTAACCCCATTCACATACACATCTGCCCCATAATGCCAGGGGACAGCTTTGTCAGATACATAGGGCAGGGGCCCCGGAACAGTGATAACAACAGGTGCAACGGTCATGATTTGAAGGGGCTTCTTCGGGAGAGCCGGGATGGGATTGTTGAATATAGTTACTACAGAAACTTCTTCCATCGGAACCATTTGAACGGAAGACTTTTTGAACAGAATCTCTTTACTATCCATTAGGCTCTGGATGCCTAATTTCAGCAAGGGACAACCAGATGGGGAAACGGCACAGAACAGGCAACCCTCACTGCAACCCGGAAATAAACCGGCCAGCAGTAGGTTCCTCTTGACAATCTTCAGCGGAGTGGCTAGATCCTCCACAGAAGTGGCATAAACATCTTCATCCACAACATTTACCCCATGCTGAGGCATAGGAGCAGTAACTACATTCAGCTTCGCGGGCGCTTCGAACTGTATCTCCTTCGCATCGATAAGGTCTTGCACCTTATTCTTTAGGGCCCAACAGTCATTGGTAGAGTGCCCCGGGCTATCTGAATGGTAAGCACAACGAGCATTCGGATTGTACTTAGGGGATGCAGTATTGGGGAACTTTGGAGCCTCCCTGACAGTCACTAAGTTAGTGGACAATAACTGTGGCAGGATCTGCGATAGAGTCATGCTTAACCGGGTAAACTCTCTCCGGGGTCTTTCGCCCTTTTGGGGATTGGTTGGCCGAGGAGCGGTAGCAGGCTTAGCAATCATTACCGCACTGACAGATTGGCGGCGTTCAGTTCTCTCTGATTTTCTGGAACCATACACGGCACTAGACTCCTTCTTGAATGGTTTCTTTTCTGAACTAGACGATGCACCCTTCGCAATCTTTCCAGACTTCAACCCAGCTTCAATTCTCTCTCCCGTTAGAATCAAATCAGTGAACCCAGCAGAAGAATTCCCGATCAGATGGTTGAAAAACGGCCCAGATAGGGTCCCCAAGAACATGTCTACCAACTCTCGATCAGTCAATGGTGGCTGCACCCTGCCAGCCAGGTCTCTCCACTTCTGAGCGTACTCTTTAAAACCTTCACTTGCACCTAACGACATACCCTGGAGCTGGGTACGTGTGGGGGCAAGGTCGGCATTATATTGATACTGCTTATAGAAAGCAGTAGCCAACTCCTCCCAGTTACGAACCTTGGTCCCATCCAGCTGATAGAACCATTCGAGATGAGTCCTTGAAAGACTCTCCTGGAAGAAGTGGATCCATAAATTCTTATCCGCAGAGTACGGTTGCATTTTCCGAACATAGGACCTTAGATGCAGCTTGGGACAAGATGCCCCGTCGTACTTAGAGAAGGATGGTGCTTTGAACTTGTGAGGGATAATCACACCAGTTGACAAACCCAGATCTCCGAAATCCAGCCCAGGTACCTGTTGAACTTCCATAGCTTTCAACCTATCCTCCAGTTGCTTATATCTGTCGTCTGCAGGAGGGTACTGCTCTTCATCAAAATCAGTCTCGTTGTCGGAGACTACCGGACTAGGAACCCTTGCTTCTGCCTGAGGACTACTCTTGTCGACAGAAGAACCAGCCTCTCCCTGCTGCAGAGTATTGCCAAACCTTCGGCCCGAGTTGAACAGAACAGTTCTTCTCTTCTTCTTCTTCTCCTTCTTCAGGAGCATAGCCTTCAATTCTGCCTGGCCTTGAGCCAAGCCCATGATTAATTCCTGAAACTGCGCATTCTGCGCCTGAAGAGCTTTGATAGTTGTCTCAGTTGCTGACGAGTCGGGATTCATGATGCTGAAATAAACAGCGAAGAACTGTAAGCAACCTGAAAAGAGGAAGACCTGTTATGCACATGATGTATGAAATGCGTATGAGTTATGTTTTCAAAGACAATCGGGAATCAATTTTGTAAACAAAAAGGAACACACTTCATTAGATTTAACTTTGAAACTGAAATTATTCAACAGGTTTCCCTTAGGCGTTACATGAAAGGAAATACTGAAAAGGGAAAAATAAAACTGTAAAAGCACATCTGGGTCTCCTTATTGATCCCATGGTCTCCTCTTCTCAGTACGGATGTAGGCATTCAGAGCTCTCTCATTTTCCAACTGCTTGGTCAGCTTCTGGATTTTTGATTCCTGCTCGTTGAACTTTTCCCGGTAAGAATCCCGCTCTTCTCGCAGTTGCGACCAAGATCTCTTCAATGTCTCATAATCAGTAGGTATCTGAGGAGGAAGGACAGTTGGGGTAACACCATCTTTGTCAGGATACTCAAGAATGACGGGTCTGACAGCTTCATATGGCATACCTAACTTCTGAGCACGGATGCGAACCCATTTGTTGTAGGCTTCCATAGGTAAAGAAGTCTTTGGCCCTAGCTCTTGTGGGTCAGCTTTATGAATTTTATCCCAAGCCTTGATGAACCTACGACGCAGCTCGTCACTATCCACCTGAAATTCGAAGCTGATGTGAGGCACCAACATCTCATGGGGGCCTGCTCTTCTTGCTCTTCCAAACTGACGGAGTGCTAGACATGGGTTGTAAGAGATCCCTCCTTGGGTACCAATCAGAGGAACATTAGGGTATTCCCCGCATCGATCAATAATAGCTATCTCATCCAAACCTCTGCAAGTCCAAATGATGTCTTTGTCGGTGAGAGACATTAATCTGTGAGCCCAACCTCTTCCTTCTTGGTTCTTCAGCACGAACTTGGGGAGGTGCGAAGTAAACCACCTCACCAACAAAGGGATGCAACACCATAGGGTTCCTCGTCTTCGGGTAGTACGGGCATGAAGTTGTTGCAAAATGTCACCCAAGAGAGTGGGCACAGGATTCTGAGACATAAAGATCCTTATGGCAGTGACATTGATGAAGTTGTCAGGATTAGGAAACAGGACTAACCCATAGATTAGGAGAGCCAAGATGTCTTCATATGCCCTAAAGTCCAGGTCATTCCAGAAACTGTTAGCTTTACCAATCAGAAACTTGGCCAAGAAACCCTTAACTCCGCTTCTAGTCTCCCAGTTTCCTGTTACCTCTTGATGGGTCAAAGGAAGAGCTGCAGCAACATCCTCAAGCCTGAGGGTCTTTTCCCAACCGGTAAAGGGAGTCTGATCCAAGATAGGGATACCAAGCAAATCATAGAACTCTTCCAGGGTAGGGACCAGCTGGAAGTCTTGAAAGGTGAAGCACTGGTACAGAGGGTCATAGAACTGGGTCAGAACACTCATCAACTGTTGATCCCGCTTTGCAGTGACTAAACTGAGAAGGGAACCATGCCTCTGAATGAAAGAAGTGGTATTTGGAATCCTGCTAACCAACTCATCAAGCAATTCAGGTGAACGAACGAAGTTGAACCGGATAGTATTCCTTCGCACAGGCATCATAATGTCCTACAAAACAGAGCAAAGGTGAAACCCTCTTGTCTTTGAAATGGTCAGTCCTTATGCAGGATGCGTGCAATGCTCATGATGCTATGATGTTATGATAAAGCACACCACATACAGATACAAAGGCAAACATGGTAAGGCACACAAGTCACACAAGGCAAGCCCCTAAAGTTTAGGCCAGCATGAGGTCTGGGTACTACCCTCTTTCAGTTCGTTGGTTCATACCTGTCCTAATCAAAAGTAACCGGGTTCTTAGAGGATCCCAATATCATCGACTACCCTCAATCGGTCATAACTCCAGCATCGCAATCTTTTCTTGCGGCCAGAACCATCACGAGAGTTTAGCCTCAATGGGCGTAGCATACTGCTACAATTCTAAAGGCCAAGTTGTGTCAATTAAGGTTCTAAGGTTGTTGGTGCTCAATGACTCCTTAGAAGACCCATATTCTCCTCGTTGCGACACAAGGGATATCGGTACAGACTAAGGTGCCACACCAACGTAGCCACTGTTTCACCCGTGTCGGTCTACGCCGGACAGGTCCCTCACAACTTATGCTACCTAAACAGGGTATCCCCAGATCCGGGTTAGGATCTATGTAACTCCGATACAACCCACAATTTTAAAGCAAGCAAAGAAGACAATTGAAAACACAGTGATCTTAATCCTAAGGTACACCCCACTTTAAATTAAGTCCCCAGCAGAGTCGCCAGTTCTGTGATCGGTGGATCTGGAACTGACTGTTTAAAGCTGGTTCGCGAAATGTCGCGGAAGCAAGAGTCGCCACCGTCTTTTATTTTCTCCAAATGGAAAGGACAAAAGCACAGAAAAATTCCTTAAAGAGATTGCTCTCGGTTCGGGAGGTAGGTTATAGAAAGGGAAGGTGTTAGCACCCTTTCTATCCATGGTTATCCATGGGCTCTTAGATACTTGCTCATTGTGTTTTCAAAATTGTTTGTTTGCTTTTCAATGTGGGTTTTAAAAAAGTTTCTTTGAAAATTCCAGTTCGACTCTTGTATCGGTCCTCAAGAGTGTTTGAAAAATTGCTTTCGAAAGCTTTTTGAAAATGTGTTGGTGTGAAAAGTATTTTGTTTTGTTTTGAAATTTAGAGCAAGTATCTAGAGTCGTCTACCTACCCTAAGGAATTCGTCTGTGTAAATGTCCTTTAAAGTAATGCCATTCCACCATTGAGAGGTAGGTAGCACCACCGTTGGAGGTGTTCGGGTCAATTCGAGTTTAGGGACATTGTGGTCACCGAGCAAAGGTAAGATACCTTAGGAGCTACCCTTATGCCATTGATCTTTTATTCCGAGGCAACTTATTCGAGGCAACTTATTCGAGGCAACTTTGTTTTAGGCAACTAGATCAATGGACACAAGGACTCACTAAGACGTCCTATAGTCGACGGCCACGTTTCGAGGGACAAGGCAACAATGTGATCACCGAGCAATGGGAAGACACCTTAGAAGCTACCCTCATGCCAGGTTCCTGGATCATGAGGACTTACTAAAACGTCCTCTACCCGACGATCACTTTCCGAGGGCAAGGCAACAGTGAGGCGTACCCTAGGGGTGGTGTGTGCGATTTGTGTGTCGTTTTCATTTGCATTTGTCTTGTCATATTTATCGGTGTTCTACGCTTGATTTTATTTAAGACATTCATTCTTGCATGCTTTTTAACAGTTAAGAGTATTGCGGGAAAAGTAAATCTAAAGCTATTACAAATGGCGCGGGTCCACATCGCCAAAATTAAACCGGACCCGATTTGACAGAAGATAAAGAAATTAAAAGAATTGAAAGTGCGAGAAGTAAATGTTACAAGGCTTTGGGAGAGGTACATAATTAATTAAGCGAAATAAAATAAATATGCGAAATTAAACAATTAAAAATATGGGCGTTGGACCCTTTTGTAAAAATTAAAGTTAATGAGGAATAAAAGTTAATTAATTAAAGAAAGACTTGTTTTTGGTATTTTTAGGTTTTAATGAAAAAGAGAATTAATGAAAATGAAAATTGAATGCAAACCCTAATTCTAGTGGCTTTTAAATTTGTTATGAAAATATTAGAATATAACCTAATTTAAACTTAATTTTTTTTATGTACAATTTAATTATGAAAATAAATAAAATAAGTAATATTATTATAAAAGGGAAAATTAAAAGAAATAAAAACAATAATTAAACCTATTTCTACATTTTTTAGATTTTTTATGAAAAGAATTAATATTGCAAACCTAATTAAAACTAAATAATTACATATGAATTTATTTATAAAAATGTTAAAATAAACATATTTATTATGTTTTTTTTTTGTCTTTTCTGATTTTTAGACATTTTTTATATTTTGTAAAGAAATAATTAATTAATTTAAGCAAATAAAGAAAATAAAATCATAATTGAAAATAAAATATGAAAAAGATGGAAAATTGCAAACCAGGGGGGGTTCAGTCCCAAATTAGGAGGTATGGCCCAAGAATTCTGGCCCAACAAGCTTCAACTTCGTTGACTTTTCCAGGCACTATGTGGCACATTGACTAGGGTTTAGGATGTTCATCCAATCTGTGCCTTTGATCTGAGATTCCAGGACGCGTGTACGGCCGGATCTTGAGGTGTATGGTGATCCTCAACGTAAGCGCTGCATAGGAATTGTTATGGAAAAAAAACAAATGGAAAGGGTGGAGACCTGGGATCGAACCCAGGTCATTCACCTTACCAAGCACTTCGTTCGCCACTGAGCCACTGCATATACGTTTAACATATAATAGTAAGCAAATATTATAAAAGAAAATGGTTAGTGGCCTTGGGAACGCGCGCGAATTTTGAATGCTCCAATCGCTGTTTGCCAACACATCGTCTTCTCCACCATCCTGAAACACAAAAACATGAGGCAACGGTTTTATACACGTCCTCTTAGGCCGGTTTACAGAAAATAGCGATTAAGCCATCTCTAAACATAAATTAGGCGCGAGGGTCCCGTCTTCTTCGTCTAGATGAGCTGAGTTTAATGGTCTTGGTCTAGAGTCTTAATTTTTCCTCGTTTCAAAAGCCCCAATTTTACATCCTGCAAAACCCTAGAAAACTAACATGGCATCTTGGCCTAGAACGCATGAAACTTCAATTAAAGGTTATGGTTAGCTTGTAAACTTCATCAGGAATATGAATCAATGAATAATATGTCATGAAGATGCATAAATTTAAAAACACGATCACAAATTTTTCACAAAGTATTCCGGGTTCTGTATACCAATTCTTTGCGTTTGGATGGATGATTTTGATTGGAATGTGTTCATTAGTCTCCAAGGAAGCTATTGGAACAAGAATGGAGGCTTGAATCGCTTTGTAAGTCCGTTTTCAGTCTTGAGCTTTTTTGCAAAAAATCCAAGTTTTTGTTATGGTTTGAGGCGCAGCTTAGAGTCTATGGGCATTAGGGTTGTGTTCAAGCATATGTAGTGAGTGCATTAGGGCAACAAAAACCAATCAAATCTCTTGTAATCATGGTTTTCAATATTTGATTTCTTAAGATCTTTTTAAATCTTTTTCCATGTGTTCTTGTGCCAATCATGATCAATTTTCTCCAAATCTTTCCTTGTTGGGATGTGCACGAAATATTGAGTCTAAAACATGTATAAAAAGATTGGTTAGGGTGAATTAGATATTTTTCATATATTTAAATGATTTAAATGAATTAATATAAATAAAAATTCAAATAAATAAATAAAAAATGAGAAAATACTTCCCTTTGGGCCAAGTGGTCGTGCATATGCCTAGAATGATGAATCATGGAAGAAAAATGGGCCCATTAACAATTTTAGGTCATTTGAATCAATGTTGACTTTTCAAAATATCCAAAAATTTCCCAACTTCCACAAGGCATAACTTGCTCAATTTTTAAGCTTTTCTCATGTTCTTGGACATTTTGGAAAGGTTTTTGAGTCCTCTAACCAATGCCTTTGGTCCCATGTCATTTTGATTTACCAATCTCAAGTTATGGCCTTTGACTTAAAGTCCCTTTTTGTTGACTTTTGAAAATGACCTATAATGTTGAAATTGATAACTTTTTGTGAGAGCATTTCTTGGACTTGAAGTATGAAGATGAGTTGTAGGAAATGTCATTCTCTTCAAAATGAGCTTTGGATGGAATTTTTCTGATAATCCATGTGAAAGTTATGCCCTGGTCAATTTACAGTTGACTTTTTCAACTGTCCAAATAAGGAAACTTTTGCATCTTGATGATTTTTGAGCCAAACTTTGAGAATCATGATCAAGCATTGATCAAATGATGTTTGTGGCTTCAAAATGATATGTTGACCAAAAATTTGAACTTTTGACTGTCAAATGACCATTTTGCCCCTACAGTTGACTGTAGTGCAATTAGGGTTTTGACTGAGCAGTTTTGTGCTGGAAGTCTTGAAACTTTGTATGAGGATGCTTGACCATATTTGTAGGCACATGGGACTTGATTGGACCTTTGGAAACTTCCATTTCTTGATCAGAATACAAACCCTAGTTTTGACTGTATAGGAGCCTTTTGCTGTACAACCCTTGGGGAATTTTGCAGCATGACTTGGCAATTTCTTGAAGAATATGGGAGGGCAAATTTTGGGGTACAACAGTAGGGATGTGAGAAGGAACCTGGATAGTAGGGTTACTTCGATATGAAAGCCTGGATAGTAGGGCTCGTGGGAAGGAACCTGGATAGTATGGTTACTTCGAAATGAAATCCTGGATAGTAGGGCTGTGAGAAGGAACCTGGATAGTAGGGTTACTTCGATATGAAAGCCTGGATAGTAGGGCTCGTGGGAAGGAACCTGGATAGTAGGGTTACTTCGAAATGAAAGCCTGGATAGTAGGGCTCGTGGGAAGGAACTTGGATAGTAGGGTTACTTTGAAATGAAATCCTGGATAGTAGGGCTGTGAGAAGGAACCTGGATAGTAGGGTTACTTCGAAATGAAAGCCTGGATAGTAGGGCTGTAAGAAGGAACCTGGATAAGGTTGCTTCATGAGGAGTTTGGGTAAAACTGCATCTGAATCGAGAAGGAACCTGGGTAAGGTTGCTTTGTGAGGAGTTTGAGTAAAACTGCATCTGAACTGAGAAGGAACCTGGGTAAGGTTTCTTCATGATGAGTGTGGTCGGTGGGAACGAGAACTGACTGTTTTTTGAATGTTGGTTCGCGTTTGCGTTTGTTTTCGCAAAGTGTCGCGGTAAGCAAGAGTCGCCACCGTCTTTTATTTTATCCAACAAGGGAAAGGACAAAAGCAAAGAAAAATTCCTTTTCGAGATTGTTTCTCGGGTTCGGGAGGTAGATTATAGAAAGGGAAGGTGTTAGCACCCTTTCTATCAGTGGTTATCCACAGGCTCTTAGGTACTTGCTCACTATGTTTTAAAAAAGGTTTGCTTTTCTTTGTGATTGTGGGTTTTGAAAAGAGTTTTGTTTGAAACTTCATTTTAACTCTTGCTTCTGTCCTCAAGAGTGTATGAAGTGTTTTGAAAACTTTGTTCGAAAAGTGTAAGTGTGAAAAGTTTTTGTTTTGTTTTAAAAGAGAGCAAGTACTTAAGAACCTCTACCTACTCAAAAGGGAATTTAATTGTGCAAATGTCCTTTAGACAGTACTATCCTACTATTGAGGAGTAGGTAGCACCGTCGTTGGAGTTTTCGGGTCAATTCGATTTTAGGGACGTGTGGTCACTAAAGCAACGTTAGGACGCTTTAGTGGTAATCCTAATGTCTTAGATCATTTTTATCGAGGCGACCATTTCGAGGTAACTTATGATCTTGGGACAAAGGACGACCTCTAAAACATCCTATACTTAATGACCACGTTCGAGGCAACCAAATGAGGTGTACCCTAGGAGTGGCATGTGCGAGTGTATTGTTTTTCAGTTTATGTTATCTTTGTACATGTTATGGTGAGCTACTGTTGATTTTACGTTAGGACAGATCTTGTCATACAATCCTAGTTAGCATACATCTAAGCAGTTAATATATGTACAGAGATTTAAAGTGCGGGAATTGTAAATCCTACGCTATTACAAGGCTTCGGGGAGGGGGATTATTTACATGTCCAAAATTGGGGGAATAAAGCAGTAAAGGGTCTTAGTTTAAGCTATTACATCCCAGTAGGTAATTATAATAAAATAAACGCGCGCGAATCTAAAAAATCCTAAGAATAAGAACTCTTTTTGTTGTTTTATTTTATTTTGGGAAAAATAATCTAAATCTATTTAATTTTAGTTTTGGAAAAATGTTAAGATAATTAAGGGTTAATTAACAAAGTTAATTTAATAGAAAAAGAACTAGCCTAATATTTTTGTGGTTTTTTGATTTTAATGTTAATTAAAAGGAAGTCTATGAAAACAAAATAAAATACAAGGGGGATCCTTCGATCCAGGAGTTTCGACCCAGGGGGGGGAATGGCAGCTTCGATCCAGACAGGGTCATGGTCCTTTCGATTGGGCCAAACAGCAAGGCGTGAGTAGCCTTCGATCCAGGGAAGAGGACTGTATTTTGATCATGGAGGTCATGGCTTTCGATCCAGGAATGAGATGCCTCCTTCGATCCAGCATGCTAATAGGTTCGATCCAGAGAAGGGCTCTCCTTCGATCTGAGATGTTATACCTGCAAAAGCATGTTAGCGAAATAAAATGCAGGGCCGGGGTATTGAATCCCAGGCCCTTCGATCCTGCACTTGTTGGGGTCTCTTCAGGCTAAATCTGCAGCAAGTGTTAGCAAACGAAAAAAACATGACCTGGGTGCCAAACCCAGGCCCTTTGATCCTGTCTAGGATGACAAATCGAAAGTAACAACAAGTATGAATGTATTATGCAAATATGAGGTTGGATGATTTACCCTTTCTTACCAACAAATTGGACTTTTAATTTGGGCGCTTCCTGGATGTAGGAACCTTCGATCTGGGGGCTTCCTGGATGTAGGCACTTTTGATTTGAGGGCTTCTGGGCATGGACACCTTCGATCTGAGGGACTTCTTTGGCTTGGAAAATTCTGGGCAGCGTCTCTCCAATGTTTTGTTCTCCTGCAGATTTTTTGTGTGTGTATAATTTTCGTTCTATGATTTTCCTTTGATTTTCGTGTGATTTTTTCCTGTGTGATTTTTTTTTTGTGTTGGTAATGTATGCTGGCCTCTGTATTTATAGGGGTGTGAGGGTGTAGTAATGGCAAGGGACAACCATTAAAACAGGCCTTTAACGCTCTGGACAAAAATCAAACACATTAAATTATTTCCTCTTTTGAAACATTCGTGTCCCTTGAATGAACCTGGACGCTTGGATTTTGAATGCTTTCAGGCCATGCTCTTCGATTAGTCCTGATTTGCCTCTTTCGAATGGTCTCCCTGCGTACCCTTCGAATGGGCCAGGCCCAAATTTCAATCGAAGGATTCCAATCGAAAGGCTCTGCTAACAGGCCAATCAAAAGGTGTTGTTCATGCCAATCAAAGGACATGGTTGGCATGCCTGTCGAAATTGCCTTGACATAATTCCAATCGAATGCTTGTCCATAATGCCAATCGAAAGACTCCTTCAGAATGCCAATCAAAGGGTCTTTCAGGATGCCAATCGAAATGCTTGTCCAGAATTTCAATCGAAGTGTCTTTCATGATGCCAGTCGAAATACTTGTCCAGAATGTCAATCAAAGTGTCTTTCAGGATGCCAATCGAAAGGTACTTGAAGTACCACTCAAAAATCTTCTTTTTCCTTAGGCAAGAATTTGGGATCAACCATGCAGGGGGAAGACTTTGGAAAACATGAAAGGGAAAATTTTGGGGTGCAACAGTTGCCCCTGTTCAATTTTCTTAAACCTGAGGATATATTGGCTTTCTAGCCTTTCGCGATCCGAAGGTGGAAGATAATTGAACACTAGAGTGCCTAGAAATTTGCACTCGCATGGTGTAGTATCAGCATTGTGACGTCGGGAATGGGCTTACAGATGCCATTTGGAGATTGTTGGTAGGAGGATGGGCTTAAAGATGCCATCTGCAGGAGTGATGGATAGTCATTTGGAGATGGGCTTAAAGATGCCATCCAGGGGCGATTGCTGGACTGTATTTGAATGAGTGACAGAATTACATTCGAATCCGGATCGTATCTGGACTGTTATTTGAAGGTATCTAATTTCCTGTCATTAACTGGAAGAAATAAATCTAACCAGAGGAGGTCTTTTTGATAATGATGTGTGATGAAGGAATCTGAGATGATTGCTACTCCAAACAGATGATGAAGGAATCTTGGACGATTACTACCTCAGCAGGATGATGAAGAGATCTTGGATGATTACTACCTCAGCAGGATGATGAAGGAATCTTGGACGATTACTACCTCAACAGGATGATGAAGGAATCTTGGACGATTACTACCTCAGCAGGATGATGAAGGGATCTTGGATGATTACTACCTCAGCAGGATGATGAAGGAATCTTGGATGATTACTACCTCAACAGGATGATGAAGGAATCTTGGATGACTTCTACCTCAAAGGGATGATGAAGGAATCTTGGACGATTACTACCTCAGCAGGATAATGAAGGGATCTTGGATGATTACTACCTCAGCAAGATGATGAAGGAATCTTGGACGATTACTACCTCAGCAGGATGGTGAAGGAATCTTGGACGATTACTACCTCAGCAGAATGGTGAAGGAATCTTGGACGATTACTACCTCAGCAGGATGATGAAGGAATCTTGGATGGCTACTACCTCAGCAGGATGATGAAGGAATCTTGGACGATTACTACCTCAGCAGGATGATGAAGGAATCTTGGACGATTATTACCTCAGCAGGATGATGAAGGAATCTTGGATGACTTCTACCTCAGAGGGATGATGAAGGAATCTTGGACGATTACTACCTCAGCAGGATGATGAAGGAATCTTAGACGATTACTACCTCAGCAGGATGATGAAGGAATCTTGGACGATTACTACCTCAGCAGGATGATGAAGGAATCTTGGATGACTACTACCTCAGCAGGATGATGAAGGAATCTTGGACGTTTACTACCTCAACAGGATGATGAAGGAATCTTGGATGATTACTACCTCAGCAGGATGATGAAGGAATATTGGATGACTTCTACCTCAGAGGGATGATGAAGGAATCTTGGACGATTACTACCTCAGCAGGATGATGAAGGAATCTTGGACGATTACTACCTCAGCAGGATGATGAAGGAATCTTGGATGACTTCTACCTCAAAGGGATGATGAAGGAATCTTGGACGATTACTACCTCAGCAGGATGATGAAGGAATCTTGGACGATTACTACCCCAGTAGGATGATGAAGGAATCTTGGACGATTACTACCTCAGCAGGATGATGAAGGAATCTTGGATGACTACTACCTCAGCAGGATGATGAAGGAATCTTGGACGATTACTACCTCAGCAGGATGATGAAGGAATCTTGGACGGTTACTACCTCAGCAGGATGATGAAGGAATCTTGGATGACTTCTACCTCAGCAGGATGATGAAGGAATCTTGGATGACTTCTACCTCAAAGGGATGATGAAGGAATCTTGGACGATTACTACCTCAGCAGGATGATGAAGGAATCTTGGATGACTTCTACCTCAGAGGGATGATGAAGGAATCTTGGACGATTACTACCTCAGCAGGATGATGAAGGAATCTTGGATGACTTCTACCTCAGAGGGATGGTGAAGGAATCTTGGACGATTACTACCTCAGCAAATGATGGTGAAGGAATCTTGGACGATTACTACCTCGACGGGATGGTGAAGGAATCTTGGACGATTACTACCTCAGCAGGATGGTGAAAGAATCTTGGGCGATTACTACCTCAGCAGATGATGGTGAAGGAATCTTGGACGATTACTACCTCAACGGGATGGTGAAGGAATCTTTGACGAATGCTACTCCAAAAGGTAATGACTTTTATCTGTTGATCGATCTTTCCTGAAAAGGTAAAGAGTTAGTTGTATGCAATGTCATGATGTATGCATTGTGTAATGATGTTCTCAAAATAAATGAGATTTATGTTATATGTATTTTGTATGCATATGCTATGAATGTTATTGAAATGTAATTTTGTCTTGGAGAATAAATTCTTGACAAAAGTTGGGGAGTCATTAAATCCTGGACTGCTGTTGAAGAGTATGTGCGTCTTCAAACTTTGCTTAGAATATTTCCAATGGATTCCTGTTTTGTTGTTTGAGGAGAACTCCGCTGGGGGAAGTTGAAAACTCTGTGGGGAGTATGTTTGTTTCTGCTTGGGAAAATAGTTTAGGAGTCTTAGTCGTCTGTTGCTCTACTGGGAAGTCGAAGTTGAACTGATACCTGGTCGGGTCCAGGTTTCGCAGTAACTTGCTAGGGATTGTAGAGTAGTCTACTGGGGAAGAGGAGTTGTGGTCCTTTGATTTGTAGTAGTCGGTGAGGCAAACTCAAGCTGGGGAATCCTGGTGTTGTTGGGGAAATAAACCCTGTCGTCAGTCTGCTAGAGAGGTGACATCTTCGTTGGGGGAAGTCCTCGAGGATTCTTGAGGTTGATTCAGCTGGGGAAAGGTTTTCAGAGATTAAACCCTTGCTGGGATATCATCCTATGAGAAGGATTTTGGGGAGATCTGTCATTGCCCCTAGTAGTAAATGTTTGTGACACTGCCAGGAAATGTTTGACTGTACGTAACCCTTTGCTGAGATTGGCGTTCAATGCCCCAAGCGACGGAGATGGAGACTTGCCCCTGGTTACTCTGCACTTCTTCAGAGATTTCTAGAAATCTTGACTGGACTGCCCCAGGTGTGCTGGATAGTGACATGTTAAGTCCCCCTGTTGATAGGAGATTCGTCAATGGAAGTGTCATCCTTCTTGAATTGATTTTGTTCACTGAGAGAGCTTTTGTTCACTGGATATTCATTGTGTGAATTTCTCCGCTGTTAAACAAATAGCCATATGTAAACAATGATATTCAAATAATGCAAAGTTTATGCTTGTCTCGAAGTTTTGAAAAATGCATTTTTTAGCAGAAAACTTTTTATAAGACAAATTCAACACAAGATTTAGGACAAAGCCTTATAGGAGTCAGGATACCTTTTGTAACAGTATGCTTTCGAACTAACCCATGCTTCAGTTAGGACTTTTGAAGGGTTGTAATGTGGCTTGGTTCACGGTTTAAGAAACAAAGGATAAAGGCTCAAAGTATATTTGTACCCACCCGCTCTTCGTGATGTTCTTCAATCCCAAACTCAATTAATTGTGCGTTTGAACTCCAAATGAGTCTGGAACGACGTTTTTGATGATGGTTCACACAAGTTGAATTTGTTGGAAGGCAGTCATTTTTGCAACATTTTTCATGTTGTTGAGGATTTGTAGCGACCTCATTATTTTGATTTGTTATCCCTAAATTTTGCCTGACTGTTCCTGTTTTCGAGATTACAGTCAGCGGGATGCCCCAGCTTTCTTAAGCTTCCTTTATAGGTTTTGGCTCAGTGGGCTTTTTTTTTGAGAGATTGACTGCCTATGAGATAAGGAACCACCACTGTCTTTTGATTCCAGAGAAATGCTTTTGATGTCGTTCGTTGTATTATGAACTGAGAGTTTTGTGACTTTAATGCACATCTTTTGAATTAACTGAGAGACTACCCTGCCCCAGGTTTAAATCAAAGGTTTCAATTTGTTTAAAAACAGAAAACTCCTACTTCTTTGGCTCGAAGGGGTTGACTAGGGATTATCTTCCTTATAACTCCAGTGTTTAGGATTTGAAAGAAATGCCTGTACATCGTCAGCAAGGTCTGTCCAAAAGCATACTGTATGAGATTATGGCATTGTTTTGTCATCCTCCCTCTAAAGGCTTGTAACTTTTAGCAAGAGTTGAATGTCATAAAGAGAGTAAAAAGAATAATGAAAATGATTGGATCAAATCAAGACAAACATGTGCAATGCATTAATGAAACAAAGTTTGACATTAATAGATAATTGTTTGAATAACAAAGAGATTACAACTTGAAAATTCAAAATGAAACAAAGACATTCTCAATGATTTGGCGTAGGATCAGTGATCAAACTTGATCTCCTTGGCATCAATCAAGTCTTGAATCTTGTTCTTCAAAGTCCAACAGTCGTCGGTGTCATGCCCAGGACTGTCAGAATGGTAGGCACATCTCACACTCGGATTATACTTGGAAGATGAAGTATCAGGATTTTGAGGAGGATCCTTTAGCGTGATTAGCTTCAACTCCAGCAAATGTTGTAACGCTTGAGACAAAGGCATGTTGATGTTAGTATACTGCCTTTCTTGATATCTTACCCTACGCCTATTGCTTTGTCTTTGCTGAACAGGCATGGGATCGGAGATCAGGGTTGCCCCTACATGTTGATCATGACGACTCTTTTGACCAGTCACTGCATTGGACTCTTTCTTCCCATTGTAGGGCTTTTTCTGAGCATCAAAAGGTGTTTCTTCTTGAATCTTCCCACTTTTGATGCCAGCTTCGACCCTTTCGCCGGTCAGTATTAGCTCGGTGAATCCGGCTGAAGAGCTTCCGATCAAATGTTTGAAATAAGGACCAGACAAAGTCCCAAGAAACATGTCCACCAACTCCCTATCAGACAAAGGGGGTTGGACTCTTCCGGCAAGATCTCTCCACTTCTGGGCGTAGTCCTTAAAGCCTTCGCCTGTACCCATAGACATACCCTGAAGCTGAGTACGCGTGGGAGAAAGGTCGGCATTATACTGGTACTGCTTGTAAAAAGCAGCAGCAAGATCCTCCCAGTTGCGGATGCTAGCTCCTTCTAGTTGACAGAACCATTCAAGTTGAGTCCCTGACAGACTATCCTGAAAGAAATGAACCCACAAGTTCTTATCAGCTGTGTAAGGTTGGATATTCCTCACATACGACCGGAGGTGTAGCTTGGGACAAGAAGCTCCGTCATACTTGGCAAAGGCAGGTGCCTTGAATTTATGGGGAATCACCACCCCAGAGGATAGACCTAGATCTCTGAAGTCCAGACCGAGCACCTTCTGTATTTCCATGGCGTTTAAACGGTCTTCCAGTTGTTTGTACTTATCCTCAGCAGGAGGATACTGTTCTTCATCATAGTCCGTCTCGTTGTCGGAGACTATAGGGCTAGGAGCCCTCCTTTCTTGTGGACTATCTTTCCCTCCAGATGAGGTGGTCAGATCAACTTCGTTTTGCATCCCGTTTCCAAACCTGCGTCCGGTGTTGAACAGGACGATCCTCTTTTTCTTCTTCTTCCTCTCTTTCAGAATCAGGGTCTTCAGGTCCTGCTGACCCTTAGCTAGGCTCATAACCAACTCATGAAACTGGGAATTCTGGGCCTGGAGGGCCTTGATAGCTTGCTCAGTGGAAGGTTCAGTAGACATGATAATTGCTGAAATAAACAGCGAAGAAGATCAAAGACCTGTAATGGTACCTGTAATGCAATGATATGTATGATATATGTATGCAATGTTTTCAAGGATCTCGCGGGGTAAACAAGAAACTGTTAGAATCTGAATCTGGTAGTTTTGATTGAAGGAACTTCATGTTGCTGAGAGTCCTTCTTCAAGAGTCAAGCTGACCATTTCGAGTGGGTCATAGCCCCTGACTCAAGTTTATCGTGTTTTGATTTCTAGACAACCTTGGCTAGAGGAAAATAAATCCCCTTTTCCCCTTGCTATACTTTTGATGTACCATAACCTGCATCACAGACCCTTGAGATCCTTGAAATGGTTAAGGAAATGTTAAGGTATGATGTTATGAGGTGTATGCTATGCGTTTAAGTGTGAAGTGGTGTAAGTAAACCCTGCAATAAATCCAAGTTATTGGATAATGTTGTACCCCAAAATTTGCCCTCCCATATTCTTCAAGAAATTGCCAAGCCAAGTCATAAAATTCCCCAAGGGTTGCACAGTCCAACTGTCTCCTATACAGTCAAAACTAGGGTTTTTGAGTCTGATCAAGAAAAGGAAGTTTTCAAAGGCTCAATCAAGTCTCATATGCTTACAAACATGGTCAAACATCCTCATATCAAGTTTCAAGGCATTCAGCTCAAGATTGCACAGTCAAAACCCTAAATTGCACTACAGTCAACTGTAGGGGCAAAATAGTCATTTGACAGTCAAAAGTTCAAATTTTTGGTCAATATATCATTTTGAAGCCACAAACATCATTTGATCAATGCTTGATCATGATTCTCAAAATTTGGCTCAGAAAATCATCAAAGATGCAAAAGTTGCTACATTTGGACAGCTGAAAAAGTCAACTGAAATTGACCAGGGCATAACTTTCACATGGATTATCAGAAAAATTCCATCCAATGCTCATTTTGAAGAGAAAGACATTTCCTACAATTCATCTTCATACTTCAAGTCCAAGAAATGCTCTCACAAAAAGTTATCAATTTCAACATTATAGGTCATTTTCAAAAGTCAACAAAAAGGGACTTTAAGTCAAAGACCATAACTTGAGATTGGTAAATCAAAATGACATGGGACCAAAGGCATTGGTTAAAAGACTCAAAGACCTTTCCAAAATGTCCAAGAACATGAGAAAAGCTTAAAAATTGAGCAAGTTATGCCTTGTAGAAGTTGGGAAATTTTTGTGAAATGGCAAAAGTCAACTATCCTTGAAACTTCAATTTTTGACAAAAGGGCCCACCTTCTTCCACTTGATTCAGCCTTGTCATGCCACACACGTGTCCCATGATTAATTTCAAGACCAAATATTGATTTTTCTATTTTATTTAATTTTTGATAATTTAATTCATTTTAAATCTTTAAAAATTCAAATAAAATTCAAAAGTCAATGAAATAGTGTCATTTGAATTGGGATAGCTTCCATGTATCATGGGCCAACTCAAGAACTCAGGCTAGGGTTAAATTGCACACTAGGTCTAGGTCTTGGCTAAAAAGAAGGAAACTTGGTTAATGGTAAAAACCCTAGGACTTGTTCTTTCATGAGCATGAATTAAGGTCAAATAGCAAGCCCATTCTCTTCCATCATAAGCACTGAGTCAAACCCTAAGCCTTGGAGACCATATGCTGCGCTCAAAAGCTTATTGAAGACTTGAAAAATTGGCCATATAACTCAATTCTGAAATCAAGGTTCGAGGGGGTTTTAAGCCTTAATTCTTTTTCTAATAGCTTCCTGGACAAACTCTGAACGTGTGCCAATCCCTAACATCAATCAAAACGCAAAGAGGTGGTGGCTACAACTCAAACTGTAAAGAAAAATTGTTGAAATCGTGCATCATTTTTTAAGCATCCTTTGCATTTTTTATTTGTGAATTCTTGTTTAATGTGAAGTTTACAAGCTAACTGATGTGTTCAATTGAGTTTTCAGTGGCCATACGTGATTCTACCATTTTCATATTCTAGGGTTTTGTAGAGCTTAATTTAGGGCTTTTGCAAATAAGAAAAATCAGAGCTTCAGACCATGGCCATTGAATTCATTGTGTTGAGACGGACATGAACCACTATTCGCGAACGATTTATGGAGCCTATAGCTCTATTCGCTATTTCTCCAAAAGTAGCCTAAGAAAACACAACGAAAACCGTTGCCTTCGTTCTTTGTGTTTCAGGAAAACGAAAGAGATGATGGCGTGGCACAAGCAGATTGGAGGAATTTGAAAATGCGCGCGTGGAATCATTAATGTCTTGCTTATTCTTTTTATTATTTATTAACCATATTATGTTAATTGAAATTAAGTAGCTCAGCTGGTAAGTGGATTCCTTTGCATTGTCTAAGACCTGGGTTCGAGTCCCAGGTCTATGTAAAATCTCATATTATTTTTCAATACTAATTCCTATGCAGCACTCCCATTGCAAGACCTTCATGCACGCCCAGAAATCACCATCCACGTGCCCAAAGCATCCAGATCAAGGGTCACAGATTGAAGAACACAATAAACCCCAGTCAAAGCATCATACAGGATTCAAAAAGTCAATGGACTCAAGCTTAATGGGCCTGAAATGCTAAGGCCTGTACCTCCAATTTTGGGGCTACCCCCCCCTTGGTTTGCCTTCTCTTTCTTTCTATTTTATTTCTTTTCAAATTATTATTTTCTTTATTAGTTTAATTAATTTATTTTTAACAAAATACAAAAACATCAAAAAATCAGAAAAAGGATAAAAATATAAAAAATAATTATTTTATTTATTTTCTTGTAAATAATTAACATGTAAATAAATTTAGTAAAATAGGTTTTAACTTTAATTCTTTCTTCCATAAAAAAATCCAAAAATGTAGCATTAGGTTAATGACTTTTTTATTCCTTTTAACTTTCCTTGTTTTTTGCCATAATATTAGTAACTTTCATAATTAAACTAGGGTTGCATTTTAGGTTAGATTTTAATACTTTCTTAATAACTAAAAATCCAAAAATATAGCATTAGGTTTAATGACTTTTTATACCTTTTAAATTTTTCTTTTTTTTATCACAATATTATTTATTTATTTATTTTATTTTTATAATTAAATGTACATAAGTAAAAATTAGGGTTTAATTTAGATTAATATAACATTTTCACAATAACTAAAAAACATTAGAATTAGGATTTGCATTTCAAATTTCATTCTAAAAAGTTCTTTTTTTCTTTTAAATCTTAAAAAATACAAAAATACCAAAAACATTCTTTTTTTTAATTCTAATTCCTCATTAAATTTAATTTTTTGCAAAAGGGTCCAACGCCCATTGTCTTAATTATTTTATTTCGCACATTTACTTTATCGCTTATTATTCATTATGTATATGTCCCAAAGCCTTGTAACTTTATTTCTCGCACTTTTATTTTATTGCTTCTTTACTTTCAGTCAAATCGGGTTCGGTTTATTTTGGCGATGTGGACCCGCGCCATTTGTAATAGCCTTAGATTTATTTTTTTCCGCAAATATTTAAACTGTTAAAAAGCATGCAAGAATGAATGGCCTTAAAAATAAAATCAAGCGTAGAACACCAATAAACATGACAAGACAAATATCAATGAAAACGACACACAATTCGCACACACCACCCCTAGGGTACGCCTCACTGTTGCCTTGCCTCGAAAGGTGATCGTCGAGTAGAGGATGTCTTAGTAAGTCCTCATGATCCGGGAATCTGGCATGAGGGTAGCTTCTAAGGTATCTTCCTATTGCTCCGGTGATCACCATGTCCCTACAAACTCGAATTGACCCGAACACCTCCAACGGTGGTGCTACCTACCTTTCAATGGTGGGATGGCACTACTTTAAAGGACATTTACACAGACGAATTCCTTAGGGTAGGTAGGTTCTCAAGGATACTTGCTCTAATTTCAAACAAATCAAAAGACTTTTCACACCAACACATTTTCAAAAGCTTTCGAAGCAAATTTTTCAAACACTCTGACGCACGAGTCGAACTGAGATTTTTCAAAGAAACTTTTTAAAACCCACATTGAAAAGCAAACAAACAATTTTGAAAACACATTGAGCAAGTATCTAAGAGCCCATGGATAACCATGGATAGAAAGGGTGCTAACACCTTCCCTTTCTATAATCTACCTCCCGAACCGAGAAACTATCTCATAAGGAATTTTTCTGTGCTTTTGTCCTTTCCATGTTGGAGAAAATAAAAGACGGTGGCGACTCTTGCTTCCGCGACATTTCGCGAACCAGCGTTAAACAGTCAGTTCCAGATCCACCGATCACAGAACTGGCGACTCTGCTGGGGAATTAAACTTAAAGTGAGGTATACCTTAGGGCTAGGTCATAACTATGTTTTCAATTGTCTTCTTTGCTTGCTTTATTATTGTGGGTTGCTTGGGAGTTCTATAGATCCTAACCCGGATCTGGGGATACCTTTCTTAGAAAGTAGCAACAAGGCTGTGAGGGAACTGTGCGGGGTATACCGACATGGTTGAAACAGTCTGCTACGTTGATGTGGCACTTTGGTGTGTACCGGTAACCCTTGAGTTCAGTCAAGGAGAGTACGGGGCCTCCGCGTGGTGTCGTGAAGCATCAACAGACCTTAGGAACCTTAATTGAACTATCTTGGCCTCTTTAGGGTAGTGAGATAACTGACTTTGGTGCAGTCCGAGGTTGGTTGATACTCGATACTACACTCAATTGAGGGTTGCTTTCCTGGAATATTTCGGTCGCCAGTTCAGTGGCTAAATCGAAACGATGAACAATGAAAGCAATCCAGTGATATTGGGAACCTTAGAACCCGGTTACTTTGATTAGGACAGGTTGAACCCACCAACTTCAAGAGGGTAATACCTGGACCTCATGCTGGCCTAAACCCTAAGGGTTCTCTTGTGTGACTTGTGTGCCTTTGTACTTGCCTACTTGCATGCTTGTTAGCTGACACATGAACTACTTGCAGGTTTTGTTTATAGTCCTTAACTAGGACTCATGACAAGGTTTACCAAATTTCTCGCAGGTTTTGTTTATAGTCCTTAACTAGGACTCATGACAGGGTTTACTAGATCTCTTGTAGGTTTTGTTTATAGTCCCTAATGGGGACTCATAACAAAGTATACTGAATTTCTTGCAGGGTTTGTTTATAGTCCTTAATTGGGACTCATAACATGGTTTACCTACATCACCCCATGCATAGCATGACATCATACCATCATACCATTGCATACATCCTAACCCATTTTAAGGATCTCAGGGGCTTGTGATGCAGGTCATGATGAACCAACTGTCTAGCCAGGGGCAAAGAGGATTTACTTTCCTCTAGCCAAGGTTGTCAGGGGCTATGACCCACTGGATATGGTGAGCCTTTGACCCTTGAAGAAGAATTCTCAACAACATGGGTTTCCTTCAATCAAGCTACCGGATTCAAATGCTAACAAATTCTCTTGTTTACCCCACGAGGTCCTTGAAAACATTGCATGCATGTCATACACATCATTACATAACAGGTATCTTTGTTGCAGGTCACTTACCTTTCTCGCTGTTTATTTCAGCAATGGCCTTCCAACCAAATGACCGGGACCTTCTCGCTCAAGAGACTCAGTTCAGGGAAATCCTCCTGAATCTATCCAAGGGGCAGGAGGAGCTAAGGACACTTCTCATGGAGACTTTTGTCAGGAACAGTGCTGAGGATGAAAGGCTGAAACACCTGCAAGCTGAGATGGATGCAATGAAAGCCCAAATGCTGGGGCAGAGGAATGCCATTCAAGGTTTAGCTCAAAGACAAGATGAGCTCCGGTTTCTCGTCAACCAACTGCTTCAGGGTAACCAACTGGGACAAACGTCTAAGGGTAAAAAGCCAGTCATCGTTCAATCATCTTTGAGACAAGGAGGTAAGGGGAAAGCTCCTCAAATGGCTCCAGTGTCACAAATTCAGCATCAACATCACCGGCTTCAGCCAGACAAGTCCAGGAGGCAATTCACCCCGCTCAACATGTCGCTGTTTCAAGCTTTACAACGCCTGTTGAGATTGAATTTGATCACATTAAGGGCTCATCCCCAGAACCCCAACACAGCACATCCTACTTATGATCCCAATAAAAGGTGTGCCTACCACTCTGCCTGTCCAGGGCATGATACAAATGAGTGTTGGGCTCTGAAGAACAAGATCCAGGACCTGATTGATGAAGGAGCACTGGAATTCACACAAGATGGTCAGGCTGAATTTTTCTACCATCCCTCCAAGGCTCACCATTTAAAGTGACAAGCCCTGAGATGAAAAGACTTTTGTTCATTCGAATGTTCAAGTTGTGTTATGCTTTGGTTGTTTAGACATTTATTCATGTTAAACATTGTTATTCCATTAATGCATCGCTTATGTCTATTTTGAATCAATATATTCGTATTCACTCTATGCAAATTATTTTCATAATTTTTCTGATGTCAACTCTGGATCTAAAATTCTAAGCCTCTTGAGGGAGGATGACGAAAACGATACCGCAATCATTACAATATGCTTTTGAACAGACCCCGCTGATGAGGTACAGGCATTGTTTCAATTCCTAAACACTGGAGTTATAAGGATGATAATCCCTCGTCAACCCATATGAGCCAAAGAAGTAGGAGTTTTTCTTTTCGAAATTTAAAACCCTTAATCATAACCTGGGGCAGGGTAGTCTCTCAGTTGATCCAAGTGCATAACAAATGGCACCAAAGAAGTCCTTACAAAACGAAGAAAGACAGTGATGGTTCCGAATAATCAACAAAGAAAAGCAGTCATTATATCTCAAAAATAAAATAAAAACCCAAGAAGTCAAAACCTATAAAAAGGAGACTTATGAAACTGGGGCATCCCGCTGACTGTAAATCCAAAAAGGAAACAGTTCAGGCAAAAAAGAAAGGGATAACAAAAATCAAGAAAGAGGTCCTACAAACCCTCAACAAAAAAAGGAATGACTGCCTATTCAAAATAAATCATCAATACCCGAATCATCACCAAATCAGAGTAAAGACTTAAACCAAGGTCTAACATATGATCAACTGAATTTAGGTTTGGAGAACATCACGAAGAGCGGGTGGGTACAAATAAAATTTGAGCCTTTATCCTTTGTTTCTTAAACCGTGAACCAGGCCACGTTATAACCCTTAAAAGTCCTAGCTGAAGCATGGGTTAGTTTGAAAGCATACTGTTACGAAAGGTATCCTGACTCCTTAAGGCCTACGGTAAATATGGAGTTGACATCATGTTTTTACAAACATTTACTTGTTTTATGAAAAAGAATGCATTTTCAAAATCTTCAAGACAGACATAAGCTTTGCATTTTTAACATAACTTTGTTTGTATATGACTTTTTGTTTGAACAGCATAGAAATTCGCACGACGAATGCCTAATGAACAGAAGCACTTCCTATCAAGGGGCATGATATGATCATGGTCCATCATCTGGGGCAGTCTAATCAAGATTCGGAGAATCTCTAAAAGGCCAAATAGCCTGGGGCAAATCTCCGCCTGAGTCACTTGGGGCACTCCAGCAACGAATCTTGCACGATCAGACACCCTCTGGTAATATGGCAACACAAGCAGCCAGGGGCATCTACCTGCATTCTAAGAGCGTGGACATAGTCGAAAAATATTACGCAAAATCAAAGACCCGCTAGGTTGACACACCTAGGCAAAAATAAGGGCTTCCCGGCGAACCAAAAGGGTTCGGGCAAAATGAAGGGATGAAATGAAAAAATCTGTACACCCGGCAAGTCGAAAACCTGAAAAGGCGGCTTGAGCAAAAATGGGTATACCGGTGGACTGAAAACCCGAAAGGGCGGTCCAAGCAAAAAAATTAGGGATCAAAGCGTACGACTATGTCCTGCCATCTTGTCACCTGCCTACCAGAAGAAGGTTCGCCCGTTAACAACAATCAGCACCTCATAGGTCTTCCTCCCCCATAGAAACAGGGGCAATAAAGAGTTGTCTGCGCAATCTAATTGTTCTGTCCTCCAAGGTACCAAGACAGGCTCAGTTGAAAAACATAACCAGATATCCTAATTCCCCAGAGAGTGAGACAGCAAGCAGTATACTCTCCTCAAGCAAAACAGTTATCAACCTTAAGGAAGTTGGGTGTCCTCCCGTAGATCTCAACATTCCCCAGCAGCATCTATTCTTAACAAGCATCCCCGGCAGTCTTGGTCTAAAGATTGTTCCCCGGCGGCATACCAACATTCAAAGGAATCACGTTCCCCGCAGTTCAAAACCTCCCCAGAAGAGTCCAATCCAGGTTCCCCAGGAAAGTTGGAACTCGTCTCCCCAAGCAGTAAGCTTATCCCCAGTAAATTCTGGAAGCTTATCCTCGCAAGAGCACGAACGCGTCATCCGGCTTTATTTTAAAGAGGTATTTCCTTAACAGGATATAACTGGGTTATCCTCAGCCAAAAGCCACGAAAAGAGCGTCCTCGACGAGATCTTCTTATCCCCAGCGAAGTCTATTAACACTTCCAAAAGTACAGAATATCCCCAGCAAGTAATTATCAACAACTCAGCAAAGTACCTCTCTTTCCCCGCAGAGTAATTTATTCGCCAAGACTATTCCCCAACAGGGTCATCTTCTCCTACCGGTATACTTGCAACTATCATCCAGCGGAAGCAAAATCCATGTTCCAACAGCAGCCCAGGAGCGACTTCCCGATACCCGTCAAGGATTTACTTTCCTAGACGAAAGATACATTCATAAACATCACATTGTTACACATCATGATACATGCATCATACAATCTCATGTGTTGAAAAAATTATTGCTTGATCCATATCATGCATTGCATATGACTGACCTTTGCCTTTCAGGAAGGATACAGTTAAAAGATCAGCTATGCAGACCAATCCAGTCAAAGAAGACAAGCCCAGTTAAATCCCAAGGGATTTTCTGATGTCCACCCAGTCAAAGAAGACATGTCCAGTTAATTACTTCCTAAAGTCAAAGAAAACATCTCGTCGTAATAGACACCCGTCGTGATAGACACTCGTCGTGATAGACACCCGTCGTGATAGACACTCGTCGTGATAGACACTCGTCAGGATAGACACTCGTCGTGATAGACACTCGTCGTGATAGACACTCGTCGTAATAGACACTCGTCGTGATAGACACTCGTCGTAATAGACACCCGTCGTAATAGACACCCGTCGTAATAGACACTCGTCGTAATAGACACTCGTCGTAATAGACACTCGTCGTGATAGACACTCGTCAGGATAGACACTCGTCGTGATAGACACTCGTCGTGATAGACACTCGTCGTAATAGACACTCGTCGTGATAGACACTCGTCGTAATAAACACTCGTCGTTATAGACACTCGTCGTGATAGACACTCGTCGTGATAGACACCCGTCGTGATAGACACTCGTCAGGATAGACACTCGTCGTGATAGACACTCGTCGTGATAGACACTCGTCGTAATAGACACCCGTCGTAATAGACACCCGTCGTAATAGACACCCGTCGTAATAGACACTCGTCGTAATAGACACTCGTCGTGATAGACACTCGTCAGGATAGACACTCGTCGTGATAGACACTCGTCGTGATAGACACTCGTCGTAATAGACACTCGTCGTGATAGACACTCGTCGTAATAGACACTCGTCGTTATAGACACCCGTCGTGATAGACACTCGTCGTGATAGACACTCGTCAGGATAGACACTCGTCGTGATAGACACTCGTCGTGATAGACACTCGTCGTAATAGACACTCGTCGTGATAGACACTCGTCGTAATAGACACCCGTCGTAATAGACACCCGTCGTGATAGACACTCGTCGTGATAGACACTCGTCGTAATAGACACTCGTCGTGATAGACACTCGTCGTAATAGACATTCGTCGTTATAGACACTCGTCGTGATAGACACTCGTCGTGATAGACACCCGTCGTGATAGACACTCGTCAGGATAGACACTCGTCGTGATAGACACTCGTCGTGATAGACACTCGTCGTAATAGACACTCGTCGTGATAGACACTCGTCGTAATAGACACCCGTCGTAATAGACACTCGTCGTAATAGACACCCGTCGTAATAGACACCCGTCGTAATAGACACCCGTCGTAATAGACACTCGTCGTAATAGACACTCGTCGTGATAGACACTCGTCAGGATAGACACTCGTCGTGATAGACACTCGTCGTGATAGACACTCGTCGTAATAGACACTCGTCGTGATAGACACTCGTCGTAATAGACACTCGTCGTTATAGACACTCGTCGTGATAGACACTCGTCGTGATAGACACTCGTCGTGATAGACACTCGTCGTGATAGACACTCGTCGTGATAGACACTCGTCGTTATAGACACTCGTCGTGATAGACACTCGTCGTGATAGACACTCGTCATTATAGACACTCGTCGTGATAGACACTCGTCGTGATAGACACTCATCGTGATAAACACTCGTCGTCATAGACACTCGTCGTCATAGACACTCGTTGTTATAGACACTCGTCGTTAAAGACCACCCGTCCATGAGGATAACCTGTCAGTAGAGACAACTCACCGACCTTTCTATATTCCAGACTCAGCTCCTGTAACCAGTCAGGACACATCTGTATCAAGCATCTGAAAATCAGCTCCTGCAACGTGTCAGGTACTCATTTTTTCTTTTGCAGGTATGCAGATTCTCGCTAAGGAATCTCTTACGCGATCAACATCCAGATGGCATCTATAAGCCCATCATCCTATCCATCAATCTCCAAATGGCATCTGTAAGCCCATGTCCATCATCACTGCTACTATGTGAGCGCAAATTTCTAGGGCACTCTAGTGTTCAATCATCTTCTACCCTCGGATTACGAAAGGCACGTCAGCCAATCTGCATCCTCAAGTCCAAGAAGATTGAACAGGGGCAACTGTTGTACCCCAAAATTTTCCCTCCCATATTCTTCAAGAAATTGCCAAGCCAAGTCATAAAATTCCCCAAGGGTTGCACAGTCCAACTGTCTCCTATACAGTCAAAACTAGGGTTTTTGAGTCTGATCAAGAAAAGGAAGTTTTCAAAGGCTCAATCAAGTCTCATATGCTTACAAACATGGTCAAACATCCTCATATCAAGTTTCAAGGCATTCAGCTCAAGATTGCACAGTCAAAACCCTAAATTGCACTACAGTCAACTGTAGGGGCAAAATAGTCATTTGACAGTCAAAAGTTCAAATTTTTGGTCAATATATCATTTTGAAGCCACAAACATCATTTGATCAATGCTTGATCATGATTCTCAAAATTTGGCTCAGAAAATCATCAAAGATGCAAAAGTTGCTACATTTGGACAGCTGAAAAAGTCAACTGAAATTGACCAGGGCATAACTTTCACATGGATTATCAGAAAAATTCCATCCAATGCTCATTTTGAAGAGAAAGACATTTCCTACAATTCATCTTCATACTTCAAGTCCAAGAAATGCTCTCACAAAAAGTTATCAATTTCAACATTATAGGTCATTTTCAAAAGTCAACAAAAAGGGACTTTAAGTCAAAGACCATAACTTGAGATTGGTAAATCAAAATGACATGGGACCAAAGGCATTGGTTAAAAGACTCAAAGACCTTTCCAAAATGTCCAAGAACATGAGAAAAGCTTAAAATTTGAGCAAGTTATGCCTTGTAGAAGTTGGGAAATTTTTGTGAAATGGCAAAAGTCAACTATCCTTGAAACTTCAATTTTTGACAAAAGGGCCCACCTTCTTCCACTTGATTCAGCCTTGTCATGCCACACACGTGTCCCATGATTAATTTCAAGACCAAATATTGATTTTTCTATTTTATTTAATTTTTGATAATTTAATTCATTTTAAATCTTTAAAAATTCAAATAAAATTCAAAAGTCAATGAAATAGTGTCATTTAAATTGGGATAGCTTCCATGTATCATGGGCCAACTCAAGAACTCAGGCTAGGGTTAAATTGCACACTAGGTCTAGGTCTTGGCTAAAAAGAAGGAAACTTGGTTAATGGTAAAAACCCTAGGACTTGTTCTTTCATGAGCATGAATTAAGGTCAAATAGCAAGCCCATTCTCTTCCATCATAAGCACTGAGTCAAACCCTAAGCCTTGGAGACCATATGCTGCGCTCAAAAGCTTATTGAAGACTTGAAAAATTGGCCATATAACTCAATTCTGAAATCAAGGTTCGAGGGGGTTTTAAGCCTTAATTCTTTTTCTAATAGCTTCCTGGACAAACTCTGAACGTGTGCCAATCCCTAACATCAATCAAAACGCAAAGAGGTGGTGGCTACAACTCAAACTGTAAAGAAAAATTGTTGAAATCGTGCATCATTTTTTAAGCATCCTTTGCATTTTTTATTTGTGAATTCTTGTTTAATGTGAAGTTTACAAGCTAACTGATGTGTTCAATTGAGTTTTCAGTGGCCATACGTGATTCTACCATTTTCATATTCTAGGGTTTTGTAGAGCTTAATTTAGGGCTTTTGCAAATAAGAAAAATCAGAGCTTCAGACCATGGCCATTGAATTCATTGTGTTGAGACGGACATGAACCACTATTCGCGAACGATTTATGGAGCCTATAGCTCTATTCGCTATTTCTCCAAAAGTAGCCTAAGAAAACACAACGAAAACCGTTGCCTTCGTTCTTTGTGTTTCAGGAAAACGAAAGAGATGATGGCGTGGCACAAGCAGATTGGAGGAATTTGAAAATGCGCGCGTGGAATCATTAATGTCTTGCTTATTCTTTTTATTATTTATTAACCATATTATGTTAATTGAAATTAAGTAGCTCAGCTGGTAAGTGGATTCCTTTGCATTGTCTAAGACCTGGGTTCGAGTCCCAGGTCTATGTAAAATCTCATATTATTTTTCAATACTAATTCCTATGCAGCACTCCCATTGCAAGACCTTCATGCACGCCCAGAAATCACCATCCACGTGCCCAAAGCATCCAGATCAAGGGTCACAGATTGAAGAACACAATAAACCCCAGTCAAAGCATCATACAGGATTCAAAAAGTCAATGGACTCAAGCTTAATGGGCCTGAAATGCTAAGGCCTGTACCTCCAATTTTGGGGCTACCCCCCCCTTGGTTTGCCTTCTCTTTCTTTCTATTTTATTTCTTTTCAAATTATTATTTTCTTTATTAGTTTAATTAATTTATTTTTAACAAAATACAAAAACATCAAAAAATCAGAAAAAGGATAAAAATATAAAAAATAATTATTTTATTTATTTTCTTGTAAATAATTAACATGTAAATAAATTTAGTAAAATAGGTTTTAACTTTAATTCTTTCTTCCATAAAAAAATCCAAAAATGTAGCATTAGGTTAATGACTTTTTTATTCCTTTTAACTTTCCTTGTTTTTTGCCATAATATTAGTAACTTTCATAATTAAACTAGGGTTGCATTTTAGGTTAGATTTTAATACTTTCTTAATAACTAAAAATCCAAAAATATAGCATTAGGTTTAATGACTTTTTATACCTTTTAAATTTTTCTTTTTTTTATCACAATATTATTTATTTATTTATTTTATTTTTATAATTAAATGTACATAAGTAAAAATTAGGGTTTAATTTAGATTAATATAACATTTTCACAATAACTAAAAAACATTAGAATTAGGATTTGCATTTCAAATTTCATTCTAAAAAGTTCTTTTTTTCTTTTAAATCTTAAAAAATACAAAAATACCAAAAACATTCTTTTTTTTAATTCTAATTCCTCATTAAATTTAATTTTTTGCAAAAGGGTCCAACGCCCATTGTCTTAATTATTTTATTTCGCACATTTACTTTATCGCTTATTATTCATTATGTATATGTCCCAAAGCCTTGTAACTTTATTTCTCGCACTTTTATTTTATTGCTTCTTTACTTTCAGTCAAATCGGGTTCGGTTTATTTTGGCGATGTGGACCCGCGCCATTTGTAATAGCCTTAGATTTATTTTTTTCCGCAAATATTTAAACTGTTAAAAAGCATGCAAGAATGAATGGCCTTAAAAATAAAATCAAGCGTAGAACACCAATAAACATGACAAGACAAATATCAATGAAAACGACACACAATTCGCACACACCACCCCTAGGGTACGCCTCACTGTTGCCTTGCCTCGAAAGGTGATCGTCGAGTAGAGGATGTCTTAGTAAGTCCTCATGATCCGGGAATCTGGCATGAGGGTAGCTTCTAAGGTATCTTCCTATTGCTCCGGTGATCACCATGTCCCTACAAACTCGAATTGACCCGAACACCTCCAACGGTGGTGCTACCTACCTTTCAATGGTGGGATGGCACTACTTTAAAGGACATTTACACAGACGAATTCCTTAGGGTAGGTAGGTTCTCAAGGATACTTGCTCTAATTTCAAACAAATCAAAAGACTTTTCACACCAACACATTTTCAAAAGCTTTCGAAGCAAATTTTTCAAACACTCTGACGCACGAGTCGAACTGAGATTTTTCAAAGAAACTTTTTAAAACCCACATTGAAAAGCAAACAAACAATTTTGAAAACACATTGAGCAAGTATCTAAGAGCCCATGGATAACCATGGATAGAAAGGGTGCTAACACCTTCCCTTTCTATAATCTACCTCCCGAACCGAGAAACTATCTCATAAGGAATTTTTCTGTGCTTTTGTCCTTTCCATGTTGGAGAAAATAAAAGACGGTGGCGACTCTTGCTTCCGCGACATTTCGCGAACCAGCGTTAAACAGTCAGTTCCAGATCCACCGATCACAGAACTGGCGACTCTGCTGGGGAATTAAACTTAAAGTGAGGTATACCTTAGGGCTAGGTCATAACTATGTTTTCAATTGTCTTCTTTGCTTGCTTTATTATTGTGGGTTGCTTGGGAGTTCTATAGATCCTAACCCGGATCTGGGGATACCTTTCTTAGAAAGTAGCAACAAGGCTGTGAGGGAACTGTGCGGGGTATACCGACATGGTTGAAACAGTCTGCTACGTTGATGTGGCACTTTGGTGTGTACCGGTAACCCTTGAGTTCAGTCAAGGAGAGTACGGGGCCTCCGCGTGGTGTCGTGAAGCATCAACAGACCTTAGGAACCTTAATTGAACTATCTTGGCCTCTTTAGGGTAGTGAGATAACTGACTTTGGTGCAGTCCGAGGTTGGTTGATACTCGATACTACACTCAATTGAGGGTTGCTTTCCTGGAATATTTCGGTCGCCAGTTCAGTGGCTAAATCGAAACGATGAACAATGAAAGCAATCCAGTGATATTGGGAACCTTAGAACCCGGTTACTTTGATTAGGACAGGTTGAACCCACCAACTTCAAGAGGGTAATACCTGGACCTCATGCTGGCCTAAACCCTAAGGGTTCTCTTGTGTGACTTGTGTGCCTTTGTACTTGCCTACTTGCATGCTTGTTAGCTGACACATGAACTACTTGCAGGTTTTGTTTATAGTCCTTAACTAGGACTCATGACAAGGTTTACCAAATTTCTCGCAGGTTTTGTTTATAGTCCTTAACTAGGACTCATGACAGGGTTTACTAGATCTCTTGTAGGTTTTGTTTATAGTCCCTAATGGGGACTCATAACAAAGTATACTGAATTTCTTGCAGGGTTTGTTTATAGTCCTTAATTGGGACTCATAACATGGTTTACCTACATCACCCCATGCATAGCATGACATCATACCATCATACCATTGCATACATCCTAACCCATTTTAAGGATCTCAGGGGCTTGTGATGCAGGTCATGATGAACCAACTGTCTAGCCAGGGGCAAAGAGGATTTACTTTCCTCTAGCCAAGGTTGTCAGGGGCTATGACCCACTGGATATGGTGAGCCTTTGACCCTTGAAGAAGAATTCTCAACAACATGGGTTTCCTTCAATCAAGCTACCGGATTCAAATGCTAACAAATTCTCTTGTTTACCCCACGAGGTCCTTGAAAACATTGCATGCATGTCATACACATCATTACATAACAGGTATCTTTGTTGCAGGTCACTTACCTTTCTCGCTGTTTATTTCAGCAATGGCCTTCCAACCAAATGACCGGGACCTTCTCGCTCAAGAGACTCAGTTCAGGGAAATCCTCCTGAATCTATCCAAGGGGCAGGAGGAGCTAAGGACACTTCTCATGGAGACTTTTGTCAGGAACAGTGCTGAGGATGAAAGGCTGAAACACCTGCAAGCTGAGATGGATGCAATGAAAGCCCAAATGCTGGGGCAGAGGAATGCCATTCAAGGTTTAGCTCAAAGACAAGATGAGCTCCGGTTTCTCGTCAACCAACTGCTTCAGGGTAACCAACTGGGACAAACGTCTAAGGGTAAAAAGCCAGTCATCGTTCAATCATCTTTGAGACAAGGAGGTAAGGGGAAAGCTCCTCAAATGGCTCCAGTGTCACAAATTCAGCATCAACATCACCGGCTTCAGCCAGACAAGTCCAGGAGGCAATTCACCCCGCTCAACATGTCGCTGTTTCAAGCTTTACAACGCCTGTTGAGATTGAATTTGATCACATTAAGGGCTCATCCCCAGAACCCCAACACAGCACATCCTACTTATGATCCCAATAAAAGGTGTGCCTACCACTCTGCCTGTCCAGGGCATGATACAAATGAGTGTTGGGCTCTGAAGAACAAGATCCAGGACCTGATTGATGAAGGAGCACTGGAATTCACACAAGATGGTCAGGCTGAATTTTTCTACCATCCCTCCAAGGCTCACCATTTAAAGTGACAAGCCCTGAGATGAAAAGACTTTTGTTCATTCGAATGTTCAAGTTGTGTTATGCTTTGGTTGTTTAGACATTTATTCATGTTAAACATTGTTATTCCATTAATGCATCGCTTATGTCTATTTTGAATCAATATATTCGTATTCACTCTATGCAAATTATTTTCATAATTTTTCTGATGTCAACTCTGGATCTAAAATTCTAAGCCTCTTGAGGGAGGATGACGAAAACGATACCGCAATCATTACAATATGCTTTTGAACAGACCCCGCTGATGAGGTACAGGCATTGTTTCAATTCCTAAACACTGGAGTTATAAGGATGATAATCCCTCGTCAACCCATATGAGCCAAAGAAGTAGGAGTTTTTCTTTTCGAAATTTAAAACCCTTAATCATAACCTGGGGCAGGGTAGTCTCTCAGTTGATCCAAGTGCATAACAAATGGCACCAAAGAAGTCCTTACAAAACGAAGAAAGACAGTGATGGTTCCGAATAATCAACAAAGAAAAGCAGTCATTATATCTCAAAAATAAAATAAAAACCCAAGAAGTCAAAACCTATAAAAAGGAGACTTATGAAACTGGGGCATCCCGCTGACTGTAAATCCAAAAAGGAAACAGTTCAGGCAAAAAAGAAAGGGATAACAAAAATCAAGAAAGAGGTCCTACAAACCCTCAACAAAAAAAGGAATGACTGCCTATTCAAAATAAATCATCAATACCCGAATCATCACCAAATCAGAGTAAAGACTTAAACCAAGGTCTAACATATGATCAACTGAATTTAGGTTTGGAGAACATCACGAAGAGCGGGTGGGTACAAATAAAATTTGAGCCTTTATCCTTTGTTTCTTAAACCGTGAACCAGGCCACGTTATAACCCTTAAAAGTCCTAGCTGAAGCATGGGTTAGTTTGAAAGCATACTGTTACGAAAGGTATCCTGACTCCTTAAGGCCTACGGTAAATATGGAGTTGACATCATGTTTTTACAAACATTTACTTGTTTTATGAAAAAGAATGCATTTTCAAAATCTTCAAGACAGACATAAGCTTTGCATTTTTAACATAACTTTGTTTGTATATGACTTTTTGTTTGAACAGCATAGAAATTCGCACGACGAATGCCTAATGAACAGAAGCACTTCCTATCAAGGGGCATGATATGATCATGGTCCATCATCTGGGGCAGTCTAATCAAGATTCGGAGAATCTCTAAAAGGCCAAATAGCCTGGGGCAAATCTCCGCCTGAGTCACTTGGGGCACTCCAGCAACGAATCTTGCACGATCAGACACCCTCTGGTAATATGGCAACACAAGCAGCCAGGGGCATCTACCTGCATTCTAAGAGCGTGGACATAGTCGAAAAATATTACGCAAAATCAAAGACCCGCTAGGTTGACACACCTAGGCAAAAATAAGGGCTTCCCGGCGAACCAAAAGGGTTCGGGCAAAATGAAGGGATGAAATGAAAAAATCTGTACACCCGGCAAGTCGAAAACCTGAAAAGGCGGCTTGAGCAAAAATGGGTATACCGGTGGACTGAAAACCCGAAAGGGCGGTCCAAGCAAAAAAATTAGGGATCAAAGCGTACGACTATGTCCTGCCATCTTGTCACCTGCCTACCAGAAGAAGGTTCGCCCGTTAACAACAATCAGCACCTCATAGGTCTTCCTCCCCCATAGAAACAGGGGCAATAAAGAGTTGTCTGCGCAATCTAATTGTTCTGTCCTCCAAGGTACCAAGACAGGCTCAGTTGAAAAACATAACCAGATATCCTAATTCCCCAGAGAGTGAGACAGCAAGCAGTATACTCTCCTCAAGCAAAACAGTTATCAACCTTAAGGAAGTTGGGTGTCCTCCCGTAGATCTCAACATTCCCCAGCAGCATCTATTCTTAACAAGCATCCCCGGCAGTCTTGGTCTAAAGATTGTTCCCCGGCGGCATACCAACATTCAAAGGAATCACGTTCCCCGCAGTTCAAAACCTCCCCAGAAGAGTCCAATCCAGGTTCCCCAGGAAAGTTGGAACTCGTCTCCCCAAGCAGTAAGCTTATCCCCAGTAAATTCTGGAAGCTTATCCTCGCAAGAGCACGAACGCGTCATCCGGCTTTATTTTAAAGAGGTATTTCCTTAACAGGATATAACTGGGTTATCCTCAGCCAAAAGCCACGAAAAGAGCGTCCTCGACGAGATCTTCTTATCCCCAGCGAAGTCTATTAACACTTCCAAAAGTACAGAATATCCCCAGCAAGTAATTATCAACAACTCAGCAAAGTACCTCTCTTTCCCCGCAGAGTAATTTATTCGCCAAGACTATTCCCCAACAGGGTCATCTTCTCCTACCGGTATACTTGCAACTATCATCCAGCGGAAGCAAAATCCATGTTCCAACAGCAGCCCAGGAGCGACTTCCCGATACCCGTCAAGGATTTACTTTCCTAGACGAAAGATACATTCATAAACATCACATTGTTACACATCATGATACATGCATCATACAATCTCATGTGTTGAAAAAATTATTGC
Organism: Vicia faba; assembly: GCA_948472305.1. Classification (NCBI taxonomy): domain Eukaryota; kingdom Viridiplantae; phylum Streptophyta; class Magnoliopsida; order Fabales; family Fabaceae; genus Vicia; species Vicia faba. Next base: position 780,135,111 of record OX451735.1, read on the forward strand.
TTGATCCATATCATGCATTGCATATGACTGACCTTTGCCTTTCAGGAAGGATACAGTTAAAAGATCAGCTATGCAGACCAATCCAGTCAAAGAAGACAAGCCCAGTTAAATCCCAAGGGATTTTCTGATGTCCACCCAGTCAAAGAAGACATGTCCAGTTAATTACTTCCTAAAGTCAAAGAAAACATCTCGTCGTAATAGACACCCGTCGTGATAGACACTCGTCGTGATAGACACCCGTCGTGATAGACACTCGTCGTGATAGACACTCGTCAGGATAGACACTCGTCGTGATAGACACTCGTCGTGATAGACACTCGTCGTAATAGACACTCGTCGTGATAGACACTCGTCGTAATAGACACCCGTCGTAATAGACACCCGTCGTAATAGACACTCGTCGTAATAGACACTCGTCGTAATAGACACTCGTCGTGATAGACACTCGTCAGGATAGACACTCGTCGTGATAGACACTCGTCGTGATAGACACTCGTCGTAATAGACACTCGTCGTGATAGACACTCGTCGTAATAAACACTCGTCGTTATAGACACTCGTCGTGATAGACACTCGTCGTGATAGACACCCGTCGTGATAGACACTCGTCAGGATAGACACTCGTCGTGATAGACACTCGTCGTGATAGACACTCGTCGTAATAGACACCCGTCGTAATAGACACCCGTCGTAATAGACACCCGTCGTAATAGACACTCGTCGTAATAGACACTCGTCGTGATAGACACTCGTCAGGATAGACACTCGTCGTGATAGACACTCGTCGTGATAGACACTCGTCGTAATAGACACTCGTCGTGATAGACACTCGTCGTAATAGACACTCGTCGTTATAGACACCCGTCGTGATAGACACTCGTCGTGATAGACACTCGTCAGGATAGACACTCGTCGTGATAGACACTCGTCGTGATAGACACTCGTCGTAATAGACACTCGTCGTGATAGACACTCGTCGTAATAGACACCCGTCGTAATAGACACCCGTCGTGATAGACACTCGTCGTGATAGACACTCGTCGTAATAGACACTCGTCGTGATAGACACTCGTCGTAATAGACATTCGTCGTTATAGACACTCGTCGTGATAGACACTCGTCGTGATAGACACCCGTCGTGATAGACACTCGTCAGGATAGACACTCGTCGTGATAGACACTCGTCGTGATAGACACTCGTCGTAATAGACACTCGTCGTGATAGACACTCGTCGTAATAGACACCCGTCGTAATAGACACTCGTCGTAATAGACACCCGTCGTAATAGACACCCGTCGTAATAGACACCCGTCGTAATAGACACTCGTCGTAATAGACACTCGTCGTGATAGACACTCGTCAGGATAGACACTCGTCGTGATAGACACTCGTCGTGATAGACACTCGTCGTAATAGACACTCGTCGTGATAGACACTCGTCGTAATAGACACTCGTCGTTATAGACACTCGTCGTGATAGACACTCGTCGTGATAGACACTCGTCGTGATAGACACTCGTCGTGATAGACACTCGTCGTGATAGACACTCGTCGTTATAGACACTCGTCGTGATAGACACTCGTCGTGATAGACACTCGTCATTATAGACACTCGTCGTGATAGACACTCGTCGTGATAGACACTCATCGTGATAAACACTCGTCGTCATAGACACTCGTCGTCATAGACACTCGTTGTTATAGACACTCGTCGTTAAAGACCACCCGTCCATGAGGATAACCTGTCAGTAGAGACAACTCACCGACCTTTCTATATTCCAGACTCAGCTCCTGTAACCAGTCAGGACACATCTGTATCAAGCATCTGAAAATCAGCTCCTGCAACGTGTCAGGTACTCATTTTTTCTTTTGCAGGTATGCAGATTCTCGCTAAGGAATCTCTTACGCGATCAACATCCAGATGGCATCTATAAGCCCATCATCCTATCCATCAATCTCCAAATGGCATCTGTAAGCCCATGTCCATCATCACTGCTACTATGTGAGCGCAAATTTCTAGGGCACTCTAGTGTTCAATCATCTTCTACCCTCGGATTACGAAAGGCACGTCAGCCAATCTGCATCCTCAGGTCCAAGAAGATTGAACAGGGGCAACTGTTGTACCCCAAAATTTTCCCTCCCATATTCTTCAAGAAATTGCCAAGCCAAGTCATAAAATTCCCCAAGGGTTGCACAGTCCAACTGTCTCCTATACAGTCAAAACTAGGGTTTTTGAGTCTGATCAAGAAAAGGAAGTTTTCAAAGGCTCAATCAAGTCTCATATGCTTACAAACATGGTCAAACATCCTCATATCAAGTTTCAAGGCATTCAGCTCAAGATTGCACAGTCAAAACCCTAAATTGCACTACAGTCAACTGTAGGGGCAAAATAGTCATTTGACAGTCAAAAGTTCAAATTTTTGGTCAATATATCATTTTGAAGCCACAAACATCATTTGATCAATGCTTGATCATGATTCTCAAAATTTGGCTCAGAAAATCATCAAAGATGCAAAAGTTGCTACATTTGGACAGCTGAAAAAGTCAACTGAAATTGACCAGGGCATAACTTTCACATGGATTATCAGAAAAATTCCATCCAATGCTCATTTTGAAGAGAAAGACATTTCCTACAATTCATCTTCATACTTCAAGTCCAAGAAATGCTCTCACAAAAAGTTATCAATTTCAACATTATAGGTCATTTTCAAAAGTCAACAAAAAGGGACTTTAAGTCAAAGACCATAACTTGAGATTGGTAAATCAAAATGACATGGGACCAAAGGCATTGGTTAAAAGACTCAAAGACCTTTCCAAAATGTCCAAGAACATGAGAAAAGCTTAAAATTTGAGCAAGTTATGCCTTGTAGAAGTTGGGAAATTTTTGTGAAATGGCAAAAGTCAACTATCCTTGAAACTTCAATTTTTGACAAAAGGGCCCACCTTCTTCCACTTGATTCAGCCTTGTCATGCCACACACGTGTCCCATGATTAATTTCAAGACCAAATATTGATTTTTCTATTTTATTTAATTTTTGATAATTTAATTCATTTTAAATCTTTAAAAATTCAAATAAAATTCAAAAGTCAATGAAATAGTGTCATTTGAATTGGGATAGCTTCCATGTATCATGGGCCAACTCAAGAACTCAGGCTAGGGTTAAATTGCACACTAGGTCTAGGTCTTGGCTAAAAAGAAGGAAACTTGGTTAATGGTAAAAACCCTAGGACTTGTTCTTTCATGAGCATGAATTAAGGTCAAATAGCAAGCCCATTCTCTTCCATCATAAGCACTGAGTCAAACCCTAAGCCTTGGAGACCATATGCTGCGCTCAAAAGCTTATTGAAGACTTGAAAAATTGGCCATATAACTCAATTCTGAAATCAAGGTTCGAGGGGGTTTTAAGCCTTAATTCTTTTTCTAATAGCTTCCTGGACAAACTCTGAACGTGTGCCAATCCCTAACATCAATCAAAACGCAAAGAGGTGGTGGCTACAACTCAAACTGTAAAGAAAAATTGTTGAAATCGTGCATCATTTTTTAAGCATCCTTTGCATTTTTTATTTGTGAATTCTTGTTTAATGTGAAGTTTACAAGCTAACTGATGTGTTCAATTGAGTTTTCAGTGGCCATACGTGATTCTACCATTTTCATATTCTAGGGTTTTGTAGAGCTTAATTTAGGGCTTTTGCAAATAAGAAAAATCAGAGCTTCAGACCATGGCCATTGAATTCATTGTGTTGAGACGGACATGAACCACTATTCGCGAACGATTTATGGAGCCTATAGCTCTATTCGCTATTTCTCCAAAAGTAGCCTAAGAAAACACAACGAAAACCGTTGCCTTCGTTCTTTGTGTTTCAGGAAAACGAAAGAGATGATGGCGTGGCACAAGCAGATTGGAGGAATTTGAAAATGCGCGCGTGGAATCATTAATGTCTTGCTTATTCTTTTTATTATTTATTAACCATATTATGTTAATTGAAATTAAGTAGCTCAGCTGGTAAGTGGATTCCTTTGCATTGTCTAAGACCTGGGTTCGAGTCCCAGGTCTATGTAAAATCTCATATTATTTTTCAATACTAATTCCTATGCAGCACTCCCATTGCAAGACCTTCATGCACGCCCAGAAATCACCATCCACGTGCCCAAAGCATCCAGATCAAGGGTCACAGATTGAAGAACACAATAAACCCCAGTCAAAGCATCATACAGGATTCAAAAAGTCAATGGACTCAAGCTTAATGGGCCTGAAATGCTAAGGCCTGTACCTCCAATTTTGGGGCTACCCCCCCCTTGGTTTGCCTTCTCTTTCTTTCTATTTTATTTCTTTTCAAATTATTATTTTCTTTATTAGTTTAATTAATTTATTTTTAACAAAATACAAAAACATCAAAAAATCAGAAAAAGGATAAAAATATAAAAAATAATTATTTTATTTATTTTCTTGTAAATAATTAACATGTAAATAAATTTAGTAAAATAGGTTTTAACTTTAATTCTTTCTTCCATAAAAAAATCCAAAAATGTAGCATTAGGTTAATGACTTTTTTATTCCTTTTAACTTTCCTTGTTTTTTGCCATAATATTAGTAACTTTCATAATTAAACTAGGGTTGCATTTTAGGTTAGATTTTAATACTTTCTTAATAACTAAAAATCCAAAAATATAGCATTAGGTTTAATGACTTTTTATACCTTTTAAATTTTTCTTTTTTTTATCACAATATTATTTATTTATTTATTTTATTTTTATAATTAAATGTACATAAGTAAAAATTAGGGTTTAATTTAGATTAATATAACATTTTCACAATAACTAAAAAACATTAGAATTAGGATTTGCATTTCAAATTTCATTCTAAAAAGTTCTTTTTTTCTTTTAAATCTTAAAAAATACAAAAATACCAAAAACATTCTTTTTTTTAATTCTAATTCCTCATTAAATTTAATTTTTTGCAAAAGGGTCCAACGCCCATTGTCTTAATTATTTTATTTCGCACATTTACTTTATCGCTTATTATTCATTATGTATATGTCCCAAAGCCTTGTAACTTTATTTCTCGCACTTTTATTTTATTGCTTCTTTACTTTCAGTCAAATCGGGTTCGGTTTATTTTGGCGATGTGGACCCGCGCCATTTGTAATAGCCTTAGATTTATTTTTTTCCGCAAATATTTAAACTGTTAAAAAGCATGCAAGAATGAATGGCCTTAAAAATAAAATCAAGCGTAGAACACCAATAAACATGACAAGACAAATATCAATGAAAACGACACACAATTCGCACACACCACCCCTAGGGTACGCCTCACTGTTGCCTTGCCTCGAAAGGTGATCGTCGAGTAGAGGATGTCTTAGTAAGTCCTCATGATCCGGGAATCTGGCATGAGGGTAGCTTCTAAGGTATCTTCCTATTGCTCCGGTGATCACCATGTCCCTACAAACTCGAATTGACCCGAACACCTCCAACGGTGGTGCTACCTACCTTTCAATGGTGGGATGGCACTACTTTAAAGGACATTTACACAGACGAATTCCTTAGGGTAGGTAGGTTCTCAAGGATACTTGCTCTAATTTCAAACAAATCAAAAGACTTTTCACACCAACACATTTTCAAAAGCTTTCGAAGCAAATTTTTCAAACACTCTGACGCACGAGTCGAACTGAGATTTTTCAAAGAAACTTTTTAAAACCCACATTGAAAAGCAAACAAACAATTTTGAAAACACATTGAGCAAGTATCTAAGAGCCCATGGATAACCATGGATAGAAAGGGTGCTAACACCTTCCCTTTCTATAATCTACCTCCCGAACCGAGAAACTATCTCATAAGGAATTTTTCTGTGCTTTTGTCCTTTCCATGTTGGAGAAAATAAAAGACGGTGGCGACTCTTGCTTCCGCGACATTTCGCGAACCAGCGTTAAACAGTCAGTTCCAGATCCACCGATCACAGATAAGGACTATAAACAAAACCTGCAAGGAACTCATGTTGTCAGATAACAAGAATGTGCAATTAGTTCAAGTTTGAAGGCACACAAGTCACAAAAAACAGCCTTAAGTTTAGGCTGGCATGGAGTTTAGGCATTACCCTCTTTCAGTTTAGTTGGTTTAAACCTGTCCTAAAAAAATAGTAACCGGGTTCTAGAGGATCTCAATATCACTGACTACCCTCAATCGGTCATAATTCCAGCTTAGCAACCTTTTCTTGCGGCCGGAACCATCGCGAGAGTTTAGTCTCAATGAGTGTAGCATACTGCTACTGTTCTATGGCCAAGTTGGTCAATTTAAGGTTCTAAGGTCAGTTGGTGCTTAATGACTCCTCAGAAGACCCATATTCTCCTCGTTCCAATACAAGGGATATCAGTACAGACCAAGGTGCCACACCAACGTAGCTACTGCTTCATCCGTGTCGGTCTACGCCGGACAGATCCCTCATAGTTTATTGCTACTTACCTAAAAAGGGTACCCCAGATCTAGGTTAGGATCTATAGAACTCCAATACAAGCCCACAAAATTAAAAGCATACAAAGCAATACAATTGAAAACACAAGAGATCTAATCCCAAGGTATACCTTACTTATTAATGAATCCCCAGCAGAGTCGCCAGTTCTGTGGTCGGTGGGAACGAGAACTGACTGTTTTTTGAATGCTGGTTCACGTTTGCGTTTGTTTTTGCAAAGTGTCGCGGTAAGCAAGAGTCGCCACCGTCTTTTATTTTATCCAACAAGGGAAAGGACAAAAGCACAGAAAAATTCCTTTTCGAGATTGTTTCTCGGGTTCGGGAGGTAGATTATAGAAAGGGAAGGTGTTAGCACCCTTTTTATCCGTGGTTATCCACAGGCTCTTAGGTACTTGCTCACTATGTTTTCAAAAAGGTTTGCTTTTCTTTGTGATTGTGGGTTTTGAAAAGAGTTTTGTTTGAAACTTCATTTTAACTCTTGCTTCTGTCCTCAAGAGTGTATGAAGTGTTTTGAAAACTTTGTTCGAAAAGTGTAAGTGTGAAAAGTTTTTGTTTTGTTTTAAAAGAGAGCAAGTACTTAAGAACCTCTACTTACTCAAAAGGGAATTTAATTGTGCAAATGTCCTTTAGACAGTACTATCCTACTATTGAGGAGTAGGTAGCACCGTCGTTGGAGTTTTCGGGTCAATTCGATTTTAGGGACGCGTGGTCACTAAAGCAACGTTAGAACACTTTAGTGGTAATCCTAATGTCTTAGATCATTTTTATCGAGGCGACCATTTCGAGGCAACTTATGATCTTGGGACAAAGGACGACCTCTAAAACATCCTATACTTAATGACCACGTTCGAGGCAACCAAATGAGGTGTACCCTAGAAGTGGCATGTGCGAGTGTATTGTTTTTCAGTTTATGTTATCTTTGTACATGTTATGGTGAGCTACTGTTGATTTTACGTTAGGACAGATCTTGTCATACAATCCTAGTTAGCATACATCTAAGCAGTTAATATATGTACAGAGATTTAAAGTGCGAGAATTGTAAATCCTACGCTATTACAAGGCTTCGGGGAGGGGGATTATTTACATGTCCAAAATTAGGGGAATAAAGCAGTAAAGGGTCTTAGTTTAAGCTATTACATCCCAGTAGGCAATTACAATAAAATAAACGCGCGCGAATCTAAAAAATCCTAAGAATAAGAACTCTTTTTGTTGTTTTATTTTATTTTGGGAAAAATAATCTAAATCTATTTAATTTTAGTTTTGGAAAAATGTTAAGATGATTAAGGGTTAATTAACAAAGTTAATTTAATAGAAAAAGAACTAGCCTAATGTTTTTGTGGTTTTTTGATTTTAATGTTAATTAAAAGGAAGTCTATGAAAACAAAATAAAATACAAGGGGGATCCTTCGATCCAGGAGTTTCGACCCAGGGGGGGAATGGCAGCTTCGATCCAGACAGGGTCATGGTCCTTTCGACTGGGCCAAACAGCAAGGCGTGAGTAGCCTTCGATCCAGGGAAGAGGACTGTCTTTTGATCATGGAGGTCATGGCTTTCGATCCAGGAATGAGATGCCTCCTTCGATCCAGCATGCTAATAGGTTCGATCCAGAGAAGGGCTCTCCTTCGATCTGGGATGTTATACCTGCAAAAGCATGTTAGCGAAATAAAATGCAGGGCCTGGGTATTGAATCCCAGGCCCTTCGATCCTGCACTTGTTGGGGTCTCTTCAGGCTAAATATGCAGCAAGTGTTAGCAAACGAAAAAAACATGACCTGGGTGCCAAACCCAGGCCCTTTGATCCTGTCTAGGATGGAAAATCAAAAGTAACAACAAGTATGAATGTATTATGCAAATATGAGGTTGGATGGTTTACCCTTTCTTACCAACAGATTGGACTTTTAATTTGGGCGCTTCCTGGATGTAGGAACCTTTGATCTGGGGGCTTCCTGGATGTAGGCACTTTTGATTTGAGGGCTTCTGGGCGTGGACACCTTCGATCTGAGGGACTGCTTTGGCTTGGAAAATTCTGGGCAGCGTCTCTCCAATGTTTTGTTCTCCTGCAGATTTTTTGTGTGTGTATAATTTTCGTGTGATTTTTTCCTGTGTGATTTTTTGTGTGTGTTGGTAATGTATGTTGGCCTCTGTATTTATAGGGGTGTGAGGGTGCAGTAATGGCAAGGGACAACCATTAAAACATGCCTTTAACGCTCTGGACAAAAATCAAACACATTAAATTATTTCCTCTTTTGAAACATTCGTGTCCCTTGAATGAACCTGGACGCTTGGGTTTTGAATGCTTTCAGGCCATGCTCTTCGATTAGTCCCGATTTGCCTCTTTCGTATGGACTCCCTGTGTACCCTTCGAATGGGCCTGGCCCAAATATCAATCGAAGGATTCCAATCGAAAGGCTCTGCTAACAGGCCAATCAAAAGGTGTTGTTCATGCCAATCAAAGGATATGGTTGACATGCCTGTCGAAATTGCCTTGACATAATTCCAATCGAATGCTTGTCCATAATGCCAATCGAAAGACTCCTTCAGAATTCCAATCGAAGGGTCTTTCAGGATGCCAATCGAAATGCTTGTCCAGAATGTCAATCAAAGTGTCTTTCAGGATGCCAGTCGAAATACTTGTCCAGAATGTCAATCGAAGTGTCTTTCAGGATGCCAATTGAAAGGTACTTGAAGTACCACTCAAAAATCTTCTTTTTCCTTAGGCAAGAATTTGGGATCAACCATGCAGGGGGAAGACTTTGGAAAACATGAGAGGGAAAATTTTGGGGTGCAACAATGAGTTTGGGTAAAACTGCATCTGAACTGAGAAGGAACCTGGGTAAGGTTGCTTCATGATGAGTTTGGGTAAAACTGCATCTGAATTGAGAAAGAACCTGGGTAAGGTTGCTTCAGGATGAGTCTGGGTAAAACTACATCGGGAAATTGTAAGGAGGAACCTGGGTAAGGTTGCTTTGTGATAAGTTCGTGTAAAACTTCATTCGGAAATGTATGAGAAAGGACTCGTGTAAGATTTTTCAGGATGAACTCGTGTAAAGCTGCATTTAGGAGAAACCCATGTAAGATTGCTTCGTGACGAACTCGTGTAAAGCTGCATTTGATCGTGCAGATAATTACTCTGTTTAGTTTTAGGAGCTAATCTTGAACTTGCTGGAAGTTGTTGATGATAATCATCTTTCCTGAAAAGATACATGATTAATCGTATATGATGCATGAAATGCATTGTATGATGACGTTCTCAAAATAAATTAGACTATGCTGTATGCAGTGTGTATGCGCACGTCATGATATATGAACATGAAATGCTATTGTGACATATCCGAGTGGGAAAATAAATCTCTGACTGCTGCTGGAGAGTAACGGAAATTGAGTTCCTGGCCGTCATAGAAAAAGTGGTTCTTCTACTTCCGCTTAGGATGGTGAACCGGAGATGACTATGTTGGGGATTTGCCCCTTGTTTACAGATATTCTGCCGAGGAGAGACTCTGCTTGAGAATAACTCTACAGGGGAATAATTCCGTTGGAGAGAGAAGCTTCCATGGCTGAAGGGATAAACTCTGTCGGGGATTGAGCTTCTGTATTCAGAGAAATAAACTCTGTTCGAGAGAAAACTTTATGAATCGCTCTCGATTACAAAATTCGGCTGGGGAATATAGACGTCGACTCTCCGAAAGAGCTTGGCTAGGGAAAGTAACTCCTGTTTGGGGAGGCAGAGATCAAAGCTTTGATTGCCTCTACTCTGTGGGGAGTGTAGATGTTATTGGGACGTATGCTGAGGATACGACAATGACTTCGTATCAAGACTTTTCTGCCCCTGTACCTGCTGGAGAAAGTTCCTGCAGAGGCCTTGTGGATTAAGTGTTATCCCAACTTATGAGGTGCTTGGTAACTTCCGATCGAAATGATAAGTCTTCTACTGATAGGCAAGTGACGAGATGACGGGACATAGTCATACGTTTTAATCCCTAACTTTGGCCTGGACTGTCTGTTCAGATTTTCAGTCCATCGAGATACCCTTTTTTGCCCAAGCCGCCTTTTCAGGTTTTCGGCTTGCCGGGTGTACATATCTTTTTTTGTTTTTATCCCTAATTTTTTTCCAAACCCTTTTGGTTCGCCAGGATGCCCTTATTTTTGCCTAGGCCAGTCAACCTAGCGGGTCTTTGTTCATGCGCAATATTTTCTGACTATGTCCACGCTCTCAGGGTGTAGGGAGTTGTCACTGTCGGTAGTGTTGTGTTGCCACACTACCAGAAGATGTTTGTTTGATCATACATGATTCGTTGCTGGAATTCATGCCCAATGCCCCCAAGTGATTCAGATGGAGATCTGCCCTGGCTATCTGGCATCTTTGAGAGATTCCTTGAATCTTGACTTGACTGCCCCAGATGATGGACTATGATCATGCCGTGCCCCCTTGGTTGGAAGTGTTTTTCCACTTGAGGTGATCCTTTTTATTAAGAAGGTTTTTGTTCACTAAATATTCGTCATGCGAATTTCTCTGCTGTTGAACAAATAGTCATATGCAAACAATGTTATTTTATGAATGCAAAGCTTATGTCTGTCTTGAAATTTTTGAAAATGCATTTTTCAATAAAACAAGCAAATTTTGTAAAATGTGATGTCAACTCAGGATTTATAGCAAGTCCTACAGGAGTCAGGATACCTTTTGTAACAGTATGCTTTCGAACCAACCCATGCTTCAGCTAGGACTTTTAAGGGTTATAACGTGTCCTGGTTCACGGTTCAAGAAACATAGGATAAAGGCTCAAAATTTATTTGTACCCACCCGCTCTTCGTGATGTTCTTCAGTCCTATGCTCAGTTAATTGCGCGTTTAGAATCCCAGTTGAGTTCTGGAATATTGTCCTTGATGTTCCGGTGATGGTTCAGATACTGAAAGTTTATTTGAAAAAGGCAGTCATTTTGTAATCTTTTTTTTTGCCGAGGATTTGTAGTAACCTCTTTTTTGGTTTTACTATCCCTGTCTTTTTCCTGAACTGTTTCTTTTTGTGATTACAGTCAGCGGGATGCCCCCGTGTTTTTTTAAGTCTCCTTCACAGGTTTTGACTTAATGGGCTTTTATTTCGAGAGATAATGACTGTTTGTCTTGATGATTATAGGGAACCATCACCGTCTTTTGTTTCGGAAGGATGTCTTTGATGCCATTCATTGTGTACGAAGCGGCAAATTGTGACTGAAAGCGCCTCTGAATTAACTGAGAAAAATACCCTGCCCCAAGTTATGATTAAGGGTTTTAATATGTGTGAAAAGAAAAACTCCTACTTCTTTGGCTCGAAGGGGTTGACTAGGGATTATCTTCCTTATAACTCCACTGTTTAGGATTTGAAACAACGCCTGTACATCGTCAGTAGGGTCTGTTCAAAATCATACTGTAGAGATTGTGGTATCATTTTCGTCATCCTCCCTCTAAAGGCTTACAACTTTTTAGTCGAGAGTTGAATATCACAAAAAGGAACAGAGTTTAAATATAGTTAATACGAATGAATTGATTCAGAACAGACATATGTAATGCATTGATAAAGTAACAAAGTTTGACATGAATAAATATTCGAACAATCAAAAGAAAATTACAAATTGAAAATTATAATGAACTAAAAGCCCTCTTGTTAGAACTTGTCACTTCAAATGGTGGGCCTTGGAGGATTGACAGAAACATTCCAGTTGACCATCTTGTGTGAATTCCAATGCTCCTTCATCAATCAGGTCTTGAATTTTGTATTTCAACCTCCAACAGTCGTCAGTATCATGCCCCGGACTGTTGGAGTGATATGCACACCTTGCATCAGGATTGTAGTTAGGCGAAGAAGTCTTGGGATTCGGATGAGGTCCTATCAACATAACCAGATTCATCCTCAACATGTGTTGTAAAGCTTGAGACAGCGGCATGTTGAGTTTGGTAAACTGCCTCTTGGGTGTATCTGGCTTACTCTGATTAACCCGTTGTTTTTGGAGAGGTTGTTGTTGGACCCGTGAGGTAGTAGAAATTTGGAAAGGTCCACTCTTCACCAAACCAAACTCTTGTCTTCTTGGAGGTTGATCAATGACTTGGTCCCCGGCCTCGACTGTTTGCTTCATACTGTTGTATCCGTCTTGATGAAGTTGGTTGATGATGGCTTTCAGCTCTTCTTGCCTTAGGGCTAGGCCTTGGATAAGAGCCATCTGCCCCAGCATATGGGTTCTCATTGCATCCACCTCAGCTTGCAGTTGTTCCAGTCGTTCGTCCTTATTGTCTTCAGGATTTTTCTTGACCAAGTTCCTAACGAGGAGTGTTTTTAACTCCCCTTGGATAGGTTTAGGAATATGCCCCTGAACTGAGCTTCTTGAGTTTGAAGATCTCTGTTGTCTTGTTTGAGAGCCATTGTTGAAATAAACAGCGAGAACATGAGAGACCTGTACTGGAAGACCTGTTATGCAATGATATGTATGATATATGTATGCAATGTTTTCAAGGATCTCGCGGGGTAAACAAGAAACTGTTAGAATTTTATTGCAGCTTGATTGAAGAAACTTCGTGTCATTGAGAGTCCTTCTTCAAGAGTCAAGCTCATCATATTGAGTGGGTCATAGCCACTGACTCAAGTTATCGTGTTTTGATCTCTAGACGGCATTGGCTAGAGGAAAATAAATCCCCTTTCCCTTTGCTAGACGTTTGGTTCATCATAACCTGCACCACAGGCCCTTGAGATCCTTGAAATGGTTAAGGAAATGCTATGGTATGATGTTATGATGTGTATGCTATGCGTTTAAGCAAAAGTGCAAGGTGATGTAAGCAAGTAAACCCATCAAGAAATCCAAGTTATTGGATAAGGATTGTAAACAAAACCTGCGAGGAACTCATGTTGTCAGATAATAAAACCCTACAAGTAGTTCAAGTTGAAAGCACACAAGTCACACAAACAACCTTAGGTTTAGGCTTGCATGGGTTTTAAGGTAGTACCCTCTTGAAGTTAAGTTGGTTCAACCTGTCCTAGAAAAGTAACCGAGTTCTAGAGGATCTCAATATCACTGAACATCCTCCATCGGTCATGGTTTCAGCTCACGCAATCTTTTCTTGCGGCCGAAATTATTCCGAGAGTATGATCTCAATGAGTGTAGCATCGAGTATCAACCAGTTCTCAGCTCTACACCGAGGTTGGCTATCTCACTACTTTCTAATGGCCAAGTTGGGCTATTAAAGGTTCTAAGGTCAGTTGATGCTTAACGACACCATGCAACGGCCCTGTATTCTCCTCGTTTCTCCACAAGGGATACTGGTACCAACCAAAGTGTCACACCAACGTAGCTACTGCTTCAACCATATTGGTCTACGCTGTAGAGTTCCCTCACAGTCTATTGCTACTTACCTTAAAAGTATTCCCCAGATCCGAGTGTAGGATCTATAGTAACTCCCAAACAAAACCCTTAAAAGTAAAGAAACCAAAGCAATCAAGAGAAGTAATTATGATGACCTAGATCCTAAGGTATACCCCACTTATAAGTCCCCAGCAGAGTCGCCAGTTCTGTGATACGGTGGCAGAACCGACTATTTTGAAATGCTGGTTTGCATTTTGCGTTTTTTTTTTGCAAAATGTCGCGGTAAGCAAGAGTCGCCACCAACTTTTATTTCATCCAATCGGAAAGGAAAAAAAGTACAGAAAAAAATCCTTTTTCGAGATATTTTGAGTACGGGGGGTAGATTATAGAAATGGAAGGTATTAACACCCTTTTTATCCATGGTTTTCCATGGGCTCTTAGGTACTTGATCATCTTTTTAAAATTGCTTGTGTATGTGCTTTGCTTTTGAAAAGTTTGACTTCGTGATAACCCTTGTATCAGTCCTCAAAGGTGTGACAAAGTTGTTTTGAAAATTTGTTTGAAAAGTGTAAGTGTGAAAAGTTTTGATTTGAGCAAGTACCTACTAGCATCTACCTACTCGAAAAAAGATCGTTTCTATTCTTGTTTCCTTTAGACAGCGCTATCCTACTATTGAGAAATAGGTAGCACCTTCGTTGGAGTTGTAAGGGTCAATTCGAAAGGGACGTATGATCGTTAAAGCAATATTAGGACACCTTAATAGTAACCCTAGAGTCTCAAGATCATATTCGAGGCAACATTTCCGAGGCAACGTTTCCGAGGCGACATTTCCGAGGCAACATCCGAATAGGGACATTTGATCTTTTTAGACAGGAGGGCAACCACTAAGACACCTTATACTTAATGATTATTTACCGAAGGCAACCTAAGTAGTATACCTTAAGAGTGATATGTGCGAGTGATCTGTTTTCAATTATTTAGTCTTTGCACATTAGGGTTTTCTAACTGGATTAATTTGTCATACAATCCTATTAGCATACACCTAAACAATCAAATATTTACGGAATTAAAATGCGAGAAGGTAAATCTACGCTATTACAAGGCTTCGGGAAGGGGAATTAATGACATAACCAAAAACCTAGAAAAAGCGATAAATAAAAACCCTAGATTAAACTATTACAAACCATGAACAGTTACAACAATATCGTGAAAATAATAGTACGCGCGCGATAAATCGAAAACGAGACAACTAGGGTTTTGACCCTTGCCTAAACCTAATTGCGATTAGTTAAAAAAATATTTTTGTTTTGTTTTGAGAAAATAATGGAATTGCTAATATTAAAGGAACCTCCTAAGTCTAATTAATTTTAAACTAAGAAAAATAAATAAATTCCTCTATAAGCCTATTTTGTATTTTTATTTTATTTGAGAAAGAAAGAAAAATTAAATCAAGAATTAACCTAATCTTCTAATTGAATTTTAATTATGAATGAAATTAAAGTTGCCCCTAAATTAATTAAACTAATTAATTAGAAAAACATTTATTAAGAAAATAAGTCCTTTTTTTGTGATTTTTGGCTGGTTAATTTTAGAAAATAATTTTGGTGTTGATAAATAAAAAAACAGAATAATTAAAGAAAAGAAATTAAAGAACAATAATGGAAATAACCGAGTGGGCCTGCTGTCAGCAGATCTGGTTCTGGCTGATGGGTCCAGAAGATGGGGGGGGGGAGGGGGGGGGGGCGCTGGATCTGATCCTGGCTGGTGGATCAGAAGATGATGCTCTTCAGAAGATGAGGCATTGTATCTGATTCTGGCTGATGGATCCAGAAGATGATGCACCGGATCTGGTCCTGGCTGATGGATCCAGAAGATGATGCACTGGATCTGGTCCTGGCTAGTGGATCCAGAAGATGATGCGCTTCAGAAGATGCATGTGCTGGATCTGATGAAAACACGGGAGAAAATACCAAAAGCTCACGCCTGGGATCGAACCCAGAACAATGAGCTTTTGACTTCCTTCTTTTGACCAACTGCGTTGGATGTCAACTTGTTAATATAATAAAAACAAATAATATATCAGAACAATAGGTTTCTGGACAGAACAACGCGCCAGAATTTGAATCAGCCAATCAGGTTGTGACATGCTGTTGTCTTCTTCCCTGGAATCGTCGTTTTAGGTTCTGAACCTTTACCTACAGACGTAGGCCTGTTTCTGTAACCTGTGTCATTCAAGAATCAAGCATATGCAATATAAATTCAGTTGGGGACCATGGATCAGTTGGGTTTGAAATTCTGATCATCATGGTACCCATTATCCTGTCTAATTTCGCTTGCAAACCAAAACCCCAAATTGGAGCATGAAACTCTAACAATGGCAAAAGCTTATTCCTGCACTGTAACTCAAATCAAACTATCCAGAAACATTGCAAACATGATGATGAATACAAATACGCAAGTTAAACGCGCTGAACATGCAAGGATTACAGTAATCAAATTTGAATAATTTTGCAAACCGTGTGAATGATTGGAGGAGATTCTGGATGTTCTGACGCCTGCAAACGATTGGGAATGCTTCCTGAAACGCCAAGGAATTGATTTTTTGCCTTGAATTGCTCTCCAAGGTCCTCTATTCCAGAATTTGGGTCTCACGTTTTTTACCAAAAATTATGAGTTTTCTTCTTGCTATGCACGACTGTTCAACCCCTCTTTATGCCCTGCCTTGCTTCTGTATATGTAATACAACCTATTAGGTCAACAAAAATGACCTCAATCTTGCTCATCATAGAGATTTGATTTGGTCTTTCATGGCATATGATTTCTTTCCAATTTTGCTCAAATTCAATCTTTTTTCCAACCAAATCAGCCTTGCATGAATTGGTTCTCAATTAACAACATATAAGATCTTCTTTCAATGCAAAAATCATCCCTAAAACACAATATATGATTTATTAGGATTTATTTGACTTTATTTAAATTTTAAATGAATAAAAAATCAACATAAATTAAATAACTGAATAAATAAAGCATGGAGGGTCCCATAGGTCGTGGACTATGTTATCATTGAAGTGCAAGCATAAAAAGTTGGGCCCATTTAGCAAAAAATGCAAATTTGAGCACATTTGACTTTTGGCAATTTTGCAAAAAAAGGTCAACTTGACAAATGTATAACTCTCTCAATTTTGACCCTAGAGAGGTGTTCTTGGACTTTTTAGAAAGCTTAGGATATTCTATAAGCAACCCTTTTGGCCTCATCTCAATTGAGTCTTCCATGTTCATGTATGGAGCTTTGACCCAAAAGGTGTTTTTGTTGACTTCTCAAAATGACCTATAATGTCAAAATTCATATCTTTTTGTGAATGCATATTTTGAACTTGGGAGATGAAGATGAATTGTAGGGAATTACATCCTCTTTAAAATGAGCTTTGGATGGGTCATTTCTGATAAAGTATGAGAAAGTTATGCTTGGTCAAAGTTGAGTTGACTTTTCCTTCAAAACCCTAATTTAGCAACTTTTGGGTTTTGATGAATTGTGAGCAATCCTTGATGAATCATGATCAACCCTTGATAAAATGATGAATAATACTTCAAAATGAGTATGTTGACCAAAAATATTGAAGTTGGACTGTATGTGAGCCACAATTGACTTTTGACCTAGCACAATCGATTTTTAGGCCTTTGAGCCATTGACTGAGCAAACTTCCTCTGCAAGGCTTTAAACTTGACATGGATGATCTTGAGAACATATTAGGACAATGATGAGCATTTGGGATCCTTTGGACTCAGGCATCTTGATGCAAAATGAAACCCTAATTTGAGGTAGACTGCCCTAGGAGAGAGTTTGTCTGGTCAACCCTTGGACTTCCTTGAGCAATTTGAGGATCTCAATTAACATGTATTGAGAAATATGGGAGGGTAAATTTTGAGGTACAACAACAAGAATATTATATTATGTTGCCATATCTCAAGTTTAGTTATAAATATGGTCTCATATTTATTAAGTAGTTTCTAATCCACTCACAAATAATTAAAATAGGTTTAATTCATTTTCTAAATGCCTGTCATTTTTACGTGTTCTGTTACAAACGTGTTCTATGTTACAAACCTATTACAAACGTGTTCTATTACAAACCAGTTCCTTTGTATTTACTTTTACACATAAAACATAAATCTATAATAGATTTGCTCTATGTGTATTTTCAAAATATTCTTCTGTTCTATTTATGGAATGTTGGTCAAATTTGGACTAAAATGATGTTCTCAAATTTGGTCCGAGTTATTAACTTGTGAACCGTCAAGGAGAGGAATGGCCAATTACACGTAGAGATGATTATTCAAGATGCAAAGGTATTAAACCATTTATTACCGACAACGGTTTCACTGTCCATTTTTCATCTTAACCATCCATTTATCATTGACACGAACTTCATTTAGGGTCATAAAATACAAGTCATTACACGTCTAAGAAAATACAATCATTGGATGGAGGTGTTGACTGAACACGAGACATATGCACTGTTCTTATTTAAAATTCAGCCAAATCAATAGATTGAACTTTATATTCATTGCTAAATCATACCATTGTTAAAAATACTCTAAACCTAATTACTGTTGTGTCATGTTTAACCAAATCCAATCTACTGAATTAACTATGTCTGAAACAATTATATATAATATTCCATTCCAAATTTCTAAGACATGTGAAACAATTATGCCTTCATTTGGCTTATTTAAATTGACTGATGTATAATTTTGATGTACATTATATTCTCAACATATCTGTGCAACCGAAAAATATAACATTTTGATCACACCTTATGGGATTGACCGCACAATATCAGTTTTGACAAAGGATTACATTGTCCTATATGTATGAGGAAGCAACTATAGCATACATCCATTTGCAAAACATCTTTCATATCGTGCAAGCCATAACAAAGGTAACATACATCAGTTTTACAAACATATTTCATATCCCTTGCTTTATATTTTATTGCTAGAAAAAACACCTTCATCTCTTTCAAGTACATTAAAATCTTCCTACTTTCTGTAAAGGTCATTTTTAATGACATAGCATCAACTGTTTTCGATGGACACTACGATGGCTAGGAATGCATCTCCATTATATTTGGAACCATATTGTTTTGATCCAACTATTTCCCAAACCTTAGGTTTTGTTGTACTTTACTATTGTAAGTATTTACTATTGAACACAAATTTGGTTGTAACAATATACTGCATCTTAGAGTTCTGGCTGTAACAATTATATTGCAATTCACCTCAATACACTATGTCATTTTAGAGTTTTAGCTATTATAGAATTTATCTTACTAATTTCATGGTTTTATTCTTTCAAGATTTATTCTTATTCTCTTTCTGATTTTCAATCTGTTGATTCCCAATACATTTATGTTATTAATTATACTTGCTAATGTTATAGTTTTTTTTAATGAAAATGTTATAGTTGTTTTATTTAAAGCTATTTTATTCTTCCTAATTTCCTATATGTTGATTAGTAATAAATACTTTTAGCTACTCTACATATATTAATAAGTTTATATTATTCATATCATTCAATAATATTATACCAAATATTATCTACCCGTGCAGACGCACGTGTATGTTACTAGTTCATTAAGTAGTTTCTAATCTACTCACAAATAGTTAAAACAACTAAAATTGCGATATTAAATGAATTATAAATGTTATTCATCAAAACATCTTTAAAGTAAATGTTAAATGCATACTTACACCATGTTGGTAGGAACACTTATCAACCACTCATAAGCCTTCTGATCCACCAACAGCTTCGTTTATGTGAATATCTAAGTCCCAAATAGTTGAATTAATTGGTTGTATTTGAGATGATTAATATTAATTTTATGGGTTTTTAGGAAGTTTGTGATGTTTTTTAAGTGGAACACACTAGGTGCTCCATCTTTGAATTTTACTTGTTTTTATTGTTTAGGATTAGCAATTCTGATGGGTTGACTCACAAAAGATCCTAATTTTTGATTCCCATCAGACTTAATTTCATAAGATGTTGGTTAATGTTGTGATACTTGAATCAAGTGTTGAAATCTAGAAGATTCTAGAAGTTTGGATTATGGATAAGCTGTCAATGTTAACAAATAAGGATGAAAACCTTTTCAAAGGAATTAGAGATGTCTCTCATGTGCATTGTACTATTCTAGTATATGTACTATCTAAAAAAAAGCTTTATTCTTGAGCAAATATTTATGAAGAATCAAAAGGGCTTTATGATAAAAAATGGGAGTTTTAAATAGATAGAAGAACCATAGTGCAACAAAGTTTTGGAGAGCTAAAAATTATGCAGAGAAGAAGAGGAACAAACCAGAACATTTGTAACTACTTTCTTGCCCATGTCCACTTCTTAAGGAATCCGACACTGAGAGGCACGTCACCAAAGATCATTTGCAGTTAGAAGATTTCAAGGGACAAAATGTTTATTTAGTTTTATCATTTTCATTCTTGTTTTTTATAAATGTGTAACTTATAATCTTAGTGTTGTGTATTTTCTTTACCCAATACGAGTTAAATCTTACTTGTTGGGTAATATGAAATTTCATAGAATAATAGTTTTTTGGATATTTAATGAGTGTGATGATGTGTTATGTTTAGTTCTTGTAATCTAATGTTGTAGTGATATATTTGTAAAAGGCGTGCATGGGGTGAAACTGGGACCAACCCTTATTAGGCACCCGCCTAAGGGGTGTTGCCTAGACATGACTCTCCATCGTCAATGGCTCTCTCCAATGAGAAAGCATGGATAATGACGTGTATGGAGTCTATAACCACATGTGAAAGTAGTCATGATCACGATTCTCGGAGAAGTAGGAAATTCACAAGTTTCACAATCAAGGTGAGATGGTTACTACTTCTCAAGAGCTCAAAAATCCATGCACATAAGCCTCTATAAATGCCTCACCCTTAGGGTGGAGGAGGACAATCTAGTATTTACAGAAAACACCCGTAAAACACCCTCACGAGCTTGATCTAACCCCACAAAAATACCAAAGCCTATGGAAATCCTTATTTACTAAGGGTTGCTACACATTTGTACTTTTTTTAGCAAATACAGTGGTGCCTACCACGGGGTTAACTTGTGCCACCACCTTGACAATCACCAATCCTAGGCCTAAACTTTCCCAATGATTGTTGCTAGGAGGGAACAATATCCCGCATAAGAGGATACTAGAGGCAACATCAATTATGACACCATGGTATAAATGCACGCCACTATGGATGAGTTACAACGTTAAAAATAAACTTTGGAGGACAACATCCTTCACATCTAATATCGCTAACAAGAGGCCATCCCCACAGATGAGGTGGAAATTCTAGATCCCCAATCCCTCTTAAATGAGATATGTGAAACACATGTCCCCAAAGGTTTCAAGCCCCCTTTATTGGTGAAGTTCGATGGACGTAGCCACCCTTACGAGCATATCACCTCCATCAACATCCATATGACCATAACCAGTGCAATTGATCCTATAAAATGCAAGAATTTTTTTGGAAATGCAGCCCTACGATGGTACATGAGCCTACCCCAATCCTTCATCACCAGCTACCAGGATTTGATGAAGAAACTCGTGCACTAGTTTGTAGCAAGTTGACATAGAAAGATGTTCGCCATAATTTTTTTTAATCATTTGACAAGGTCCCTCAGAGTTACTAAGGGAATACCTCACCCATTTCAACGAAGCCACAATAAAAATCATTCACCCGAACCAATAAATATTTGTAGGAGCATTTTAGAATGGCCTCAAATCAGGGCACTTCAACGAGTCTCTCACCCAAAGGACAATGTCTTTGTTAGAAGAGGCGATCACAAAGGCGGAATGCTATAAAGAGTGAGGAAATTAATTTCAAGAAGAAGATTTGTGACGTGAAAGAGCACATCTCTAACACCGAAGGCTCACAACATTTGTGGAAGAAAAATTACACCTCACCCATCAAGGATAAGATAACCTTTAAGCAAGGTGGAAAATTCGTAGAAAGCTTCACACCCTTGAAAAATCACCACGAGGAGATATAACAGGAGGTCTTCCACTTGCACGACATTCCTATGCCTCCACCTCTAAAAAAAGATGTCATGAGATTTTATCCATGGTGTAAGTTTCTCAAGGTTAAAGGAAACTATAAAGAAGATTTCTACCATCTTAAAAAGGAGATAAAGTATCTGATCTAGGAGGGCCACCTCAAGAATTTTTCAAAGGTGACTCCTCCCAAAGGTCAGGCGGGGCCAGCTCTCATAGACGTGACAATCCTTGAAGCCCCAGACCTCAAAAGAAAAAGAGTTATGCATGGAAGATGGAAACATGATTGTACGTTACACCCTTAATACTATCACATGAGGATTCTTTGGGGTTGGAGAGACCAGTTCCACTCGATAATGGTATGCTAGCTAGATGATAACTACAGAAGACTCACCGATATATTCAAAGGTAGGCCCGACCAAAACACTAGAGGTCGAGATAATTTTTTTGGAAAAAGATGCGACAGGCGTCCATCCCCACAACGGAGACCCCATGGTCATCACCAAAAGGTGTAATGACTAGGAAATTAAAATAGTATTGGTAGATCAAGAAAATTAAAAGAGTATTGGTAGATCAAGGTGTCATCACTAAAAGTTTAACAAATGGGTTTAAAGAACTAATCGTACCTGATCATAAGAGATTGTCAAGGCCCACGAGCTTCAAGTTAAGCAGTAGTTGAATGTGAAATGGGGGGGGGGGTACCTGCAAGACACTCTGATGCCAAAGTGAGGTTCAGAGCAAGAGCAAGTAAAGTAGGTAAGGTAGAATGAATGAATGAATGAATGAATGAATACTTGATCCTCTCAAGTGAGAGGGTATTTATAGCCCCCAACAATGGGCCAAGGTCCCCATATTAAGCTAATAGAGCAGGCCCAAAATGAATACTGTCAAAATCTACGTGAGTAGTGGAGACCAACACGTGGTCTCCCTCCTGAGTGGACTGCTCCGAATTATTAGGAGGACGTGGTTACAATATTTTTGGGGTCAAGATGACTCCAGGATACTCGGATACATGGGTGTCTGCCCTATGAGAAGGGTGCCCGTTAAGACATTCTGGGAGATATTAACACTCCTCGACATCCCTATGGAGAGGAAGCCCCAGGGGGCATGTCCTCGGTGTAAGGGTGGAGTCGCTTCCCGACATAGTCAAGGGCAACCTCATTCTTGTTGGCCTTCACCTACAACATGGTTGGATTTAGCCTCATATGTTGTTTGGGCCAAGCGCAGGCCCATTCCAGAACAGAAGCCCCCCAAGTCGTTACTCCTAAGGGAAGGAGCTATGACTTAAGACCAACTCGTCGGCCCTCTGTGGATAGCTTCGCCGGGGATCTTTATTCCTTCAAGAGACGAAGTCGTCCATGTATGGTAGCTGTTCGAATAGAAGTCAGAATGTGTTGACGGTGACAATCGACATATTCCTCGACTCGCGGGAAGTCAAACCTTTGTAGGAGAATCACATAGTGGGCCCTGTAGCGTAGCTTATAGGGTAGAATGATGACCAATGGAGTAGGGGTCATTATGGCTTTGGGCGCGTGGGCGGCAGGGAATTGAATAGCTAGCACGTAACTCGATGCAACACTTTGTCTTCCACATAAATTTTATAAATAGCGTCCCATGGATCATTTGAAACTTTTCCAAGTTCTCATTCTCTATTTGCTCCATGTTGTCACCAGTCTTCCTCTCTGTCGTGAGCACCAATGCGCTTTCTGCCTCAACACCCATTTCAATGTCAACCAAGTAAGTGTTTTTCTGCGATTGTTCATTTTTGTATTTTGTGAAAATTCCCGGAGGGGTTTTTCCGTAGGATTCATGGATTTCTTAATGAATTTCAACTTCTGGGGGAATTTTCCTTAGGATATTTATACCCCTTTTTGCAAAACTCACGAATTTTCTCGTAAAAATTGTCCGATCCCCGCAAAACTCATGAAATGGCTCGAGGAATTCATCCCCTCCTCGCGAAACTCATGGGGTTTCTCGGAAAATTCATCTCTTTCTCGTCATCTTCACGAGGTTGCTCGAGAGATTCATATTCTCCTCGTGGACTTCATGAGTTTGTTTGCTTTTTGTTGAAGGAGGGCTCGTCGGCATGGTTTGGTCGTAGGAACCCCCTTTCACTTGTGTTGCGGTGGAAGGGTGGATTTACTTTAGCTATCAAATTCACTAGTTTCCTCTACTTTACAGGTGAAATGGTTGAACCAGTCGAGACAGCCGAGCAGGTCGAGATAGAGGAAATGAGTGAAGCCGATGAGGGTATTCATTTGGTCGACACCGTCACCGATTCTTCATTGTCCTGGGTCGAGCCAGAGCCTCGAGGAATAGCCTTGGTTTTTAGCAATACTCAAGGGAGGCATATGCGGTTGTCAAATATGGAGGCGACCAGAAAGGTTTCAGACAAACTTTCATGGTCTTTTGTCTGACCCCTACGGCCAGAATATGCTCGACTTTCTAGGAAGATCGCTTCCCTATGTATGAGATTGTCTTCAGATATTTAGGGTTTCATCTGCCATTTAGTGACTTTCAAATGGGCGTCTTTAATCATTTATCCTTGGCAACGTCCCAACTTCACCCCAACGCAATCGCTTTTATACGGATTTTCGAGATCAATTGCCGATATTTAAAGATTGGGGCGACGAATCCTTTGTTCTTCAGAGTTTTCCACCTTCAACAACAGTCTAAGGGAGGAAAGAATAGTTGGGTTTATTTCAAGCAATCTAAGAGACTGTTCAGGATGTATATGGACTTTGTCCGTGATTTCAAGGACAAATGGTATGTCGGGCAACCCTCATCCCAAGAGGCAGTGGATACGGTGTTCGTCCCAGTTTTTATCATCGAAGAGGACGGGGAAGCTCTTATCGACAAATATGGGAACAAAGAGACCGAGAGGCTCTCCATGTTTCTTATCCATTGGTGTCAGGCTCATTACGACCACGAGCCTGGGCACTATCATACTTCTGTTGGCAGCATGGGTGCCAAGGATGAGGGGGCCTTATATTCTTAACAAATTCTTTGATGGTTTCTTCCCCTCTATGTGGGTGACGAGGGAGTGAGACGACGTCCTTATAGAAGACGGTGAACCTACGTTTGAGGCCCACCTGATCAACACTAAAGAGCATGTTAAATGTCGTACCAACGGAGATGTCGCGGCTCTTATGGGTCTCTGTCCATGTGACTCTACTACCTTTTATTTTTAATTTGTTCCACGCATGTCCTTCTAGTAGTTCTAACTCGAGTATGTTATTTTTATAGGTAAGATGGTTGAGCGTCGCGAATGTTTGCTAAAGCTGACCCAGGATAAAAAGAATAACAAGAGGACAGTGAAGCCTAACCAGCCTACGTGCCTTGGTCCTATTCTCGAGCAGGTCAAGGATGGGTTCAATGCTTAGTTAGGGTCTCGTGATGTCATTCAACATGCGGCCGTGTTGGGGAAGAAGAGGGGTCACCCTGAAAGTGAGCCTGTGGATTTGATTGAAGACAAATTAGGTGCTCGAGCCTTTAACCTTCCTTCTTGCTTTGTTGAGAAGGATTTTTTTTATGGATTTCCCTTGGCCGTGTCTGATGATGAGTCTACCATCATCAGGCGGCTCGATGAGGAAGGTAGAAGAAAACATCTAGAGTCGGAGAAAGTGGCTCTCCTGGAAAAGCACAGAAGTTGAAGACCACTCTTGAGCGAGGCATGGAAAAGTTTTGGACGAGGCTGATGAGCTAGCAAAAGAAAAGGAGAAGGTGGCCAAAGCTTCTGAGGAGAGGGACTCATTGCTGCTCGAGAAGAAAAATTTGGAGAAGGAGGTCGCTGATTTGAAGGTTGCCATGCTGCTCGCGGAAGATGAGTCCAAGGGAATTTCCAGCTTAAAGACTCGTGCAAAACTGGCTGCTCGAATCTAGGTTCTTGAGTCAGACTGCGTGAATGCATTATCCGAAGACTTTGAGACCGTGATGGTTCAGTTGGCCCTATTGAATCTGGGGCTCAATACTGAATACGCTAGAGTTTTGTCCCAGGTGGTTGATGGTAGAGTAATCCCTCCTCCCGAATCTTCTGAGCCAGAGACCGAAGAGAGTATTCCGATAAGTGATTGATGTTTTCTTGATAATTTGGTCATTTTGTTTGGGCCTGCATGCCCGTAATTTTGTAATCACTTAGATTGGGGGCCTGCGTGCCCATATTTTGTAAACTTTTTGACAAGGGCTTCGCCGTATTATCTTTTCTTCGGGCTTATGTGCCTTTGATTTTGTAATATCTAGACTACACCAGTCTTTATGGTCGACTTTTCTCAATGCCTTTACTTGTCGTTAGATGTTTACTTGATGTTTGTGATTGACATGCTTATTTCGGTATGGAAATATGACAGGTGGAAATTTATGCTCGACCTTAGTTGTGGTCGACACATGTTAGGATGTGTCGAGGAAGCAGAGTAGGAGTCCGTATGGACGAGGTCAAGATGGCGGTCAGGGTCTTGACTTCGTGGCGTGAACTTCCCATTGCGAGCTAGGTGTTTTGCCTATTGGGTACTTTGACGGTGGAGCTCGGCCGAGGTGTCCCCGTCAGGCTAAGGTTCTGCTCGACCAATAAGCAATAACTCACCTTTTGTTATTGGTTGGAGGCTATGTTCGTACCTCAACATGCTTCCATGGTCGAGCGAGCCCTGTTGTTTTTCGGAGAGGGTACATTGACTGCTGGGCCTCAACGTTTATCAGGGACCTAGTTGTAATATTGTTTAAGCTTTGTAGTGCTCCATGGTCGAGGTAGTGGTTATCCACTTATGAGTTCAAGGTGGTCGGCTCCACTGCCCGTTTCCCCACGGACGCGGTAAGGTCCTTCCTAGTTGGCGACCAACTTTCCTTCATGGGAATCTTTCTGATTTCTCTGCAAGACTGGGTTGCCGACCTGGAATTCGCGTTTTATGACTTTGGTGTCATGACGGAGGGCTATCTGTTGTTTCAGTGTGGCTTTGAGAAGAGCTGCTTCTGATCGAATTTCTTCGACCAGGTCAAACTCTTCCCTTAGGGCCTCGACATTTAGTTCCTCGTCTAAAGGGACTTCAGTTCATCTAGATGGCTCCATGATTTCCACGGGGATAAAGGCTTTAGTGCCATAGGATATTTGAAACAGGGTTTCACCGGTCGTCGGTGTGGTTTTGTTCGGTAATCCCACAGGACGTTGTGCATCTCTTTGACCCACCCCTTTTTAGCTTCGCCTAACTTGTACTTGAGTCTTCACAAGATGACTCTATTTGCGACCTCATCTTGACCGTTGGTTTAAGGATGTTCGACGGGCGTGAAGTGTTGTTTGGTGCCGAGCTTGGCGACGAAGTCTTGGAAGCTTTGATCAGTGAACTACATCATGTTGTCGGTGATGAGCGCTTGTGGTATGCCAAATCTGGCAAGCACGTTTTGTTTGTAGAAATGGAGGATGTTGTATGATGTGATTCTTGCCAGGGTTTCAGCCTCTATCCACTTTGTGAAATAATCGACGACCACGATCAAGAATTTATTTTGATATGATCCTTGTACGAAAGGTCAGAGGTTGTCCATCCCCCACCAAGTGAACGACCATGGGGACGATAATGTTTTGATTTTGTGTGGGGGTGCGAGGTGCATGTCCACGTGTCTTTGACATTTGTCGTATTTTGTGACATGCTCCTCCGTGTCTTATTGCAAGCTGGGCTAGTAATATCCTACTCCCAATGCCTTTCATGCCAGAGATCTTCCACCCAAGTCCTGGGCGTTGATTCCCTCGTGGATTTCCCATAAGATCTCAGGGATTTTTTATTCCTCGATGCATTTCAGAAGTGGGATGGAGAATACTCGTCGATAGAGTTTATGCTCGACTACTACGTAAGAGCAGGCTCGTCGTTTGGTCGCATTGGCCTCTTTTTGGTCAGTGGGTAACTCTCCCTTTGTGAGATAATTAAATATCGGAGTCATCCAACACGAAATGTCCCCAATGGAATTCACCTCGGGCGACACAATGGGTTTTTCAATACTCGGACGAGAAAGGGATTATTGGATAATGGATTTGTTCCCACCTTTCTTTTGTGCTCGCGAGTTTTGAAAGTATGTCGGCCCGTGTGTTCTGCTCGCGGGATACATGTTAGATTTCTGCCTGGTCAAACTTCTTCATCCTTTCTTTGACTAGGTTCAGGTATTCGATGAGGCTATCATTCTTGGCCTGATATTCTCCTCAAACTTGAGATGCGACGAGCTAGGAGTCCGTGAATACTTGTACTTCTGAGGCACCTAGGTCTTCTGTCAGCCTTAATCCTGCGAGCAGGGCCTCATACTTGGCCTGTTTGTTTGACGTGGGAAACGATAGGGCGAGTGAATGTTTGATCACAACGCCCTATTTGCTTTCGATGACGATTCATGCTCTGCTTCCGGTCGAGCTGGATGCTATGTCCATGAAGATGGTCCACTTGTGTTTCCCGCCTATTGGGGGTTCGTGGGTGGCCATCTCCACAATGAAGTCGACCAATACTTAGACTTTAAGATCCATATTGCTTTCATATTGAACGTCGAACTCTGAAAGTTATAGGGACCATTTCAGCATTCGACCGACCATGTCTGGTCGACCTAGAAGTTGTCTTATAGGCTGATATGTTCGCACAACGATTGTGTGGGACCAAAAGTAATATCTGAGTCTCCTCGCCGCAAATATGAGTGCCAAGGATACCCTTTTAATTTGTTAATATCTGACCTCTGAGACCTACAATGCTTTGCTAGTAAAGTACAATGGTTTCTTCCCGTCTGGTGTTTCATAGATGAGAGCCGCACTCACGGCCTCGATGGAGACATCCAGATAGAGGAACAAAGTTTCCCTACTCTCTGGTCGTGATAACACGGGCGGTTGTGAAAGGGATCGTTTGAGGTGGAGGAGGGATTGCTCGCACTCCTCAGTCTACTCGAAAGCCGCCTCTTCATGCAAGAGTTTGAAAAATGGGAGTGCATGCTGTGTGGACTTTGCCACGAAGCAGGAAAGCGAGGTGAGCATGCCGTTCAAGACTTGTATGGATTTTTTCGAGCTTGGCGTGGGGAGCTCGGAGAATGCTTGGCATTTGTCGGGGTTGGCTTTAATTCCCCGTTCTATTAGATAGAAACTGAGGAATTTTCCCGCCTTGACCCCAAAGGTGCATTTCTCTGGGTTGAATCTCATTTTACATTGCTTTGCTTGGGTGAAAACTCTTTTGAGGTGGGCAGTATGGCCGATTTCCGCTCGAGATTTGACGATCATGTCGTCCATGTATACCTTGAGGCTGTCCCCGATCTCACCGTGAAAGACTTTGTTCATCATCCAATGGTATGTTGCCCCTGCATTTTTTAGGCCGAAGGGAATTACATTGTAGTAGTAATTTTCTGAGCCAGTCATAAAGGCGGTACAATGTTTGTCGCTCATCGCCATGAGAATTTGATTATAGCCCGAGTAGGCTTCCATAAATGATAAAATTTTGTAGCCGGCCAAGTTGTCGACCAACATTGTCGATGTTAGGTAAAAGAAAAGCATCTTTGGGACATGCCCGATTGAGATCAATATAGTCAACACACATACGCCATTTTCCATTATTTTTCTTAACAAGTACAACGTTTTAGAGCCAGGTTAAATACCGGGCCTAACAAATAAAATTTTCCTCTAGGAGGTCTTTTATAGATTTTTCAACAGCCTCTGCTTTTTCGAGAAATTGTCTATACCTATGTTGTATTACTGCCCTAGCGGCTGGATCCATAACAATTTGGTGGCAGGAGACCTCATGGTCGAGCCCAGGCAACTCCGCAGCGCTCCACGCGAACAAGTCAGCATTCTCCCTCAAGCATGCTTTGAGTTGCTTCCTCGCCAGGTCGAGGAGTACAACACCAATCTCACGCCTTTGTTCGAGTCTTCGCCGAGGGGGATGAACTCAAAGTCTCTGTCTAGGAAAGGTCGGAGAGGATCCTGTTCGCCATTGGGGGCCTCGACTTCATCTTTGTCAAAGTGGGTGTCGAGGTTAATGGAGTCGACCTTTGGTGGAGCCTATTATTCTTCAACTCGAGCAGGTTTACCTATCGAGGTAGCCGCTGTTGTCGAGGTGGTTGCTCTTTTAGTAGGTCGTGCCCCAGTATCGACCATGTTTTTCCCTTTGGAAGCTGCGTTGAAATATCTCCTGGCAGCTGAAATGTCTCCATGGATGGTGGCGGCGCGGGCCTTCTTGGTGTAGATATTTATCTTTAAATGCACCATGGAGGGTACGGGGGTCAGCTCGACCAATGTAGGTCTCCCCAGGATGCAGTTGTAGAGAGACGGGAAATTGATCACCAGAAACTGCACTTTGACCTGTCGGGATGCAGTTTCTTTCCCGAATGTGACGAACAACTCGATGTAGCCCCATGAATTAGAGGTCGAAACATTAAATCCTTGTAGGTCGGACCCCATGTATGGTGACAGGTGGTTATCATCGAGCTATAGGGTGCAGAACAGGTGGGTGTAAATGACATCAACGGAACTCCCCTCGTCATCCAGGATGCGATGTACATCAAATTTGGCCATCTTTGCCCTCACTAGCTGAGAAATGCTGAAGTTAGGGGCTCCGCCGAGAAGCTCCTCGAGATAGAAGGTGATCGGCTCAGATTTTCCCTTGAATCTTTTAAGGGTTATTGCCTGGATCGAGGTTGCATCCACCAGCTCGTTGAGTTTCCTCTTTGCTGAATTCACCAAAATGTCAATGAATCCCCTGCCAGATATGACCATGGCGGAGGGGAACTTCTCCCATCTACTTTGGGTAAATAAAGGCTCATCATCTTCAAGAGTGTCGGGGATGTGGAAGTCCCTGGCCCTTGAGATGTAGAATGCTACCTAGAGGGGACCAGATTCATCGGATGGTCGAGTATCCTCCTCAATTTCTTTAACCTCGCGGGTATCCTGGCGAGGGGCATTGTTTCGCTTGTACTACCCGAGCCTTCCTGCCTTGATAAGAGTCTCGATGGCATCTTTCAGGTGGACGCAATCTTTGGTCAAGTGACCGTGGCTCTGGTGGTATTGACAATATTTTATTCTGTCGGCCCCGGGCTTTGCTGGAGTGGGTCGAGGACGCCTGACCCCGCTGTCCTTAAACTTAGCATTGGAGCACTCTGCAAGGATACGCTCGCGGTAAGCAGTCAGTGAGGTGTATTCGATGAACCGCTCGGCTGATCCTCTCTGCTCACGGGGGTCGTGAGGTTTCTCCTCCCTTCTCTTTCCCCTTGTTTGTCGAGAAGAGCCCGCGTCATTGTGCCGTGGGATGTTAGTTGGTCCGCGGTTCCTTGATTCGCCAGCGTTGTTGGCAGCCTCTTTTTCCTTGTAGTCCATGTACGCTTGGGCTTTTTCGAGGAGTGCATCAAAAGAACTGAGGGCTCAATGCCAACGACCTTTCTAAATTCAGTTTCCGGGAGGAGTCCTCTCTCGATCAAGTATCTCTTCATGTGATCGGTGCATGGGACTTGAATGGCCTAATGGTTGAACCGATTGATGTATTCTCTGGGGGTCTCATTGTTCCTCTGGATAATTTCCTCGAGGAAGGCCTCAGTCTTCGGGTACCAACGAGATGCAATGAAGCGGATGATGAATTGGTTCTTCAAACTCCTCTATAAGGTGATTGACCTGGGGGGTAGGATCTTATACCAGTCTATGATCGTTTTCCTCAGCATCATAGGGAACAACCTGCACGGCCCCCTAACATTGTAATAGTGAAGCATGGCTTCGAAGCCGTCGATGTGGTCGACATGATCAATAATGCCATCATATTCCTTCAGAAGGGGAGGATTATCCATCCCTTTAGGAATAAGGGCCTCCATGATGGCCTGGGATAGCGTACCGCGGAGTCTCCTTCGTCGCTTCTTTCTGGGGACCGGTAGTAACAGTGGTGTTTATGTCGGTTTTGGTCACGAGAAGGGTTCCTCGACCGAGACTTATTCTCTTCCTCGCCCCTGTTTATTTTATGTTTAGGGGACCGTCTCTCTTTGCACAGGGGGGGGGGGGGTGACCGCATTTCTTGACAGCTTCAGGCTGGGTGCTCTCCAATGCAGGACCTCGCCCAATTCAGCAGGGAGAAGGGCTTTGATAGTCGTCCCGTCTATGTCTCCGCGGGGGAGTTCGGGAGCGGTCCTCATTCCGGGGAGGAGGAGTTCGAGAATTAGGTCTTCAGTGCTTTCTGGGGGACCAACGAGTATGTTCCAGCATCATCAGACGCTCACCCTGCACGAAGATCATGTAGTTCATCTAGTTGATCACCGTGAACAAGGCTCTGGTCACGGTGTCAGCGTTTTTGAGAACGAGGATTTCCTGATATGCGTCCGGCTCATAACTCTTCTGAGGATGGTGGGTGCCATCGTGTGGTTGTGAGCGGGTGGAGGAAGATGCGGTCATCCTGTTCCAGGGTTCTTACTCGGGGGCGGTGTGATCGGTGGGAATAGAACTGACTGTTTTGGAATGCTGGTTCGCGTTTTGCGTTTGTTTTTGCAAAATGTTGCGGTAAGCAAGAGTCGCCACCGTCTTTTATTTTTCCAACAAGGAAAGGACAAAAGCACAAAAAATTCCTTTTTGAGATATTTCTCGGGTTCGGGAGGTAGATTATAGAAAGGGAAGGTGTTATCACCCTTTCTATCCGTGGTTATCCACGGGCTCTTAGGTACTTGCTCATTATGTTTTCAAAAATTTTGCTTTTCTTTGTGTTTGTGGATTTGAGAAGAGTTCTTTGTTTGAAAAGTGAGTAAGTGCGAAAAGTTTTGTTTTGTTTTAAAAGGAGCAAGTACTTAAGAACATCTACCTACTCAAAAAGGAATTAGACTGTTCAAATGTCCTTTAGACAATGCTATCCCATTATTGAGGAGTAGGTAGCATCGTCGTTGGAGTTTTCGGGTCAATTCGATTAAGGGACGTGTGGTCATTAAAGCAATGTTAGGACGCCTTAGTGGTAACCCTAATGTCTTAGATCATTTTATCCGAGGCAACCGTTTCGAGGCAACTTTGATCTTTGGATAAGAGGGCGACCTCTAAAACTTCCTATACTCAATGACCACGTTCGAGGCAACCAAGTGAGGTGTACCCTAGGAGTGGCATGTGCGAGTGTGTTGTTTTTCAGTTATATTATCTTTGTACATGTTAATGGTGAGCTACTGTTGATTTTAGGTTAAAGTTTAATCTTGTCATCCATTGCCTATTTATCAAACATCTAACAGTTAATGGTTGCGGAAATTAAATTGCGGAAAATAAATCTAAGCTATTACAAGGCGTCGGGTATTTACATCGCCAAAGACAAACCCTTTTAGAATTAAGTTGCGAAAAGTAAATAAAAGCGATAAATAAATAAATAAAATCCTAAGTTAAAACCTATTACATTCCCGAAGCAGTTACAATATTGAAATATGGGTCAAAAATAATACGCGCGCGAGAAAAATTAAATCGGAGTCTCTTAGGGTTTTGACCTTTTTTTATTTAAAGAAAAGATTTTTGTTATTATTTTGAATTAAAAATTAGTCTAAGTTAATAATTGAAATAATTAATTAAATGAAAAGATTTTTTGGTTTTTTTATTATTTAAGGAAATAAAATAAGAATGGTTAAAAATATTAAAAAAACCTAATTCTAAATCAATTTTAATTTTTTTGCAAAATATGTTAAAATTATACCTAATTAAAACTAAATAAATAAATTAATTTTTATTTACAAAAATAAATAATAAAATTAATGGAATTAATAAAAATATTATTTTTATTGTTTCTGATTTTTTATGAAAAAATTAATTGGTTAATTGATTAATTAAGATAATAATAATAATAATAAATAAACAAATAAGAAAAATAAATAAAATGTAAAAAAGAAATACTCATGGGGGTGTGGGCCTGATCTAGGTGTGAAACCAGCAATTAGTTGGCCCAAAACATCCAGCCTGCTTTGACCTTTGGGATCCAACGCGTGCTTGTTGACCAGGGAGTATGGTGGTCCTTCAACTTTGGCCAATGGATCTGCCTGGTGGGCCACTTGGCAGCTGAGATCTAGAGGCATATGATGCACCACACTCTAAGCGTTGCACATGAATACCTGAAGAAAAAATCAAATAAGGTTTTGGGGGACCTGGGATTCGAACCCAGGTCCAAAGGGTATCCCACTCACGCTTCCACCAACTGAACCACGCTGCATCTTTGTTATTGGCATAGAAAACAAATATTATATGAGAAACAATTAATTATGCCCGAAAAATAAAAAAAAACGTGCAATTTGTTTGAATGGACCAATCACGCTAAGCCACGTCTTCGTCTTCTTCAAAGAAGACTGGTTCGTTTACCTGCGGATTTTAGTCCGCAACTAAATCCATGGAATCATCCTATCAAGAGTTAAATGCCATATAAATGCCAATGGAAACCATCATTGTATTCGTCTCTCTCCCCTGATCATTCCTATACCCATCATTAACCTCAATTTATCCTGCATCAAAAATACCTAAAAAGCAAGAACAAGAACCTAGCTCTGGATACGGGGTTATAAGCCATGAAAATAAAATTAAATATTACAGAATCAATGGAAATTGAATGGCAAGTATGAATGTACAAGCCAATTGGCAAGAGGATGCAAGAAAATGATTTCACGATGCCATGTTCAGAGCTTGGTTCGTGGAGACTTACAGTGAGTTTTAGGCAATGAAAAGGCTTGGTTTTGATTGGTATCGCTTCACTGGATGTCAGAGAAGAGAGCTATGTTAAGCTTTTTGTTTGAATTGAGCTCTAAGGTTGATTTTAGATTCCAAATTTTCAAGCTTTTTTCCAAAGTTCTTCTGGCCGTTTCAGCAGTGTTTTGTGCGTGTCCTTGCTTTGTGTGACTTGTGTGAATGTTATAGAATGAATTTAGGTCAACACTTGGGCCATAATCCATGTGCATTCAAAGTTTTGAGATTTGATATGATCACCATTATCAAGTTTCCAAATATAGGCCAAATCTGATTTTTTTTATGCATGAAAATCCATGATACGAGTTTGATTTGATTCACGATGATAATTGAAAGTTGTACCAATCACAAAGATATTATTTCATCAATTTTTAGATTTTATTTGATTTAATATTGATTAAAAATGAATTAAATCAATAAAAATTAAATAAAATAGAAAAATAAATGAATGGCCATGAAATCAAATATGAGACACGTGTGTGGCATGATAAGACCATATCAAGTGGAAAAAAGTGGGACCTTTTGTCAAAAATTGGAGTTTTGAGGATATTTGACTTTTGGCAAATTTGGAAAAATGCCCAACTTCAACAATGCATAACTTCTTCAATTTTGAACTTTTGGAGGTATTCTTGGACTTTTTAGAAACCTTGAGATTTCCTCTAATCAAACCTTTTGGTATCATATCATTTTGATGTTCCATGCTCAAGTTATAACCTTTGGAAAAAAAGGTGTTTTTGTTGACTTTCAAAGATGACCTATAATGTCCAAATTTGTAACTTTTTGTGAGAGCATTTCTTGATCTTGGGGTGTGAAGATGGATTGTAGGAAGTTGCATCCTATTCAAAATGAGATTTGGATGGGTCATTTCTCATAAAGTATGAGAAAGTTATGCTTGGTCAAAGTTAAGTTGACTTTTCCTACAAAACCCTAATTTAGCAACTTTTGAATCTTGATGAATCTTGAGCAATCCTTGATGAATCATGATCAAACCTTGATAAAATTATGAATTATCCTTAAAAATGAGAATGTTGACAAAAAATCTTGAGGTTTGACTGTATTTGGGACACAGTTGACTTTTGCCCTAGCACAGTCGATTTTTGGACCTCTTGAGCAATTGACTGACCAAACTTTCTCTGTAAAGCTTGAAATTTGACATGGATGAACTTGAGAACATATTAGGACATTGGGGAGAATTTTAGGCCATTTGGATGTAAGGACCTTGATGCAACACAAAACCCTAATTTTGAATTGATTGCCTTAGGAGGTGATTTGACTGTCCAACTCTTGAGCTAACTTGAGCCACTTGGAGATTATACTTGACATGTCTTGAGACATATGGGAGGGAAAATTTTGGGGTACAACAGTTGCCCCTGTTCAATTTTCTTAAACCTGGGGATATAGATTGGCTTTCGAGCCTTTCGTGATCCGAAGGTGGAAGATAATTGAACACTAGAGTGCCCAGAAATTTGCACTCGCATGGTATAGTATCAACATTGTGATGTCGGGAATGGGCTTACAGATGCCATTTGGAGATTGTTGATAGGAGGATGGGCTTACAGATTCCATCTCCAGGAGTGTCGATCGCATAAGAGATTCCTTAGCGAGAATTTGCACACTTGTTGTTTGTAGAAGATTCCGCTGGGGAAGTCTAACTTTTGTTGAGATTTAGGAACTTGCCTGTACTTCAACTGAGAGAATGCCTCGACTGAGTCTTAAGAAACTGTCCATAATTTAACTGGGGGGAAACATCTTCATCAAGATCTAGGAATTGTCTCGTGCTCAACGTGGTATACCGCTGAGGTTATAGAACTTGTCCATACTATGACGGAGGAAAACATCAAGATCTAGGAACTGACTCGTGCTCAATGGAGTATACCGTTGAGGTTATAGTACTCGTCCATACTACGACGTAGGGAAAACATCAAGATCTAGGAACTGACTCGTGCTCAATGGAGTATACCGTTGAGGTTATAGTACTCGTCCACACTATGACGTAGGGAAACATCTTCATCAAGATCTAGGAACTGTCTCGTGCTCAACGTAGTATACCGCTGAGGTTATAGAACTTGTCCACACTATGACGGAGGAAAACATCAAGATCTAGGAACTGACTCGTGCTCAATGGAGTATACCGTTGAGGTTATAGTACTCGTCCACACTATGACGTAGGGGAACCGTCGAGATTGAGAACCTTATCCGAAATTCAACCGAGGATAATTCAATTGAGATTTAAGAACAGGTCAGGTCTTTGACGCAACTGAGAACTTTAAATGTATCTTTCCTGAAAGGTAAAGGTCAGTCACATGCAATGCATGAGATGGATCAAGCAATGATGTTCTCAACATAAATGAGATTGTATTCGTATGATGCGTATATGCATGTATCATGATGTATGGAAGTGTGATGTTTCAGCTGGGAAAATAAATCCCGGAGCTGTTGGAGAATAGAGTTGAGTTCTTCGTTTCCGCTGGGGATGATGAACGAAGATGGTTATGAGAATAAACCTGCAGAAGAAAAGAACTCCGTTGGGGAATAAACTTGATGAATAGATTACTCCGAGGGGAATTACTCTGTGGGGAAGAGATGTTCTGCTGATGATTTTAACGATAACTCCACTGGGGATTCTGTTGATAAGCTCTGTTGGGGATTTTAATGATGAACTTCGCTGGGGATAGAAAGAACTTCGCTGGGGATGATCTTTCAGTTGCAACTTGCTGAGGATAACCCAGTTAGACTCTTATGAGGATAACTTTCTGAATTTGGCTGGGGAGATTTATTTGTGCTCCGCAGGGGATAGGCTTCCAGAATCTACTGGGTAAGATGATTCAACTCTGGTGGGGAAGCTTTTTTAGACTGCGCTGGGGAAATGACTCCACTGTGGATATCTTGTATTCTTCCGAGGAACATCTTTATATTCTGTTGGGGAACATTAAGACTGCCGGGGACACTCTTATACTTGCTAGGGAACCTCTTTATACTCCGCTGGGGAATATTAAGACTTTCTGGGGATACCCAACCTTTTCAGGGATGATGGTAGGTTAACTCTTCTTGGGGAGAGTATTACTGATTTGTACATAGCTGCAAGTCTCAGTTGGGAAATCTATCCTTACTGTTTTACTCTACGGGGAGTGGCGGTATCTTGGTCATATTCTTCAGCTGAACCTACCTTGGTACCTTGGTGGACAGAGCAACTAGACCGCTTGGATAATTCTTATTGCCCCTACTTCTGATATCACTCGTAATTCGTCCTTTGTTTCGCATGTAAATATTTATGAGCAGCAATTAATGTCAAATGCATATATCAAAAATGAACATTGGACGTTTTTTGCAAAACAAAACAGAGAAAGGAAAAAACAATTTGAAATTTGTCTGAAAATGAATTTGTATTGATTTTGAAGTTAGCCTGTAAATAGGTGTTTTTGTACAAGAGGCTGACGTCCTAGTAAGAGAACACCGCCGAACAAATAGAATTTATACAATTTGTGAAAAGAAAACAAAACAGCTATGTGAAGAATCCCACTGGGTTCCAACTCTGCTATTGCCTTTATATCTTCAAGCATCTCATCACTTTGCTGCTTAGTTGAAGATGAATCTGATTGATTGGTGCCGTCCGAGTCTGATAGTTGATACCGAAGTCCGGATGCGAGGTGATCCAATGAGACATAGTGTTACGCCCTTTCGGGTTTTCAGTCCACCGGGAT
Source organism: Vicia faba (assembly GCA_948472305.1). Taxonomy (NCBI): domain Eukaryota; kingdom Viridiplantae; phylum Streptophyta; class Magnoliopsida; order Fabales; family Fabaceae; genus Vicia; species Vicia faba. The sequence goes on from OX451735.1 coordinate 780,173,325, forward strand.
ACCCATTTTTGCCCAAGCCGCCTTTTCAGGTTTTCGACTTGCCGGGTGTACAGATTTTTTATTTTCATCCCTTATTTTTGCCCGAACCCTTTTGGTTCGTCGGGAAGCCCTTATTTTTTCCTAGGCTAGTCAACCTAGCGGGTCTTTGATTATGCGTAGTATCTTTTTACTATGTCTGCATTGACGGGGTGAGGAAGGTCGTCACCATCCATGGTGGTTAGAATCATCGCTCCTCCTGAGAAAATGTTCTTAACCACAAACGGCCCTTTGTAAGTAGGGGTCCATTTGCCCCTGGGATCACCTTGAGGTAGAATAATGCGCTTGATTACCAGGTCTCCAACTTGATACTCTTGTCGTCTGACTTTCTTGTTAAATGCCTTGATCATCCGTTTTTGGTACGTCTGACAATGACAAACAACAATAAGTCTTTTTTCGTCGATTAGATTCAGTTGATCAAGTCGGGTCTGAATCCAATCATCTTCGCTCAAACCTGCATCCTTCATGATCCGGAGAGAGGGTATCTGAACTTCGATGGGCAAGACTGCCTCCATGCCATAAACCAAGGAATAAGGTGTTGCCCATGTTGACGTCCGTGCTGAGGTACGGTACCCGTGAAGAGCAAATGGTAACATCTCATGCCAGTCTTTGTATATCACTGTCATCTTCTGCACAGTCTTCTTAATGTTCTTATTTTCTGCTTCGACAACCCCATTCATCTTCGGCCGGTAGGGAGAAGAGTTGTGATGCTGTATCTTGAATTTCTCGCAGAGCTCAGTGATCATCTTGTTATTAAGATTGGTACCATTGTCCGTAATGATCCTCTCTGGTACACCGTATCGACAAATCAGGTTATGCCGAATGAACCGTGCCACGACGTTCTTGGTTACGGTAGCAAAGGAAGCTGCTTCAACCCACTTTATAAAGTAATCAATCGCTACCAGGATGAAACGATGCTCGTTGGATGCCGTAGGTCTGATCTCGCCGATCATATCAATGCCCCACATTGAAAAAGGCCAAGGTGCTGTGAAAAAATTCAGAGGAACTGGAGGAATGTGCACCTTATCAGCATAGACCTGGCACTTGTGACATGTCCGAGAATGCTGATAACAGTCGGCTTCCATTGTGGCCCAGTAATATCCTGCCCGGAGGATTTTCTTTGCCATGGTATGTCCACTGGAATGAGTTCCGAAGGTACCTTCATGCAGCTCTATCATGATTCTTTCTGCTTCAATCTTATCCACACAACGCAGTAAGGTTGAATCATGGTTTCACTTGTAAAGAATGCCATTAATGATGAAGAACTTTGCTGCAAACCTCCTCAGAAACTTCTTGTCATTAACAGATGCACCCTCGGGGTATTCCTGAGCTTCGAGATACCTCTTCACCTCATGATACCAGGGTGTTTCTGTTACTTCTTCAGTCTCAAGATCACAACAATGTGCAGGTTTTTCCAATCTTTCAATAATGATCCGGGGAGCCTCGTTGTCCCAATTGACTTTGAACATAGAAGACATCGTAGCTAACGCGTCCGCCAACTGATTCTCCTCTCTAGGGAAGTGTTCAAATGTTATCTCCTTGAAATGGGGAAGCAACGTCAATACATACTCCTTGTAAGGAATAAGATTTGGGTGTTTCGTATCCCACTCGCCTTTGATCTGACTGATCACGAGAGCGGAATCTCCGAAGACACTTAGAAACTTAATCCTTAGGTCAATTGCAGCTCGAAGCTCCATGATGCATGCTTCATACTCCGCCATATTGTTGGTGCAGTTGAAACATAGTCGGGCGGTAAACAGAGTATGAGAGCCTTTAGGAGATATGATCACAACGCCAATGCCATTACCCAAAGCGTTTGAAGCTCCATCAAAGTACATAGACCATCGGGATCCTTCCTCAGGTCCTTCATCCGGTCCAGGTGTCTCACGATCATTCACTACCATGATATTCTCGTCCAGAAATTCAAAGTTCATGGACTGGTAATCATCCACTGCCTGATGTGCCAAATGGTCTGCCAATACACTTCCCTTGATTGCTTTTTGAGTCATGTACTGGATGTCATACTCAGTCAGGATCATCTGCCATCTTGCTATTCTTCCGGACAAGGCAGGCTTTTCGAAGATATACTTGATTGGATCCATCTTTAAAATCAATAGAGTAGTGTGAGTCAGCATATATTGTCTCAGCCGGTGAGCAGCCCATGCCAAAGCGCAACAAGTTTTCTCAAGCAGTGAGTATCGTGTCTCACAGTCGGTAAACCTTTTGCTAAGGTAATAAATAGCATGCTCTTTTTGGCCAGACTCGTCATGCTGCCCCAGCACACACCCCATTGAGTTATCGAGTACTGTCAAGTATAAGATCAGAGGTCTCCCTTCAACTAGTGGCATCAGAATGGGTGGCTCTTGGAGATACTCTTTGATTCTTTCAAAAGCGGCCTGACATTCATCATTCCAGCGTACCACTTGATCTTTCTTCAGCAGCTTGAAGATTGGCTCACAAGTAGCAGTTAGGTGCGAGATGAATCGGGTAATGTAGTTCAGTCGTCCTAGAAAGCCTCTGACCTCCTTCTCTGTCTTGGGAGCTGGCATCTCTTGTATGGATTTCACTTTGGCAGGGTCCACTTGAATACCTTTGTCGCTCACGACGAAACCTAGCAGCTTACCAGATCTCACCCCGAAGGTGCACTTGTTCGGGTTTAACCTCAGCTTGTACAACTTCAGCCTGTCAAACAGCTTCTGCAGATGGTCAAGGTGTTCTTCCTCAGTCTGGGACCTTGCAATCATATCATCGACGTATACTTCAATCTCATGATGGATCAAGAAATTCTGGCTGCAGATACTCAATGTCACAGTCAATGTTATGACACCGTATCTGACTTTCTAAGACAGTAAATACAAAAACAGTAAAGAACACAGTCAATTGTTTACCCAGTTCAGTGTGAAACAACACCTACTCTGGGGGCTACCAAGCCAGGGAGGAAATCCACTATAAGAGATATTAATTCAGGAATAAACTAACCAGTTTATCTCCTTCACTTAAGACCTACCCAATGCAACTTCAATCTAAGTTCTACTTAAACCTGAGTTCCCACTCACTCCCCCTCAATCACAGCAGTGATACTTAAAACAATTGACTAATGAATTAATGAAGACACTCTTCAAAACATACACTTGATTATCCTTCACAACTTTTTAATCAAGTAACACAAACACTTTTACTTCACAGCTTTGAGTGATACATAAACCTAACTTGACTTTGCTTCAAAGCTTTAGTCAAGAGACACAAAACACTCTTGCTTCAAAGCTTTGAGTGGTACAAAAACCCTTACAAACAAAACTTATTCCAAGTCGCTTATCACAATGATAATTGCTTGGATTACAACAGTTAAAACTATACAGTTTCTGATTGATCTTCAGTCCAAAAAGATGTTTTCCAAACAGCAGACCTGTTGAATATATAGCAGCTGTTTCTTCAGTTAGGGTTTCCACAAAAAGCTAGGGTTAATTAGGTTTAACCATAAGACTTGGTCACAAGACTTTATCAACCAGTTTAGGGTTGAGCTAGGTTAACCCAAAGACAACGGGAGATTCTGTTCTGGAAGGAATGAGCCAACTTCCTGAAAAATCTCAGAATTAACCAAACTGCACTACTGTTAGATCAGTACAGGATGTCTTAACATTTGTTATGACATCAAAATTCCTGTTTACTGAGAAGACAATAAATGTGATCTTTTTGCAAAATGCTCAGATACACACTCATAAACAGCAGTACCTGTATGCCACTATTTTTCTGCAAAGGTACCTAATAAACCAGTACCTAATAAATCAGAATGTTATGACATTAGTCATGACATTCACACACCTGGTTTTACCAAAAAGCATGCCAATAACTAAACACCTATAAACTCCCCCTTTGGCAGATTTTTGGCTAAAGCCCCTAAGCAATCAGAGAATAGATAGCAGCAGAATAAATGTGACTGCAGAAAAATATAGTGTCTATCAAGTAATTAACCACATAATATCTCCCCCTCTTTAGCCACAAATGGGCCAAAGATACATGTACTTAAATGTTTATACAGTCATCCAGAAAAAGTAATAAAAACAACAACTAAAATCTGAACACACTTGCAAACTCCACCAGGAACCAGCATCAACTCCACCAACCTTTAAGCACTGTCCCCTTCAGAGGAGCTACTTTCTTCAGTATTGAGTTGATCTTCAGCAGCACCCTCTTCCCTTCTGTTTCCTTCAGCCTCCTCCTGTTCTAACCTGGCAATTAGGTTTTCTAGAGTCTTTTTCCTAGTCTCCAGCTCTTTGCAGGTCTCTTTCAATATAGCTATAACATCAGATGTTTTGGACTGAGTTTTTACAGATGATGTCTCAGCTGATGTTATGACAATATCAGGAACATGAGATCCCTGAAAAAGCTTGTAGTGTAACCCAAGAGCAGGAGCTCTTTTGCAAGCAGTATCTCTTGCCACCAGGATATCAGGGTACTGTGCAAGGATAATTCCACAAAGGAGGGAGGGAAAGGCAATAGGGCCTTTGACAGCAAAGCTACCAGCATGTTTTAAAGTTTGTTCAAAAATATACCTGCCATAGTCAAATTCAGTCTTGGTTCCCACAACATAAATGAATCTCCCCAATCCTGTGGAGATAGTTGATTTGTGGTTGGTAGGGACCTAGTTGGCTGCACCAATATTGTGCAGGATGGCAAATTTCATGCTTAGTTTGCTGGCATTCAGCTTTCATTTCAAGGGCCAGCACTTGACTTGTCTTGCTGTGATGGTTTGGCATACTTCATTGTCAGTGACTTCCAGTTCAGGGAAATCCTCATTTGATCTTCCAAGAAATTTGTTAATTTCTGATGGAGAGAAATTAACCCTTCTTCCTCTAACATAAACACATTCAAAGTCAGCTGACCTTCCATCAGCACATTCATTAGACAAGTTCACTATAAATTCCTTGACCAGATTTTCAAAGCACTTGGTAAATTTTACCACAGTCTTCATTAGTCCAGCAGCTTTGATCAGGTCCATGATTTCCTTGCAATCCATGGCACCATTGTTTAGTTCTCTTTCTAAAGCTATTCTCTTTAAGCAAACATACTTCCATCTGTTGGCATTGTCAGGGTGGTGAAAAGAGATGTTGTCTGTTGGGACTTCAGGAACTCTAGCCATTTTGCTGGAAGGGAGTTTCCTTCTGATAGGAATGTCTTCAGCATTAATTTCAAACTCTGATTCCTCATCAGAATCAGAAGACTTAGGTTCTTTTCTCTTCTTTGTAATTGGTTGTCTAGCAGGTTTTGAGAGACTCCCAGTATGCACTTGGGCTTTCACCTTCCCTTTGGATATTCCAGTCTTCACAGTACCAGTCTTCCTTTCAGACATGGTTTTCTTATCAGCAGGTTTCTCTTTGTTCAGACCTTTTGCAGCATCTTGATTGCCCTTCCTGTTCATCATTCTCCTAGCTATGCTAGGGTTGATATTTGCAATCAGGTCATTGTCTGAGTATTCCTCATCCACGTCAATAACAGGTGGTTCAACATTCTTCTCTGAAGGGTTCTGAATGTCATCCAGGTTTTCAGATGGTTTTTGAATGTTGTCATCTGGTGTCTCAACATTCTCAGAGACATCTGGATTTGCTTCAACATTTAGGCTTGCTGATTCTTGATTTAATGGAACAGAAATCCCTGGTACAGAGTGGTTCTCACTCAGGATTCTTGTAACAAGCCTAGCTATTGCTTGGTGTACATGAGCTTATCCTTCCCTATTAGGTATAGAAGATGAAGGTTGAGAGGGATTACCGGAAGACGTCGCCTGAGACCTTCCTGCATGACTTGTTCTCATCTTTTTGACCTTGGAAGGGTTAGTTGCTATTTCTCTGAGAGGAGTAATCTCCAGGACTTCAGAATCCATGCATGAGGTGATTGCTCGAGAATCTTGATCAGATGATGAAGATGAAACGGTTGTCTTGGATGAGGATGAAGTTTGAGACATTTTGATTGACTTGGAAAACCAGTAGCAACTAGGGAGAAAACTTTGAATGAGAGAAAAAGAGATGTTGCAAAGTCGAGAGTGGAAGGAGGCAAATGTGTGTCTATTCAACTTCTTAGTAATTTTGAAAGAATTTGGGAAATATATGATTAACCCACTTAAAATAGACTTAACAAAAATAACTCCTTCAACCCTTATTTTGAGCAAAATTAATTGCTATAATTTCTCATGTTGGCAAATACCCATCTTGCCCCTCAAGTTTTCAAGTTGATTTGCATCAAGAGCCTTGGTAAAAATGTCAGCCAGCTGTAGCTTAATGACACCATGTTCCAGTTTAATTGTCTTCTCCTCTACAAGGTCTCTGATAAAGTAATTTTTAAGGTCAATGTGCTTGGTCCTGCTATGCTGAATAGGGTTCTTGGAAATATTGATTGTATTCAGATTGTCACAATACAATGTCACAACATCTTGTGAGACATTATACTCAGTGAGCATCTGTTTTGTCCAGATAATTTGAGAACAGCTACTACCAGCTGCAAATATTTCAGCACAAAGTTGAAAAGGAATTCTTTTGACATGAATCATAGCTCTGGCAGATTCCTGTATGATCCTATTTTTCGTTCTGTCAACTCCATTTTGTTGAGGAGTTATAGGAGAAGAGAATTCATGACTAATTCCTTCTGAGAAACAGAACTTATTAAACTTGCTGTTTCCAAATTCCTTGTCATGATCACTTCTGATTCTGACAATACACCCTTCTTTTTGAGTTCTTTTGCACAGTTCTTTAACAACTTCAAAGTTATTCACCACATCATAGACATATCTCTTTTCACCATGCCTTTCCACTTGATGTTCACCACAAACCCTCCCTTTATCAATTTGCAGTCTTGGAATCCTTCTGACTGCTTCCATAGAGATAGTCCTTTTCATTCTTCTTAGATGAAGATGGCCAAGTTTTTGGTGCCACAGTTTCACCTCTTTTTCTTCTTTGGCAATAGAACACATAGTGGAGTTATTAGTGTTCTCAGGCTGCCACAAGTAACAGTTGTCTTTAGATCTGATTCCTTTCATTACAACTTCTTGTTTTTCATTAATTACAAGACATTCAGATTTTGAGAAGTTGACCTTGAATCCTAGATCACATAATTGACTGATACTAATGAGATTAGCAGTCAGGCCTTTTACCAATAGTACTTCATTCAGATTTGGAACTCCAGGGTAGTCCAAATTACCAACTCCTTTGATTTCACCTTTAGCACCATCTCCAAAGGTCACATAACTAGTGGTGTGAGGTTTAACAAGATTGAGAATGTTCTTGATTCCAGTCATGTGCTTAGAACACCCACTGTCAAAGTACCAGTCTTCCTTTGCAGAGACTCTCAGGGAAGTGTGGGCTATCAGGGCAGTAGCCTTTTTCTTCCATTGAGGAGTATGTGGTACCCTGTTAGCCTTAGGTTTGACACCTGGGTTCTGATTAGGGTATCCATACAATCTGAAGCAAAAAGGATTTATGTGACCAAACCTCCCACAATGGTGACATCTTCATCTTTGGTACTTTTTCTTCATATTTTTCTGTTCCCGATGTTGAGTGTTATGTTGTGACATCTGCTTTGACCTTTGTTTATCAGACCTGATCTTCTTGTCTGCACCAGGTTTCTTTGCTTCCACAAATCCTAGTCCAGACTTGTTTCCCATATTTTGTCCAACCTGAAGGATTTCTTCCAATTTGTCAGTTCCATTTGTCAGCATCTTGACAAATTTGGTCATCTGGTTCAGTTTTGAGTTCAGCATTTGAACTTCCCCTTCTAGATGACTTATAGTTTCAAGGTCTGCCCTTTTTTCAGCCTCCAGCTTTATGATGAGTTTTGTTTGTTTCTCATTCTGCACACAGACTTCAGCACTTCTGATACACAATTTCTTGTAAGTATCAGCCAGTTCTTCAAATGTCACTTCCTCATCACCAATGTCACTTTCAGAGGAACAAACACCAGTTAGTGCAGTAACTAGTTTGGCAGATTCTTCTTCAGAATTACTTTCTGAATCACAGTCAGACCAGGTAACAGTCATTCCTTTCTTTTGTTTCTTAAGAAAGGTAGGACATTCAGCTCGAATATGCCCATATCCTTCACAACCATGGCATTGAATTCCTCTGCCTTGATTTCCCTTCTCTTCTGACCTTGGTCTTCTGCTGGAACTGTCAATGTCAGATGGGATGTTATGAACATTAGACCTTGACTTTGGATCTATTCTTTTGATGAGTTTGTTGAATTGTCTTCCAAGCATGGCTATAGCTTCTGAAATATTTTCTTCTTCATCCTCCTTGTTTTCATCTTCAGTGTTGGATACAAGTGCTATGCTCTTGTTCTTTTTGTCAACATTTTCAGTGATCCCCATCTCAAAAGTCTGAAGAGACCCAATGAGTTCATCCACTTTCAACTTGCTGATATCCTGGGCTTCCTCTATAGCAGTTACCTTCATTGCAAATCTTTTAGGCAAGGATTTGAGAATCTTTCTCACCAGTTTTTCTTCTGACATCTTTTCTCCCAATGCTCATGAGGTGTTGGCAATCTCCAAGATGTTCATGTGAAACTCATGAATGGTTTCATCTTCCATCATTTTTAGATTCTCAAACTTGGTAGTCAGCATCTGAAGCCTTGACATTTTTACTTTGGAAGTGCCCTCATGGGTAGTTTTGAGAGTGTCCCAAACTTCCTTGGCCAGTTCATATTGATGTACTAGTCTGAATATGTTTCTATCAATTCCATTGAACAAGGCATTTAAAGCTTTGGAATTTCCCAGGGCTAACTCATCTTCTTCTTTACTCCATTCTTCCTCAGGCTTCAGACTGATTGTCCCATCTTTCTCAGTTATGGTGGGATGGTTCCATCCTTTGTCAGCAGCTCTCCATGCCTTTTTGTCCAGAGATTTTAAGAAGGCAATCATACGAGGTTTCCAGTAGTCATAATTTGTTCCATCCAGAATGGGTGGTCTATTTCCAAAAACTCCTTCTTTGTCCATAGTGCCAGAAAGTGATATCCCTAGATCTCACCCAGTAATACAGGCAGGGTGCCTGCTCTGATGCCAATTGAAATTCTGGCTGCAGATACTCAATGTCACAGTCAATGTTATGACACCGTATCTGACTTTCTAAGACAGTAAATACAAAAACAGTAAAGAACACAGTCAATTGTTTACCCAGTTCAGTGTGAAACAACACCTACTCTGGGGGCTACCAAGCCAGGGAGGAAATCCACTATAAGAGATATTAATTCAGGAATAAACCAACCAGTTTATCTCCTTCACTTAAGACCTACCCAATGCAACTTCAATCTAAGTTCTACTTAAACCTGAGTTCCCACTCACTCCCCCTCAATCACAGCAGTGATACTTAAAACAATTGACTAATGAATTAATGAAGACACTCTTCAAAACATACACTTGATTATCCTTCACAGCTTTTTAATCAAGTAACACAAACACTCTTACTTCACAGCTTTGAGTGATACATAAACCTAACTTGACTTTGCTTCAAAGCTTTAGTCAAGAGACACAAAACACTCTTGCTTCAAAGCTTTGAGTGGTACAAAAACCCTTACAAACAAAACTTATTCCAAGTCGCTTATCACAATGATAATTGCTTGGATTACAGCAGTTAAAACTATACAGTTTCTGATTGATCTTCAGTCCAAAAAGATGTTTTCCAAACAGCAGACCTGTTGAATATATAGCAGCTGTTTCTTCAGTTAGGGTTTCCACAAAAAGCTAGGGTTAATTAGGTTTAACCATAAGACTTGGTCACAAGACTTTATCAACCAGTTTAGGGTTGAGCTAGGTTAACCCAAAGACAACGGGAGATTCTGTTCTGGAAGGAATGAGCCAACTTCCTGAAAAATCTCAGAATTAACCAAACTGCACTACTGTTAGATCAGTACATGATGTCTTAACATTTGTTATGACATCAGAATTCCTGTTTACTGAGAAGACAATAAATGTGATCTTTTTGCAAAATGCTCAGATACACACTCATAAACAGCAGTACCTGTATGCCACTATTTTTCTGCAAAGGTACCTAATAAACTAGTACCTAATAAATCAGAATGTTATGACATTAGTCATGACATTCACACACCTGGTTTTACCAAAAAGAATGCCAATAACTAAACACCTACAGATCATGTCATGAAACAAAGCAACCATGGCACGTTGATACGTTGCCCCAACGTTTTTCAACCCAAAAGGCATGACCTTGTAGCAAAAGGTACCCCACTGAGTTACAAAAGTGGTCTTCTCCATATCCTCGGGAGCCACCTTGATTTGATTATATCCGGAGAAACCATCCATAAAGGAGAATACCTTGTGCTGAGCAGTATTGTCAACCAGAACGTCGATGTGAGGTAAAGGGAAGTCATCCTTAGGGCTTGCCCTGTTCAAATCCCTGTAGTCAACACACATTTGGACCTTACCATCTTTCTTCGGTACTGGAACCACATTGGCAACCCACTGAGGGTAAGAAGTCACTGGTAGAAAACCGGCGTCAAACTGTTTCATAACTTCGGCCTTGATTTTCTCAGACATCTCTGGGCGCATACGGCGAATCTTCTGTTTTACCGGAGGACAGTCTTCCTTGGTAGGCAGGCGATGAACCACAATGTCAGTATCCAAACCAGGCATATCTTCGAAAGACCAGGCAAAGATCTCAACGTAATCCCGCAGCATCTGAATCAACCGCTGTTTCACACTAAGCTCCAAGTTTGCACCGATCTTGACTTCTTTCTTGTCTGTTTCAGTACCCAGATTCACTGTTTCCACCGGCTCTTCATGTGGCTGAATGGCCCTTTCTTCCTGGAGCAGCAGTCTTGCAAGTTCAATAGGAACTTCGCAATCATCTTCACCTTCGTCTTCGGCTAAGTTGATCGGATTTTCAAAGTTATAACTGGCAGTAGCAGAGTCGTTACCAGTGAGATCCAGAGTGGATTGAGACCTGTATATGTGAGTGTGTGTAAAATATATGTTTTGAAATATATAATAAGGAGCGCAAAATTTGAAATGCAAGAAACGTCCAATGCTTTTATTAATGATATATGAAAATGGCACACAAAAATCCCTCACAAATGAAGCCACGGTGCCCTGGGTAAGACACCGGGCCATAAAGTTTCAAAACATTGTCTGTTACAAGCTCAAAACAAAGAGTTCATTTCTGGGTAACAAAAGTAATAGGGATGAAGTCCTTTGCTGTCCAGTTGCTTGGTCCACCGTTGGTCGTAGGATAGATCCAACTGTCGAATTCAGACTCCTCCACATCATCTTCAATGGCATTTACTCCCGAGTTGCTGATGAACACAGGAGGTCTTCCAATCCTTGCACTACGAACAACCTTCTGAGCTTCTGCAGTGAAACCCAAACCAAACTTGTTAGTCTTCTGCATGAAATTAGGGAGTCGGCCCCAATTTGCACACTCACCCTTCTCAATAACAGCCCGAGCATCCTTTAAGGAAGCCATCTTCATAGGAGAATCTTCAATCACAGTCTCAGCTGATGCCAGTGTTTGAGGAACCTCTTCAAAGTGCTGAAATGGGGTCTCAATGAACTCCCCATCCATCTCTATGTATCAGAACGAGTTGAGGTTGCTGACCATGTACTCTTCCTCCCCTTGAACTGTCACAATCTTCCCTCTGATCGGGTATTTCAGCTTCTGGTGAAGCGTTGAGGTTACAACTCCAGCTTTATGGATCCATGGACGACCCAACAAACAAGAATAGGATGGCCAAATGTCCATTACATAGAACGTGGAATTGAAGACCTGAGAACCAACTTTAATTAGAATATTAACTTCACCGTGCACCATCCTTTTAGACCCGTCAAAGGCCCTGACAATGATGTTACTTGGCTTTAGCTCCAACCCTTTGCAATCCAACCGGTCTAGAGCTTTCTTGGGTAAGACGTTCAATGAGGAGCCAGTGTCAACCAATACATGTGCAAGAGTAGTGCCACTGCATTCAATGGAGACATGCAGGGAATCATTGTGGTTCTTCCCTTTAACAGTCAAATCAGCATCGGAGAAACCCAAACCATTATCAGCAGTTAAATTGGCCACACAATCGGTAAACTGTTCAGCTGATGTCTCTTGTGGCACGTGGGCAGTCTTCAGGAAGGTAATCAGAGCCTTGGCATGGGCCTATGAACACAACAACAGTGACAACATATAAATCTTGGATGGGGTTTGCCCCAGCTGCTCAACTATGTTATAATCACTCTTCTTAATAATCTTTAGAATCTCTTCCATCTCTTGTTTGGAAGCTTCAACAGTAACTGTCTTCGGTGCCTCCGTCTGGGTAGGCACATCAGTGGTGATCCCTTTGCCCCGAGCGTTAGATGACTCAGCGACAGGGCTAAGGATAGGAACTTAATCAGGAATCGTGATAGGTACACTTGTAGGTGTAATGACAACAGGTCTTCGGACAGTTGGTGGAGCAATATCAGGTGAGAAAAGTCTACCGCTGTGGGTGACTTTAGCAGGTCCAGTAATGTTGCTGACGCCGGTATCAGCATCTAACTCTTGCTTAACTCTAAGAACATAAACATCAGCCCCATAGTGCCAGGGGACAACTTTGTCATAGGTGTAGGGGATGGGCCCCGGAACAGTGATAATCACAGGTGCGATCTTCGGAGTAGATGTAATTCTAACAGGCTTCCTCGAGGGAGCCTTGGAAGAATTGTTGAAAATGGTAATGATGGAAACTTCTTCAGTAGGAATGGAAGGAACAACAATCTTCTCAAACAGGATCTCCTTATTATCCATCAGGTTTTGGATACCTGACTTCAGAAATGGGCAACCAGTAGGTAAAACAGAACACATATGGTAACCTTCGCCACAACCCGGAAATAAACCGGCTAGCAACAGGTTCTTCTTGACAGTCATCAGAGGGGTAACAATATCATCCACGGAAACTACAATCAAGTCTTCCTCTACAACATTTACTCAATGTTTGGGCATGGGAGCAATTACAACATTAGGCCTCTCGGGCGCCTCAAACTCAATCTCCTTTGCATCAATTAGGTCTTGCACCCTGTTCCTCAAAACCCAACAATCATCTGTATTATGCCCCGGGCTATCGGAGTGAAAAGCGCAGCGGGCATTAGGGTTATACTTTGGTGATGTGGTACTTGGATTCTTCGGAGCTTCTTTTAGAGTCACCAGATTGGTCTTCAGCAACTGTCGCAGAATCTGAGACAAAGTCATGCTGAGACGAGTGAATTGCCTTCGAGGTCTCTCGTCCTTTTGTTGATTGTGATGCTGAGGAGCACCAACAGGTTTTGAAATAACAACCGCATTGACAGCTTGGCGGTGTTCAGGTCTATTCTGTCTTCTCGAACTGTAGACAACACTGGACTCTTTCTTAAACGGTTTCTTCTCGGTGCTCGATGAGCCACCCTTCTGTATCTTCCCAGCCTTAATACCAACTTCAATCCTCTCACCAGTCAAAATAAGATCTGTAAACCCAGCCGAAGAGCTTCCAATTAGATGGTTAAAGAATGGACCAGACAGGGTCCCCAGAAACATGTCAACAAGCTCACGATCAGCCAAAGGTGGTTGTACCCTTCCAGCAAGGTCTCTCCATTTCTGAGCATACTCTTTAAATCCTTCACCCATTCCTATTGACATACCCTGGAGTTGGGTACGCGTAGGAGCGAGGTCGGAGTTGTACTGATACTGCCTATAAAATGCAGTAGCCAAATCTTCCCAGCTACGGATACTGGCTCCGTCCAACTGATAGAACCACTCGAGCTGAGTCCTTGAGAGACTGTCCTGAAAGAAATGGATCCATAAGTTCTTATCAGCAGTGTAAGGCTGGATCTTCCTCACATATGACCGGAGGTGCAGCTTCGGACAGGAAACTCCGTCATACTTGGTAAAGGCAGGTGCCTTGAATTTATGGGGAATCACCACCCCAGACGATAGACCTAGATCTCCAAAATCTAGACCGGGCACCTTCTGTATTTCCATAGCGCTCAAACGGTCTTCCAGTTGTTTGTACTTATCCTCAGCAGGAGGATACTGTTCTTCATCATAGTCCGTCTCGTTGTCGGAGACCATAGGGCTAGGAGCCCTCCTTTCTTGTGGACTATCTTTCCCTCCAGATGAGGTGGTCAGATCAACTTCATTCTGCAACCTGTTTCCAAACCTGCGTCCAGTATTGAACAGGATGGTCCTCTTCTTCTTCTTCTTTTTCTCCTTCAGAATCAAGGTCTTCAGGTCCTGCTGACCCTTAGCTAGATTCAAGAACAGTTCTTGAAACTGGGAATTCTGGGCCTGGAGGGCCTTGATATCTTTCTCAGTTGAAGGTTCAGCAGACATGATGATTGCTGAAATAAACAATGAAGAAGGTAAGAGACCTGCAATGGGGTACCTGTTTATGAAGTGCATGGGATGAAACGCGTATGATTTATGATTTCAAAGACAATCGAGATTCAAATTTGTAAACAAGAAAGGAAACACACTTTATTAGATTTAAACTTCAAAATTTAAATTGTTCAACAAACTGCCCTTAGGCGTTACAAGAATGGAAATACTAAAAAGTAAATAAAAACTGTAAAAGAAATCACCAAAGGTCCATCAATGCTCCCATGGTCTCTTCTTCTCAGTGCGGACATAATCATTCAGGATCCGCTCGTTCTCCAGTTGCCTAGTCAGCTTCTGGATCTTTTGCTCTTGTTCATTGAACTTCTCCCGATAAGAATCCCGTTCTTCCCGCAGTTGCATCCAAGACCTCTTTAGTGTCCTAATGTTAGTGGGCATATAAGGGTGGAGAATAGTTGGAAGAACCCCCTCCTCATTAGCAACTTCAAGAGTAACAGGCCTGACAACTTCATATGGCATACCTAGCTTCTGGGCACGGATGCGGACCCATCTGAGATATGGCTCCATTGGCAGAGAAGTCTTTGGACCCAATTCATGTGGATCAGATTGGTGAACTCTGTCCCAGGCCCTTATGAATCTACGACGCAGCTCGTCGCTATCTCCCTGAAAATATAAGATGATATGAGGCATCAATATCTCATGAGGCCCTTCTCTTCTGGCTCTTCCAAACTGACGGAGAGCTAAACATGGGTTGTAAGAAATCCCTCCATGGGTTCCGATCAATGGAACATTAGGATACTCTCTACAGCGATCAATGACAGTAACCTCATCCATACCTTTGAGAGTCCATATAATGTCATTATTAGAAAGAGACATCACCCTATAAGCCCAACCCATTCCTTCTTTGTTCTTCACTACGGACTTAGGGAGGTGCGAAATAAACCACCTCGATAATAAAGGAGCACAACACATCAAAGTTCCCCGCTTTCGGGCAGTACGGGCATAGAGCTGATGAAGGATATCACCCAAGAGAGTGGGTACCGGATTCTGAGAGATGAAGATCTTTATGGCATTAATATCAACAAAAGTGTCAGGATTCGGAAACAATACCAGACCATAAATCAAGAGAGCCAGAATGTCCTCGTACGCCTTGAAGTCTAAGCTGTCCCAGAAGTAATTAGCTTTGTCAACCAAAAACTTAGTCAGAAAACCCTTAGCTCCACTTCTAGTCTCCCAGTTAGCCATTACCTCCTCCTTGGTCAAGTGAAGGGCTGCAACAATTTCTTCGGGCTTAAGAGTCTTTTCCCAACCAGTAAATGGAGTCTGTTCTAGGATGGAGATATCGAGCAGCTCAGAGAACTCTTCTAGGGTAGGAACCAGCTGGAAGTCCTGGAAAGTAAAACAATGGTACAGCGGATCATAGAATTGGACCAGGACACTCATTATTTGTTCGTCCAATTTTGAGGTGACAAACTGAGGAGAGAACCATGCCTTCTGATGAAGGAAGTAGTGTCTGGAATCCTGACAACCAAATCTTTAAGCAGGGTAGATGCTTGGACAAAGTTAATCCGGATAGTATTCCTACGCATGGGCATCATGATGACCTACAAAACAGAGCAAAGATGAAACCCTCTTGTCTTTGAAATAGGTTAGTCCTTATGCAAAATGTATGCAATGTTATGATGTCATGATGTCATGGTAAAGGCACACCACAAGTATCCACAAAAAGCAAACATGGTAAAGGCACACAAGTCACACTGAGAGCCCTTAGATTTCAGGCTGGCATGGAGCTTAGGTACTATCCTCTTTCAGTTCAGTTGGTTAAGACCTGTCCTAAAAATAGTAACCGGGTTCTAGAGGATCTCAATATCACTGACTACCCTCAATCGGTCATAACTCCAGTTTAGCAACCTTTTCTTGCAGCCGGAATCAACGCGAGAGTTTAGTCTCAATGAGTGTAGCATACTGCTACTGTTCTATGGCCAAGTTGGTCAATTTAAGGTTCTAAGGTCAGTTGGTGCTTAATGACTCCTTAGAAGACTCATATTCTCCTCGTTCCAACATAAGGGATATCGGTACAGACCAAGGTGCCACACCAACGTAGCTACTGCTTCATCCGTATCGGTCTACGCCGTACAGATCCCTCACAGTTTATTGCTACTTACCTAAAGGGTATCCCCAGATCCGGGTTAGGATCTATAGAACTCCGATACAAGCCCACAAAATTAAAGCATACAAAGCATACAATTGAAAACATAGTGATCTAATCCTAAGGTACACCTCACTTATATAATATCCCCAGCAGAGTTTCCAGTTCTGTGATCGGTGGGAATAAAACTGACTGTTTTGGAATGTTGGTTCGCGTTTTGCGTTTGTTTTCGCAAAATGTCACGGTAAGCAAGAGTCGCCACCGTCTTTTATTTTATCCAACAAGGAAAGGACAAAAGCACCAAAAAATTCGTTTTTGAGATATTTCTCGGGTTCGGGAGGAAGATTATAGAAAGGGAAGGTGTTAGCACCCTTTCTATCCGTGGTTATCCACGGGCTCTTAGGTACTTGCTCATTATGTTTTCAAAAAATTTGCTTTTCTTTGTGTTTGTGGATTTGAGAAGAGTTTTTTGTTTGAAAAGTGTGTAAGTGCGAAAAGTTTTATTTTGTTTTAAAAGGAGCAAGTACATAAGAACATCTACCTACTCAAAAAGGAATTAGACTGTGCAAATATCCTTTAGACAATGCTATCCCATTATTGAGGAGTAGGTAGCATCATCGTTGGAGTTTTCGGGTCAATTCGATTAAGGGACGTGTGGTCATTAAAGCAATGTTAGGACGCCTTAGCGGTAACCCTAATGTCTTAGATCATTTTATCCGAGGCAACCATTTCGAGGAAACTTTGATCTTTGGACAAGAGGGCGACCTCTAAAACTTCCTATACTCAATGACCACGTTCGAGGCAACCAAGTGAGGTGTACCCTAGGAGTGGCATGTGCGAGTTTGTTGTTTTTCAGTTATATTATCTTTGTACATGTTAATGGTGAGCTACTGTTGATTTTAGGTTAAAGTTTAATCTTGTCATGCATTGCCTATTTATCAAACATCTAACAATTAATGGTTGCAGAAATTAAATTGCGGAAAATAAATCTAAGCTATTACAAGGCATCGGGTATTTACATCGCCAAAGACAAACCCTTTTAAAATTAAGTTGCGAAAAGTAAATAAAAGCGATAAATAAATAAATAAAATCCTAAGTTAAAAACTATTACATTCCCGAAGCAGTTACAATATTAAAATATGGGTCAAAAATAATACGCGCGCGAGAAAAATTAAATCGGAGTCTCTTAGGGTTTTGACCTTTTTTTATTTAAAGAAAAGATTTTTGTTATTATTTTGAATTAAAAATTAGTCTAAGTTAATAATTGAATTAATTAATTAAATGAAAAGATTTTTTGGTTTTTTTATTATTTAAGGAAATAAAATAAGAATGGTTAAAAATATTAAAAAAACCTAATTCTAAATCAATTTTAATTTTTTTGCAAAATATGTTAAAATTATACCTAATTAAAACTAAATTAATTAATTAATTTTTATTTACAAAAATAAATAATAAAATTAATGGAATTAATAAAAATATTATTTTTATTGTTTCTGATTTTTTATGAAAAAGTTAATTGGTTAATTGATTAATTAAGATAATAATAATAATAAATAAACAAATAAGAAAAAGAAATAAAATGTAAAAAAGAAATACTCAGGGGTGTGTGGGCCTGATCTAGGTGTGAAACCAGCAATTAGTTGGCCCAAAACATCCAGCCTGCTTTGACCTTTGAGATCCAACGTGTGCTTGTTGACCAGGGAGTATGGTGGTCCTTCAACTTTGGCCAATGGATCTGCCTGGTGGGCCACTTGGCAGCTGAGATCTAGAGGCATATGATGCACCACACTCTAAGCGTTGCACATGAATACCTGAAGAAAAAATCAAATAAGGTTTTGGGGGACCTGGGATTCGAACCCAGGTCCCAAGGGTATCCCACTCACGCTTCCACCAACTGAACCACGCTGCATCTTTGTTATTGGAATAGAAAACAAATATTATATGACAAACAATTAATTATGCCTGAAAAATAAAAAAAACGCACAGTTTGTTTGAATGGACCAATCACGCTAAGCCACGTCTTCGTCTTCTTCAACGAAGACTGGTTCGTTTACCTGCGGATTTTAGTCCGCAACTAAATCCATAACATCATCCTATCAAGAGCTACAGGCCATATAAATGCCAATGGAAACCATCATTGCATTCATCTCTCTCCCCTGATCATTCCTATACCCATCATTAACCTCAATTTATCCTACATCAAAAATACCTAAAAAGCAAGAACAAGAACCCTAGCTCTGGATACAGGGTTATAAGCCATGAAAATAAAATTAAATATTACAGAATCAATGGAAATTGAATGGCAAGTATGAATGTACAAGCCAATTGGCAAGAGGATACAAGAAAATGATTTCACGATGCCATGTTCAGAGCTTGGTTCGTGGAGACTTACAGTGAGTTTTAGGCAATGAAAAGGCTTGGTTTTGATTGGTATCTCTTCACTGGATGTCAGAGAAGAGAGCTATGTTAAGCTTTTTGTTTGAATTGAGCTCTAAGGTTGATTTCAGATTCCAAATTTTCAAGCTTTTTTCCAAAGTTCTTCTGGCTGTTTCAGCAGTGTTTTGTTCGTGTCCTTGCTTTGTGTGACTTGTGTGAATGTTATAGAATGAATTTAGGTCAACACTTGGGCCATAATCCATGTGCATTCAAAATTTTGAGATTTGATATGATCACCATTATCAAGTTTCCAAATATAGGCCAAATCTGATTTTTTTTATGCATGAAAAGCCATGATACCAGTTTGATTTGATTCATGATGATAATTGAAAGTTGTACCAATCACAAAGATATTATTTCATCAATTTTTAGATTTTATTTGATTTAATATTGATTAAAAATGAATTAAATCAATAAAAATAAAATAAAATAGAAAAAAATGAATGGCCATGAAATCAAATATGGGACACGTGTGTGGCATGACAAGACCATATCAAGTGGAAAAAAGTGGGCCCTTTTGTCAAAAATTGGAGTTTTGAGGATAGTTGACTTTTGGCAAATTTGGAAAAATGCCCAACTTCAACAATGCATAACTTCTTCAATTTTGAACTTTTGGAGATGTTCTTGGACTTTTATGAAACCTTGAGATGTCCTCTAATCAACCATTTTAGTATCATATCATTTTGATGTTCCATGCTCAAGTTATAAGCTTTGGAAAAAAGGTGTTTTTGTTGACTTTCAAAGATGACCTATAATGTCCAAATTTGTAACTTTTTGTGAGAGCATTTCTTGATCTTGTGGTGTGAAGATGGATTGTAGGAAATTGCATCCTATTCAAAATGAGCTTTTGATGGGTCATTTCTCATAAAGTATGAGAAAGTTATGCTTGGTCAAAGTTGAGTTGACTTTTCCTACAAAACACTAATTTAGCAACTTTTGAATCTTGATGAATCTTGAGCAATCCTTGATGAATCATGATAAACCCTTGATCAAATGATGAATTATCCTTCAAAATGAGAATGTTGACAAAAAATATTGAGGTTTGACTGTATTTGGGACACATTTGACTTTTGCCCTAGCACAGTCGATTTTTGGACCTCTTGAGCAATTGACTGACCAAACTTTCTCTGCAAGGCTTGAAATTTGACATGGATGAACTTGAGAACATATTAGGACATTGGGGTGCATTTTAGGCCATTTGGATGTAAGGAACTTGATGCAACACAAAACCCTAATTTTGAATTGACTGCCTTAGGAGGTGATTTGACTGTCCAACTCTTGAGCTAACTTGAGCCACTTGGAGATTATTCTTGACATGTCTTGAGACATATGGGAGGGCAAATTTTGGGGTACAACAGGCGGCAACATTGTTGTTATTGCCCGCATCGACAAAGTAAACATTCTGGTCATTATTGATAGCTTGGTCGGCCATGACAACCTGAAGGTTGAAGATGTTGCTTTTATCTTACGTAAATGAAAGACGAGGAAGCCTTGTTCCGACATGTTGTACCCCAAAATTTCCCCTCCCTTTTCTTTAAGATATTCTTCTAGGTTTTTTCAACTGTTCAAGGCTTCTCAGGCTTCAAGACATGTCAATTGACTCATCAAGGGTTTAAGTCTGTAAGTATTCAAAATTTCTCCTATCCTTTGGTGTTGAGCTAGGGTTTTGAATTTTGAAGGTGTGACACTTATTGAGTTTATCTTGAAATAGGGCTTCTATTCATGATGTTGAGTTTGAGGACTCTTTTGATGATACTTTGTTTGCTCGTAAAGAAAGTCAACTGAATTTGGATTCAAGATTGGGGTTTGCTCATCTTTTGGCTTGTTTATGTTAACAATTATTTAAGGCGTCCTCACTTCGAGTGGGCATTCAAATGTTTTTTTGGAAGGTAGAAGTGATCTAATTCAATCGCATAATGGACATCAAGATTTTTGAGTTCAAATTTGGGAAAAAACAAGAAGAGTTTTAGACTTGGTACAAATGGGCGAGAATTTGATCTTATTTCTTTTCAGTTACAAATATAGAGTTTCTTTTCATCTCAAAGTTTCACTTACTACTTCAAATTCAAGAAACCAAATTACATCCTTCATGCAAGTTTTCATATCCTTTTGGAATTAAAAAATGAAGAGTTTTTCCATTTGGAATTTATTTGATCTTAAAAGACTACAAAGTTTCACACTTATTTCAAGTGGTCTAAAGATTTATTAAATGTATTACAAAAGGAAGAGATTGCAAAGCTTCATGTTTTATTCCAAATTTTCTAATCCATTTACAAATCCTAAAACAGTTCAAAGAAGTGACAAAATCATACATGTTCAATTACACATTTAAAACACGAATTACAAATTTCCTAAAAATATTCAATCTTCTTGTTCCTCCTCAAATGCCTTGCCATTCTTCCAATACTTACTTCATCATCACTCCAAACTCATATCAATCCATTGTTGCCATGAAACAAAAGAAAATGTTTGTTAGTAACATAAACATGGACATAAATAAGAATTTTCCAAGAGTATTTTATTCATCATTAGGGATGGTTTATGGAATCAAAAAAGGGTGTTTCTCAATCATGTTCATGTGCCAAACAGGCTCATACAATTTAGTTTCAGATTTTATCATTAGCTAGGGCCATATCTATTGCAAATCACAAAGAAACTTGATTCACAATAAACAAATGCAAAAAGGTTCAAAACAGAAGTTCATCACAAAATAACCCAAATACAACATGCACGGGTTCAAAGGCCCAAGAAGCATCATAAATCAAAATTCAAGCTCAACAAAGGCCTCAAACAATATTATCTTATCATTGGCCTAAAAAACATCTTTTGCAAATCACAATCAAAACTTGGTTCACAAAAGACAAAAGACAAATCAGAATTAACATCATTTTTCTCACGCAACAGAAAAAAGGCCTCATGTTGTTTCACTTCAATGAAAAGTCAGAATATACAAAATCAAATCACATGCCTAGGGTACTTTACTACAAATCTCAAAACAATGTTTTGTTTGGTGCACAGTAAAGAGGAAAAAACTCAGAAACATGTTCATCACAGTACAAGAGCTGTCAAACTCAGCTATAAAAGCATGAAAGAAAACTAGAGTTTATCAAAGCCACAAGCAACAAAGTACAAAAGCTAACAATAAAGTATCAAAGTTAGCACAAAGTACAAAAGGCCAGCAAGCAAAGTCAAGAAGGTACAACAAAGTTGACTTATCAAAAATCAGTAAAAGTGATAAGTCCAACATAAGCCATTTCTCTTAAGTCAATATCAAACTTTCACAGAAAAATGAAGACAAAAATCACAGTATAAAACCAAACACACAAAGGGAGAGAATCAGGAGCAACCGGCCACCCTTTCAATGTTTTCTTTCACAAAAATAAAGAACCAATAACTTAAAAATCCTTGTTTCATAAACCTTTCCAATTTGTTTACCGAAATATACATAAACCAAAAGATATAGAAATCAAAAGAGACAGAAATCAAAAGAGACAGAAACAGAGATACAGAATAAGAGAGAGCCACAACAACATCTTTGTCTCATTTTCCATCATAAACCATTCAAAATCATTTCAAACAAAAACCGGCAGAGTTCACACCAACATACAAAAACAACACAAAAAAATCCTTTCCAAAAGTTTTGTTCACAGAGAGGTACATAACACAGATATAAAATAGAGCCAAACACCTTCCAAATCCATTTATAGAAAAAACATACAGAAAATCGAGCCACAGTTCAAACAGTCACAAAACCCTAAAATCTATTCATCATTCTCCCAACCCGTAACCCTTCAGAAATTAGGAAAGAAGAAGAAAAAGAAAGATCTCACCCGAAACCACCAAGAGGCCAAATCGAACCGCAAGGGTTTCGTTTACCCCCTTTATGATCTACATGAAATCCTTGGCCATCTGCAAAAATAAACAATAGATTTAGATAGAGGAGAGAAAGACGAATAAAAAAATGTAAGAAAAATGAAGATATGAGTTCCGCCGCCACCGTCGCCGCCACAAGGGCGATTTTCGACGTGGCGTGTTTCTCTTCTCGAATGGGAGAATTCCAGAGAGAACGAGAGAAAATGTTATAATAAGAGAGAGTTTTTCTATCAAATGAGACAATGTCTCATAATTTTGTTATTTTGTTTATTTTAAAACAAATTGGCCCATAACATAACAACAACACCAGGCCCAAGTTCCCTTACTCATGCACACCCCTTTTGTTTCTGTTAAACCACAAGAATAACAATATATTGGGCCTGACTATTCTCTGCTTTCACGCACCCCCCCTGTCTACTGGTCACAAAGCAACCCACTTCACTTTATTTTTTTTATTTATTTTCTATTATTCTGATTACAAAAAAAACTCAGTTGGGCATCAAAACAAAAATATTTTGCTTTACCCTTTTCACTTTTACACCCTCCTGATTTAATTTTAATTGTATTTTTATTATTATTTTTATTATTATTATTATTATTATCATTATTATTTTTATTAATCACAAAAAACACCAAAAATATTTTATATTCTTATTTAGATATTTAGTATACTTTTATTTATTTATTTATTTTTAGACCACAAAGATCAAAAACATTTCTTTAACAAATTTTCTTTAAATTAGTATTAAACTTAAGTTTATTTTAATTTTCTTTCTTAATTGAATTAACCTAGAACTTAGGAATTTAGTTAGTTAACCTTTTTTATTTTAGTTTAATTAATTAGGTTAAAACCTTTCATAAAAAACCCTAAATATTATTTGTTAATTAATCTATTTTCTTTTCTTAATTTAATTTAGTTTTAGTTTTTTTAAATCAACTTAGACTAATTAAATTATCTTCATTTTTAGTTTAATTAGGTTAACCCCTTTTCATAAAAACTTAAACAAAAGCAATTTCTTTTTCCTTGTATGTTACCTTGCATGTTTGTACATTATTTGTTCATATCCAATATGGTTGTAATAGTAATTAGGTTTAACTCCTTTTGTTTTTCCCATTTGTAAATTTGTACCCCCATCCCAAAATGATGTAATAGCGTAGAATTTTACATTTCTACAATTTATCACTTTCAATATAGATGCTAGTAATTAGGGTTTGTATGGCAAGACATAAAATCAATAAGTAGAAAACCCTAATTCAAAGACAACAAAGCATGAAAACAAACACTTTACACACATGCACCTCTAGGGTTAACCCTATTTGTTACATAAAGATAAAACAATCATGTCCCTTGAACGTGGGATACTTTAGCAATGATCCTCGAATACAAGACTGTAGTCTCTCGATGACCCTTCAATGTTGCCTTCGGTAAACTATCTTAGACCCTTACGAAAAATTGCTAAGGTATCCTACAATGTTGCCTTCTATGATTGTACGACGACCTGCGCCTGTCCCTTCACATCAAATGATAGGGCTTCTTACCAATCAATGGTAAGATAGAAATATCTAAAGGAGAAGGAAATGAACAAAGACTTTTTGAGTAGGTAGAACACTCGTAGTTTCTTGCTCACAACCATTTTTAAAACATCTTTCAAATACACCAACACTTTCCATGAAATGTTTTCAAAAAGTCAACACTTTGTATACATTCTTATAGAGACGAAAATCATTACAAAGTTCGCCTAATCAAAGGCATTTTTCAAAAATACTTTCAAAACCTATCACAAACACATTTCAAACAAAGCATTTCAAAGTGAGATAGCAACTAAGATCCCGTAGATAACTACGGATGAAAAGGGTGCTAACACCTTCCCTTTTCATAACCTACCCTCCGAACTCAAGAAAATTCTCAAAAGGTATTTCCTGTTCTTTTCACCCTTTCCTTTATTGGATAAAAAAAAGTTGGCGGCGACTCTTGCTATCTGCAACATTTACGATAAAACGCAAAAAACCCAAGTCAGTTTTCCCATCATATTACAGAACTGGAGACTCTTCTAGGGAGATTACTTAAAAGTGGGGTTACCTTAGAGACTAAATCACATTTAAATTCTTTCATTGTTTGACTTGTTTGATTTACATTTTAGATCCTTGTTTGGGTTTTGTATTGATACGCTACCCGGATCTGGGAACATTATTAGGTAAGTATCAAAAATTGTGGAGACTGTACGACATAGACCGATATGGTTCAAGTAATAGCTACGTTAGTGTGACACATTTGTGGGTACCAGTATCCTTTGTGTTGAATTAAGGAGAATACGGGTCCGCTGTGTGGTGTCATGAAATGCTAACTAGTCTTAGAACCTTTAATTGAACAACTTGACCATTAGGAAGTAGTGAGATAGCCGATTTTGGTGGAAAGCTGAAAATTTGTTGATATTCGATACTACGCTCATTGAGATCAGACTTTTGGGATATTTCGGCCGCAAGAAAAGATTGAATGTGTTGAGACAATGCCCAATGAAGAAAGATAAATGATATTGAGATTCCTAGAACCCGGTTACTTTTTAGGACAAGTTGGACCAACTAAACTTCAAGAGGTTACTTACCTATGAACTTCATGCAAGCCTAAACCTAAGGAATTATTTACTTTGCTTGTATATGTTTATTTGCACATAACATCATGACATCATACCATAGCATTTTCAATAACCATTTCAAGGATCTCAAGGGTTTGTGATGCAGGGTTATATTGAATCAAACGTCTATCAAGGGGCAAGAGGATTTATTTTCCTCTAGCCAAATGTTGTCAAAAAGCCAAAGAGTCAAGGGCTGTGACCCACTTGACATGGTGAGCTTGATTCTCGTAGAAGGACATTCAACGATACAAAGTTCTTCAATTAAAGCTATAGTCAAAGTTCAACTTCTGACATTTTCTTGTGTTTATCCCGCGAGATCCTTGAAAACATCGCATCCATATATCATGCATCATATCATAACAGGTTTTCTCCATAAAGGTTTTCTCATCCACTTACTGTTTATTTCAGTATAAGATGGATCTCGAGTAAACTGTGAAGGATCTGCAGACTCAAAACTCTCAGTTCCAAGAAACTCTTCTCAACCTGGAAAAATGTCAACAAGAAATGATGACGCTTCTCGTCATGAAGAAGAAGACTAAGAAGAAAGTTGTTATCAACATGGGGAAGAAGTTCAAAGGCCCTGCTCGACAAGTTCAAATTGAAGAGGACTCCTCTGAAGAGGATGAAAATTAAGATGAAGATGCTAGGAGCACCCGTGCTAAGGGTGAAAACAATCAAATTTCCGAGGATGAGGATTATTCTGATGAGCAATACCCACCACTGGACAACAAATACAAGCAGCTAGAGGATCGTCTCAAAGCTATAGAAATCCAATAGGTGTCTGGGCTGGATTTGAGGATCCGGGTCTCATCCCTAGGGTGGTTACCCCTTACAAGTTCAAAGTCTCCACTTTCGCCAAGTACGATGGAGTCTCTTGTCCAAAACTCCAACTGAGGTCATATGTTCGCAAAATCCAACCCCCACCACTGACCGGAAGTTATGGGTCCATTTCTTTCAAGAAAGCTTATTCGGTACTCAACTTGAACGGTTTTACCAACTGGAAGGAACCAACATTTATACCTGGGAAGACTTGGCTGCTGCTTTTTACAAGCAGTACCAATACAATGCTGACTTGGCGTCGACTCGTGTACAGTTACAAAACATGTCCATGAGTTCAAAAGAAGGTTTCAAAGTGTATGCCCAGAAATGGAGGGACCTAGCGGGAAGAGTGAAACCTCCTCTGACTGATCGAGAAATGATGGATATGTTCATGGGCACTCTGACAGACCCATTCTTTAATTTTCTAATTGGAAGTTCATCATCTGGTTTTACGGAGATGATTCTAACTGGAGAAAGAATTGAAAGCAGAATCAAGAGTGGGAATATCCCGATGGTTGCATCTTCTAATGCTAAGGAAAAGCCATTTGCCAATGATGTGTATGGCCAGAAGGGTCGTAATAAGAGAGAGTACCACTAGTCTATAGGGGAAGTACTGGTCTTTAATCTGGCACCAATACAACAACGTCGACAAAACAATCAACATAAGTAGGGTGCACCCAAAATAAAATTTACCAAAATAAACCCGCCCTTAGCTCAAGCGTTACAACACATATTGAAGAAGGAGTTGATTACATTGAAGGACCCTATTCGGAGTCCCAATACTTATGCTCCTAGCTATCATCCCAATGCAAGGTGTGCATACCATTCCAATAGCCCTGACCATGATATAAATGACCGTTAGGCGTTGAAGAACAAGATTCAAGACCTGATCAACGAAGGAGTGTTGGAATTTATACAAGATGGTCAACTTGATTTTTTCTGTCATCCTTCAAAGGCATACCATTTGAAGTGACAAGTTTAGGCGGAGAAATTTTTGTTCATTCGAATTTTCAGTTGTATTTTCTTTGTTTTCTTAAACACTTATCTTTATGTCAGACTTTGGTTTTTCTCATTAATGCATTGCATATGTTTGTCTTAAATTAATCCATTCATTTTCACTATACTGAAATTATGCTTTTACTCATTTTTTGGTATGACATTCAACTCTCGACTACAATCTGTAAGCCTTTAGAGGGAGGATGACAAAAATAATACCATAATCTCATACAATATGCTTTTGGACAGACCTTGCTGATGATGTACAAGTGTTGTTTCAAACCCTAAACAGTGGAGTTATAAGGAAGATAATCCCTAGTCAACCTCTTTGAGCCAAAGAAATAGGAGTTTTCTTTTCCACACAAACTGAAACCTTTAATCGTAACCTGGGGCAGGGTAGTTTCTCAATTAATACAAATGTGCATTCAGTCGCAAGCTGTCACTTCATGAATGAAAAGACAGTGATGGTTTCCCCGTAAAATAGGCAGTCATTATCTCTAAAAAAGAAAGCCCACTAAGTCGAAACTTATGAAGGAGACTTAATAACTGGGGCACCCCACTGACTGTAGTCTCAAAACAAGAACAATCAGGCAAAAATTAGGGATAATAAATCAAAAAAAGAGGTCGC
This sequence comes from Vicia faba, assembly GCA_948472305.1. Lineage (NCBI taxonomy): Eukaryota > Viridiplantae > Streptophyta > Magnoliopsida > Fabales > Fabaceae > Vicia > Vicia faba. Next base: position 780,201,210 of record OX451735.1, read on the forward strand.
TACAAATCCTCGACAACATGAAAAATGTTACAAAAATGATTGTCTTTCCAAATAAACTTCCAGTATCCGAACCATCGCCTAAAAAACCATCCCAGACTCAATTGGAATCCAAACGCGCAATTAACTTAGTATAGGACAGGAGTACATCATGGGGAACAGGTTGGGTATAAATAAACTTTGAGCCTTATCCTTTGTTTCTTAAACCGTGAACCAGGCCACATTATAACCCTTTAAAAGTCCTAATTGAAGCATATGTTAGTTCGAAAGCACACTGTTACAAAAGGTATCCTGACTCCTGTAAAGCTTACTATAAATCCTGAGTTGAATTCATATTCTTACAAATTTTTGTTTTTTTTCTCAAGACAGACATAAACTTTGCATTGTCTGAATACCACTGTTTACATATGGCCAATTGTTTTACAACTGAGAAATTCGCGTGACAAATAACCAATGAGCAGAAATTCTCTCAATGAACAGAATCGCTTCAAATGGAAAGGCGCTTCCAATGAAAAATTTCTCATAACCAAGGGGCATGACATGACCATTATCCAACACATCTGGGGCAGTCAAGTCGAGATTCAAAAGAATCTCTCAAAAGGTGCTGAATAGCCAGGGGCAGATCTCCATCCGAATCACTTGGAGGCAATGTTACGTTGATCATGGGCTTGTACAAAATCCACTATGAAGACCTTCGGTACCACCAAATTGCTTGTATGTGCTAGTAGTATCAGACGATGTCAGTATTATGTCTTCGGACCCTTCCACGACAATTCTTAGAAAATGTTGAGGAAGACTATCGGAAACTTGATCAAGGATCTTCAATACCACCAAATTGCTTGTCTGTGTCAGTAGTATCAGATGGTGTCAGTATTATGTCTTCAGACCCTTCCACGGCAGTTCTTAGAAAATGCTGAGGAAGACTATCGGAAACTTGATCAAGGATCTTCGATACCACCAAATTGCTTGTCTGTGCTAGTAGTATCAGATGGTGTCAGTATCATGTCTTCAGATCCTTCCATGACAGTTCTTAGAAAAGATACCTAGGAAGTTCAAAGCTATCAGACATTTGGTCAAACATCAGGCGCTCCAGAATAACCTCAGGGGAAAACAGGCTCCCACATATGAAAGGTCATGTGCAATCAAGCAAATAATTTCTGGCATTTTTACAACACTCACTACCACATACAGTGGAAACTCTCCAAACCCTTTGAACACATACATAGATAGGAAATACTACGCATGAAAAGAGACCCGCTAGGTTGACATACCTAGGAAAAATAAGGGCATCCCGGCAAACCAAAAAGGTTCGGGCAAAAATTAAGGATATATATATATATATATAAAAGATTGTACACTCGTCAAGTCGAAAACCTGAAAAGGCGGCTTGGGCAAAAAAAGGTATCCCGGTGGACTGAAAATCTGAAAAAGACGGTCCAGGAAAAAGTTAGAGATTAAAGCGTACGACTATGTACCGTTATCACTCGTCTGTCCATAAGAGATTTGTCACTCTGATCAAGCGCTTACTAAAGACTCTGAGAAGTAAGACAAGGTTCAAGCTGTCCACAAATTCCCATAGAGCCATTTCCATGGATTATCCCCACAAAGTAATCTTCACAAATACATTACACACATCATGCCACTTCCCAAACAGATGGAGATTACCGATAGTTTATCATCTTCTAGATACAGCTCAGATACAATCTAAATACAGACTCATTCTGATACTCATTCTAGATTTTCTTGCAGATACAGTACAAATACGATCCAGACAAAGATCCATTCTGACACTCATTTAAATGCATCTTCTAGATATAGTTCAGATACAATCTAAATACAAATTCATTATGATACTCATTCTAGATTCTGTTGCAGATACAATACAGATACGATCTAGACAAAGATCCATTCTAATACTCATTCAAATGCACCTTCCTAGATACAATTCAGATACAATCTAAATACAGATTCATTCTAACACTCATTCTAGATTTTCTTGAAGATATAATTCAAATACAATCTAAATACATATTCATTCTAACACTCATTACAAATTCTATTGATACAATACATATAAAATCTAAATACAGATCCATTCTGATACTCATTCAAATGCATCTTCTAGATACAGTGCAGATACAATCTAAATACAGATTCATTCTGACACTCATTCCAGATTCTCTTGCAGATACAGTTCAGATACAATCTACACACATATTCATTCTGACACTCATTCCAATTTTTTCTTCTCGATACAGTTCAGATACGGATGTCATTCTGATACTCATTCAATACATCCCTAGATACAATCAAGACTTGGATTTATTCTGACATTCCCCAGCCAAGTTTGGACTTCCAAAACTGAAAAGAAACCTTGCAAAAAGTTCTTCCCCAAAAGAATTCATTTCCCCAGTAAGGCCTTCAAAATACTTTCCTCAATAGGGTTTACTTCCCCAACAAACTCCATATTCCCCGGTACGAGTCTTTCTCTTACAAATCGACGGACAAAACCCCTTGTCCCCAACGGAGTTGATACCATCCCTAGTAAGTTACTGCAAAGCCTGAAATCTGACCAAATAACAGTTAACTTCATCCTCCCCAGTAAGTTGCTGTGAAGCCTGGAATCCGACCAAATAACAGTTAACTCCATCCTCCCTAGTAAGTTATTGCGAAGCCTGGAACCCGACCAGATAACAGTTAACTCCATCCTCCCTAGTAAGTTGATGTGAAGCCTGGAATTCGACCAGATAATAGTTAACTTCATCCTCCCTAGTAAGTTGTTGCGAAGCCCGAAATCTGACCAGAAAACAGTTAACTTCATCCTCCCCAGTAAGTTGCTGCAAAGCCTGGAATCCGACCAGATACCAGTCAATTATCCTCTCCAAGACAAAAGTGTAACCATCTCTTTTATCCCCAGTCAGGGTAAATAAGAATTAAATTCCCAAGCAGAGTCGCCAGTTTTATAGTACGATGGGAGAATTGGTTGTGTATTTTGTTGTTTTCATGCTTAAAGGAATAAAACCAGAAAAATCAGTGTGAAAAGTGTGAACTAGCAGTTTTGGAGGAAGTCTCAAAAACCAAGCTACATGGTGCCTGACACGACCACCCATTTCACCTGACACAGACCGTGTCAAGAGAGGATGCACAGTTGGAATTTGGGAGAAGAGGCAAAGGCTGATACGGGTGCCTGTGTCAGAAGGTATAGGGAAGAGGTTTTGTTAGAGCGATGGACAGAGGTGACACGGGTGCCCGTGTCAGGTGACACCACCCGTGTTGGCCAGAATGCTGTTTTTGAGTGTTTTTATAATTTTTTATGATTTGGGATCCAGAGGGGCGTTTTGGACATTTTCGACCGAGACAAATGGACTGTGCACTATTTAGATGAGTTTTGAAGAAGAATTATGGACCTTTTGTTGCAGAGAATGAATTCCAGAGTCTAGGAGTGAGGATATGAGATTCTTGAAGAACAGAGATCTTTCATGAGAGAACCGATTAAAGACCAAAGTTCCTTCATCATCTATAATGTCTAATTCTTATATTTTTTTTAATTCTCGTGAACAATATGAACAACTAAACTCCCCAATGATAGGGGTGTACCTGATTTGAATATATAATGATTATGAATTCCTGAGTTCTTTAATAATTTTTTTTTCTTATTCAATTTAATCATGCAATGTTTTTATGCTTTCCTGATCGGACCAATTAGGATTAATCCACAGTTAACAACCAGCTGGACCGTGTTTTTTAAGGTTTTTGTACGAATAGACTGTAATAGATATCACCTAGGACTAGGGATACCATGTAGTTACTAGACCACTCTTGATAAAATAAAGGCTTGACTCCATCAGATATCTGTAAGGACTTAGGATTTAGGATGGATAGTTAAAGGCTTTCCCACTAATGACTTAGGGGAAAATAATCTAAAGGGCTGGTAGCTGAACATTATGAACTTGAAGAAGAAATCAGGATTCAAGGTCGTTATATGGCATATTACACACCGCACCCTAGCATGTTCATCATATCTGTGAAAAGTATATTTATATTTCTGCTTATTCTTAAGTGACAATTTCTAAAACCAAATCCCCAAGTCAAGTTTTTGTTTAATTGTACGTGAATTGAACTCGATAATTGTATGCAGTCCTTGAGATAGACATTCAAGGAATTTCCCTATTATTACAAGGGAAAAAATAGTACACTTGCTATTTTTCCTATCAAGTTTTTGGCGCTGTTGTCGGGGACTGGCTAGTTATTGAGTGTAATTTGAGTTTAGTTAAAATTTTGTTGCTCTGCAACTAAAATTTCTTTTCTGTAATTTTTATATTTTCTTTGTTATTACTGATTTCTTCTAACCTTTTATTGTACCCCAAAATTTCACCTCCCATATTTCTCAAAACATTGCAAGAAAGATCTCCAAATTGCTCAAAGTAGTCCAAGGGTTGGCCAGACAAGCTCTCTCCTAAGGCAGTCTACTCAAATTAGGGTTTTGTGTTGCATCAAGATCCTTTAGTCCAAGTGACCCCAAGTTCTCACCAATGTCCTAATATGTTCTCAAGATCATCCATGTCAAGTTTCAAGCCTTGCAGAGGAATTTTGCTCATTCAATTGCTCAAAAGGTCCAAAAATCGACTGTGTTAGGGCAAAAGTCAACTGTGACCCAAATACAGTCAAACTTCAAGATTTTTTGTCAAAATTCTCATTTTGAAGGATATTTCATCATTTGATAAATGGTTGATCATGATTCATCAAGGATTGCTCAAAATTCATCAAGATTCAAAAGTTGCTAAATTAGGGTTTTGTAGGAAAAGTCAACCCAACTTTGACCAAACATAACTTTCTCATACTTTATGAGAAATGACCCATCCAAAGCTCATTTTGAAGAGGATGAAATTCCCTACATTCCATAGTCATATGAATTTGGACATTATAGGTCATTTTGAAAAGTCAACAAACACACCTTTTTTGTCAAAGCTTCTAACTTGAGCATGGAATATCAAAATGATATGAGACCAAAAGGGTTGATTATAGGAAATCTCAAGATTTCTAAAAAGTCCAAGAACACCTCCAAAAGTTCAAAATTGAGGAAGTTATGCATTATTGAAGTTGGACTTTTTTTGCAAAATTGCCAAAAGTCAACTATCCCCAAAACTTCAAATTTTGCCAAATGGGCCCATTCTTTTTCACTTGTTTTGAGTTTGAATTATTGCCCACGTGCTCTAGCCTTGCCCATGTGTCCATATCATAATTTTATTAATTATTTTGATTTTGATTTGAATTAATTTGAATTAAATCAAAATAAATCAAATAAAATCAAAAACATTGAAAACTAAAGATCTTGTGATCATTTCAGGTCTTGTTACACAGCTAGCATCCTTCCAAACTCGTATCAAGCCATGTGGGTACAAAAAGATGTGATTTGGACCAAATTTGGAAAGCTTTAATGGAGGATCAAATCAAATATTCAAGCATCAATGAAGGAATATTTGGACAGCAAATTCTAACCTAATGTATTGTACAATACATAAGGAAGCGAGAGGGACAAGAATAAGGGTTGGAGATCAGTTCTAGAGGTAGAACAAAAATTTGCAAAAAACAAGAAAAAGTGTGAGATCGAAATCAGGTCTAGAGGCAATTTCAAGACTTAAGACTTGTCTCAATCTCTTCCTGGCCATCTCCACAAGCGAAAGCAACCAAGACAACGCGTTTTCAGACCTCCCAGTGCGCTGTAAGTCATCCACGGATTCACTATGTTCTTGAAATCGAAAATATTTATTCTTGCATCCATTGTATAAAATAATTGCATATTTGTGATCACCATACCATTTGCAAGCTTTTTACATTAGCCAATTTCATTTACATAACCTATACTGTGATTCACCATGATTAGGGTTTCGTGGAGTTTTTTGGGTTTTTTGTTTTCAGGTACAATTAGTCTACATGATGGCTATGGTTGTGATCAGTAGGTTGAGACGAATCCAACCCTGCTCTTAGAATGCATTTCCATGGCCTATAGAAGATTTTGGAATGAGGCAGGCTTGTAGCGACGGACCTTCGTCCGTAGGTATAGCCTCTGTGTTTTTAGCAACGGTTCAGGGACATGGATGATGAGTTGCCATCCATCCATAGGACCATTCAAATAAAGCGCACTCTTTTTTTATTTATTTCTGGCCATTGATTCTGTTTTTATATATTACATTATGTTTGTATTATTATAACAAATAAGCACAAGCACTCTGGTGGTAGCCACGTAAGCCTTAAGGCATCCCAAGGCTGGAGGTCAGGGGTTCGATCCCTACCTCTAGCAATTTGCATTTTCTTATTTGTTTTCGGGATATCTAGTGTGCACACACGTCTACAATCCACCATGCGCCTTCCTCATCAAGCGTGCCAGATGGCCAAATGGCCAGATCTGGTGGTCAGCATCAAAGGTCCACCAAAAGGCTAGTCAACGCACGTGCACGGGATCACAAAAAGTCCAGTGGATCAGCATATTTGGGCCAAAATAATTACTTTCCACACCTCCAAATCTCAGGCCCAATCTCTCTACTTTCTTTATTTTGTTTATTTATTTTAATTAATTAATTTTTTTAAATTAATTTCTAACCAATGAACAAATTTTCTTTTTTTATCAAAAATCACCAAAAAATATTTTTACCCCAATTAAAATTCAAAAACTTTATTTTTGTTAATAAACATTAACTAATCAATTAGGTTTTTAATTCTAGAATAACTTTAATTTATTTTGTAAATATTTAAAATTAATTAGAAATCATTAGGTTTTAATTCTAATTTAATTATTTTAATTTCTTTCTTAAATTAACAAAAACTCCAAAAATATGTCATTACTTATTTATTTATTTTTTTCATTTAATTGATTTAATAATTAATTTAGTATTTAATTTTAGGACTTAATTTCTTTTCTTAAATAAAAATAACAAAAAAAAACATTTTCTTTTAAAAGGGTCAAAACCCTAATTCCGCATTCATTTAATTTCCCGCGCGCTTTTATTTTCTTTATCCAATTAATGTATCTGCTTCCGATATGTAATAATTAATTAGGATGTTTACTTTTTACCGCTTTATTTTCAAAGGGTTGTTTTTGGCGATGTAAATACCTGACTCCTTGTAATAATTTAGTTTAAATTCCGCCTTTAATTTCTGCAAATTATACAACTGTTAGATGTTTGGTAATAGGGTTTGCATGACAAGAATGAATGTTTTAATCTAAAATCAATTAGATCACCCTAAACATGTGCAAAGATAAAAATAACTGAAATCAACACACTCGCACATGCGCACTCTTAGGGTACACCCCACTTGGTTGCCTTCGTACACGGTCATTGAGTATAGGTTGTTTTAGAGGCCGCCCTCTTGTCTAAAAGATCATAGTTGCCTCGAAATGGTTGCCTCGGATATTGTTTCCTCAAACAAATGATCTAAGAAATTAGGGTTACCGCTTAGGCATCCTAACATTGCTTTAGTAACCGTACGTCCCTTTTGAATTGACCCTCAAACTCCAACGACGGTGCTACCTACGCACTAATAGTGGGATAGCATTGTCTAAAGGAAATTAGCATATAACGATTATTTTTTTGAGTAGGTAGATTAATTCTTAGATACTTGCTCATCCAAAACAAAACTTTTTCACACTTACACTTTTACAAACAAGTTTTCAAAAACACTTCATTACACTCTTGAAGACAGACGCAAGAGTTAAATCGAAGTCAAAACAAAAACTTTTCAAAACCCACAAGCACAAAGAAAACATTTTGAAAATGATGAGCAAGTACCTAAGAGCCCGTAGATAACTACGGATAGAAAGGATGCTAATACCTTCCCTTTCTATAATCTACCCCTCGTACCTAGAAAATCTTGAAAAAAGGAATTTTTCTGTGCTTTTTTCCTTTCCTTGTTGGATAAAATAAAAGTCGGTGGCGACTCTTGCTTACCGCGACATTTTGTGAAAACAAACGCAAAACGCAAACCAGCATTCCAAAAACAGTCAGTTCTTCCCACCATATCACACCTTTGCATGCGAGGAAAACCCTAGGCTAATTTTCTTTTTGACGCAGAAATGGAGAGAACATTGTACGAAAGAGTCAGACAAGCTAGATTAGAAAGAATAGACTCCGAAGAAGAGAAAATCTCTGTCCATTCATATTCAGAGTCAGAGGAAAAAATTATGGATGAAGGTCCACTAAAGAGACTTCTTGGTGATTACGGTGAGGGAAAATGCACACCGGGTGGCAGGTTGACAATTGTAAACCATCAGGTGAATGTGCCAAATTTTCAACTGCATCCAAGCATAATTAATTAGCTTGAGAAAAGATCTTTCACCAGAAAGGTCAATGAAGATGCCAATAAACACTTGTAGAGATTTTTGACTATGAGTACCACGTTGAAGATTGATGGGCATACAGAGGAAGTAAAGAAACTCTGAATGTTTCCGTTTACCTTATCTGAAGATGCTGAAGAGTGGTTTTACTTATTACCTGCTAGGAGTATTAATAGTTGGGAAAAGATGGAGAAGACTTTTCTTGACGAATACTTTCCCGCTTCTGTTTACATTTGCAAAAGATATGACATTGTGAATTTTAAGTAGAAATATGGTGAGTCGCTGGGTGATGCCTATAAGAGATTCAAGAGGTTCTTGGTACCTTGTCCAACTCACAACATGAACCAAACGGAACAAATGCATATGTTTGTGAATGGCCTAAGAATGAAGAGAAAGCAACTTATTGATACAGCTACCAGTGGCTCATCCAACTTTACAACAACCACTGGTGTGAAGAAGATTATTAAAGTCTTTGTTGTAAATGAACATCTGGATCTATATGACAGAGTTGCAAGCAAACCAGAGGGAGTGATTGATTTGAAGTTGGAAGTGAATAAGCAACTAAAAATTGAAGAGGCTATTGTTGCATAAATGGAGAAAAAGCTTAAAGTAATGAACATGGGTACTCAACAGGTAGCTCAAATTCAACAGACACACAAGGTAGGTTGTGAAATATGCAGTGGGCCTCACATGACTGTCCGTTGTCTTGCAACTCCACAACAAATTGAGGAGATAAAATTTTTGAAGAAAAATAATCCGTATTCTAACGCTTATAATCTTGGGTGGAAGAATCATTCTAACTTCTCCTGGAAAGATCAACAACAATAAGCTCTACAAAAAGCAGAATGAGAGGTGGCTATTGAAAATATGGCTGCCCACGCCTCTCAATTTTAAGAAGAGACAAGGAGTAATTACAGGAATACCACAACTGCAATAAAAAATTTAGAAGTTCAAATGGGACATATTGCACAACAGGTAGCACTGCAAGCACAAGAAAATCAGAAAAATCATGAGAATGTTAATGTTGTCACAACAAGGAATGAGAAAGATGCTGAAGAAAATAAATATGACGTAAAATTTGATGATAGTATCATAGAAACAGATCTGAAAGTGAGAGAGAACAAGAGAAACCAAGAAGAAGTGGTATCACCTGTGAAGCCAGTTGAAGAGTAAAACTAAACCAGCGATCAAGTTTCCGTATCCATCTCGAGTGGCAAAGAAGGACACAAAATGAAAAAAGTTTGATAAATTTGTCCAGTTGTTTAAAAAGCTAGAAATCAATATACCATTCTTTGAAACACTCGATAAAATGCCTTTGTATCAGAAATTCATGAATGGCGTATCATCAAAGAAGAGATCAACAAGAGAGGGATTGGTACCTTGTGATGAGAAATTGTGTGTAATTTCACCCGAGAGGAAAATACCTGTCAAGCAGAAGGATCCGGGGTCAGTTACAATACCATGCACCATAAAAGACAGAACTTTCAAGAGGGTTCTGATTGATTCGGACTCTAGTGTGAGTTTAATGCCATTATAGATTTTTAAGAAGTTCGGTATTGAGAAGATAAGCGGGAGTGAGATAAAATTGAAATTTGATGATCACACCATCAAGCAGTCATATAGGATAGTTGAAGATGTATGAGTAGAAATTGACAATTTTGTTTTCTCAGTTGATTTTTCAGATCATGGATATACCTAGAGATGAAGATACTCTTATCATTCTTGGTCGACCATTTATCCTGATTAATCGATGCAATTTTGATATCGAGATAGATAATCTGACACTGAAATCATTTGATGAGGAGATAACTTTAAAGGCGTTGGAGATCAAAAAGTAGGGTGCAGGTGAAAAGAATCAAGCTTCAGCTGGTATGATCAAATTAGCAAGAGACAACATAAGTTTGAAACCACCCCCAAAAAAAGTCTCCAACATAAGCTCTCAAGTGGCATCAGCTCCAACGCCTGTCAAAATTCCTAAGTTCATTCAAAAATTCAATAAGAAAAAGAAAAAGGAACATCAAGGATTAGAGCTAGAAGATGGGAGCGACTTGAGGCAAGGAGTGATTCATACTTATGATGTGTTGCAGAAATGGAATGTAACAAGGTGTGCAAGAGGAGATACCTCCATAAGGGGATTAATCGTCGAGCCATACGACTTAAATGAATCCCTTTATGGGAGGTAACCCACGCTTTTAATAACTTAGGTTTTCTTCTTGTGTTTGTTTCATTTTGTCTGTAGGTAATAAAAAAGGAGCCTTGCTGGTGAAATCTAGGAGGCAGGAGCTAGTGTTGCATTACACTCTGTGAGTCACCTTCTCGAGCTTATTCTGAAACATTGGGGGTAAATGTTTAGTTCAACTTTGGGGGGGTTTTGATGATTTTGTTTTCGAGTTATTTTGTTGGTTCTTTGCTAATTGTGGTGTAAATCCACGAGTTGAAGTCCTTCCCAAATTTGGACCAAACTTTTGTGTTGTTTTGCTCAAGAATTTATATTTCAGAGATCAGGAATAGTATATAGAGACAAAGGGATGTTAGTTCAAGGGTAGAAAGTTCAGAATAGTGTGACAATGATACATGTCTAACATGTAGATTTGTACCATAGTGCTTGAATCCTGAGAAGTACTCCTTGAGTAGTTTATCTTTATAGTCTGGCATAATATATATTTACATGCAGGTATGATTGGTTGAGAAATAAATAAATCTAGAACCAAATGATGAAAAGAAGGTAAAAGGCAACTGGCTTGCTAAGTTGGGTAACCCTCACTAGGTTATTCAGCCCAAAGGGGGTTGATTCCCAAACGTCGTCCATAAAGGACAATATATAAACTGAAAAGTTTTGAAAATTTCATTTGAAATTAAAAAGGAGAAAAAACTCTTATTTGGTGCCTGAACAAAATTTTTATTGATTAGTTTGTGCGTGTGATGATCATAAAAAATTCCCATTGCCTTAATTTGACTGTCTGAATGAAAAAGGAGGAAAATTGGAAAAAGACTTAAGTACAAATCATAGTTAGAGAGGTATCTAAATAGGAACCTCGAGATTTACAGGTTCTTACACAAACTCTTCATGTCATATGAACATCAAATATACTACTTTTTGATCAATTTGAACGGATGTCTCACATATGAGTACCGAGTTGCTGTGATTTTCATGAGTTCTTGTAATAGTCGTTTGAGGTCAAGCAAGAATTTAAGTTTGGGGGAGTTTGCTCATTGGTTTTTCCACCTTTATTTACAATTGATATTAGTTATAATTTCTTTATTTTGTCAAGTGTTTTATTTCATTCTTATATGTTTTATGCGTTGGTTGTGTATTTTGTTGTTTTTAGGCTCAGAAGAATAAAACCAAAAAAATGAGTGCGAAAAATACAAATTCGGAGTTTTGGAGGAAGTCTCAAAAACCAAGTTATAGGGTACCTGACATGGCCACCGTGTCACGTGTTAGGAGAGAATGCACAACTGTAATTTGGGAGAAGAGGCAGAGGCTGACACGACCCGCATCAGAAGGTCTGGGCGAGAGGTTTTGTTGTAGCAATCGAGAAAGGCCGACACGGGTGTCTATGTTAGGTGACACGGCCCGTGTTGGCCAGGATGCTGATTTTGAGTGTTTTTATGATTTTTTATAATTTGGGACCCATAGGGGTATTTTGAGTATTTTTGACCGAGACAAATGCATGTGCACTATTTAGATGAGTTTTGAAGAAGAATTAGGGACCTTTTGTCGCAGAGAACGAATTCCAGAGTCTAGGAGTGAGGATATGGGATTCTTGAAGAACAAAGATCTTTCATGAGAGGACGCTATTAAAGACCAAAGTTCCTTCATCATATGTAATGTCTAATTTTTATATTTTTGTAATTCTCGTGAACAATATGAACGGCTAAATCCCCCAATGTTAGGGGGTGTCCCTGATTTGAATCTGTAATGATTATGAATTTCTGAGTTCTTTAATAAAGTTGTTTTTTTATTTAATTTAATCATGCAATATTTTTATGCTTTCCTGATCGGACCAATTAGGATTGATTCACAGTTAACAACCAGTTGGACCACAATTGTTAAGGTTTTTGTACGAATAGACTATTGTAGATATCCACCTAGGACTAGGGATACCATGTAGTTACCCGATAACTCTTGATAAAATAAAGGCTTGACTCCATCAGATATCTCTAAGAACTTAGGATTTAGGATGGATGGTTAAAAGTTTTCTCACTAAGGACTCGGGAAAATAATCTAAAGGGATGGTAGTTGAATGTTATGAACTTGTTGAAGAAATCAAGATTCAATGTCGTTATAGGACAAATTACACACCATACCCTAGCATGTTCATCATATCTGTGAAAAAGCATATTTATATTTCTGCTTATTCTTAAGTGACAATTTCTAAAATCAAATCTCCAAGTTAAAATTTTGTTTAATTGAACGTGAATTGAACTCGATAATTGTACGCAGTCCTTAAGATCGACATTCAGGAAATTTCTCTATTATTACAAGAGACAAAAATAATACACTTGCTATTTTTTCTATCAGTACCATATAAGTTTGTTCACTTTATAGTTAAATAAAAGTTTGTTAGGTTGCAGTAAAGTTTAACAAATGAGTTTAAAGAACTAACATGGTAAAACAGAAAATATACATACATTGCTTACGTAGTCATTTTAAACATAAAGGATTAGGGTCATAAGAGTAAACAAAACACATTAGACTTGAACTCTATTAGTGTTACTGTGCGACTTAGATATAAGCTCTATAGTTACTATATATTTTTACGTTGTTGACAAACACCATATAATTTAGTTTTGACCTCACCTAATACGGCACCACACATTATATATATATATATATATATATATATATATATATATATATATATATATATATATATATATATATATATATATATATATATATATATATATATATATATATATATATATATATATATATATATATATATATATATATATATATATTAGATGAATTTATGAAAGGAATCATTATCCAATATAATCCCATGCTCTATGTCAAACCCTTGTGTTTCTCTCTGATTTCCATAACTTGAATATGTGACACACTATTATTTGTTATCATAGTTCATGCATTATTTTATAAAGTTGAATATGATTTATTAAAATGTGTAATCCAATCTTCGTGGGATGATTTTTTTTTTTATCACTTACTACTAGTTTAGTTATGGATACTTATTGCACCCATCAAAGCAAAAATAGAAGAAATCAAATCTCGTTTGAATTGATGGATTTTGGTTTGTCAACATTGATCATTATGGTATTTCCAACACATATCATTTTCAAATCAACAACATACCTCCATTTCTTTACATATTGCCTATCACCATCTCTTTCAATAATTCCTTTTGCAATATCCTTATTTTCCATGCTCTGCTTGAAGTAGTCTTAAATGAATAGTTTTCCCTCATGTATTGCATGATATCGAAAATTCTCACATTTTCACTTGTTTGCATTTTTTTTACCACTGCTTAGATTTGGCAGATCCATTGTTCAAAACTGTAGTATATGTGAGTTTTCACCAAAGTCTTTGATTGATAAGTGTATCTTCCACCTACTTTAGAACATAGAACTACAAACCCACATTTGCCCTTACTACCCTTACTCCATAATTTACATTTTTTGCAAATTTAATTTTTCGACTATTTAAAACAAGTCACTCAATAATTGCTTCTTTAAATTGAAATAAAGAATTAAATTCCACACAACTTGAATTCATAATCCTTACTTAGCAACCCATTCCTTCATACTAAGAATATTTTTCTTCTTCAGATTCATTTGGATCAGAGTTATCCAGTTCATCACTCAAGTATTGCTTCTCCTCTACATCTTTGCTTTTAGAAGTGACAAAAACAGGTGCAAGCACTGTTATCTTCTTTTTGGTGATAGTTTCTTTTTAAGGACTTTGAAGCATAAACTTTGATTTTATATGACTTCTCTTTGATTTCAACTCTATTGGAACCATTTTGTGGTAGATTCAATTTAACCCCTTCAAAACCATTATTGAATACTGTGGTTCTCTCATCTTCAATATCATCAAATTCACTCCTTTAGCATCATCATGGCCTTCCAAACTTCCTTCTTCATCAATTTTTCCATCCTTATTAATTTCATATAAACTATAACCTTTGTACCAAATCAAGTAAATATAAAATTATAACCATGGCAAGCAGAAGCTAAAGATTTCTTATAACATACATGAGCAAGTAAACAAGTTTTAATTGTTGTAGGCACTTGTTAGCCTAACAATTGGATAAGACTTGCACAAAGTAGTGATGAAAAACAGAAGGAAGCTTTTGAAGTTCCTTTTATTTACTCTCTTCTGCAGCATACAGAGCTTTGATTTCTTCAATATCGTCATAGCTACCCAGAAATATCGGAGATCGTTCATGCAATTTTGTTGGAATTAAATCAAGTGCCTGGTAATATACAAGATTTATCAGCTCATTGCCAAATAACTCTTTCATCATACAGCTAAAGTAAAACAACAATCATATTCATATCTGAGCACAACAAGTTTGATTAAATTTATGTGGAACTTATGGAAGATACATTACCCTTTCCTTGCCGGTGAAAGACTGTCCTCCTGCCTGTTCCAACAAGAAGGACATTGGGAAGACCTCATACAATACACTGCGTGAAAGAGGTTAAATTAAGCCATTAATTTAAGAAAATTAGACCTAATAAAAATTATATTAGCTTAAACTGAGGTTGAATTTGACATACCGAAGCTTTCCACTTGGACTCTTTTTGTCAGCAGGGTACAAAAAGACACCTCCATAAAGCAATGTGCGATGAACATCAGCTACCATGCTGTTTGAGGTACAGAAATATTATAAGTTGAAAAAAGATGTTCAAATTTATAAACTATTTTTGTAAAAGACTAATAAATGATTCAGCTCAAATTTCTGTTACTATAAAGTATTTATGTAGGACAAACTAAGACAAATATAGGTTACATTGGTTCAAATTGAACTAGATTCGGATTCTTTAAACAAGCTTTCGGGTATGAGTTTTGTAAAGGAGTAACCCAGGGCACGAGGCTCCCATTCTTTAAACAAGCTTTTGGGTTTGAGTTTTGTGGATGGAAAAAATGTAGGTGGGAAGGGGAATGAAAATATCACTAAATGTGGTCAGTTAGATTCCTCGACTGAGATTAGTCATCAGTAAAGTTGGAAGATACTTCCCACCGATAACATGATTATAAAAAAATTTAAGACAAGTATAGTTGTATAAAATATGGTCAATTCCAATTTAACCTTCTGTTGTATTTGATGCAAGTTGAATACAAGTTAATTTCATGGTTGCAATTGTGTAAGTGTGTGCTTGGATTGACGGTGAGTATGGCAAAATCACTACGAGTCACCGGGAATTTTGGCTAAAGCTACACTTCAAAGCTTCAACAAATCATTGTGACTCGTAGTAATTTTGACAAACTCACCGAAGCCAAACAAACACTACGAAGATGATTAAAACAAGGGCAGTAAGCAAAATAAAACTCCTTAAAGGGTTGAGAATATATGAAACCTTCCGATATATCTTAGAGACTTTGCTGATGAACCATCTGTGGGAAACTTGCATTTCTCCACATAACTGAAGTAACAAAATGAATCACAACATTGTCAAAATTTTCACTTTAGTGCTTGAAAACATTTTAACATAACTGAACGCATGCATACGTACGCGGCAGTAGGGCCATCCCAGTTCTTGGCATTCCCTTCATTCACAGAATAAATCTTGCCTTTCTTTGGGATCTGTGCAGAGAGTCACACATCAAACCATTAACACAAATGGTGTAGATATATAGGTCATGTCAATCATCTTTCTTTATTTAGATTTAATCATGTAAGTAGTTATTAAATATTATCCAACATTTGGCGGTTGTTGAGAAGCCAACTAATACAGAAAAAAATTATGATGGACCACTATGATACGTGGTCCATCATAAGACAGAGACCTAATCGGCGCCAATTCAAACAAAAAGGAAAAATGAATGTCTGCCTCAGAACTCAACTCATTTGTTTTTTCTTGTTTTTGATGAATTAGCGGCGATCAGGTCTATGTCTCAACTGTAAGGATAAAGAGGACAGCAGAGTAATACCTTAATGTCAGGGTGAGTTAGGATGAATTCACCAAGAGAAGGGTCAAGGGTGAAACCATTGACACCACTTCCGGTGCTTATTACAAGCTGCAAATCAATAGATCTCAAATTGTCATGGAGTAATAAAGCATTGTGATTTTAGAATGAAGACATAGAAAGTCATGAGCAATGAACAAGGATACAAGTTTATGAAAATTATACCGTGCAAGAGCTTCCATACATGCAATAACCAGCTGCCAACATGTTCTTCCCAGGTTGCAGGACATCTTCTATGACTGGTTCATGGTTATCTTGCATCATATAAATCCCAAAAATCTACAACATACTCAATTGACACCAGCATTATTCGGTTAGAATTGAATATACAATCTTCTACACACAACCACAAAAACAATAAAAAAAAGATAGTAGAAGAACAAATCTATGAAGCATTGGCACAAATAGTGTTCGACATCTCTAATAATTTGATAGAGTGACAATAATTGAATGTCGCCACATATGTTGTGTCGTGCTGATGTTGAACATTGACACGTGTCATACACCAGACACACCTTCAGTGTGAAGTGTCGTGCCGATGTTGAACATTGACACGTGTCATACACCAGACACACCTTCAGTGTGAAGTGTCGGTGCTACGTAGGAACAAATTGCAAGAAATTAAGTAGGGAATAGGGATCACACAGTTCCAATGGAAACACCACAATCAATGTTGGAGGAGCCATCCAGTGGATCAAAAACAACACAGTACCTGAATCATAAAAATTGAAAGTCCACATTAACAAATCAAACTCCAAGATCAAAGTTAGACTTCTCCCTAGAAGGTTCTAAACTGGGGACATCATGTCGCAACACGATTCTTGATAACGTGAAAAATACAAGTAAATACAACTGATGTAGTCACAACTTTGTTCACAGTGCAAAAACAAAACTTCTAAAACTTTAATGATGTGGTCACAATTATAGGCGCATATTGCAATTCAATCAAAACCTTGATTAAAGAAGAATCCAGTGGCTACAATGCAACCATGATAAAATCACTACTACAATTTAAAACCTTCTTAGAGAGTATATGGAAAAAATTGACAATGCTAAAGAGAGTGAACAACTTTCCACGTAGCGAAGGCTCCACAAATATTGCCTCCTCATCTTCTTCAGAAACCAAGATGGACTGTTAAAACATCATACCATCATCATAAGCCATAAAACACACTTTTCAATATACTGTAAAAATTAATTAATCACTTACTGTTCTGCCACTGCTTTTCAAAGCCTTGATGAACACATCATTGGAAAGAACATCCAGCTTCTTCTGTTCTTCACCCTTTATTCCAAACAATAAACAAACATAAAGAAAGTTTACTATGGTCTCTAAATTGATAATTTTACACTAAGTTATAAGTAAAATTTGATTTTAGAGTAAAGTTATTTAGACAAGAACTATTTCACTGCAAACTTTTAATCAAACCAAAGTTATATAATCCAGTTCTTTAAAAAACACTTTCAGTGAACCCTGGTCCAACCACAAATTAAGTTATTTTCACTTTTAATGATAAAAATGTCACCAACCATGTTTTTTCTTCTTCCTGATATTATAAAGAGTTTGGTCCCTTTAAATATCTTAAATTTCGTTTTTAGTCATTTTAAATTTTTCCTTCAAAGAATGATCCTCCTAAAAAAATTAAATTTTAATTTTTGGTCTCATTTTAACTTTTGGTCTCTCCTAACTAGGCATGGCAATCAGGCGGATCGGGGACAGTTTTTACCTTCCCCAAACCCAAACCCGAATCCCCAACCAATCCCCGTTACCCGCCACAAACCCAAACGGGGATGCAGAATTAAAACTCAAACTCGTCTCAAACGGGTTCGGGTATCCCCACCCCACCACCATCCATTTAGTAAAATCAATTTTTTAAATAGAAATTTTATTTTTTCCAAAATCAAATTACATTATAAATGATAAAATAAAACAATCTCAAAAAATTCCATATATACATTTTAAATATTTTAAATAATAAATACAAATCAAATTACCAAAATATTTGTCACATATTTAATATTCTAAATTATCAAAAAGAAATAATAATGTATATAATGAAATAAACGGGGTGGGTTCGAATGCGGGTTTGAGGTGGGTATTAGTGTCCCCATTACCCGACTCGTCCCCATATTTTATAATCGGGGAAAACCCAAACCCGAAACCAAATCCAGTCGACACGGATTTACTCCGTCAATTTCGAGGCGGGTTCGGGTGGATACCCGCGGATATGGATTTTGTTGCCATGCCTACTCCTCACAAAATCGTAGCTAAAACCGTCGCTAAAATCATCGCTAAAACCGTCGCTAAAATCATCGTTAAGTTGTAAAAACCGTCGCTAAATTGCAGGAGAGATCAAAAGTTAAAATTTAACTTTTTAGAAGAACCATTATTTAAAAGAAAATTTTTGAGAGACTAAAAACGAAATTTAAAATATTTAAAGTGACCAAAAACCCTATTATAAATAACCTCACATAATTTATAACTAAAATAATAGCAATAAATAAAAAGACATATACTCATAAGTGGCTTGGGAAACACTTACCTGTACATTAGTCTCTCCAGCAAGTCCAATGAGTTTAGCAAGACCAGCCTGCGCATATAACAAAATCTCATAATATAATATATCGAATATTTCATTACCATCATCATCATAACTATAAATTTCAGCTGCAGTCACAATTCAACTATTTCAACCTTAATGTCGCAATCAAGACTATGAAAAATGGTGTGGTTGCGAATTAAAGTTCTTCAAATCTCTTTATCCAACCGCAATTTTAATAGCATTGGCCATATATGACTTCAAATCAACCACAATTAAAATCTTAGTTGCAAATTGTTTTTTGTTACTATTATTTGTCAACAAACGTTTTGATCATAGATCTAAATTGATGTCGGTCTGAAACCAGAATTGGAATATTAATATAAAAGATTTAAAGGTCTCCCCATCAGCATCCCAACAGCAACTGTATCGGTAGGATAGATTTGCAACTACCCACAATCAAATGCAAGCACAATTTAAAACCACTTCTTTACTCTAACCAGAGTTTAGACCATATCAAAAAGAATTTAGTACATGTATCACGGTGAGTTGTCAGAATCATAATTAGTAGCTTTTAGTTAAAAGTGAGGTGAATGTAAGGTATGTTTGGTTCTGCATTGAATAAAATTGATTTTGAATAAATTGATTTTGAATAAATTAATTATGTAAAAATGAATTGAATGTAAAGTGATTTATGTTTGTATAGTTTTAGTAAAATTGAGTTGAACAGTAAATTCTATTTTGAAGAATCAAATACTTCAAAATTATTCTAAAATCATTTCTACACTTTTAGAATTGTTTTTTCTCTTCCAAAAACTAAATCAAACATACATGCAAAGTGATTTATGTTTTATAAATTTATGTAAAAGTGAATTCAACATCTAAAAATGACGTTTAAACTCAAACACTACAAATCTCAACTTCAAATAAAATCAAGGATAGCATAAGCAGTTATGCTCAGGAACAACCAAACACGTCAGAATTAATTTTCGACACTCAAATCAATTTTTCATACTCTGAAACGTGAAACTAAACAATAACAAAGTGAATTCGCAAAAATCAGTTACTCTAACAAATCATCCACCATAATACCTAACACGCATTCAATCAATCGCTATTCCACCGAATCCACCGTGATACCTAACATGCACTGATTCGTTATTCTCCACAATATCAAAGATTACTCACGCAACAGCAAAATGAAAAGTTGATAATAACAACAACAACATTACTATAATTGCTACAACAACTGCTACAAAAAATTCACGAATAATAACGAAATTTCAGAGAAGAGAAAGAAAAATCGAGAGAGGACCTTGTTAACAGCTGAGCAAACGAATTTGCATCCAAGAACAATGTGACTGAGCAAGATGGTGAAATCGCCGCGAGATTCAGGGTGCTTTGATTGTTCGTTGAGAACGAAACGGGTTATGGTCATCAAATCGGTGCGTTGTGCATCGGCGATGTGGTCCATTTCGGATTCGTATTCAGTTCAATACTGTAACCGTTTCAATGGATGAATGAAATGAATGAATCGTAACAGAAAGTGATCACATATATATGCGTGCGCGCGTGCGTCCTCGTTTATATTGCTATTTAATTTTCCATCTTGACCACAATAAATAAATAAATAAATTATCAAGAATAGGTGATGGGAGAAGAAGGAGAAAAGGATGGGGCTATCAGCTTGATGAAATGACACATGGCATTAACAGAATCAAATAACCACTCGTGGCTGGTGTGTCGGATAACGATTTCGATACAACAATTTTCGTCTTTCTCTTTGGACTCTGTATGTGTGGCTTATTTGTACTTCCCTTTTTGTTTTTGAGGCAAAGTTAACGGTTGCAGCTTTTTGTTATTTTTCACTTTTATTTTTATATATTCTTTTGGATATACTATTCCCACCAATCATATATATTTTATTTCTTTTGTATGATTTTTTTTTTTAAATTAATTGTTTGGGAACTTGAGCATCATACGACTTTCAAGAAATTTTCAAAAAGAAACTTTTTATAAAGGAAGAAGAGTTATAACACCTCATTTTTAATTAAATTATTTTAATTGATTTATTTGTGAATTTTGGGTGATTTATTTAATTATTATGTTGGTGTGGTTAAATGAATAGGAAGTTTGGGTGTGCATGCCCATGAGTTCGGAGTATGGAGAGAGAGTTACAGGTGGATACAAATAATTTAGAATTATTTTAATAATTAAAATAATAATTGTTTTTGATTTATTAAATATAAAGGGTTAAATGTATTCTACTCTTGTTATATTAGTGTGTTTTGATTTATTCACTTAAATTTTTTTTTTTTATGATTCTCCCCTTATAAAATACATATTCTTTTTCCACTAACCACTGCGCCATATGTTTTGTTGTTGTAAATAATTAGCTCAAAATTAATTAATATCATAATCATTTAATCTTCTTCTCCAATTTCAAATCCCTAAACTTCCTTCCATCTTCTTCTACAAATTTAGGGACAGCCCTGCAGTACCAAATTTATGGGAGACTGAGAAATGGAAGGAAGTTTAGGGATTTGAAAATGGAGAAGAAGATTAAATGATTTTGATATTAATTAATTTTGAGGTAATTATTTTTAACAACAAAGCACATGGCGCAATGGTTGCATGTTTGACAAATAATGGAAGGCTCCTAGGTTCGGATCCTTGGAGGGCCAATTTTTTAATATTTTTTCATATGAATTTCAAAGAATATTGATATGTCACTAATTAAAAAAAAATTCCACATGGGCGCCACATATGAAGATTCCAATGCACAGTAAGCCAAAAGGGTGTCTGGAAAAGGAACCTGTATTTTATAAGGGGGGAATCACAAAAAAAATTCTTAGGAGGGGATAAATCAAAACACACTAATATGGAAGGGGGTAGAATGCATTTAACCCTAATAAAAAATGAGGAAATAAAGAATTTGGGCCAAAACTGAAAAATACGAGAACTAGAAGAAATAAAGAATTTCAGTCAAAATTGGAAAAATAAGAGAAATAGAAGGGAGGAAGGAGGGAGAGAGGATTAAGTGAGGGGGAAAATTATAATTTTAAATAGATTAATAATCTAACTATTTAAGGTTAAGCATAATCCAAGTTTAGAGAACCCTAATTCTGATCAGTACGTAGCTACCAAAGTTGAGGCAAAGAAAGACAAGTGGAAGGCTAGAGGTTGAAGGTAGAAACATCAATCAAAACCAAAATCAATTAGCATTAGGAAAATCAGGTAAGGGTGATAACTATTTCTTTAACGGGTATATGCATGAAGGATAGAATGAGGTGTCCTTAACCTCCAATAGGTTTTGTGTCATTATGTATGCTTTGTTGTGGTTAGATGTAAATCTTAAAATTGGTGATCAATTGATGTTGTACTCTGTTTTTCATGATGAAAATCATATGAATTGTTAGGTGAATAATATTGTGATGTTCTATGTCGGGATATATTCCATTATTGAGTTTTAAAGATTTTGGAATCATGATAAAAGTGATAAATAATTAATAATTATGCATGTTAATTGATAACTATAGGTTAATGGATGTTAATATGTGGATTCTTTGTTGTATTCTGATCGATTTGAGTGCCTGAAATGAAAAATCAGAGTTTTGAACTGAACTCCACAATAAAAAATGCAATTCTGGAGGTCGATGGCTTGTGCCGTCGGCATGACAACCAGGTAGTCATGGCTCTTGGAGGCACTGGCAGGCATCAGCTTCCTGGCGCTATACTGTTATGGTTTGAGGGTTGGTAACAGGCGCTACACTAGCGACGGATAGTTCGTCATGCTGCCAGTGAGGGCGTAATTCGCCCAATTGCTAGAATTAATTGTCGTCTTTGATTTTTCTGAGTTTGTTGATTGTTGGCCTACTGTTTGATGTTGTTTTGATGTAACTTGATAATTAACCATGCGTTTTCATCGATTTAATGAGTTCATTGATAAATGATGAATTACATTGTGTGGTGCGAACAATGAATGTTATGTTGATGATTGTTGAGGTTAAATGTTGTTGTCTCTTTATATGTTTTCCTATCATGATTATGTTGTTGGCATTATTGGTGTGGTGCACAATCACAACAGGGGCCATATATGCATGCATTTAAGTGCATGTTGTTGAGTCATGCATTCAGGGTTTATGAACTTCAGTTCAGTTTTGTTGTGCTCTGGTCCTATGATGGAGATCGGGAGCGAGTAGCTGGTTCTAGTGGGAAACAGTGAAGCGTTACATCTGGTGATTGTAGAGATTTTAGTGTGCTCCAGTTCCAAGAGAGAATTTGATCCTATGGTGGGGATCAGGGAGCGAGATGGACTCGTGTTGTTCAAGATTTTTTTTCCAATATCAACATTTTGAAGTCATATTAATCAATTGATCAAGTTTGGATCACAATGTCTCAATAAAAGCACTCAAATCATTAAAGGGGCAAAATTGTCAAAATTAGGGTTTTGATTGAGAATGACTGATTTTTGACTTTTGCCATAATACATGATCTAATAACTTGAAGCATAATCTTAAGGACTCAAATACATCATTTTGACCTAATTGTATGACTCAATTCATTTCTCAAAGATCAAACAGTTGATAGTTGAAATTTGGTCAACTGATGAAAAGTCAACTGAGACACCAAAAGTCAAACTTTGACTTTTTGATCAACATTGAATTTCAAAGATCAAAATCCATCAAGATATGCAAAAATATGAAGCTTGATCATCAAGAATCAAATAGTCAAGAAAAATGCTTAGATTTACAACTTCATGAGAGTTGTAGATCTTGATGAGATCTACAACTTTGTATTAGATGGCTCATATCCAAAAAATGCTTAGATTTTGAGTTATAAGCCCATGAAGTCATGCACTTTTTCTTAAACACTTAGTGAAATTTTGACCTAGTTTAGACAGATTTTTGTCCCAACTTCTTGGCCATTTTTACATAGTTCCAATTGGATTTTACAAAAGTGGAAAACATGAAAGTTGTAGAGGATATTTCAAGCTTTCCAAAATGTCCAATAACTTGAAGAAATCATTTTTGAGCTAGGAGAATCGAAGAGAAGAAGTTGGCATGATAAACTGGAATTACAAGGCACTTTCATGAAGAACACATAACCTAATCCCATAGCTGTGCTGCATAATCTTGTTTTGCAGGCCTTCTAACTTGCAAATCACTCCATAATTAAATGTTTACAAAATTGATTGAGCTATTATCCAAGTGTTTGAGCCATTGTCCAAGACAATTTTCTCTTTTTGGCACAAAGTTGCCATTTCCATTCTTGTAAAGCAAGCTTTATGCATAAGTCAATGCATTGAGCCTCTCACTTGTTTCTTCTGATCACACTCCATTATAAAGTGAAGAAGAAACCTCCCTGCACCCAACAAACTTAGACCATGCTTGTACTTGAACCTTGGAACTATGAAAATCCATTCAACTTGATTTCTCATTTTCAACCAAACCATAACATATTATCTCAAAATTCTGGTTACTTCAAGATGTCAAACCTCTTGCCTATAAATAGAGAGGTCATTTGAAACCTAACACGCGAATTCAAGAGCCCTAAAACTCACTCAAACTCCCTAGAACTCAGAGCTGCATCCAAGCCTCCATAACTTGTCATTTCTGGCCAAAAACTTCAATCTCATTATCCACTTGTGCGTTTTCCCTCTAAATCATTCTCAAAGCTTATATACATCAAATATAATCCATACCAACACTTGTTACAGTTCTGTAACTCCATTTTCATATTCTTCCAAACTCAAAACCATAATCCAGAACATTGACTTCTACAAGGAGTTTCAACCACTCTCAACTCAAGCTAAGCACTGCATTAGCTTCCTAGAAGTCCAGGGAAGCTAACTAGATCATTGCAGCACCTTGAAGCAAGCTCAAACTCAAAACACGAATTCCATTTTCAAGGTGATTTTTCTGACTTTTGAACTCTTCATATAGGCATCATTTGCTTTCCATTTTCAAAGATAAAATGTAGACCTCATAGTCTTGAAACTGACCATGTCCTTAGAATTCATTTATATTGCTTGAGTAGATAGAATTTTGAAGATGAACTTTATGAAAAAATTAGGTTTTTATTCGGTACCAGTAAAATTCTCATTCATCTTTGATTTATAGCTCATGAACTTTATATGGTTGAATTCATATTGAAAAATAGAGCAAGTTTCATGTTTACATTTTCTGATTTGGTTGAGAAATGAGGAAGTTACAAATTTAAAAATGGTGATGAATAGGCTAGTGCAAGGTTGAAGATGAAGTCACATTCAGGACTTGGTTTATTTTAAATTTAATGATTGTTGTTCTATACACGGATGAAACAGTCACCCTAGTGGCAGGAGAAGCGCGCGTAAGGCATTACCATATAAGGTCCTGGGTTCGAACCCCAGGGACCTTTTGTTTTATTTTATAACATTTCTTTGTTTCACTCAATATCATATCAATTTTCATGGATTCATTTGATTTTTCATGAACACAACCACAACACATCAACACATACCGTAGAAATTCACATCATGGCATATAAAAACAGATTTATCATAGAATTCCCATCGATAATTCATCATAATTCAAAGGAAGAACAAAACTTATGGAGATTAAAAATATCTCCACTATACCCTTTATCATACCCCTATTATTGAAGCATATTCCCACACTTACCTTGTAATTCCTGTAAGAGGAGAGAATTCATTGAACTTTTTCTCTTAAGCCCTTCTTCCCCTTCCTCTTGCCCTATACCTTCTTTTCTCTCTTTCAACTTTTCACGTACTATGTAAAACTGAATCCTTTTCCAATAATATATTCTTCCTAAATAAGTTTTCTCTTTATTACCCCTAACTTATCCTCACAATTACCAGTTTACCCTTAATTCTTCTACACACCTTATTTTCATTATTATTTTAATATTCCAATATATTCACCTAATTAAATAAATACTCTTATTATTTAATCCCTACAAATAGCTCTAAATAATTCTACTAATTTCTATACCACCTACTTATTTTAATTGACCCAACTCATCAATAATTCAAAACACACAACAACACATATATAATTCACAATAATTCATAAATAATTCGATAGAATGACTAATTTGAAAATGCGGCGTTACAATTCTCCCTCACTTGAAAAAATTTCGCCCTAGAAAATCACATGAAGAGAACACAATCAGATACGACTCTCTTATTAGAAGAATTTAGGAATCAGGCTTACGAGAATGCCAAACTATACAAGGAACAGGCAAAAAATGGCATGATCGAAAGATCCTAAGAAAGGAATTTTGGGAAGGCCAATAGGTCCTATTGTTTAATTCCAGGTTGAAACTGTTTCCTGGAAATCTTAAGTCCAGATGGTCAGGACCATTTGTAGTTCACAAAGTATTCCCGCGTAGAGCGATTGAGCTAAAAAATCAAGCAAACAGGGATACCTTCAAGGTGAATGGACAACGGCTAAAACTATACTATCAAGTCCAAGAGA
Organism: Vicia faba; assembly: GCA_948472305.1. NCBI lineage: Eukaryota > Viridiplantae > Streptophyta > Magnoliopsida > Fabales > Fabaceae > Vicia > Vicia faba. The sequence goes on from OX451735.1 coordinate 780,227,715, forward strand.
GTGGTCTGATAAATGATGTTTGTCTTACATGATAAGATGGATGACTGTCAAGCCATGCGACGTTAAACGAAGCGCTTCATGGGAGGCAACCCACGCGTTTTATTTCTAATTAATTTCTTTGTAGTTGTTAAGTTTATTTTGTAGGGTGTGCTTAGACCTATGAAGTGCCCTGTACGGGAATGAGAAGGTGAAATTTGGGCAAGCATCAGGGAAGGAAGCTGTGTTGGGAGAAGAGAGAAAGAAAGTGAAAAAGAATTTTTTTTGCAGGAAAGTCAGCTTTGCAACACGGGTGACCGTGTTCTGTAACACGACCCATGTTGCTCCTCCTGAAGAACGAAGCCAACAATTTTTTTTTCATGAGAAAGTGACATTCCAGCTTTGCAACATGGGTACCCATGTCCTGCATCACAGTGTGTGTTGCTCCTCCTGAAGACTTGCATGAAAAATTAAATTTTGGTAAAGAAACAGTGGCCCAAGTTGGCCAACACGATCTGTGTTGGGCGTGCAAGCATGAATTTGAAACTTTTTGTCCTTCAAGGGGTGGACCCCACTTCTTGTTATAACACTTTCTGCCATCTCACCCATTCATTCACTCAGATTTTAACACCTTCTCTCATCATATTCATCTTCCATCTCTCTCTCTACCACATCAAAACCTAATCTTCCATAGCCACCATCACAAAAAGCTTCCTCCTTTGCCATCAAAATCACTCCAAAATCAAAAACTCCTTTCACAAAATCTTTCCTATTTTTTACCCTTTACCACATACCTGTAGCTTTTTCTCTTAACCCCATATTTTGTTTTCTCTAATTTTTGAGGTACCAAAAATGCCCCAAAAGAGAGCTATCAATGGAAAGGAGGTGGCTGAGACCTCCGACACACGAAAGAGAAGTGTCCATAAACTGAATCCTCATGATATCCTCTTCAAGGACAATAAGCATCATAAGAGTTACACGACACACATGAAAAGGAAAATAACACCTAGCAGGTATATTTGTGAAAATACTATGAATGCCTTAGGAATTAAAATTGAGGTTGATAGGTTATTTCATAATCTTGGTATGTTGGAGTTTATGTATCTGGAGGCGCCTTCTTATGAGCGCCTAACTCTCAAGTTTTTGAGCACGATTCAGTTTAAGTTTGAGAAAAAGTGGAATGGCATGATGAGGAGCTACTGTGGTACCCTCACTTTTTGTCTGTTTAATGAGAATCATCAATTGATGGTGGAGGAGTTGGGTGGTACATTCGATTGCCCATATATGTACTCAGAGCTGTCCTGGAGGAGTTTCCGGCGAAAAAATTTTGGGAAGATATTTCAGGTTTCAGCAAGTACGTGGCCGCAGGAGCTAAGGCTTTAGTTATTTAGAACCCTTGCATTCGTTATGCCCAAAAGGGTCTTGCTTACACAATGTTTGGCAGGGGTGAAAGTACTAGAGTGGCGACCATGAGGGAATTATTCTTCATTTATGCCATGTTAAATAATGATGTCATAAATACAACTACCTTTGTAGCTTATTTTTTGGGAAAGGTAGGTTGAGCCACTTCTAGTGGAATTTCTGTGGGGGGAATCAACACCCAACTTGCAAAACATTTTGATTATGAAGCTTTACTAGATGAAGATACCCCGGTTCTAGGTAAGAAAACAATTGACATGGAGTCACTGATAAATCAGGGTATGATTTTTATTACTAATGGTTGCTATTGTTTGATGAGTAGAAATAGGTTTCTTCTTGAGTTGCCTAACCCGGACAAAGTTGGCACTACTGATCGTGCTAACTGGCTTTATGCAAGTGTCGTCCTTGATATCGAGGATGACCAATTTGATGATTTTGATGCAGGTGATCATGCAAATGAGGACACCACAACACAACCACAGTATGTACCACCACCCACACACTATGCTCATCAAGGATCCAGACCCTTTTCTATGGATCAAAATCAGTGGGCGTGGGTACAATCAGAGCTTGGTCATTTAAGGACTGAGAAAACAAGACAAGGGGAGGAGCAAACTCGGCAGGGGAAGATGGTGAGTGAGACACACGAGATCATGCAACGACTGGTGTTGCAATTTCCACCGCCTCCTCAGTAGGGTACTGTGAGTACCTCTTTCCATCTTGTTCTAAAACATTGAGGCTAATGTTTAGTTCAGGTGTGGGGGGGGGGGGATTTATTGCTTTTGTTTTTATTTTTTTGCTTTTGTTTTTTGCTTTTGTTTTGTTTCAGTTATTTGTTTTGTTATCATTTGTGGGTTCATCTATAATATAATGCAGGATCATAGAGGTGTTGTCTAGATAAGTGATGAGAATCAGTGATAGTGGATGAAGAGATCACTCCACTTATGGTGCTTGCTGTGAATGACCTCTGAAAGTTGGTACCGCTGAATAATTTCTCGGACACAACCATCAAGAGATGGTCGACAAAGGTACCCTGTGCACCCCGAGTTAAGTGGAAAGCTACATCACACTGAGAGGCATTATGGAAGTTGTCAACTTTACCCGACATGGTGAGAGCATAAAAATCCAAATAAAAATTGATCATCATGAGAGCTAAGTCAGGTATGTTTCTATCACTCTGAGTTTGCAATTGTTCTATAGGAATATCACTACATAATGACATACACTGAGGCGAGTTGTTTGTTTTTACCCCTGAGCCTTCCTAGCCATCCTGTTTTTATATTTATCCCTAGTTAACCCAGTTGAGCCTGTATATCCATTTGTTTATTGTTATCCTAAATTTTTTAAACCATAGCCCAAGTATTTCCACTACCCTGCTCGGTTAAGTGTTGTTTATCTCGGAGCTGTGAAAGTTCTAAGTTTGGGATTGATACACTGGTAATAGATTAGGTAAGTGTGCCAAAAAGAAAAAAAAAAGAGAATAGAAAAATAGAAAAATAAAAGATGAAAAAAAGAAATAAATAAAAATTGCACTTACCTAAGGATGTGACTCAAATAGAAAACAAAGATCCATACTTTAATACTTGAGTCTAAATTGAAAGTCAAACCGAAAAGGTGTCTGAGTTCCCCTTGTTATTGATAGCACAAAAAGAAACACAATGAAGAGATGATAACACTGAGTTGAGCCCAAAAAACCTTATTTTATCCCATTTTTTTGTTTATCCCATCATACCCTAAGCCTCATTACAACCCAAAGACCTCAAAAAGTGTGTGGAATATGTGTCTGAAATGAATTTAGAATTTATTCAAATTTGTGAGTTGATAGTGCATACTGTGATATATTGAGTGAAACACTTTAACCCTGAGAGATTTGGTGAGAGTGTGAAATAAGTTGACAGGTGAAGTGGTGCTTTGATGTGGAAGTGTGGTAGACCATATTATTCTGGGAAGCAGAGAAATTTGAAAGGAAAGCAAAAGCAAGTTGCGAAAGATCTCTGTGGGATTGTGGTAAGTTTATTTTAGGGGTGTTCGATTATTTTTGTCCTGAACATTGCTTGAGGACAAGC